>JANHMN010000022.1:27997597-28020128 GCA_030674055.1 Rhabdomys pumilio | reverse complement strand
TTCTCCCCTCCCTCTCTCTTTTATTCCTATGCTATGGCCATTCTTTACACATTCCTCCTCCCTTTGACTCCACCCTAGGCTAGCTGTCTTCTTTGAGTTCTTGTTCGACCTAAGGAATGACTTCTGTAGTTTCTACACTGGATGAGGAGCCAGCCTGTCTGGCTCGAGTCCCAGCTCTCAGCTTCCCAGCTGTGTGTTCATAGTAACAATTTCTTCTGTTGCTTGGCAGCCTCGGTTTCTTCAGCAGACTGGGGGTATGATGGCACTTACTCCATACACCTGCAATAGCTGAAAGACAGACTCCAAATAAATCGCATGCTTGCTTCATAGTCTCTGTTGTTTCTATGGCACACACACAAAATAAAACCCTTATAACTACTTATTTCTTAGCTGAGAATGGAATAAAACACAAGAATCTCATAAATATGAAAGATTGTTGCTTTGAAGACAAGACATGGAGAACTTTCTGCTATCCAAAGCAGAACAGAGGTTTACAAAGATGTGAGATTTCCTCCCTTCTTTCTGCAAAGACAGGCTGTGCCTCTTCCTTTGCCCTTTACCTATCCAGAGACAGCACCAGAGGAACCTGGTTACTCATAACCAGCTGTTACTCATATCAGTGACCCTGCTATATCTTCCCTTGAGCATCTTCCTTCAGTTTCCCTCTCTGTATGCCTAGGACCATTTGTCTTTGTCTTTCTATTGCTTTACTATTGCTTTAATCTCTCTCTCTCTCTCTCTCTCTCTCTCTCTCTCTCTCTCTCTCTCTGTGTGTGTGTGTGTGTGTATGTGTGCGTGTGTGTGTGTATATATACAGATTAATTTTACAGATATCATCTTAAAACTATTAGTTTCCTGTTACTTTGAATATACAATAGCAGTTGTTACTCATATCAGTAGCTTAATATTTTTTACCATCAAGATATTTTATGGGCTGGAGAGATGGCTCAGCGGTTAAGGGCACTGACTGCTTTTCTGGAGGTCCTGAGTTCAATCCCTAGCAACCACATGGTGGCTTACAACCATCTGTAATGGGATCCAGTGTCCTCTTCTGGTGAGTCTGAAGACAGCAACAGTGTACTCACATACATAAAGTAAATAAATCTTTAAAAAAAAGAGAGAGAGATTTTATGTAGGGGATGGAGAGATGGTTTAGTCTTGAGAGCACTCACTAGTCTTCCAAAGGTCTTGAGTTCAATCCCCAGCACCCACAAGGCAACTCACAACTGTTTGATACCATCTTCTGGTGTGTACATGTACGTGCAGACAAAGAACCCATATACATAAAATATTTAAATAAACAGAAAAGATATTTAATGAAAAGGATTGGTACATAATTATAGTACTGAATGTGTCCAAATAAGAGAAAGGGGGAAATAGCATCCCCCCAGGTGTCCACTATGCACAAACTCTTCTTACATATTTTCATTAACTTTTATGATTCCGTGCGGGCAGCTTTTGAGTTTGATTTTTACAAATGAGGACACTAATGCTCAGACCTTATATTTCAAGACAGGGTCTGCTAGAACCTGAAGTTCACTGGCTGACTAGTCCGACTAAACAGAAATTCTCGTTTCTTCTTTTCCCCAGCGGCTTAACAAGGGCACGTCTCTGCCCCAGGTTGTTCTTTTTTAAAAAATGTGATTTCTGGGCATCTAAACTCAGTCCTCACACCTACGCAGCAGATATGTTACCCACTTAGCCACCTCCCATCCTCTGAATTTGCATCTTCTTTGGCTACATAGTCTAAAGAGAATTTTGGTTTAGCCCAGATCAACGGTTGCACGTTGTAACTGTGAAAACTCCCCAACAGTCAATGTGTGAATTGTATGGTAAACAAGTTATATTTCAACAGACTTTTGAAGAAAAAAAAAAAGAGGCTGTGGAGATGGTTTTTTGGTGATGTGCTTACTATGCAAGCAGTGGAACCTGAGTCTGGATCTCCAGCACCCACATAAAAAGCTGGGTATGACACGTGTACCCCAGCACTGAAGAGGTTTAGACAGCCTGATCTTTGGAGCTTTCTGGCCAGCCAGTTGCCTGAGTGGTAAGTTCTAAGCCAGTGAAAAACCCTGTCTTTTGTTTTTGTTCCTTGAGTCAGGGTCTCACTCTGTAGCCCTAGCTGGCTTAAAACTCACTATGTGGGTCAGGCTGGTCTTGAACTCACAGAGATCCACCTGCCTTTGCTTCCCAAGGACTAGGTTTACAAACAGGCTTCACCACGCCCAGCTGAAAGACCCTTTCCTTATAAATGAGGTGGATGGCAGCTAAGGAATGGCATTCAAGGGTTGGTCCTCTGTTTTCTCCATGCCACACAGTAACACACACACACACACACACACACACACACACACACACACACACACACACACACAGAGGAAAGAAAACAAAAATTCAGAGTTAACAGTGGCACTCACTTGCCACAAGTGTCCGCAGCATCAGTCTTCATATTTTTACATCCAGACAAACCAAAATGAGGCTACATGTGGTAGCACAAACCTCCAATATCAGCAATGGTGAAGCAGAGGCAAGATCTCTAGGAGTTCAAGGCCAACATAGTGAGGTGCAGACCAGCCAAGGGTTACATAGTGAGAACTTGTCTCAAAATACAAAACAAACAAATTGTTCCTTTGACAGCCTAAGTAGTTGCATACCTTTGGACATATAAATCACTTCATGCTCACCCCAAACTTAATTTATTTTTACAGTATTTTAATTACATTTGTTTTATTTATTTAGAGTATGTGTGTGTGTGCACACACATGTACCAGGGTGCATGTGTAGAGGTTGGATTCTCTCCTTCCATTAATTGGTATCCTGGGATTGAACCCAGGTTGTCAGGCTTGGTGGCAATGCCTTTCCTAGCTGAGTCATCTCACTGGTCCTTCTAGATTGAGAGCGTACCTGAGAATTGACTTGAGGAAATTCAGTTTGATGATGTTCTGTGTCACATACCAGGCTCTGTTGCGGGCTCTGAAATTCAGCCATGAAAACACAGGAAACGCCTTGTTCTGGAAGTTCAGATTCCAGTTGGAGAATCAGGCAACAGATGGAGAGAAAGAAATAGGCATACACATCTGTTGATGGTGTTACCAGAAACTGAAGCAAGACAAGAGAGGTCCCCTTGGGGCCAGGGAAACAGACCAGGAAGTGACTTCGAAAGAGAAGGTCAGGACAGGCCTTGGTCAGGAAGTACACATCTGATATTGTTTGTTCGTTTATTTTGAGACAAGATCTCACATAACCCTTAGTGGCCTCGAGCTCACGGTGTAGCAAAGGATGACCTTGAACTTCTGATCCTCCTGCCTCTACCTCCCAGTGCCAGGATTACATGTTCGCAACACTAGACATGGTTTATGTGGTGGTGCCAATCAACTCTAGGGCTTCATGCACGCTAGGCAAGCATTCCACCCACAAGCTACAAACCCAGCCTAGACATCTGCTATTAGAATTCCCTTTCTTTCTTTCTCTCTTTCTCTCTTTCCTTTCTTCCTCCCTTCCTTCCTTCCTTCCCTCCCTCCTTTCTCCCTTTTCCCCTCCTTTTCCCCCTTGCTATGCTCGGAATCAAGCCCAAGGTTTCAAGCAGGTTAATCATCTATTCTGCTACTGAGTTACACCCCAACCCTCTCAGCTGCCACTTCTAAAAGAGTGTGAAAGTTCTCAGAGGACAACATGAACGGAACCCAGGCAGGAGATGATGGTGAGGAAGATTTAAGAAATGAATGGAGCCAAGAGACAGAAAGGTCTGTGTGATCAGAGAGAGAGGATTTTCTGAGATGAACTGGTATCATCTGAGAAGGAAGTCCAGGCTGGCTCAGCCAGGAAACTCAGTGAAGGGAACAGACATGCAACATGGGGACACCTCTGTCCATACTTACAATTCTGTTATTGAGTTGCCACAAACCTTTTTGTATGAACTTTGACTGTTTAAAACTTGGTCTTATTATGTACGGTTACTGAACTGGTGCTCTCCTGTCCTGTGAAGCAGAGCTTGTTCAGGCATGGTCAGAGTCCCTGGAGGAAGGACTGGCTGAGTCTTTAGACTTGACTCTGTGGTCAGTACAAAGACCATTGAAGGATCTGGAGCAAATAACTGTTACAAGCAGAACACCATTTGGAGATGGTTGGCATAGAGGCAGTGGAGAGGTGGGAAGCGGGCAGAGAGCAAAGGGCAGTTAGGAAATACACTGAGCAGGCTGAGCCTGAGGCACAGGGCCAGCAGCGGGTGCAGAAGGAAGCTGGCTACCCCTGCCTTCCTCGGGTCTCTGCCTGCCCTACAGCATGCAGAACTCAGCATTTCCCGCAGCTACACAGACTCAGTAACCTCTGGGCTTCTGTCTCCTTCTGTTTTTACTATGACTAATTTGTGAAAAACAGGAAGTGCTACTGTGCCAGTGGGCATTATTAGTGGCTAAGAAATAAACTTTCGAAAATAGCAAACCCTGGGTCCCTTGCACATAAGCTCACTTGTACAAACACATACCCTCCAGTCGGGTGGACCCTGTTCCAACAGGAACCATTATCTCCTTGGCTCTGAGACCAGAAGAAACTTAAGAGCTGTTGGGTTCCCGAGACTGGGAACAGGCTCCTTGGCCTTTCTACAAGTCTCAGAGGAAAGTGAGCATAGCATATAAGAGAGAGTGGCTGGCAGGTGCCATGAGGCACTGGAAAAGCAGGAAGGTTTACAGAGTGGATACAGGAAGCCCTGCCCTGTCCTCTGCTTTGGCCCTAGGGTTGCGCTGTCACTGGGGGTATTGACTGCTGGTTGGAAAAGCCCTGAGACAGAGGAAGATCAGAGTATATAGCGGGCATCAGGCTGAGTGAGATTGGTGGTGATGGCGGTATGTGTATGGTGTTCATATGGCAAAAGGAAAGCTCTCTGGTATCTCTTCCTACAAAGGTACTAACATCATCACAGAAGAACTCCACCCTCAGGAGTCCATCCAGCCCTGAGTACTCCATCAAATTCCATCGTGTCTCAACATAGGAATTTGGAGGAAAATAAAGACATGGTTTCTAGAAGCTTCCTGTCTAATTAGGTTGAGAAACACCTTTAAGGGGGGAAAAAAGTCTTGAATTCTTATTTCTACCTCCCATTGAGCCCTTTTAATCACCTAACCTTTAAATAATGAGCATGCAATTGTTACCAGATTTCAATGCTATTCAATTTTTTTTTTTTTTTTTGCAAGGAGACTTCTAGGCAAACTTGACTGCATCTCTACATTCCTCTGATGTAGGCAATTGCTTTCCTTACAGAATGTACTCTGACACTGATTGTTGAGATATTTCTCTCTCTTAGAACTTTTGCCTACATCACATCCACTAGAGAATCCAACTGTAAATATTTGGCATTCTTTGCATCTCTGGTCAACCACACAGTCTTCCTTTCTGGAGTTCTGATTCTCATCCTTAAGCCTCTAAAAAAGTGGAAAGGGCATGCTTCAGACCTTGGATATTTACTTGCCTTCTGCAAACCATCTTCTCCTGAGGGGTGCAGGGTAGGAGCGTCTTTAAAATTTAGATATCTAATAAGATATCTTCTGATGACAGCTTAACAGCATCAGTTACATTCACAGTGTTTGTAACCATTACCACTATATCCATTTCCAGAGCCTTTTCTTTATCCCATACTGAAGTCTGTACCCATTAAACAGTAACTCGGAAATTTCCTCATCCACACCTTGCTATCTACCAGTTTACTTGCTTGTCCTGATGACTTTGGCTAATCTAGGTTCCTTATTACAGGTAGAATTATAGACTCCTTCTCTGTGGTGGTTTGAATATGCTTGGTCCAGGGAGTGGTACTATTTGGAGGTGTGGCTTTGTTGGAGGGGTGTGGCCTTGTTGGAGTAGGTGTGTTACTCCAGCCCTGGGCCAGTCTTCTCTTAGCAGCCTTCAGATGAAGACTTACAATTATCAACTCCTCCTGTACCGTGCCTGCCTGTACCTATGCTCCTGCCTTGATGATAATGTACTGAACCTGTAAGCCAGTCCCAATTAAATGTTGTCCTTTATTAGAGTTGTTTTGGTCATGGTGTCTTTTCACAACAGTAAACCCCTAAGACATTCTCCTTATTTCCTCAGCACAATGTCTTTGTCAGCACAATGTCTGTATTTAGGTTGCTATAACAAAATACCACAAGCTAGATGGCTTGTAAACAGCAGAAATTTATCTCTCACAAATCTATCTCTTATTTAGTCTCACAGTCTAGAGACTGGGAAGGCTAAGATCAAGGTGCCAGCTCATTCAGTATCCTGTGGGAGTCTGGGGTTTTTTTTGGGGGGGGGCTACAGATGGTGCCCTCTCACTGTCTTAACATAACAAAGAGCAAGGCACACCTATGCCAATTCTTCCAGGAGGGGAAGAAGTTAACCAGCTGGAGAAAAAGAGTTGGAAAAGTGACACAGGAAGAGGCACGCCAAGCCCAATGCCAAAAGGACTTGTAATATGCTTAGTGACTTGTTCTGTGCTGGGGTGGGGTATGAGGCCAGGAGAGAGGGGGAAGGTGAAGCCTCAAGAGCAGGCTGGCACCACCTACTTTAGAGCTTTGTATGGTTGGGATTAGTGCTGGGTCTGAAGGGAAGTCCTGAAAGCTTTGAAGCAAGAGAAAGCAGAACCTGCTTTTCCTCACAGGAGGCATCCAGACCAAGAAAAAAAATCACAAGTCTGCCAGTATCTTTCAAGCGTATTCTGAATGCTGTGTTCCTATTATCTCAGTTAAGCCTCAGATGCGTACTGGGGACGTTGAATACTGAAGAGCAACTTATCTGGGCTTCGAGCCCACCCCTGCCAAACCCAGCACAGCCCCAGGGCCAACAACCTTTGGTTCACAGGAACCCGACTCCCAGATCAATACTTGCATTTTCGCCTGTACCCCAAATGATCCAGTGCAGTCTGACATTTGGACAGCACAGGCAATCCCACAGTCTGGCTTCACACTGGAATCACAAGGGTAGTTGTAAAACTCCTCAGTGCTCTGTGTGAGTTCCTAGGTCTGTGACATTAGAATTTCTGGGATTGCCACCCCCTACTGCTGCAAGTTTTACATTCGTGTAGGTAATGGTGGTCATGCCTTTGCATCATGCTTCCTGGCTGCAAGAAACTCCTGCAAGGGGAACTAGCCTTAGAGAGTTCTTCAGCCACTAGTAGCTCTGTAGCTTTAAGAAGCAGAGCTGGCATCCTGCCATGGAACTCTCCACCCCAGTACAAGCTTGAAGACCATTGGCTGCAGGATAGTGGAATTGTAGCAGACAGTGGTGCCTGCGGCTGGCCCAGACATGTAGATCAGAGCCTGGGCTGGGCAGAACAAGCCGGTGGCAGCCCCAAAAGCCCCTGTGAGCTGAAGAAAAGGACCTTTATGCTTTTCAGAAAGAAGCTCACTCTGCAAGGCTGAGGAAACAAAGGGAAGAATTGTGTGTCACTCTAGTCCAGACATCTAAAACCAACAGTAAGTCAGCAGGGAACAAGGCATAGTTCTCTGCACAAGGTAACATCCACACATCCCACCCTACCCTACCCCAGGAGCCCAAGGGCTTGGGGAAGCTGCTCCAGGGGAGGCTATCGGCCAAAATCAATTAATAGGCTCTCTACTGGAATCCATCTGTGCCTCCCCATGAAAGTCAAATCTCTGCATATGACACTGAGGACCAAGAGTTGTAGGAATGCTTCTTCACCCTCCTGGGGTGACTTTTCAAGGCATCTTCCTGTCCTTGAGAACTCCAAGATCACATGAGAGCAAAGAAGGGGAAACTGAAATCATGGACTTTGAGTGGCTGTCAACTTTGAGCCACAACCTGCTAGGGAGGAAGGAATAAAGCTAGTGGCAGAGACTTCATGAGTGGCACGAGGGAAGAACAGTCCAAGCCAATGCAGGCCTAGGGTTGTTGACCAGATAACCACAGGACTCAAGGTGCCTTCCTCTGCCTTTGAGAAATGATTGCTGTGGGTGAGGCAAACTCACATTGAGAGTCAGCTTGCTTTAGTCTCCACTTGGGGAGCCAAGGCTACCTTGGCACAGGTGGCTGTGCAGAAGGCAGAGCCCTGAGACTCTGGCAAGTTTCTTTTCTATCTATGTGATTAACCTAGGGGTTCATTAACAGCCATCTACCTGACTCTGTGAGCATGTATGTGTGCTGGGAAGGGCAGCAGGTAGAGATGATGCTGGCAGGAAGCAGCATGTAGGCATTGTTTGGTCCAGAAGGGAGGGAAGGATTGTTGTACCTTCAAAGTAGCTACTTGCTGTCAAAGGAAGGGAAATTAAAGCCAGGAGCAAGAAGCAGAAGGAAAGCAGCCTCCACTAAACAGATGGGGGGAAACTGAGGCAGAAAGACAGGCAGGGTACAATTAGCTGAAAGCTAAACTGGGCTTGTGCATACTTAGGATGAAGAATTTTTGTGTGAGCTTTCTATTGTTATGACAAAACCCTTGACATAAGCAACTTTAAGGAGGAAAAGTTTATTTGGGCTTATGATTTCAAAGGTTCCATCCATCCAGTCCATAGTCCTTTGTTTGACCTGGCCATTTTCAGGATCTTTCAACATGGCAGAAGCAGGTGGGAGAGAATAGCAGCTCAACTCATAGCAGCCAGGAAAGCAAAATAAGGAAGGGGCTGAAATGAAATAGCCCATCCCTAGCATACCCCCAAGTACCAACTTCCTCCAAAGAGGCCAACTTTCTGGGGTTTCCACTACCTCCCAAAGCCCATTGATGAGGTCCAAGCACATAAGATGTAATCTCCTCCCACAGGCCCCACCCCTGAACACTGCCCACTGGGAATCAAGCCTTCAATAACAGTTCATGTCATAACAACCTTAAAGAATCCTCCTATCATGGGTCCTTGACCTGGCGTGATGTACACATGTGGGCAAATAAGAAAACTTGAGGAATTTCATGGGCATTTCTGAGAAATCTGTCACATAGGACCCCCGTGTCAGCAGCCCAGCTCACTTGAATTGGGAACTTTTGAATTCCTTGTGCCACATTTGTCTCTGTACTTGGTGAGTTCCCGGGGATCTAGCTGACTGCTGCTGCTCCTGGTCTTTCTAATAAGGTTTTTTTTTTTTTTTCCATTGAGAATTTCTGTGGTTTTGCATTTCGCCCTGCTGCTAGCATGTGGGAACACCACTTGGGCAGGGGAAACACGGAGAATGCATTTACCCTACACCACTCTTGGGTGCTAGGCTCAAGGGAAGCGCTGATACATGGCTCAGGGGGGTGGGAAAACGCTGCCTAAGATGTGGGAGTCCAAAGCTGGGGTTCCCTGACTCCCAGGTATCCAGTCAGAAGCTGCTAGGGTGAGTTGGGAACACAGTTGGCCCCTGAGGTGAGGAGCCCAGGACCAGGGAAATTTGAACTCTACTCCAGCTTAGTTCAGCGGTGGTGGGTCCTAAGCTTATCAATGATTGTCTGGGAGCACAGAGGGGCCTTCTGCGGGAGACTTAGATGACCTTAGATTATAGATGAAGGCCTCGCCATGATCCCCATTATGGTTCTTGATGACAGAGACAGTCCTTGGTTTCAAACTGTTTATTGATTGTTCATCGTGGAAAATGAGTGCACGCCACCTTCTCAGTGGACCAGAGATTAAATACCTTTTGCAGGAAGGAATGTCCGGAAAGGGAAGCTTATTGGCTAAGCCCTCAAGGCCTCTAGATACCTCAATTAGCACGGAGAACCCTGTTCTGATCTATATAGGGAGTGTGGTCATGTGACAGGGGCCTGGTTGGAAGGAGGCGAGGCTCCTACTTAACCCTCTGGTTTCCTGGGCTTCCAACCTGCTCAACCTTACCAAGTTCCCTGGCACTGTCCGTTGCCCCACAAACCTCTGTGTGCATGTGTGTGTGTGCGCACGTGCGTGCGTGTATGTGTGTATGAGTGTGGCGTGCACATGCGAGCTCACACAAGGTACATAGGACCGAAGTCTTCCAGTTAATTTCAATTAAATCTCCCTTCTTCAGTAAAGAATGGCAGATGTAGAAATCCAAATGTACCCCTCTCCCTGACAGATTTTACAGGCTTTCTAGGATAACTGCCAAATTGCTAGATGGTATTTGCAATTAAAAAAAAAAAAATAGAGTGCATTTTGTTTTTTGGGTTTTAAGGATTTTCCAGTCTGCCTTAAAGCAGGTCATCAGTTGTACCTCATTTTATAGCTTTCAAAGCTTTCTTCAACATTCATAAATCTCTCTCATCCTTCCAGGAGGCCGGTGGCTTGGTTCCTCTCAGATGCTCTCTTGAAGGAAACAGACTTGTGGAGACATTAAGTGACTTGCAGCTCTGAGGTTACCATTCAGGCACAGGTCTCTAAAAAATCGAACTGTGTCTTCTTAATTTTTTTTTTTAAATCATTGTATGTGTGCACGCAGAGGACAACTTTGTTGAGTTGGTCTCTCCTTCCACCTTTGTGCATATTCTGGGATTGAACCAAGTTGCCAGGCTTGCTTGGTGAATGCCTTTACCTGCAGAACAGTCTTGCTGGCTCTGAACCGTGTCTTTCTGACTGCGTGGAACTGTACAAGAGATCTCTAAAACACAGTGAAGGAGGATAGCATCTCATTCCAGAATACCCGGGTTAGGCTGCAAGTTTGGTCGTCCCTTAATAGCGTGTCATCGGTTAGAGTACGGTATCTCCTTTTCTGCAAAATGGAGCCAAAGCCCTCATCTGGAAGGCAGACGTGGATTAAATGAGATGCCACATGTAAAGCATTTAAAGCAACTCCTGGCACGTGGTAAGCTTTCAGTAAACACTGCCCAGCTCTCATTTTATCAGTACTTTGAAGAAAGACATTATTAACCAGACACTGGAGAAGTTGTAACTGAAGGTTCTTAAAATGGGTTTTCTCAGAGGGGCTAGAACGTGATTGCTTTCACCTAATGGCTAGGAGGTAGGAGGTCAGTGCAGGGAGGGTGACTACTCTGGTCCTCAGGAACATCCTGGAGTACATGCTTCATCCACTTCCCCCATTCTGGCTCCCTGTTCTTCTCAAGGTTCCCTTGCTCTTCTCCCCATTCTGTCCCTGCCTGTAGGAAGACAGGGAGGGACAGAGGTGGACAGCCTCCTGAGTGATATAATTCAGCAGGTAGACTGCTCTTTCACTTGCATCCCATTGGCCAGCACTTGGAGAAGTGTAGACTCCAGCTGTGCCAATTAAAGATGCCTAAATAAATCTTAGCTTAGGGATTCTCCTTCTAAAAGAAAGGGGAGAAGCCGGGCGGTGGTGGCACACGCCTTTAATCCCAGCACTTGGGAGGCAGAGGCAGGTGGATTTCTGAGTTCGAGGCCAGCCTGGTCTACAGAGTGAGTTCCAGGACAGCCAGGGCTACACAGACAAACCCTGTCTCGAAAAACCAAAAGAAAAAAGAAAAAAAAAAAAAGAAAGAAAGGGGAGAGTGGAAATTGAGAACAGTTGGTGGTCTCTGCTCCATGTCCCCACAGATGTGTCCCTTGGACTTGAATATCTCACCCAGGCTCTGCTTCTTGTCTGCTGGAGGGCTACTCCACCCTCAGGTTCTTCTTTAGAAAACCTCGGTCTAGCTCTTGGCTGCGGTATTTGAAGTGTTTGAACACCTCTAGCAGTGATGAGATTAGCTCCAGTCAGTTGGCCAGACTGCCCATGGTTGTCTAGCCTGTGTCTTCTGTACCCAGATGCCCCAGGAACAGTGTCACTGGGCTGTGTTTGAATTCTACTTGTTTTTCTGCATCTTTGGACAACTTCCCTAGAGAGTCACCATCCCTTGTAATCTTAAGTTTTTGGTGACTGATGAAGAATGGGTATCCTTCTGTTGCCTGAGGATCCATCTTAGTCTCTGTTGTGGAAGGGACCTTCTCCCCCCTCTCAGCAGGAATTCTCTCCAAGGTTCAACAAGCTAGGCACTCTGGTTATATAAGTGCCCCAAAATGCAATGCTTATTGAGAGGTGATGGAAGCTTGAGGAGGTGGGGCTTAATGGGAGGCATTCATTTAAAGAGAGTATTTGGGCCTTATCCTCTCTCTCTCTCTCTCTCTCTCTCTCTCTCTCTCTCTCTCTCTGTCTGTCTCTCCCTTCTCTCTCCCTCTCTCTGATTCCCATCAGCTATGAGGTGAGAGTGCTTCCTCTGTCATGATCCCTCTGGCATGATTTTCTGACTCTATTCAGGCCCAAAAGACCCCTCTGAAACACTTGAAACTGAGCCAAAATAAACTTTTCCTCATCATAAATTAGTTCATCTCAGATATTTGTTACAGTAACAGAAAGCTCACTCACACCAGCTCACTTGTCTGTTGATGGGACTGGCAGAAATGAGGGCCTGATCTTGGCAATTCTAGAGTTCACTCTGTCCTTCCACCCAGGTTTCAGTGAGCCAAGTCATAACCTAACTTGGCTCAGTGAAAAGATATAAATGGATGAATGTATCAGTGCTTTGTTCTCATTATTGTACAGAACGAAGACTGGAAATGAATACCAACGTCTCAGAAGAGTTTAGCTCAGGGCACAGAATGTGCTCTGATGAAAAATGTTAACATAGAAAGAAAGAAACGTATTTGCAGAATACCTACTATGCACTAGACATCTACTAAATTAAGGTCCAGAATCGTGAGCCTTGGATCTAATAGAGTTTGCAGAGTCATATACATGAATCTTCCCATTTCGCCCTGGTAAGCGCTACAGAGCATGAATGTTTCATGTTTTATAGACAAAAAAAGAGGCTAATCTCAGAAAGAAAAATAGTGGGGTTAAATTTGAACCGTGTCTGCTTGGTCCTTCACACCTAGCTCTTTCTGTTATTACACCATCTAGAACTAGTCACTTTCTTTGTTGAAGATGGGCTCTATTGCATATACAAAACGACTGTGTTCTCTCAGCTGAGCACCTGAGTCAGTGGTAGCTGTTAAATGAAGCAGGAATCCCATGTGCTGTGGTGGTTAGTTTTCTTCTCTATGCTATGGCCCCACTAACAATTTTTGTCTACTTTCCCTTCCATCCAGCCCCAACCAGTTGAGACCCACATCTGGAATCTGCCTGTCCCTTCCCCAGAGCTAACTATGCTGGAAGAACTTGGTTCATCATGTCCTCTTTGAACTATTAACAGTGCCGGTCCCTTAGGCTGCCTAGAAACCCTTCCAGTTGTCCCTCGATAGTTCCCTGTCCCTCGGTGTTCATATCTCCTCAACGCTTTCTCAAACCTGTGCTAGTTGTCACTAGCACAGAATAGATCCTGACCATCGATGTGCCTGAACGACACTGAAGCTGTAGGAAATTTGAGGTACCAAGGCACACCCTGGCAATCACCCCAACTCTTCTCCACTTATTTTTCTCATGTTAAGAAGAGATGTGATCCTGCCCAAGGCTGCCCCATCTCTCCTGGAACCTCCCTCCACTCATTGTGTTCTCTCTCTCTCTCTCTCTCTCTCTCTCTCTCCCTACCTCCCTCCCTTCCTCTCTTTCTCTCTCCTCCCCTTCCTCCCTCCTTCCTTCTATTTCTTTCTGTCACCCTGTCTCTGTCTCTCTGTATCTCTCTGTCTCCTTGTGTCTATCTGTCTGTCTTTTATGGTCATGCATCTTCTCTGTCTGAGAAAGGGCAAGCGCTCATGCTTCCTGCTGTCTAAAGTCACTCTTGGGCTTCTCACATTCTTTTCCTTCACAGCCAAGCTCCTTAAACTAATTGTCTACACTGGCTGTGTACACTGCCTCCCAACTCAGCGCATACCCATCTGGTTTCTGTCTCCCAACCTACCTGCCTGTGTGAAGTCATTACACAGAGCCATACTCCAAGGCACTTGAAGATGTTCTTTGACCTGGTCACATCTTTCTGGGCCTAGACATTATGACACATCTTGTCCCTGTGTCTCACAGTGGCCTGACTCTGGAGGAGTCTACTGTATCTTGATAGACATACTTCCCATTGTCTTTACAGAGATTCTTGTTTGTCTCACCCAATGGCCCTTGAGTCTCTGTGTCCTGTCCACTGTCCTTCTCAGCCTCTGCCCTGTCCTCTGGTGTCTTCTACCGCTTGATGAGAGCTGGTTGTTTCCAGCTTTCCCTCCATGTGGATCAACTCCCTGGATCTGGTGCTTGACACCCAGCCTCTGAGACACACGTCACATGGCTTCCTCCTGCTTGCTTATGAAAGCTAGGCTTGCCATCATTTTTCTCTAAGGTTTCCCTTTCTTAAATCCTTTCTTTTAATCAGGTGCACACCTTTAATCCCAGCATTGGGAGGCAGAGATAGGCAGATTTCTTAGTTCAAGACTAGCCTGCACTACATAGTGAGTTCAGGACAGCTGGGGCTACAGAGAGAAACCTTGTCTAAAAAAAAAAAAAAAAAAAAAACTTTCTTTTCGTGAGTATCACAGCTTGCCTGTGTTGAAATGTTGCCCATTTCATGGGGAAGAAATCTTACCACAACAGAGGATTCCTCTTTCTCATCATGTCTTTGAATTCCATCAGGTCTCACTTCTGCTCTGAGTCTACCTTTTCCAAAGCCTCGAACCCTTGCTTCCTCACATGTCTCTGCCATCAGGGAAGTCCTGCTTGCTTTGGAAAAGTCACACAACTGTGGTAAGGGTCCTAGGAACTATCTTCAGTTATAATCCATGTCATGGCTAGACTATTGCTCACAACATCCTCTTACTCCTCTATGCTCCCTAAATTATCCCAATGGTATTAGACACTTTCTTCCTTGCTGGGACAAAATGTCTGATAAAAACAGTTCGGGGGCGGGGTGGGCAGGAGGTTTACATGAGCTCACAGTTCCAGGGGCTCTCAGTCCGTTGTGGTGGGAGAGGCATGGTGGTAGGAACAGCTCAGTCTGTGTAGGTGGGAGAATGAAGCAACTAATCACATCATGGCAGCAGTCAAGAAGCGAGAGGCTGTACCAAAAACTGGAGACAGACTGAACCTTTAAGGGCTACCTACTTCTATAGACCCATTTTCGATCCAGATCCTATCTCCTAAAGATGGGATCAGATACTCAAAAATACAGGAACTTGTGGGAGACATTTTAGATCCAGAGCATGGCACTAATAATGTCCACATTCCTTTACCCTAACCTATGACTCATCTGAATGTAAAGCACTTGCTTAGCATTCAGGAGGCCCTGGGTTCAATCCCTAGCACTGAGGATTGAGACGCATCATGCTCACGAGGAAGGGTTATTTCAATTGATCACCTAGATCTGAAATATAGACTGAAATCACATACCCACCAGAGACGGGGAAGAACAGTTTAAAAACCTCTTAGGTAGGGTTGGCAAGATGGCTTAGCAGACAAAAGTGTCTGCCACCAAACCTGGCAACCTGAATTTCATCCCTAGGAGGAACCACATGGTGGAAGGGAGAATCAACTCCTGAAAGTTGTCCCTGACTTCCCACACATGTGCTGTCATATGTATACACATGTATACACACACACACAAAACACAACATAGAGACAGACACACAACACAAGACACACACACAACACAGACACACATACATACATACATACATACATACATACATACATACATACACACATACATATATATGTACATACATACATACTTTTTATGACTTTCTGGACATGTAACAGCCTCCTTGGGCTGCCACATATCACATGTCACGTCACAAACATCAGAAGTGTGTTATCTAGAAGTTCTGGAAGGCAGGACATCTACATCTAAGAGTCAGCAGAACCGTACACCCTCTGCAGGCTTCTGGAACATTCTTTCCTGACCTGTCTCGGTTTTGGTCGCCCCAGGCTCTCCTTGCTGTCCTGGTTTAGGGCCTCCTCCCACCACCCCCTCCTCTTTCACAGGCCACCCCTTCGGTGTTTCTCCTGCTCTTTGTTGACTCTTTCTTCATAGATGTTGACATTGGATTTCTGGTCACTCAGTTGACCCACAGTAATCTCATCTTAAGAGTCTTTACAGAATTGTGTCTACAAACACCCTTTTCCTCATAGAAGGTCATGTTCTCAGATACTGGGAACTCAAGCTTAGATATATCTTTGTGGAGAGCCTCAAGACAGCCCACTACAATGCAGGAAGTAATGGCTTCCAAGCACCATCCTAGACTGCCCACCACCCACTTTTTCTAGCTAAACAATTTTGGAATTGCACTGCCCAACATGATCCAAGCTACAAAGTTAGTTTATGCATAATTTTCTTAGTCAGGTATAGACGTTGCTCTTAATCTAGCAATTAGTTACCAATGGAAAATGCAAATGGATTTAGCATAGAGACAAATAGGAGACTGTAATAAAATCCAATGCATTTATGGAAGAAGGGAGGGGGACAGGGCATGCTGCTGTCATTCAGCATGTGGTAGGTTGCAGAGGTGTGACAAGGAGCCTTCTAGTGTCTGCTGAAGAATATGAGTTCCTTGATCAGCCAGAGGATGCAGGACAGTGTTCTCCAGGAAACTTCCCTTACCATTGTCCTCACTGGGGACAAGAGAGAGAGAGAGAGAGAGAGAGAGAGAGAGAGAGAGAGAGAGAGTCCCCTCTAGAGAATAGTGACTCTAGCCTCTATTTGCATATCTGGTGTTAGCCTCTGGCAATTGAACAGTCTTTTACCGTGGGTTGCTTGACTGGGGTACCTCAGGCAAGACGACTCTCTGATACTCTTACACAGTTGCAAAGTCATTTTCTAATAACCCCAAGGGCTGCTGAGCAGAGCCAGAAGCCTAGGCAAGTCACACCCTGGCATCTGGACTCTGTCCTTGCCTTGTCTCCTGGCTCATTTCCTGCACGCTGCCTTCCCCCAGCTTTACACAGCAGCCTCTTGGCCTCTGCCCTGGACAAGTTGAGCTGAAGGGTGGGGTGGGGCTGTTCCAGCTGGCCCTCCCACTGTCTCCAGTGGACTGCTGTTTGTGTACAGGTACTTCTGAGGGTCGAGGCAGCTGGAGAAGGCCTCCTGGTGTGTGTCCTGTCCCCCACTATGCTGTCCTTCTTCCAGCTTTTACTTGCACTGGAAGCCTGGGACAGGGAAGTAGACTTTTGCAATCTTGAAATGTGATTTCCTAGTTCTTGGTTCAGTTAATTAACTGACTCCAGAAAGAAAGATGAGCTGCTGGCTGTAGTCCCCTTTCCCCACCTTCCAGAAGGTCAACTGGAACTGAGGAGATGGGGGGAGGGAGGGAGAGTGTCTTTTTCTTTTTTAAATTTAATTTTATTCGTGCATTCAAGTGTTTTGCATGCACATGCTCGTGCATATGTGTATACAGGTGTTTGTGGAAGCCAGATCAACCTCAAGTATAGTTCCTCAGAAGTAGTAAGCATTGTGTTTTGAGACAGGGTCCCTCACTGGGACCTGGGACTCACCAGTGACTAGTCTGGCTGGCCCGAGAGTCCCAGGGATCCTCTTGCCTCAGCCTCCCCGCTCTGAGATTACTACCATGTACTATGCTCAGCCTTTTTACTCAGGGTCTCGAGATCAGACTCAGGCAAGTACTTTCTTTACTAGGTAGTCATTTCCCTGCCCCAAGAGTGTTATTTTCTTCTAGAACAGGCTGAAGTAGCCCACATCATACTATCTATCCCGTCCTCCTCTTCCTTCTCCTCTTCTTTAAAAATCTACATTTCTGACCTCTCGGCACATGTGTATCAATGTCAGACTTCCCAGCAGAGGTTTTAGCTACTTTACGACTGGCAGTTACTGACCACACAACAGTTTTCCGTGTGAATTCAGAGGCATTAAACCACAGCCAACACCGCCATCTTCCTCCAGAACTTTTTCCTCATCTCAAACTAAAACTCTCCCCTATCCCTGCCCCGTTAGCAGTCACTGGGAACTTATACTCTGATGTTTTTGCTATCTCTGTGAGCTTAACTCATTCAGATAGTTCATATAAGTGGAATCGTACAATGTTTGTCTGACTCCTGGCTTCACTGGTAGTCGCTTTCATAATGCCTTCAGGACACATCTATATTACAGCGTGTGTAAGAAATGTCGTTCCTTTTAGAGGCTGAATAGTGTTGCATTAGAAGCACATAACTGCGTGTTTCTTTACCACCCTTCAGTGTTTGGATTGCTTCTGCCTTTGAGCTGTAGTGAACGATGCAGTTAGGGACACTGGTGTGTGAAAAGGGAGTGGATACCTTGCTCTCTGTCCCTTGGGGCACATACCTGAACTGGGCTTGCTGGCTGCACTGTTTAATTGTTTGGGGGTGAGTCATTGGATCTTTAAGGAGGCTCTGCCATTTCACGTTCACAGCAGATGGGCTCAAAGGTTTGCACTTCTCTAAATCTTGGCTGACTCCTGTCTTCTGCTTTTGCTTTTGTGTTTTGCAATAGACTCTCACATCAGATCCTTGTGGTTTGATTTGCACTCTGTAATGCTTTATATAAAGCATCTCTTCTCGGGCTACAGGTCTTTACCCCTTTGGGGGTTAATGACCCTTTCACAGAGTTACCTAAGACTATCCGAAAACACAGATATCTACATGACAGCTCACAACAGTAGTAAAATGACAGTTATGAAGTAGCAACGAAACAAATTTTATGGTGGGGAGGAGGGTCACCACGACATGAGGGACTGTGTTAAAGGGTCACAGCATGAGGACGGTGGAGAACCATGCTTCAGAGTGTCAGCCTCTTTTTCTGGTTCATTGCTCATGTGTACACTTCCTTTGGAGAAAGATCTATTTAAGCCCCTCGCTCGTGGTTTAACTGGGTTATTCATTTGCTGTTGAGTGATGAGTTTACAGTGCTCATTCTTAAGCATTATGGTCGCATGGATCCTGAGATGTGGTAGAGGATGTGCCTCCTGACACGTGTCTGGTTTGGGATTTTGTTGTTGTTTTTCTTTCTTTCCTTCCTTCCTTCCTTCCTTTCTTCCTTCCTTCCTTCCTTCTTTCCTTTCTTTCTTTCTTCTTTCCTTCTTTCCTTCCTTTCTTCCTTACTTCTTTCTTTCTTTCCTTTTCTTTTGAAATGATATGATATTTCCTGGCCCTTTATGCTTCCATATGCATTTTGAACTCTGAGTCAGGCATAGTAATGTAGCACACACCTGTAGTCTCACCTACTCAAGAGACTGAAGAAAAAGGATCACCCGAGTCCACGAGTTTAAAGCCAGCCTGGCAACACAGAAAGACCCCATCTCAATAATAAATTTGGAATTGGTTTGTTGGGTTCCTTTAAAATAAAATCATATATTTCTAAGCTGTGGAGATAGCTCCATTGGTTAAAGTGTTTGCTGTGTAAGAATGAACCTGACAGACTTCAAGCAGCAGAGTGCATACAAAATACTGGGTGCATGTAATCCCAGCACTGAGGAAGTGGAGACAGGTGGTTCTCTGGAGCTCACTGGCTGGTCAGCCTGGCTACTTGCTGAGCTGGTCAGGCCAGAGAGACTCAATAGAAAGGTGGCTGGTCCTTAAGAGATGATACTTAGTATTGACCCCTGGCCTTCATGTCCACATGTCCCTGCATATAGATGTGACTAAACACACACACACACACACACACACACACACACACACACACACACACACGGCTGGCTAGGACTTTGGTTGAAATATTCCAGAATGTATGTACCAATTTAGAGAAAAAGTGACATATTTGTGATACTGAGTCTTTCTATTGTGAACAGAACTTTGTTTCCATTTATTCTTCTTTACGGTGTTTTAGTTAAGTTCTCCATAATGAGATTTCACATGTTTTCTTAGATTTATGCCTGTGTGTGTGTGTAATATTGTTTACGCTTTGGTGGCCCCAGGCTGTCCTGGCTTAGGGTTCACTCTTCGTCTTTCACCCCCTACGCAGGCCCACACCTCTGTGTTTCTTCTATTCCTTGTCTTTTTTTTCTACAAAAACAGAGTCTTTGTAGATGTAATGGCATGAAGACTCTTGAGATAAGATCACTGTGGATTAACTGAGTGTCTTAAAGTCCAAATGGCAGCATCTAGGAAGGTTTGAAGATTGTTCTTCCCCATTCCTGGTGGTGTTGTCAGTCTGTATTTCAGATTTACTTTTCCTCATGAACGTGAAGAACTCTTTGTCCTCTGCCCAGCCCTGGGAACCGAATCCAGTGCTTCCTGACTTCTGAGCAAGTGCTCTACCACTGAGCTGTACTCTCAGCCCTAGGCCTGGGTTTGTTAAGAGATAGCCACATGATCCATGGCATCAATCTATGTGTAGCTACAAGGAAATAAATATCCCATGCCTTTGAAATTGTTGTCAGCCAAGACAGTGAAAGCAAGAGCTGCCCGTGGCCATTCCTCTTACCCCAAAAAGGAAAGTATGATTACAGAGAAAATCCAGTATCACCTACAACTAACTCAGTTATCAAAAATCATGTGGTAATTCAGGAAAGTTTTGACAGACATAAAATCATTGTATACAAGCCAATTGTGCTTTCATTTACCACTAACGGATAGAAAATATAATTTTATAAGAAACTAAGCTGGGAGAGATCAGAAAGGAATGTTCCAGAAGCTTACAGAAGGTGTATGGTTCTGCTGACTCTCTGATTTAAAGCTTCTGCCTTCCAGAACTTCTAGCTTACACATTTCTGGTGTTTGGGATGTGATTGTGATCTGTGCCTGTCCAAAGAGGCTGTAACATGCTCAGAAGGATTTTTATCATGATTTGATTTATGGATAATTTTCAGGAGTTCTCTCCTTTCACCAATGTGGGTCCAAGGGATCAAATTCAAGTTGTCAGGCTTGGTGGCAGGCACCTTTACCTGCTGAGCCATCTGTCTAGATCCACTCAGAAGATCCACTAGGCTCTTTCCCTGGGACCTGGGACTCTGTCTATCCGTCCAGCAAGTCCCAGATTATTGAAAGGATATGAAAATGTAACCATTGCATCAGGAGTGAAGGTATTTTGAGAGAGACTGACACATTGTTGAGACAATGAGCCACAAGGAACTGGGGTTTCTCTAGGAGTCTCTCACGGGAGAAGGAGAAGGCTGGGACCCCGATGCCAGCCAGAGGGGAGCTTGTCTCCAAGAAAGAGATTTTGTATAGTGCTAATGCCTTTGCAGAACAGAACACACACCTAGTGCCAGGAGCCCAGACGGGACTTGGTCAGGAATGCTTAGTCATGCGCACCTCTTCCCCCACTTAAACTTGAGATGGACTTGGGCTCAGGTCACTGGTCTCCTTATATGTTCCTCTTCCCAGTGTGGCCACAGTGAACAAATCTCTCCTCTGTTTTTCACTATCACTTTTCTGCTTAGTGGCTGACAGTGTGTGTGTGTGTGTGTGTGTGTGTGTGTGTGGCTGAGCTACATGCTAATCCTGAGCCACAGGATTTAACGTGGCCATGGCAGAGTAAGACAGCCAGGAACAAATGCTGGGTAACTCCAGGTGGCCAGATAAAGAACAGTGAGCTCGGCTTTAGAGATGTCTGGGAAGGGCAGTTTCTGGAGTGAGCAGTGTTAAGAATGGAAACCATTGCTGAGGTTAAGCCTGGACATAGGGTCACAGGTTTGTCACCTGTTGATCTTACGACATTCGAACCAAGTGTTCCAGTGACTCATTGGTGTGTGCATTGGTGAGGTACCCTTCCCTTTAGACATTCCAGATTAGTATACGGTATCATTCATTGGTCTGGGGTGTTGAAGAGGCTCACATACCTGATTTTTCTGTTATTGTGTGTGTGTGTGTGTGTGTGTGTGTGTGTGTGTGTGTGTGCACACTCACATCATGTGTGCATGTGCATTTGTACATGTGCATGCATGTTCATATATGATATATATACATATATACATATGTGTATATTATATACACATATGTATATTATATATACATATGTATATACATATACATACACACATATACATATATATGTATATATGTGTATATATATATATATCATGGAGATTGCCAGAAGACAGTCTCAAGTATCATTCTGGGACACTGTTGACTTTTTCTTTTTTCTTTCTTTCTTTATTTCTTTCTTTCTTTCTTTCTTTCTTTCTTTCTTTTTTGACAAGATTTGTCACCTCCAGATCAAGTAGGATGGCTGGCAGGTGAACCTCAGAGAACCCATCTTTCCTATGCTGGGATTACAAGCATGTACCACTTTATCCAACAGTTTTTATAGGGGTTTTAGGAATCGACCTCAGGTTCTCATGCTTGCAAGGCAAGCACATAACTGACTGAGTTATTTTCCTAACCCTCCCCCACTATTAGGATTTTGATAAGTCTGTGCATTCCTAATTGAATCCAATAAGTTCAAAGGTCAGAACTTTTTATTAGTGCAAATAAATTATTTATCATCTTGCACCTTATGGCTGGGATGGACAAGTGGTGGGTATTGGCTTCTGCAGATGGACTGAGGACTCATTCTTTCTTAGTGCCTACATTTGGGGTGGGACGGCTCCAATAGAATCACTGCTCTGCACTAAATAGAGCAACTAAGGCAGTGAGCACAGCCAGAATGTTGCTGTTCTACAGACACTCAGGGCAGAGTGCAGCCTGCTCCTTGCAAGGCTTGGATGCCCTTTACCCAGGTGATAAATCTGTGGTCCAGAGAGACTCAATAATCTGTCCAAGGTCCATAATGGTGACAGCACATCTGGATCTTGGATTTTAGTCCATATTAATCTATACATGTGGGGGG
>JANHMN010000022.1:27975201-27997587 GCA_030674055.1 Rhabdomys pumilio | reverse complement strand
TGTGTGTGTGTGTGTGTGTGTGTGTGTGTGTGTGTGTGTGTGTGTGTATGTGTGTGTGTGTGTGTGTGTGTGTGTGTGTGTATTCTTGTGTATGGGTGTGTGTACCTGTATCTATTCTTGTGTGTGTGTATGTATCCATTCTTGTGTATGAGTGTATATGTATCCATTCTTGTGTGTGAGTGTGTGTGTCCCATTCTTGTTTGTGTGTGTGTGTGTGTATCCATTCTTATGTATGAGAATGTGCATGTCCCATTCTGCGTGTGTGTGTGTCCAATGTTTGTGTGTGAATGTAGGCACTTAGAAGACCACCTCAGATATTAGTTCTCCATTTCCACCTTGTTTAAGTCAGAGTCTCTCTTTTGCTATTCACCGTGGTATATGTCAGCTGGCTGATCCACAAGCTTCAGGGAAATCCCCATCCCCTTATCTTGCTGTAGGAACACACCATTGCACCCATCTTCACAGGTAAAAATTTGGGGATTCAAACACATGCAATTATACTTTTGCAGTCAGCCTTTCTTTACCTGTTGAGCCATCTCCCCAACCCCTAACATGCCACTAACTGTTACCCATTTCTCTATGATGTGTGAAGCAAAACTCACATGGAGCCAGAGGTGCACATGTTTAGCAACTGCTCCAGGATTCTGATGCCTGCAGAGAGCCACACTTTGAAAACAGTGCCTCTGGTAAAGAGAAACTGAATTGCTTCTTAGAAAAAGAAGAAAGTACATCAGAAGCCTCTGGGATGGAACAAGGCATGATGCTGTATATACCAATATGCCGCATTACAAAGGCAGGAAGATCATGAGTTTGAGGCTAGCCTGAACTACATAGGGCTAAAATTTGCCTTGAAAGCATACACATACAAATATTTTAAAAATCTAATATAGTTCTTTGTGTTATAGTGACACACAAGCATAAAATTATTTTGTTGTTACTTTAAAACTATAATTTTACTGTTGTTATGAATTGTAATGTAAATTATGATATGTAGGATATCTGATATGTGACTGCCAAAGGGGTCACAACTTACAGATTGAGAATGGCTGTATTTGAGGGTAAAGAGAGTTAAGAAATGGAAACTTGTGGCTGGAGAAATGGCTCAGTGGTTAAGAGCCTCTTCCAGAGGTCCTGAATTCAATTCCCAGCAACTACATGGTGGCTCACAATCATCTGTAATGGGATATGATGCCCTCTTCTGGTGTGCCTGAAGACAGCTACAGTGTATTCATATAAATAAAATAAGTAAATATATATTTTTTTAAAAAAAGAAGAAGAAATGGAAACTTACTTTATCTCTTCGTATCCCTTAGGCTAGGTATCCCCACTTAAACTCCAGATAAGTGCAGCTTATTGAGCTGGCCTAAAAGAGCATTGCATTTCCTCTTGCTAACAAAGACCCTTGAGCAATCACATACTGATAATTTGATTGTGTGTGTGTGTGTGTGTGTGTGTATCAATGACGTGTGTGAGCACATAAAATGACAACTTTTGTGGAATTATTTCTATTCTTCTACCCTAGTGTGGGTTTTAGGAATCAAACTAAAGTCCCTGGCTTGTAGAATAAAGATCTTTGCGGGACTGTAGCTTGCACGTGGGTATGGGTCCTGTCGGGCTGTGTTGTGGTTCTGGCGTGTCTGTCTGTGGCTCAGGGAGGCAGAAGCACAGGAATTTGACTGAGTTCACTCCACACTGAGCCTGGCTGATGCTGGGCTGAGAAGCCACAGGACTCAGCCTGGGCGTGGAGAGGTCTTGGCCTGAAGTCCCCAGGGGGCAGAGTTCCTGAGTGGGACGGTCTCCAGGCCAAAGTGGCTGACCAGGAGACTGGTGGTCTCAGCCCTTGGACACCCAGACACTGCTGGGAGCCATGGAAGAACTGAGACAGAGTGGGCATACCAGCTGAGGGATGAGGGAGAGAAGCTCCTGCAGTGCCCTGTGGGTAGGAGACTCTTGGTCCAGACTCTTGGCTGGGTCAGCTAGCTTACTTGAGTTGGCAGCCTCTGTGGCAGGAATGTAGAGAAGCCTTCTAGCAGGAGATTAAGCAGCAGCTCGGTAGTCAAAGCCCTTCTCCACGGTTCCTCACGGGGGACGGAGATGGGGGGTTGGGGGGTCTCTTAAAAGGTTTATTGTCATGGCGGAAAGTGGATGTGGCTGTACTCCCCCAGACCTCAGGGTGGACCTGAGTTAAATAGGAAGGGAGGAGGGTCTGGGAAGGAATGTTTAATTGGCTATGCCCTCTGGCCTTTAGGTATCTCATTAATATGGAGATCTCTTGAGGCTCTGTGCTCAACCAGGAACCAAGCTATCCTTTCACAGTCCCACAGATCTTTACCAACTGAACCATCTGCCAGCCCATAATCTGGATGTTTCTGAGACGGGGTCTAACTTACTCTGGCTTCAAACTAGAACTTGTTTTGCTCAAGGATGACCTTGGATTTTTGACCCTCCTACCTCCTCCTCCTGATCGCTGGGATTCTATAACACTCAAGATGCTAGTGAATGTTCTGAGGAACCATTTCATACCTTAATTGAAAATACATCCTGAGCTCCTGGCAAAGCCCTCTCTGCCTTTTAATAAGTCAAACCTTGTGGGGAGCCGACAGAAGGCGGCTATCATCCTTGCAGCCATCTTGAGCCATATACCCTAACAAGAGACTTGTTTACAACAGCCTACAACAGCTGAGTACACTCTGATAACATCTTGTTTTAGATACCCAGGATCTTCCCTTGGGTGTGTGAGACTTAAAGGTGTGATTTAGAGCCAAGACTTAAGGGCATTACTTAGAGATCAGATTTAGAGATAAAACTTAAGGGTGTGACTTGAGGGCGTGGCTTAGAAGTGAGACATAAAAGGCGAGAGGCAGACAGAAGAGTGAGTACAACTTGGAGTTAGTTATTAGGCATTAGGCACTTAGCACTTGGAAGAAGTAACTTGGAACTTGGAGGCACTAGGGACTAAGAACTAGGGACTAGGAACTAGGTACTTGGAGAGAAGAAAAGAGACTGAAGAATAAACGGGATTGAATCACACTCTGTCTGGTCTCCATTCTTCAAGTCCGTCCTCACTCTCTCTTGCTGAACCCTGACCCGAGGACCCGAGCAGCCTGGGGCAGTGCGGGCTCTAACAACTTAGCCCCCAAGGCTTTTGGCAGTTCGGGTTCCAACACTGATAGAGCGGCTTGCAACATTTTTGTTGCCCCCAAGCGTGAGGCAGAGCGGTTCTCAACAAAACCTGATGCGCAAGCTGTCAGATCTAGAAGTGTCCGTGGCTTGCTAGGCAGAGACCAAAGGAAAAAGGCTTAGTTGTAATCTAAACACAGTGGACTTGGATGTTAAACAAAGCAACCAAGCTTCAAACACTTGCTGGCGTGCTATGGCTTTTCAGAATCAAGTCTATGCTTGGCAAGAAATGAGAAGAAAACTTCTCCCTACCTGGTGGCCCGTGTTTTCTTGAGCTTTTGTAGTTTGCGTTGGCTTCTGGGTAAGGTTGGCCAACGGCCATGGGATAGGAAAGAAATATGCACATGAGGAAAGGCCACCGGCCAGTACTCAGAATAAGATAGCTAATGGGCTAAGGCAATGCCTGGCAGTTCTGGGATGGTAAACATTGATGATTTAATTTCCTGACAATCCAGGGAGGTGTTGGAATTATGTATTTATTTGATAAATGAAGAGACTTGGACACAAATAGGAAAGCAACTTGCTAAGGCCACTTATGGGATAAGATCCTTGCTCCTTCCCATCTGACATGCACTGCTGTGAGGGTCCACTGCTCTCTGAGTTTGACTTCTGTGTAGAAAGACCAACAGACTCCACTTACTGACTTTCACAAAATATAAAAGCAAAAACCATAATATGAACAAAAACATTGTCTCTTAAGACATTGGCCCCTTAGGTCTAAGAATAGTGTAAATCCAGCAAATCATTAAAAAAAAAAAAAAGATTATATATGTCACCACTTCTCCTGGAATCTGCTTTTGTTTGTTTGATTAATTGATTGATTATTTGTTTGTTTGTTTTTAAGTATTCAGAAGTCAGATTCTCAAAGGTATTTCTAGTTATAGTAACTCCATGTGCCATTTGACACAGAGAATCCATTGAGGAATACACCAGAAATGTCCTCTGGTCTCCACACAGCATATGCACACATGTATATGTACACGTTTCTATACACATTCAAATAAGAACATACAACATAGATTGAGAAAAAGGGCAAGCACTTATGAAGTAACTTTAGCCACCAGAAGATCAAAGAAGGAAGAAACGTGGAACCTTGTGATCAAGAATTGTACAGTTCAGCTGGGGAGATAAAACAACATAATATTTTTAAAAGAATGCCAGGGAGATGGTTCTGTTTGTCAGGCCCATGCTGTGCAAGCATGAAGACCCTAAGCAAAAAATGGATACAGCAGTATATTCCACAACCTAAGGGTTGGAGATTTCAAAACAGGAAAATACCTGACGCTCATTGGTCAGGCAGCTTAGCTGAATCAGTCAACTCTAAGTTCAGTGAGTAACCTTGTCTCAATATGAGGCTGGGCATGAGGATGGGGATGGTGGTGGTGATGATGAGAATGTTATGGAAATCAATTGAGGAAAACACCAGAAGCGACCTCTGATTTCCACCAGCATGCTCACAAGTGTGTGTGTGCACCTTGCTACACATATTCAAATAAGAATATATAACAAGGGTTGCTTCTAAATCTGATCTTAGCAACCTTTTTAAGTGTGTAGCCATAGAGGAAATGTTTTCATTCTTTTGGGTCCTTAGAGTCCCCCTAAGACAGATGGCGCCTCTACCAACCACCAGCTAATTTAGGTATGTGCATGTGGTCGAGGGGTGGAGGGGGACATGCATACATGCACAAGCGTGTAGAGGCCAGAGGTCGACGGGTAACTTCCTCTATTACTCTGCCTCATTTTCTAAGACAGGGTCTCTCACCGAATCTGGAGCTTGCCAGTTTGGCTAGTTCAGTTAGTCAGCCAGCCCTTGCAAAGCTAGGGCTACATGCCTGGCTTTTTACTTAGGTGTCAAGGATCTGAACTAATGCTCCTGTTGCAAGCATTTTACCTACCAAGTCATCTATCTCCCAGCTTCTCAGTGAAGTTTATTGTTATGATCAGATGTTTGGACAGCACTTGTTAGTGGCACTCGGAGGTTATGGAATGAGGAAGGAAATGAAATTGAGTAGAGCAAGAGAAGTTCTTTCAAGAATGGATACTGGAGCTGGGTTTTAATGTGGCGAGGGGCCTGAGCCTGCAGGGAGGAAGCAATATCTCATTTGTTCCACTTCATCATGAAGTGACAGAAAAGCCAACTTGAATTGCTTTCAACATTGAACGTGCCCACTGAGAACTAGTCATCGGTGGGGCAAGTCATATATATGTTCAGTAATCTGGGTATTCACAATGGCGTCATGACTCTAGCTGCACCTCCTTCTAAGGTTTTCCTGTGTAGGCCAGGTTTTACGTAGCATGGTAAATTGGCTGAACCAGATCCAGGCCTTGAACCCACAGCCTAGTATCTATCTATCTATCTATCTATCTATCTATCTATCTATCTATCTCTGTCTCTTCTATTTGGGATAGCTTGAGAGTCATTCTAATTGGACCAGCCTAGACCACAGTCACCAACTTCTGCATGCACCATGGTAGCTTAAGTCACATGTTCTACCTCTAGAGCAGTGGTTCTCAACCTTCCTAGTGCTGTGACCCTTTAATACAGTTCCTCGTGTTGTGGAGCCCCCCCCCCAACCATAAAATTATTTTTGTTGCTATTTCATAACTGTAATTTTGCTGCTGTTATAAGTCATAATATCTGTGTTTTCGTAATATTTAGTATTTTGTAATCTGTGTTACGTAATATCTGTACGTAATATCGTAAATATCTGTGTTTTCCAGTGGTCTTAGATGACCCCTTGTAAATGGGTCAGTTGACACCCCTGAAGGGGTTGAGACCCGAAGGTTGAAAACAACCATCCTAGAACCTTAAGTCGAGTTTAGTTTCTTAGAAGCATGTGAATCCCCTATGTGGAGATCCAGAATTCTTATGGAATCATCCAGAATTATTGCAATATGGAGCACTGTTTTTTAAGATTTACTTATTATGTGTATGTGTGTGCCTGCATGAGTCTATGTGTCTCACATACATACAGACAGACACCACAAGAGGGTGTCAGGTCCCCCAGATCTAGACTTACAGATGGTTGTGACCTGCTGAGTGGATGCTGGGAACAGAAACCAGACCTCTGCAAAGGAAGAGAGTGATTGACATCTGAGTCACCTGTCTAGTCCCAGGAGTTGCCTTTATAAAATAGGAAGACAGGAAGGAGTGAGCTGCATGTGAGAGCAGCCCACAGGTGGTGTGGCTGCTACAGAATGTCCTTTGTTCTTGCCAGTGAGTTGTGAAGTGTGGAACCTGAGAGAGGGACCCTCAGGCCTGGGGTGAGCTAGGCATTTTAATGCAGAGTTTACTGGTCCACGTGCTTCCTCCTATTATAAGGCCCACCCCTTACTCATTCCTAGCAGTATTTATTGTACCTCAAAACTGTTCAGCTCAGAGATAAAAGGGGAAGAGATCCCATGGTTACAGAGAGGTCATTGGGTATTGATTGACTTTGAGCAAGAGCTTTTTTATACTTTTTTTGTCTTATGGACCTATGTCCCTGAAACAGAAATCATTAGCCCATTTCACAGGTTGGAGAGGTGAGGAAGCGATGGGAAGGACAATAACTGACTATCTAGAGCCACTCAATTAATGAATGGACAGAGAGGTTGAGAACCCTCTTGGCGATTGACTCTAAAATCTACATGCAGGTAGCCATGGTGGGATGTGGCAGAGCCCTTGAGAATTACTCTGTATTGTGTGTTACATCAAGCACTCAGGCTGATGACTCTTCTGCAAGGTGTCACCTATGCTGAAGCTTGAGTGTGTCCTGTGCTACATGTGCTATGCCCTCAGACACTAGTGAGTGTGTGAGTCTAGAGGCAGGAGCTATTCACAAACTGGGGCCTCATTTGTACCTGCTCTAGGGGACTAAGGATGGACAGCAAGCCTGGGAGAGCTAGACAGGCGGCTATTGGGCATCCTGTAATGGCAACACTCACTGCTTCTCAGCCCCTCATCTCTAGTGGGTATCATCATCTGCAAGACACATGTAGTCTCTCAGCCCTTGAAGCACTTCCTTCTGGGATTGCCACAAAGCCCTTTTGAGGCAGGTGTTATTTTTCCCATTTCTATAGATAAGAAAGCCAAGGACCATGAAGACTGGGTCACACAGCAGGTGACTTGTCCCTGTGAGGTGTGTACTCTCTGATCTCTCTGAAAAGGTGCTCAACAATTTTGAATGACTAGCAAGAGATGAGTCAGGATTTGAACTCAAGTTCTGCCTGATTCTAGACTGTGGGATATAAGCATGTTGTTTTAAAGTAAACTTGAGGAAAATCTTCTAGGAAGTGATTTGGCCCTAAGGTGTCCTTCCCTAAACAGAAATCCTGCTCCCAGGAAAGGTCATGGTCCTCTGTCAGAATAAGCACATCTGTGAATATTGACATTACTGTCCCCACCCCTCAATTCCCCTCTTCTTCCCTAAACAAACCTCTTCACTCTTGACTTCCTCTGGGCAGTGTGTACCTGCAGCAAGTCCAGTGGGACTCTTCTGAATCTCCTCCACATCACCCGCATGCTGAGGCAGAGGGTGTGAGCCTCTCCGCTCTTAAAGACGCTTACAAGATAGAACCCTGGAATGGAAAGGCCCATGTGAACAGTCACAGGTATGACAGCCGCTGCAGGAAAAGGTGCTTGCAGGAAAGTGGATTGCCCCCCCCCCAACACTTCTTAATGTTCTGTTTTTAGCTGTGTTTTTCAGAGCAAGTAGGTGCCATGGTGATAGAAGCCATAGAAATAGATGGAGCACACCTCCCAGCATGGAGCTGCCTAGCTGTTTCCATGGAAATGCACCAGGGAGAGCGGGGACTTGCTCTTGCAGCTGCCAGCTGTACACTGGAAGAAGGCCCCTGGAGGCTTCTTACTGTCTCTCTGAGGTTGTCCCAGGGCCCAAAAATGTTCCCTCTCTCCTTTTCTTCCTCTCTCCCTCCCAGGGTAAACTGGGACTATCCCTGAGAGTTCTCAGGGAAGTCATCTAAGGAACTTTTCTTTTCTTCAATATGGCTATCTTGCTTAAACAGTCACCTTAAAACAAATCCTATGAGGCTTCCTGTTCCCAGTTATGAGCATGTGTCTGGGCTCTGCCCGGATATAGCACTGACACTGGGTTCATGCAATGGATAATAATGAATTTATGGTGTCAGGGCTGAGTACTGAACATTTGGTACTCAGGGATACTCATAAAATTTCAGAAGATCTAAGCCAGCAAGCCAGGCGGGGTAGGCGTGATCCTACCTGAGACTGGCACTTAGTCTGTGAAGCCTTGCTGGAACACAGGGATGCACAGACTCAACTATTTTTGGACACAGATTTAGTGGACTCAAAGGTCTTTGAAACAATAGCTGGAGCCATGGTGTCGCTCCAGCTATTGGTGTCTGCAAGGCTAGGGATGTGTATACAGATGAACATGCCCAAAGCTCAGCTCTCTTTCCTTTGGATTTAAGATACATCTTGAAAATGTAACCCATGTATATAAGTATACCCTTTCGAACTCACTGCCTTATATTGGCCAAGCAGAAAAGGATTAATGTTGAAATGTGTTATTATCGCTGTCCTAAAATATCTGTTTCTGTAATGGGGCACTATTCTATGTGTATTATAAACATTTGTTTTCATACATTGGTGCTCTCAGGTGACATTCTTCTTCAGGGGCAGGGTAGATGCCATCCTAGACTAACGTATGGTCTGAGACTAAGTACTAATCAAATGAAATTAATTTTACTTTCTCTTAAAGAAGCATGTACATGCCCCTAACAAAGGAGTCGTTTTAAGAATTAATAACATAGGGACTGGAGAGATGGCTCAGCAGTTAAGAGCACTGACTGCTCTTCCACCCGTCCTAAGTTCAATTCCCAGCAATTACATGGTGGCTCACAACCATCTGTAATGGAATCCGATGCCCTCTTCTGGTGTGTCTGAAGAGAGCGACAGTGTAGTCACATACATGAAATAAATTAATCTTTTTTAAAAAATATTGTAACATAGTCAATCCACATACAGTTGCACAGTTAGAAACTGTAAAAGTCATAGCACTGAAAGATGCTAAGGAAATGTCTATCATGGCATGTATGGCATCTGACATGGAAAAAAGGAAGAAGTTTAAAGAATAGGAACATGTACTTCCTTACTTAGTTCAGCACACCCCTGATGCAGGCAGGCACATGCACACCACTGTGCATGCAGACAGCGTCTCTAGGGCCTTGCTACTAGAGCCCTGACCTAGCAATTGAAGGGTTTGAAGCCTCTGACTTTCTCAATCAAGGAATGATGCCTATGGTATCCTTGTAGGTCATACCATTAAACTTGGCAGGGTGAAGCTAGCTAGACATCACTGAAGTAAACGCCTAGGTTAACCTACCCTGGGTAGGTTAAGCCTAGGACTTACCCAGGGAGCCATATGACTTGGCATTGGCTGTTGGCAGCATCTACACTCAGACACCATGTGGATTCCTTGGTCATATTTCGTGGTTACAGGAATGTGGCCTGATGGAGCCATTGCAGAAACTCCATCTTAAATAAGCAAACACGCGCGCTCTAGTCTCACAGGCCAACCCAGCTCCAGAGCAGATGCCTTTCTTGCCCAGAGCAGTCATGCCTTGGAGTTTTGCCCCATGCTTGGGTTACTCTACTTGGCTAGATGACTCAAAGCAGATTCACTTTGAAGAACGGGGTTCTCAGACATTCTATGATTCTAAACATGGACGTCCAGAGTCATGCTGGCAGACAGAGTTACGGTCAGATTTTCAAAGTCATACAGTGAATGTTTTGCCACGGGAAACATCCACACAAAACCTCTCTTTCCCAAGACAGCTCCCTTCCTATAGGGTTGAGACAGGAACCTCAAGGTTAATCAAGACCCACAGGACTCTGAAGTAACTCTCCACACCTCTGACTCCACCTGAGTGTTTGAAGCAAATGTTAATATTATATATAAATGTAAATATTAACATTTTTAAATGCTCATCTTAAAATTTCAAATTTCTTATTATAGTAAAATATATATAACATGAAATTTTTCTGTTGCTTTTCATTTTTATGCATAGACCTATGACATGAAGACGTTGCTGCCGTCTTTTCCCCAAACAGTCCCATCTTTACAAACTGAAACTCTACACACTATCTGCCCACTATGTGCGCTGCCAGCTGCTGGCAACTCCCGTTCTAGGCTGTCTGTGAACGAGACTGATGTAGGATCCTCTGGGTGGACTCACACAGGATCAGTCTTTCTGTGTCTGGTTTACTTCAGTTAACATAATGCCCTCAGGGTTTGTCTTTTATAATAGGAGTCATTAAAGACAAAAAATGTTTCCACTGTTTATAGACTCTACATTTTGTTTATCCACGGTTTAATTTTACCACAGTTGATTTCTTCCCGTCTTGTTAAGACTCAGGAACAATCACAAAATGATGAAAATTACAAGAACAATAGCCTCAGAATCCGTGTGTTTTATCACAGCGTTCCACAATTTTCAATGAACTATTTAATATCAGTAATGATATAGAGATTCCTCTGCTAGTGAGTTACAGACTGATCCTACCATTATGTCTACTTTACTACAGCTAATTGACTGACTGACTGACTGACTGACTGACTGACTGACTGACTGACTGATTGGTGTACATGGACCACAGTGTATGTACAGAGTCTGAGTTGATGCCCTTCTTCACCATGGGGATCCTGGGGATTTCGGACAGACTTGAGGCTTGGGGACAAGTGCCCTCACCTGCTGAGCTACATCTCCAACCCATGTTCCTATCACTATTTTAAATTTTTATTTATTGTGTGTGTATGGGCGTTTGATGTCTGTACACCACGTGGGTACCTGGAGCCTGTGGAAGCCAGAAAAGAGTGACAGATCCTTTAGGAGCCGGAGTGACAGACAGCAGTGAACTGCCATTTGGGTGCTAGAAATAAAACTTGGGTCCTCTAGAGGAGTAGCCAGTGCTCCTGACTGCAGATCAATATTTTCAGTCCCACCTATCATTTTTTTAAAGATCTAAAATCCCCCAATGTGAGAGTCCTTTGCCCTGTGTCCTTTCTGTGTGCCTTGTCATTCTGTGAACACACATTTGCTTTCTGGACAAGATGTTCCAGGATCATCTTCTGTGTGCCTTGCCCCAGCAATCATGACGATGGGTTGTAGTTGTTAAATTTTAATTTCAAAATTTTTATTATGATTTCCTTAGTTTTCTTTTCTGTTATGTGATAAATACCCTGACAAAGGCCACCAAAGAGAGAAAGGGTTTATTTCAGTCCACAGTTCAAGGGTACAGTCCATGAGAGCGGAGGGTCAAGGGGTCAAGACATCAAGAACATAAGGCAGCTGGTCACATCATGTCTGCAGTCCCAAAAGAGCACAGTGAATACAAATATTCAGCTGCTTTTTCTATCTTATATAGCCCAGTATCCACTGACTAGAGAAGGTCCTGCCCACAATTAAAATTGAGTCTTTCCATATCAGTTAACACAGTGGAGATACAGACACTCTCAGGGCTAGCCTTAACCTAGATAGCCCCAACAGGTGTGCACAGAGTTGACTCTGGATTCAAGTTGACAACACTAACCATTATAAATAAAACATACATTGAATACATTTTCTCATTCCGCCATTTTTATATGTATAGAACTGTTTCATTTACTTTGTTTTGTGTCTGCATCCCACATTGTGTGCCTGGTGTCTGTGGAAGCCAGGGAAGGATGTCAGATCCTCTGGGAACTGGAGTTTAGAAACTGTTGTAAGACGCCATTCGAGTGCTAGACATTGTACTTGGGTCCTCTAGAAGAGGTCATTTTTTCTCAGGATGCATTTCCCCCAAGGAATCCCAATCCATTTTAACAGTAAAAGGTGTTTTAAGTCCAAAATCCACATGTTGTTAGGTATGCTCATTCCTCTGCTTCCAGGCAGAGCTGGGAGATATATTATCTATCTGTCTGTCTGTCTGTCTGTCTGTCTGTCTGTCTGTCTCCACCTACATTTTTTAAAATCTAGTTATGCCAAGCACTAACTTAACCCCAGGACTTGAGAGGCAGAGCCAGGTAGATCTCTGTGGGTTCAAGGCCAGCCTGGTTTACATAGGGAGTTCTAAACTAGTCGGAGCTACAGAAATGAGACCCTGACATAAAACAAACAGCTAATTCTAGGCAATGGGAACCACTGTTTCCAGGGATACATCCTGATGGGATTCAGAAACTCCAGGGTTTGTTACAGGCTTTTCCTTCCCATGCTGTACCTCCCTGAAACACTGAGAGAAGGTTCTCGGGATTATATCATGTTGACCTTTTAGATAGAGCCAAATTCTCCTCTTGCCACCTCCTCCTTCTCCACATAGCAGCCTCCTCAGTCTGCTTGGACTCTCTCCCCTGTAAGCCAGGTCTGATCAACACCCTACCACCACCACCACAGGGTCATACTCTTACCCGGTGAAGCTGTGACACCGAAGCCCAGGCCATCTTCGCTAGATTTGGCAATTCATCTCCTTGGGCTCTAACACCCTGCTTTGAGTCATCTTGACTTCCTGTTTCCAAAGCCTGACCTTTGGCTCCTACCCGTCTCTGTTCCGCCCAAAGGCTTCACCTAAAGGGAAGGGCAAGGGACTAGCGTTTGTCCTGTTGATGAGAAATATTCATTTGTTAAGGATTCTCTTCATATTGGGAACACTCGCATCTGACCTATTGAATAAACAAATGCTAATTATGACTGCCAGCATTTCCCTGATCTTTTGTCTCAGTTATCGTCATGACATTTCTAATGAAATGTTTGTACAGTTAGGATGCCTTCTTCCTTACAGCAACATTTATTTTGCAAATTTGCAGTTGTATTTAGGCTACCACCAGTAACTCTCTTGGCAAACACTGAGCAACTCCTACCACAGAAATTAATGAGTAGAGACAAGGTCTGAACACCTACTCGTTCTGTTCCTCCATTGTCACGTGGAGGGACTCTGGGGATCTGATCCAGGGGGCAGCTATGGAAACCAGAAGCAGAGTTTTGTAACACTGAAAACGCTTAGTTCTTGTAAACAAGTCTTCCAGCCTAGACTACAAGCATCCAGGAAACGGACTGTACCTCCTAGTTTTTGTGTCCCCCCCCCTGGGGTCCCAGATACAGTCCTACATCAGTATAAGGGTCCTCTGTGTTTGCTGCTAACAGAGCATGCTAGTGTGGGAAAAGTGTCATATCCCACTGAAGGCTTGCTACACTTCATAGTCCTTAACCCCTGTGAGCCACTGCTTTCTCCGTGAAACACGGGCTCCTCAGCCTCATGCTCTCTCTCTTGCCTCTCTGGCTGCCTCATCTCTGGAGTCCTAGTGAGTGATGTTTTTTGTACCCACAGCCCTTGACAGGAGACACAGAGTGAGTGCTTCCTGAGTGTGCGGTATGGTTGCTGGTGCCCCTGTTCTAGCCTCTCCCTACCTGTGTCACTTACAGATGCACAGAGCGTTGGATCCCTCCAGCAGCTTCCCTACCGTGATCTGTTCTGTCCATGGGCTAAAAGGTCTTTCACTGTTACTCAAGGAAGCCCTAATCATCCTTTTGAGCTCAGCTTTTTTTTTCTAGCCCTCGTCCATGTTGCCTGGGAAAGCTAAGCGCATTGTAGTGTAGCTAACTGTTTACTTTTTTTCTCTCCACAGGAGACAGGCTGATGGTAATTATGTGTTTAATGTCTGTCTCTTGAGCTGGTAAATCCCTATGTGCGTGGGCTGTGGCTGTCTTATTACCACAGTGTCCCCAGCACATGGCACATGGAGTAACAAATGCAGGCAACATTTCTGCAAGGCTAAATGGAAGCCAGGCCAGGAAGTGACCCATGAACTTCACATGTGCTAACTCATTAGGGCTGAGCACAACTACTGAGAGGTTCATAGTATTAGTAGTCCCAAGGCACTGATAAGAAAATAGACAGAGAGGTCAATGCTTCCCCATAAGTATATAGCTAGATTGAGATACCAGCTTGCTCTTGGTTTGCACTTTTGCCATGATATTTCATGGATGGATGGATGGATGGATGGATGGATGGATGGATGGATGGATGAGTGGGTGGGTAGATAGGTGGATGGGTGGATGAATGAGTGGGTGGATGGATGGTTGGGTGGGTAGGTAGGTGTATGGGTGGATGGATAGATAGATGGATGGATGGGTGTTTGAATAGATGGGTGGATGGATGGTTGGGTGGGTAGGTGTGTGGGTGGATGGAGGGGTGGGTAGGTAGGTGGATGGGTGGATGGATAGATGAATGGATGGATGGGTGTTTGAATAGATGGGTGGATAAATGAGTAGACAGATGGATGTATTAACGGATGAAAGGGTAGATGTGTGGGTGGATGGGTAAATGTACTATGCTTGAACAGGTGCAATTTGTCTAAGTATAGATTGTAGATAGTTTATGAGAAAGAATTTAGGATTAGGTCATAAATATTTCCCCATCCATCTCCACTTCAGAGAACACTCTAGGTCACTGTGGTAGTTTACATGACTGACCTAGGTTCATAGATTTGAATATTTTGTTACCAGGGAGTTGCACTATTTGAAAAGATTAGGAGGTATGGCTTTGTTGGGGGAAGTGTGTCACTGGGTGTGAGCTTTGAAGTTTCAAAAGCCCACTCTAAGCCCAAAGTCTCTCTCCTTCTGCTGCCTGCAAATATAGATGTAGAACTCTCAGCTCCTTCTCCAGCACAATGTCTGACTGCATGCTGCATGCTGCATGCTGCATGCTGCATGCTGCATGCTTTATTTCATGATGAAAATGGACTAAACTTTTGAAATTATAAACAAGCTCTAATGAATTGTTTTCTTTTATAAGAGTCACCATAGTCATGGTGTCTCTTCACAGCAGAACACTAAGAAGGTCACCTCTTTGGTTCCTTCTTCAGTGTTCCCAGCACCCCTCAGCAGGCACAGAGATGGAGAGGACGCACACGTTCTCTGAGAGAACAGTGGAAGCTCTGGATTTCTGGCAGAGTGTGCACATTCGGATGAGTAGGGAGGCCTTCCTGAGTGACTCTGGCTCCCTGGAGTTGGGTGGGGAGGGAGCTTAAGAGCAGATGGGGGCCAGGATAGAACTAGAGATACATGGGGACACAAGCCACCCTCTCCACGTGTAGGACTTCAGTGTTCAGCTCCTTCCCCATCACCTTCATGTCTACCCTTCCAGAGTTGGTCTATATGCATTTGGATATGGGTGGTGTACTCGTACATAGACAATCCCTAGCCTCTTTTCCTTCATAAGCTAGAGAAACTGTTTTAGATGAGGCACAAAGAGATACCTCATTTTAGGTCTGGTAAGATGACTCAGTAGCTGAGGATGTTTGCTGCCACACCCAACACTCTGAATTCAATCCGTGTGCATGTTTGAGAGAGCACAAACAAACAAACAAAATGTTAAAAAAAAAAAAAAATTAAAGAGTTTGCCCATTTAAAAAATGGTTAAGTGATCTGATGTTTCCTGGTCTGGATGTGGTTTGAATGTGTGCCCTACGGTGGTTATGTTTTGTTTGTTTGTTTGTTTTTAATTTGTATTTTTTATGGGTTTTGGAGACGGGGTTCCTCTGTCTAAACCTGGCTGTTCTGTAACTCATACTGTAGACCAGGCTGGCCTCAAACTCATTATATAGTCCAGTCTGGCCTTAAATTGGCAATCCTCCTTCCTCAGCCTCCCAAATGCTGAGACAAAAGACATGTGCCATCATGCCTGACTACTAAACATACAGTATATATTTATATTTTTTTCTATCCATATTTTCTTAAATAAACTACTCAGTTTCCGGTATTTGCTGTAACAGAAGAGACAAGACAAATACCACACATATAATCTTCAATATAACCAAACCCGGATGTGTTTAATTAGCTTCTACTTAGTTGTTTCTAAATTACTTATATGACAAACAGCACTGCTATGCACTCTGGGACTTTGTTCGCTACTTGAAAATATCTTAGGATGCATTCCTAGAATTGAATACAGCAAACGAGTGGCTCCGTGAAGGTGGAATTTCAGTCATCTACCATAAGAGTGGACCAGATATTTTTACTCTGGAGTTGGGGTGTGTCAGATCCTGCTGAGAGAATGGTTGTCTTTGGGGTCCAGTGTAGAGAGAATATCTTGTGTATTATATGGATGCATCGCCTGTCAATTTAAAAGCCTGTGGCCTAGGGCTTAGGCAGGAAATAAAGGTGGGACTCTGGGATAGAGCAGACATGGGAAGATGAAACAGTAAGAACATACCGACAGGTAACCAGCCACGTGGCAGAATGTAGGTTAAAATAAATGGGTTATTTTAGTTATGATCTAGTCAAGAGAAGAGCCTAGCTATATGGCTAAAGTATTTGTAAATATATTTTGAGTCTGAATCCTACTTCTGGGAGTATGGGACAGGGAGGAAGAATCGGGACCTAATGACAACAGCCCAGGTTTAGGATCTTTGATGCTAGAGAATAATATTTGTGGATTTAATAGTTTGTTCTCAGAGAGAACGAGAGGGAGAGAGAGAGAGAGAGAGAGAGAGAGAGAGAGAGAGAGGGAGTGTGTGTGTTCCAGCTTCTTGGAACACACCATTTGGATCTTGTCTCCTCTTGCTTCCGGAGGAATACCCTGAGGAGGACTCTTGGGCCACCCAGCAGTGGGTTCACCAGAGGTCATGCTGGAAAGCTGAAGGAGTTCAGTATTCAGTCTTCTAAGAAACATATAGGTTCTGCCCCTACAATCACGTTGTGATTAATAAGGAATGGTCTGGGCTATTGCTAAAATATACTAATTACCATGAGTAGATTGGATGGATGGATGGATGGATGGATGGATGGATGGATGATTACATAGATATGTAAATACATAGATGTGGGTAGGTAGTTAGCAGTCACTCATAGACTTAAATCCAACTTGGATTTGGTCTCTACCCATGAATTATGAACTTTATGTAACTTCTTGGACCTCCCTTGGCCTTTTTTCCTTGTCCACAAAGAGCTTAACTTTCTTTAGGGGCCATTATAAATAGCCAATAGATGGTGGCTGACTCATAGTGGGTGCCCAGATGGTGGCAGCTGCTATCATTTGTTATGAGCAGACAGCCTTTGGCTGCTTAACCTCTGTTCAGGGAATAACCCCTAAAATTGAAAGTTAGACACCAGATGGAATGCTGCTGGTTTTCCTTCCTGCTGAACAGCATGTGGCAAACCTGCAATGTGCATTCCACAGGGCAGGTTTCTACCTACCCATAGTTATTTCTCGGTTGGGAAATCAATAGAAGCTCCACTTTTATTTATTTATTTTGGTGGGTTGGCTGTTGTTGGCTTTTTGTTTTTCAAGACAGGACTTCTCCATTATAGCCTTGGCAGTCCTGGCACTTGCTCAGTAGACCACGCTGGCCTCAAACTCAGAGATCTGCCTGCCTTGGCCTCCAGAGTGCTGGGATTAAAGGCATGTGCCTCTACTTGCACACACCTGGCTTATCCACTTATATTTCTTTTTTTTTTTTAATTGGATATTTTATTTACATTTCAGATGTCATCCCCTTTCTCCATTTCCCCTCTTCCTTCTTGCTTTGTTCCTTGACTATTTGCATCTATTGTATTGCTAGTCCCTCAACCTAGAACTGACCTGAATACTTGAGTGTGTAATCCACTTATAGTTCTATTAACACAATAGATAAATAAAGGGAAGGAAGGCAGCATCCCTCAGGTGATGGACTAAAGCCCAGCTTTCACTTGCTGTCAGCTGCATGCATGGATGTCTCCTTCAGTGGGGTTTGGTACACAGTCCTTCATCCTCCAGTTACCCATGGAGCTGAGACCAGTCGCTCTGACTGTCATTTCTCATGTGGCTGCAGAATAATTCTGTCTTTGGCCTTTACCAAGTGACAGACAGAGGTGTTAAGTCCCCTGCAGTGACTCTTGGAACCACAGACATCTAGGATCCCAGCAGCTGACTAGCTGCTTGGCCTGGAGTCAGACCTGCCAGGCCAGCCTGCAAGCACTACTTCAACCTGCCAGAGCAGCTGCCTTAGGCCTCAGCGTTTGCCTTCCACTGGGGCCTGGAATCCAACCTCACCTGACCCCTCCTGCTCTCCAACCCAGCTAGAACTAACTGTTCTCTCCTCTGCGTCCTCTTTGTTTGCGGCTATTAAATCAAAGCTCTCAGGTCGGTTTTAAATGCATCTCTCTCCTTCTTAGAACAGTCTTGTTCTTTTGTTTGGGGTTGGATTCTATACAAGCTCAAATCTTTCTTAAATTCGACCTGAAGTGTACATGTTGGGTTTTTTTTTCCTAAGAGACTGGCTAGAGTTAAAAACACAAATTGGTGGTTTTGAATCTCGTTGAATGCATCTCTTTTAATAGAAAGGGTTGTGGAAAATTAGGCTTCTCTAAATTCCTCACTGTAGCACTGCTCTCAAGTCAGACTTCCTTCCACTCTGCAGTCAGTCAGTCATTCAACCAACACTTGCTTTTATTTTCTTATGCCAGGCACATGGCCTATTTGGATAAAAAGGATGTGGGTCAGAGGTCAGTGCCATTAGCTAACCCATCTGAGCACTCTGTACCACAAGAAAAATTAACTTACAAGATTTCACTCTGGGCATAATTTCCTATAGTTTTGAGACCATTTCTGTATTTTGAAATAATTTTTAAACTTCGTATGAGGTGTATGTGTCCACAGGTATCCACACATGTAGGGTAGGTTGTGTGTGCCACATAGGTACATGTGTGCATTGAGGCCAGAGGTTAAGGTTGGAGATCTTACTCAATGATTCTCCACCTTGTTTTCCTAAACAAGGTCTCTTGCTGAGCCTGGAGTTCACTGATTGGCTAGACTGGCTGGCCAGCAAGTCCCACCTTTCCTCTTGTCTATATCTCCCTAGTGCTACACTCACTTTCAAGCACACTGTTGTGCCTGGCTTTTTATGTGGGTGCTGGGTCCGAGCTCAGGTTCTCACACTTGAAGAGTAAGCATTTTACCAACCAAGTGATTGCCCAAGTCCCAAGTTTTTAAACTTTTAATTATAATCTTAAAACACATTCTATATTTAATGTGTATAATATTTATTCATTTGCCAAAATCCAAATAAACCACTGTGGGTAGAGGCGGGCATAGGCAAAAAACACCAAGTTCCTACCTTCTAAGAACTCCTCTAAACACTAAGAGTCACAAGAGATAGCTAACGGAGCTGACGTTTCATTTGCGATTATAAGTGTCATTCCCTCCTTGGTCAGTGGAGAGAATTTCAGGCTGTTCTCCTTGGGTTGTCATCAGTGTTCTGTCTGTGGGGGAAGTCTAAGCTGTGTCTGTGTCTGCCAGGTACCTGGGAGAGAACGGAGTTCAAAGTCAAGTGGAACATTAGTCGGCTGTGGCTCTGACCCCAAAAGAGTAGTTCAAAGAATGTTGTTAGAACACAGAGGCTCTGTCCCAGCCTGGCGCTGCTTGGCTGAGACCGGTTCCTCAGCTGCTACTGTGGCCTCAGAGCAGGATGGAAGATACCCAGGTCAGGCGAGGAGCATGCAGAAGTCACCAAGTGTTAGGATAATCCAGGACACAGAATCCAACATGAACTCTGTGCTTATTGGGAAACTGCATCTAATCTCTACCTTACTCCACTACTCAGGTTCCCTGCCGCTCATCCCGGGACGGTATGATGTCCTCACTTCTCTTGAGATCCTGTCTTCCCTCTGCCGTAAGGAGTCTACTCAAAGCAGCACACGTCAGAAACTCATCCAGCATGATGGAAGGTAAGTGGGAATAGATATTTGTCTGGGTGTTTGTTTGGCTAGTTTTTATAAAGACAGGGTCTCATGTAGCTAGCCCAGGATGAATTCAAACTCATTGCATAGCTGAGGATGACCTTGAACTCCTGACCCTCTGACTCCACCTACACACACACACACACACACACACACACACACACACACACACACCAAATATGCCCCTGACCTAAGTACCACCAATAGTTCACAGTTCAAACATTTAAGGGATTAGATGTAGCTTGATGGTAGAGAACTTGCCTATTATGCTCAAGGCCCTGATCACAGAATAAATAAATAAATAAATAAATAAATAAATAAATAAATAAGGAAAAAAAGAAAACAGCCTATAGATTCTTTCCAGTTATGCTGCAAAGACCAAAGGACAAACCAGCAGTGTGCTTAATGTCCTTTTTGTTTGTTTGTTTGGTTGTTTTTTTTTGTTTGTTTGTTTTCTTTTCCGAGACAGGGTTTCTCTGTGTAGCCCTGGCTGTCCTGTAGAGAGCCTGTAGACAACTCACTCTGTAGACCAGGGTGGCCTCGAACTCAGAAATCAGCCTGCCTCTGCCTCCCAAGTGCTGGAATCAAAGGCATGCACCACCACTGCCCGGCCTTAATGTCCTTAAAGCAACAGAGTTCTTATTTAGCTCATGCTATGTCGGGCCTCTATTATTATTTGCGAGTGAGTAGCTACCTATTATTGCACAACAGAGAACCCTAAGGAGTAATGGCTTAGGACCATAATTTTCCTAAGTCTACAACTGAGGCTCAGCTCTGTGCAGGAGTTTCTCTGCCTGCAGCATGAGGTTGGACCACTCAAGGGCTTCTCTGTCACATTCTGATGTCCACTGGGGTGACTGCACCAGAAAGCCTAAACACTTTTTCTATGGAGCCTCTCTCTGCTGGTTAGTTTTTACTGTCATTGCCAAGTATCACCTGGGAAGAAGGAACCTTAATTGATAATTTCCTCCGACAGATTTGTCTGTGGCCATGTCTGTGGGCGCATTGCTAATTATTTTAATAGGTCCCAGCCCACTGTGGGCAGCTCCATCCCTAGGTAGGTGGGTCGGGGCTGCATAAGACAGCTAATTGAGCATGAGCCAGGTAGTAAGTCAGTAAGTAGCATTCCCTCCACAGTTTCTGCCTCGGTTCTTACTTAGGTTCTTTCCCTGACTTCCCCTAAATGACAAATTGTGTAATCCAGAAGTGTAAGCCATATTAAATCCTTTTCTTCTCAAGTTGCTTTTGATCATAGTGTTTCTCACAGCAATAGAAAGGCAAACTAGAACACTCTCCAACATGGTGCAAACTTCTTTCTGCACTAGTTCAGGAGTCCAAGAGAAAGCAGTCCATGAAGTATATATGCAAGCTATGGTTCTAGACTGTTCACACCACAGATGTCCTAATGTTGTCTCAGCCAAAACAAGTCATGTGACTAAGGCCTAAGCTGATGAAAGCCAAGGCCTAAGTCAACGAAAGTGGTCTATTAATATGTGAATTGCTAGAAGCAAAATTTGTCTAGAAAATTTCCAAGGTCTATCAAAGCCCATTGTACACAGCAAATGTGAGTTTCACTCCAGACAGTGAGTGCCTCCTGGACCTTCAGGAGACTGTGGGTCTGAGCAGCCCAGGCCTTAGGCCTCCAGAGTAGAGTTGAGGGTGTGATTTCTGCTTTGCTCCTCACTAGAGGCACACTGTGAGGGACCTGTGTGTCTTTCCCAGGCTTGTATTCAAAATAAAAATAGGAGTAGGCTCCTCCCCAGGACCTTCTAGAGGGCTCCTTGGCGTGTTAAGGTCCTTCTAAACCAAGCGCTACTGATGGGATGATCCATCAGGAGAATGTATGTTACGTGTCCCCAAAGCTAGAAACTCCAACCTAGAGCTGAGTTTTATAAGCTTTAAATCCAATTGAGAGCACTAAAGTGTTTTTTTTTTCCTGTTTCTTCTTGTTAAAAAAAAAAAATCAATTTTTGGTTAAAAGACTCAGAATAAATCACTCAGTTTCTCTCCACAAAGCGAAAGTGTCAAGTCCTTAAATGGAACCTGAGAGCCAGGTGCATGAATCACGCTGGGCTATGAGGCACCCTCACCTAGAAGTGTGGTCTCCCCACCAAGCTCTAAAGAGGGACCTTAAGATGGCCATTCCATATTGTGTTGCTAATGGGGACAACTCAGGACTTTTCTATTCATCTCCCTCAGTGGAGATGAACAAAACCTAAACTCAGTTCCCGAAGTGCATTTAATTAAAAAGGAAACAAAGAAGCTTTGTATCCCTAATGCCTCTCTGATTTATTGCATTAAAAATCCAATTTGTCCTCACAATAGGCTTAGGAGGGAAGAGACAGAGGAGAGAGGAGGGAAGGCCTTTAAGCTGGCTTCCTCCTGCCACCTCACTGCAGGTGCAGGTCATTGTGGACCCACAGCTGTGCATGCTTGAGAGGTGCCCCAGCATCCTCCTCTTGCCCCAGCATCCTCCTCTTGCCCCAGCATCCTCCT
>JANHMN010000022.1:27951105-27972387 GCA_030674055.1 Rhabdomys pumilio | reverse complement strand
CCCTGCCCCTGCCCCTGCCCCTGCCCCAAGCCTGAAGAAATTGTGTGGGCTACATCTTTGTTTCATTTCCTATTGGTATGATAAAGTACCCTGACAAAAGCAACTAAGGAGAAAAGGGCTCGTTTTAGCTCAGGATTACCGGGGGAAGGGGGAAATCGAGGAGACAGGAACTTGAAACAGCCAGTAACATTATAACCATAGTCAAGAGAAGAGGTCAGGTTTTGTTGTTTGACTGTTTTATTTTTGTTTTTTGTTTTTGTTTTTTTAATATAGGATCTCATTATGTACCCTTAGTTGGCTTGGAATGAACTGTGTAGACTAGGTTGGCCTTGAACTCATAGAGGTCTGCCTGCCTCTACTGCCTGGCATTAGAGGTGTGCACTAACCTTGCTTGGCCCAAGAGCAATACAGGAATGCATGAATACCAGCGCTCAGCTCTCCTGCTCTCTTCACTCATACAGTTCAGGATCCCTTTGCCTAGGGAATGGTGCCACCCACAGGAAAGGCATCTTCCCACTTCAATTAATCAATACAATCTCCCAAAGACATTCTTACAGGCCAGCCTGAGACTCTCTTCCCATGTGATTCTAAATAGTGTCAAACTGACGATTAAAATTAACCATGACAGGCACTGCCACCTGTCACTTTATCACTCCTACCAGAAAGCCCTTGCACAGGATTAAGAAGGACAATGCTGGAATCACTAACCCCCAGAGGAAAATACCATTCATATTGTGCATGTTTGCCCACAGCAGACGTCCACTTAGCTCCTGCTCACACTCCACAGTTTCAGTTACCGACGGGTGACTAATGCCTAAAAATATTGCATGGGAAATTCCAGGAATAAATAACTCAATGTTTTAAATAACTTTTATTATAGTATATAATTATAATTACTATGTATCTCTGACTTACAAAGGAAATGTGAGGTGTAGAAATACAGGGGACTATAACATATACCGGGGTTGGGACTAGCCAGTGTCAGGCATCCACTGGGGATGCTAGATGTAATTCCACACATAAGGGGTAAGCATTGTGTACCAAGCCTCATAGGTGGCCCTGGGACCTTTGCCTCTCCACTATGCCCCAGCTTTGTAGTTACAGCTCCCATCGTCTCTGACCTAGGCTGTAAGACACTGTAACTCTCCTTGTCTTCCTCCTGCTCTCTCCTCCATCTGTGGCCATCTTCTGCTCACCCACAAAAATGGCCTTTTTCTAAGTTTGCATCTGATCATTGTGACTCTACAATTTAAAAGTCTCCAAGGCCAGCCAGCCTGTGGCCTGTGCCTTAGCCCTGTCTCAAGACTAATGGTGACCCGGCCCCAGCTCAGCTTCTTCCTGTTACTCAGGTCACCTCCCAGCTCTCTTCCCAGACAGGCTTCCCATTATTATTCTGTAGACACAAGAGTGAGGAGCCTCTTCAAAATAAAGCTACTAGGGCCTGAGCTGGTACTTCCTGTGTTGCCAGCTCGGAGCTTCCTGGTGCAGACCTCCCATGCCTCATACCCTCAGTGCCTCCATACTCAGCACACTCTACCTAAGTGTGCTTTCCTCCTCATCCAACCTGTAAACTCCTAGTTGTGCCTCAAGACCCAACACCTCCCCCTTCATGGGTTATAGCATTCCAACACTATGAGAAAATACCCTAGGCACACATCTCAGAGAAGGAAAAGTTTGTTTGGTTTGCTGCTCTGGAGGTTTCAGTCTATGGTTGACTGGCTACAGCTTGGGCCTGTGGCAACGCAGCACATCATAGCAGGGGATGTGGAGTGGAGCCAAGCTGCTCAGGAAGCAGAGGATGGAGAAGTAACATCCTCGTTTTAAAGGGGATGTCACCAATGACCTAACTTCCTCTCACTAGTTCCCACCTCTAGGGCCAGATTTGCCACCACCACCACATCCTGGGATGGTGCATTCAGTCCATCAGCCTCTGGGGGCACTCCAGAGCCAAAGTAGATCAGTAGAAGAGGAGGGTGTCTGTGTTTCTCCACTATCCAGACACTTGCTGCTCCGTGTAGCTGGTATCTGAAGGTGGAGTCACACCCTGGCCATCCCTACAACCCCATACCCTGGCACATGGCTGGAAAGGAGGAATAAACTAACAAATGATTTTGGGGTGAGCAGAGGTAAGGCTTTCTTTTATACTAAGTGAGGCTTTCAACCTCACAGGAGAGGCCACCAGAGTCTGTCTGGGTCTAACAGCATTTCTGTGGCAGAAAGTTCATCATTGTTTTACTCTTGTGGGTCTGACTGAGCTCACGTTGAGGTTCAGGAAATGGAAGGGGGTGTGACCCCCGGGTTGTGTCATGCACACATTGATTCAGTGGCTTTGGTCAGGTCATGCTTCAGGAACACCAGCAAAGCCCCAAAGAGAAAACCAAGTTCCCCAGTGTAGAGAGTTCCAGACATGTCAGCATCGGAGATTCCCTCTACTGCCCTTTTAATAAGCATGATATTGGCTAAGTGGGCATGGTGGCGCACACCTTTGATCACAGCACTGGGGAGGCAGAGGCAGATGAATCTCCATGAGTTTGAAGTCAGCGTAGTCTACAGAGCAAGTTCCAGAATAGCCATGGCTGTTACACAGAAAAACCCTGTCTCAAAAAACAAACAAACAAACCAAAAAGCACACCAGGGGCCTGTGAGCATTGCTTTGCGTCCCTAGGACCATCTGTCCACAGTTTCAGAAATACGAGTTTGGCACCTGCACAGGCATCCTGACCTCACTGGACGAGTACTCAGAGCAGCTAAAGGACATGGTGACCTTCACCATGGACTGCAGTTTCTCCATAGACGAGGCCATGGAGCAGGCAGGCATCCCCAGAAGAGACCTAACAGGTCCCAGCCACGCAGGAGCATACAAGGTAAGGCCATACCCCTGGGCAAAATGGTTTGAAAATGTGGATGGACTTTGTAGTTTCCTGTGGTGGAGAGAACACTGGTTCAGGAAGCAGAAGTCCTAAGCTCAGCTCTAGCTCAGTCACTCCCAAGTAAAGTCAGTACAGTAGCCTCTGAGTCAGCCTCTCTCCTACCCACCTCTGATATGGCTATGCAGTGTCAATCAAAGTCATCTGGAGTGTGCGTGTATGTGCGCGCACGCACGTGAGCATGCACACGCATGTGTATATGAATATATGTTCGGGCGGTCAACTGGTGTTCTTCAGGAGCAGTACACTCTGTTTCCTGTTAAGTTACATTTATTTGGAGACGGGGTGATTTGGGTAGTGCAATGCATGTATGGAGATTGGAGGACAGACAACTTAAGGGAATCAGTTTTCTCCTTCCACCATGTGGGGCTTGAGAATCAAACACAAGTCACCATGCATGGCAGCAAGTGCCTTTGCCTGCTGAGTCATTTTACTGGCCCCACCGTGGTTTTGGAGACAAGGCCTCTTACTGGGCTTCAGTGATTAAAGGCAGGCTTGTGGCCAGAGAGCCCTGAGGATGCTCTTGTCTCAGTCTCCCAGGGCTAGAATTACAAGCACAGGGTGTCACCAAGCCCAGTTTTGATGTGAGCACAGAGGATTGATTAATGGTAGAAGGGTGGCCTCCCCTGGGACACGCCTGCTGTTAGGGACTGTCCCTGCTGAATTGATGTGCTTTTCTTCCTGCTGAAACCAGTCATGTGGGGGAAGAGTGGAGTCCTTCCTCCTCTGCCTCCTTCCCAGATGCTGTTGGGGCAAGTCTGAGTGCTCTCTCTGCCAGATCAGGACCAGCCTCCAGGCTCCCTGTGTGAATAACCAGCCTCCAGGCCTCCTTGTGTAAATAACCAGCCTCCAGGACTCCCTGTGTGAATGATCAGCCTCCAGACCTCCCTGTGTGAATGACCAGCCTCCAGGACTCCCTGTGTGAATGACCAGCCTCCAGGACTCCCTGTGTGAATGATCAGCCTCCAGGCCTCCCTGTCCATAGTGGCTGGACATTTTCATCTTGAGTGGTGTTTGTCATAGTGTCCCCATTTGGCTCCTGTCAGAGACCTGGATTGCATCAGGTCAGAAACAATATTGTCCTGGTTCTGCACTACCCTTCAAGGTACAAGAGATTGGATTGATGCAATTCGGAAGGGCGAGGACAGAGCCCAGAGCCTTAGCCACTGGCTGGGGCCCACTGTTATTTGTAGCAGATACAAGTTGGGATAGCCTCAGGCCCATCATCACCATTCCTCATTTGAAATAAAGAAAATAAGACCTAGAGAGTTCGAGATAGGGACCTGCCGGAGGAGTCCCAGAACCACGTTCTTGGCTGGTGTGGTGACTGAGGAAAGTTTTGTACAGAGGCACAGGTGTCCATAAATGTTCACCAAAGCCTGCCAATTAACCATGACATGTCACTGCCCCCTCTCCCCATGGCTACCATACAGCTTTGTCTGTAACAGTGTACCCCACTCCCCTTGGACCCTGAGAGAGGTGGCTATTATAGCCACCTTGAATTAGACTGATGGCCTGGATAAATGGCCCGCCTTAAGCAGAGGTGTCTCAGTTCCCAGGAGCCCGGCTTGGCTTTGCGAGTGGCCTACATGTGCCTTTGCTCTGTCCCGGGTGCTGTCATACAGACACCGGGCTGGCAGGACAGCAGAGTTTCATCTTACGGTTGCCAGGGTGGAACAGCAAGCCAGTTAAATGGCAGCCAAGGCTGTCCCAGTGGATCATGATCCTGGCTGTGTTCTAAACCTGTCGTAAGCCCCACTGCAGGGGGAGAAGAAGTGTACCACCAGTGAAAAATCACCCACGCTGCCCTGTGCAGAGTCTTGGAAGGGGAGACTGGGGCATCCAGGGACAAGCTCATCCCCGGTGGGATCTAGAAATAGAGCAGGCAGTGGCTGTTCCTGGGGTTGTCTGCTGTCTGCTTACTTTTGCCTGATTCTGTCAGAACTCTGTAGTCTTCTTGAGGTCCATGGAGAACATTCAGAGGGATGAGACTGGGTGGAGAAATCGTGTGTGTGTGTGTGTGTGTGTGTGTGTGTGTGTGTGTGTGTGTAATAAACCTCAGCTAAAAGTTAGCATTTCCTTTGGTTCTGAATGTTGGTGACAAAGGGCTCTTGGATCAATACATCCTGGAATGCTGAGGCTGATAAAGTATCTCACAAATAGCTTAACACAGTACAGTTCTCAGATCTCAAAAACACCCTATATACTGGTACCCCAATAGCAGATCTGCCATTTTGTCCTCTAGCTGTTAATGGGAAAATGTACTGTTTCTGGGGCTCTGATAACTTAGTTTGAGCATTTGAAATAGTATTGGTTTCCTTTGGGACGTTTAATTTTCTTCTCTTCCCCTCACCTCTTTGCTGCCCCACCTATGTGTTTGTTTTAAGGCAAGTTCTCACTGTGTCACCGGGATCACCTCAAAACTTCCCTTGTAGTCAAAGCTCAAACTCCCCATCTCCTTAGCCTCCTAAGTGCTGGGACTATGGGCAACATGCCATTCTGAAGTTTCTTTTATGTGGTTTAAAACATTACTCTGTCCAGTTTAGAAGATGTGTCAGACTGCCAAAGTGATGTTGATAGATTAAAAAAGAAAAAAAAAATGAATAGGACCTCCCCCGTCCCCCACCCCAGTTTTGAGTCACTCACTGTCAACCAGGCTGCAACAGCTCCTGGGATCTCTTGCTTTGGGCTGCTTCTTGGACTGGGGATGCTGGGGCTTGAATCTGAGTTGATTCCTGTATTTTCCCCCTACATTTTCACTATCAGACAACAGTGCCATGTGGCACCATTGCTGGCTTCTGCTGCCCTCTGGTGGCCACAATGAGACCTGTTCCCAAGGACAAGCTGGAAAGGCTTTTGCGGGCTGCTCACTCCATGGGAGGACAGCAAGGACAACCCATCCACATAGGTGACCCAGGTCAGCGTCCACCCAGCATGGGCCTAAGAAGCACACAGGAGCTTGTGCTGTTCTTAGGGGAGTTTCAGGGGTGAGTGACTGGAGTGAAGCCCAGAGGTCCAGTACCAGGTGCCCTCAGGTTTAAGGCAGCACTGTGCCAGACCAGTGAGCTTCATCTTGAGGATTTGTGATGCACACACAACTCCTATAAGTACCCCTGGATTTGTCAGAGGGTCACAGTGGGACTCTTTGCTTCAGATGTTGTCCACAACCATATGTATCTCTCTCCCTCCTTTTTTTTCTCTCTCCCTCTCCCCTCCCCCCAACTCTCTCTCACACACACATACACGCACAACCATAATATTAATAAATAAAACTCAAATTTGCATTTGGACTGAATGTCATGAATATTAGTTAGCCTGAGAGTAAACGAACAGATCCAAGGATGAAGCCAAAAGTCTGGATGTTTCCTAGGCCTCTTGGAGCTCTCAGAGGGTCTGAGGAGAGCTTGGGGTTGGCCCAGGGTCTGTGTACTTGAACTTGCCCAGCTTTGTAGACAATAGAATTATCAAAGACCTGACATTCTATGAAAGTATTACCAGCACTATTGGCCTTCCTCACCTAAAATAGTCTCAGGGTCACAGGGTCACTCAGGGATATCTGCCGACTTGTCCTATCAGTGGGGATAAACTAGGCCCGACACATCCATCTTTGTCATTCCTGTCCACACCCGTTGGCAGCATGTAGAGGACTGCTGGCCAGGGCTGGGGTTGCCAGAAACAATAACAGAGTTACAGCTATGTAACTTGATCAGTCTGCATCAAGATGAACACACACACAATGCTGGCTCTGTTAGGAATCTGTGTGCTTCAGGGCTAGTACTGAGCTAAGCACACTGTAGACTCCCTCCAGAAACCACATCACACAGTTTAAGATGTCAGGCCCGATGGTATCAGTCACCGTGGGCTCTAAGTTATGGAACATCCTGATCTGTCGAAGCTTCAACTCCTCATCTCACCTCCTCCTCTTCCTCCTGTCCTTCCTCTAGCTCCATTTTCCATCTAAGATAATGCTACAGCTAGCGTTTGTGGGGAGAAAGATCCATAAAGTACTCAGTGTTTCCGTGTGGATGGTAACAACCAGAGGAATCCGGGGTTTGGTATTGGGTGTTTTGTTTTCCCATCTGCAGAACTTTTGGGAATCGAGGCACTTTCCAAACCTGACTACGGGAGTTACGTGCAATGTCGGCCCGAGGACGTCCCAGTGTTCTGGCCTTCTCAGCTGACCAGTCTGGAAGCAATCATCGGCTGCAGTATGTTGGGGAACGAGGGCAGAGCTACCTCAGATGTAGCCCAGTGCGTCTGGAGTTCTTGAAAGCACAGGTTTACAGATCGATGACTTAAAAATAAACCCAGAAAACACAGGCCTAGAGTTGGGGCTGTAGCTTAGTGGTAGAGTACTTTCCCAGAATGCTCAAAGGCCCTTTGGTCTGGTGTCTGACCTCCAGCACTGGGAAACAAACACAAACATAGGCCAAGAGTCTACAGTGTCTCTCCTGCATGCTCAGTTTAATCCCCTGTTGAGTATTCTAACCCTAGTTTTTAGCTCAAGAACCCTATGACTAAATATTTTGCCATCCACTGAAGCTTCACAACTTGCTCTAATGGAAGAACCAACCTTCAGCTTGACTTTTTGAGACATTTTAGAAATTAGTAGGGCTTTGAAAGCAAAGGACGAAGCCTAGAAAGACAGCTGCATTTTACAACAGTGTTGTCTCTCAATATCTGCTGAGGTCCAATCCCAGGATCCTTCAACACCAAAGTGTAGCTTCTCTCAGAAGATGTATGTAGTATCTATACTCACTGCTTCCCTCCTGCACATGTGAACTCATATCCGGACTGTGTGTGATTCCTCATACAATGTGTGTGTTTTTGTGAGTAGCTCTTATGCTCTATTTTCAAAGATGTATTTGTTCTACACATATGAATGTTTTGCCTGCACGACATATGTGCAGTGTGTGTGGGGCCTGATACCAACAGAGGCCAGAAGAGGGCGTCAGATCTCCTGAAACTGAAGTAACAGGCAGTTGTGAGCTGCCATGTGGGTGCTAGGAACCAAACGCAAGTCCTCTGCAAGAGCAAAGAATACTTTTAAGTCTGGAGCCATCTCTCTGTTCCCATTATAAGTGAATGTCAAGGAAAAAAAAATTGTCTTCACCAGAGGCATAAATTTTCTTCTTTTGAATGTTTTCAATCAACAATTTGATGTAGAAATTATTTAATCTTGATTGGGGGCTTCTACTCCGCCTTTAATCATTCAGTTCCTGGATAAAAGACACACAATTTTTATTAAGCCTTAATCAGCACTAAAGCTGGGCAGATATCTACCCCATATGCTATTAGAATCTATTTCCCAAAACCAGACAAACAGAGTCAGGTTTAATGCTACTTTATTTTAACTGTATTCAGGTGAGTTCAGCTACCAAAATGTCTTCCTGATTCCGGTGGCAAGACACAGATTGCACAGTCCATGGGTTCTACTGTTTATTTAAAAGTCCATGCATTGAGTACCTGCTGTATACCAGGTGTGAGCTCAGACCTTAGGAACACAAAGCTACATCCCCAGGAAGCTTGTAGAAATTCCTAGGTATGGCCTGGGTAGGGAGGGCAGGTGTGCTCACACACAGGCAGTAAATATCCCTTAGCACAGCAGGCTCTCTGCTCCCCTGCCATCCCCTGGCATGTGCCTATAAAGTAGATCCCCCAGCACAGCCTAACCCTCTTAAATCTGGCGGCATATGGGTTGTGGATAAGAAGAAATGACACCACCAGTCATTGTTGAATGAACCATTCTCACACCTCATCATCTAAGTTTTAGTTGCAATGAATTCCCTGCTCCATGCTCCCTTGTCTTAATCAGGGCTTTACTGCTGTGAACAGACACCATGACCAAGGCAACTCTTACAAGGACAACATGGGGCTGGCTTACAGGTTCAGAGGTTCAGTCCATTATCATCAAGGTGGGAACATGGCAGCATCCAAGCAGACATGGTGCAGGCAGAGCTGAGAGGGCTACATCTTCATCCAAAAGCTGCTAGGAGAAGACTGACTTCCAGGCAGCTAGGATGAGGCTCTTTAAGCCCACGCCCACAGTGACACATCTACTTTAACAAGGCCATACCTTCTAATAGTGCCACTCCCTAATCCAAGCATATACAAACCATCACACCCCTACAGCTGGTGAGAACAAAGCCTTCTGCCACATTCCGAACCTACTGTTCTTGTGTGTACCTGGCTTTCAAGGGACCACTTTTTAGGTGCCACCCGAGACACTGGAAAAAAGAAAAGAAAAAAGAAAAAAGGAAACCATTTCTCAGTTAATATTGTTCCCTTTCTGAATTGCAAACTTTATGCATCTATCAATAGATGGTCCTTTTGAATGTTGGCTGACTCTACCTATTAAATCCAAGAAATGTTACAATTTTTGTGAAATCCAGGATAGCATTTACTCAACTCCCGTTAACATTTATTTAACACCTGTTACATGGAAGACATGATGTGGAATTCTGAGGTAAAGAAACAACAGTGCCTCCTGGTGGAAGCACACAGGTAAAGTACTCAAATACAAAGCCATACCAAGGAAGGCAGAAGACAGAGGTTCAATCTACTAAGTAGTAAGGACCTAGAGGCCAGACACAAGGAGAAGGAGAAGATGCAATGGCCGTCTCAATAATGCAAACCATTATTATTAATATATTAATCTGTACCCCGCACATTGCTACGCATGTGCCTGCACTTTCCAGCTTAATGCTGGTACAACCAGACAAGGCACGGCCATTATTTTATAGCATGACAGACATGTGTAGGAAGGGTGAAGTCATCCCTGAAGCTTGACTGCATCTTCCATGATGCAGCCACCTCTGAGGACGATGCTAGTGTAATCTAGTGGGGGAGTGGGGAATTAAGAAAATATAAGTGAGGGCTGGAGAGATGGCTCAGGGGTTAAGAGCACTGGCAGCTCTGCCAGAAGTCCTGAGTTCAAATCTCAGTAACCACATGGTGGCTCACAACCATCTATAATGAGATCCGATACACTCTTCTAGTGTGTGTCTGAAGACAGCTACAATGTACTCATATAAATAAAAAATAAATAAATCTTAAAAATATGTGAGAAAACAGAAATTCCGTATATAGAGGATACCCAATCTATCATCAGCTACTACAAGGTCAAGCGAGTGGCTTGATGCACTGAGAGTTCAGACCGTGCTTCCTGACATCCATAACTGTGATGGACAGAATCTCTCAGAGCTCACGGTCCAGCTATGGCTGTACCTCATTTTTTACCTCATTCACCTCCCCTTTCCTAAGTGGGGGCAATTGTTTAAATAGGACTTGGTCTAGCTGTATGCCAGCTTATTCTGACCATGCTGCCAGCATACAGCCTGGCGAATTCTATTAACAGGATTGGTGCCAGGGCCATCTTTCCCTCCACGGTAGACAGAGTGAAAATGGATTGGGCTTGGCAGGGTGATGTCACAGCCCCTTCTATTGTGTGTTACAGAGGCTCCATTGGCTTTCACCAGCCTTCCAGGCTGCACAGTGAGGATCCTGAAGGACACAGTGTCTCCAGTTGGTTGTCTAACTCCTGAGATGGTTCCAGAAGTCCATGCCATTTCCAAAGACCCTTTGCATTACAGTATAGTGTCAGTCCCCGCTGCTCAAAAGGTCAGAGAGCTAGAGTCCACAATCGCCATAGACCCAGGTGAGAAACAAGGTATTCAAGGCTGGGAAGATAGTGGGTGGGGTGCTTGGTGCTCAAGCATGAGGGCCTGAGTTCAGAACCCCAGAGCCCATGCAAAAATTCAGGCATGGTAGCACACTTGTGTGTGTGTGTGTGTGTGTGTGTGTACATATTCGTGTGCTTTTAGCACTGTGCATCAGGATTCAGTGGAAGACATAAGATTACTTTTTATCTGGGGACCCCAGTGTTGAGGCCAGGCAGCTACCTTTCCACAGCAGAGTATAGCCTGACTTTATACTGTATATTGCATCTCAGGGAAATAGCTGCCCTTCTGCTGCCCTTCTACAGCTTGTAGGCCGCCAGGACAAGGCTGGTAGAACCTTCCAGGAAGCTTGCTGTATAGTCTTGGCTGTCCTGGAACTCACTCTGTAGACCAGGCTGACCTCGAACTCAGAAATCCGCCTGCCTCTGCCTCCCAAGTGCTGGGATTAAAGTTGTGCTCCACCACCACCAGGCTTGAGCTTGCTGATTATACGTGAGCTGGTTGAAAGCTTTTCCCTTCCCGGTTGGGATGCATTTGGGAGAATACGTTTTAATCCCAGATAGCCAGCAGAGGGCGCTAGGTCACCCACTATTCTGTATGGTACAATTGGTGCTATCTATGGTCCATTCTCATGAGACAATTGCTATGTGGCTTTGCCTCAATTTCCTGATCAGGGTAACAAGACTATGACAATTACACCTCTCTGCCAGAGTTGTTCTAAATAGCAAGAACACTATTAGCTATGCTACAGTTACCACCTGCTGGGCATCGGTAAATGCATGTTCCGTCTTACTAAATGCTCTGGTGTCTCTGTGAAACAGTTTTTGTTAGCTTTATTTAGTAAAAGAAGCCAAAGCATAAAAAGTTAAAAAAAAAAATACCCAGTTCACATACCCGATAGGTGGTTGGGGAAAATGTTGAGCCGTTCTCTGCTGACTCTGTTGGCCGTGGTTTGTACATGCTGTATATATTAGACTCTGAAATATAAATTGTGTGTCATTTTCTTGCCCGTGCAGTTAAAGAGTTCGCTAGCACTCCTTAGCTCATAGCTCGTTTTCCCTCTACCTTCTCACAAGGTATGCTCCAAAAACTGGAGGGCAGACATGCCTCAAATATCTGGCAATGTCTGGGTGTATGGCCTCTCCCAATGCCTCAATAACTCGAGTTTTCCCAAACAGATGTTGGGATCAGTGGGTGGACCCAGGGGCCACAGAGGGGCAAAGCCAGCCTGGGGAGGAGACTCCCAGGAACCAGTCAGAGCTGCCTCTGAAGACAGAACCTTGCCTCACAGTGCTGTGAAACTGACCCCATGGGAGTTCAGTGACCTCTCAGAGTCCCATAAGGCCTGCTGGCCAGCCAGAAGACTCAAGGGAGCACACCTTACTTAGACATGGCTGCTTCTGTACCCTGAGGTTGTGGACAGTGATCACTAAGTTTCCTGATAAACCGCCAGACATGGCTTTTTCTTGGTTCGTTGACTCCTCTGTTCATTCATTTTGTGGAGACTAAGGTTTTATTGACATATAAACACGTAGTAAACTCATCATATATGCCTACCACAGAAACACCCCGGAGGACATGTTATGGCATGTGTACATAGAGTCTTATATGGTGTGCCATCTTCTTGCCTGGGCAATCAAAAAGAATGTTCAGGGCTAGTGAGATGGTTCAGTGGATAAAGACACTTACCAGCAAGCTGGTGACCTGATTTTGATCCTCAGGACCTAGGCAGTAGGAAACAAACAACTCCTGCAAGTCGCCCTCTGATCTCTGACATGCATGTAGCACACACATAGGCACATTTAAACATGTAGTTTTTAAAAAGGGTAGTTCCTTACTTTCCTGGGTAGATATTTAATTTTATTTCTCTAATAGTTTCTCCCTCCCAGACAGTCTTACCGAAGCTCATGGCTCCCCCATTTAACATAGCGTCATGAGGAAAGATGAATTATTAGCTCTGTAATTAGCTTTGAGTTGAAAAGAAGGAGCCAACAGCAGATTTACAGCCCCCATTGGTCACCCGTTGCTTTGTAAGGATGAGCAGAGAGGTCAGACGCACGCCTGCCTTCCATTGGCGCTCCTGCAGACTGGTGTGGGGCTGGAAGCATGAGTCCCAGAGGAGGCAGATTGATGACTGTCTGACGTGCTGATTTCATCTGGGAAAAACCATCTTTAATCTGCAAGAACAATAGATGGTTTAGCTTCCCACTCGAATAAGCGGATATGATTAACGGTGGTGTGCAGTTCGCTGGGCACTATTTACCGAGCTTATTAATAGAGGCATTCGGTCATTTTCAAGAGGACATTGACTTGCATATTATGTGCCTGGAGGACATGGAGGATGCGAGATTTATAGTAATGGTTTTTGCCCTGGTAATAAAATCATCGTCTATATGCACAGCCTGCAGTTGCCCAAACTCTCCTCCCCCACCCTCTCTGTAATATTACTCATCGGACTCCAGGAGACATGTCACACCCGCTTTTATTGTACAAAACGCTGTTAATCTTCTCCTTTCTTGTCATCAGTACTTCATGTTCATTGTAGGAACATCAGAAAATACATAAAAATAGCCAGGGTGGTGATGTGTGTGTGTGTGTGATCCCTGCGTTTAGGAGGCTGAGGCAGGAGGATCATTAATTCAAGACTGGGGCTTGACTCTGTCTCAAAAATGAAACTAATAATTAATAAAATTAAATCTCACAAAAGAAAATGTGTGAAAGTGAAGAAGAGATAAAAAAATTACCCGCATTCTGGAGCCTGAGGAGGTGGCTCAGTTAAATACTTACCAGCTTGACAGAAGGAGGAGCTGGGTCCAGTCCCCAGCACACACATAAGAAGCACGGCACAGCAGTGTGTGCCTGGGATTCCAGAACTAAGAAGGCAGACAAGGGGATCCTTGAGGCTCACTGGTCAGTCAGCCAAGCCAAATCAGTGAACTCCAAGGACAGTGGGAAACTCTGCCTCAAAAAATCAAAAACAAAAAAAATAACCTTTTTTATTTAAATTAATTAGAACAAGCAACCAAAGACTCATGACATCAATCTCTGGTCTCCATGTGCACATTCACACAAACACACGTGCACAAGAACACATATAAACACACACGCCTATCCACATACTTTTTTAAGATACCAGAATTCATTATTGTCAATAAATTATTGATAGACTTGTATTTACCTTTAAAGTCCTTTTTTCAATCTCAAATCCTTGCATACAGGAATATATGTATTGGAACCCCACCATGATACTATTTTAAGACTTTTAAAAATAAACTATAATGACTTTTCATATCATGAAATAATTTCCATGACATCTACACTCTATTTGTTTGAGACAGAGTCTTACTTTATAGCCCAGGCTAGCCTTGAACTATCTGCAATCCACCTGCCTCAGTCTCCCTGGAGGAGAGCTAGGACAATGGGAATGAGTCACTCAGTTCACAATATTCTTTTTAAAGGATCCATTGTGTGAGCATGCCACCATTTGACTAATAATCCATCACTGGTACCTTAAACAGTGCCACTGTAAACACCCTTCTCACTAAATTTTACACATACCTGTGACTACTTTATTTGGGACGCCAGACACCAGAATGAGAGAATTGTAAAACATGTCAGAGAAAAAAAAATTGCCTTCCAGGCCCCAACTTCCAGGCCCTACTCCAACAACCAGTAGGTGGGAGTTTCTGTCCCCATGGACTTCCCTCTATCCAGGCTACCCTCCCTGTAATCCCAGTCGAAGAACCCAAACATAGGACCAAAGACACAGAGCTATCATGTTTCAGGCCCTATGTGGAGAACTTTTGGGGCTTCTTGGCAGGAATCTGACATTGGCCAAGGACAAGGAAACAGGCTTTAGGCAGGAATCTGAGACTGGACCATGACAAGGAAGTAAGTTCAGGCAGGAATCTAATTTTAGGCTAAAACAGAAAATAATTTCAGTCAGGAATCCAAGTCTTAGGCTAGAACAAAGAAGTAGGCCTCAGGCATGAATATGACTGTGGGCTAGGACAGGGAAGCAGGCTCAAGATCTTTTTGTCATCCTGAGGAGCCCTTAAAAACAGCAAGGGGGGGGGGGGGGGGGGGGGTTGGTGGGGGGGGAGTTGTGTGATCAACTTTGTATATTGTATGGGGACTTTGTATATTGCTTTGTTTGTTCCTTGACTGTTTGTATCTACTGTATTGTTGGCTCCTCAACCTAGAACTGTCCTAAATACTTGTATGTAATTAAAAGGGTTTAAAAGAAAAGTGGGAATAAACAAGCCCGCCTCAGCCTTCAGCCTCAGAACTGGCTGGGGTCATGCTGCAATTTTGTCTCTTTTAATCCTCACTCCTGTGCTGGAAAACCTGTTGACTGACTGAGTGGGCTTGGTCAGCCCTGTATGGAATCACTCTCAGTCTGGAGCAATTCTTCACATTTTCTGTGAACCTCAGCTGCAAGTGAACGGCCCTCTACATCCCTTCGGTCTGCTCTAAAGACAGCTCGGCTAGAGTGGACGTTGAGTCACACTCTGCCTCCGTATGGCACTTGTGTAGAAGTCTACCTGATGGTAGACAGAGGCATGCTGGTATGAACAAGAGCCAGGAAGTAGTGCTGCTCAGCAGGTTGGATGGGTACCTTAGGACTAACTGCCCCTCATCTGTGTCTCTTGGGACTAACTGGGTTCCTCTACAGAGGCAGTGGATAGCGCCCCTTTTCCTCAACTCCACCACTAGAGGGCAGTCAATATATGCCTCTATTATAGGAGGCACAGTCCAGAAGTGCAGTGTGGTTGACACCCCTAATAGGCAACCCTTTCCCAATAGGAGACAGAAGACAATGAAAAGTGAGTAAATCCTTTACTGGTTTTCTGGGTCTCATCTTCTGCTACATTTTCCAGGACTGTCATCTCCTGGAATAATCACACCGCAAACCCTGTCTCGGGCTTGTAGGAAGGACTCACCAATAAATATGTACCATTTTCTCCTTATATATTGTTTCATTAGTTAGGTTTTGCTAAACTAGTCTAACAAATGAGCCTCAGCATACTTGCTCAAAGGCCACAGAAGTCTGTGTCACCTTCCCATAACAGCTCACAGCATGACTTCAGAGTGTTCTGGGTCAACAGGGAGAGACTCTGCTTTACCCAGACACTTGGGGTCCCAGCAGCTCTGCCATCATACCTGCTGTAACTACCAATCAACATTTCAGACAGAAAGAGGGTTGGTGTGTTTGGAGAGACACAGGCAAGTACAGGGCCAGGCTCAGCAGGGCATCAGTTCCTCATGTGCCTTGAGAACGAGCCAGTCTTGTGGCTAAGAGAGACACTAAGAGTAGGCAGAGAGACAAGAATGCATATGAACAGGTCAGATTGCCACACCCCTCCACATGACTTCTGGTCCAAAACCAACACCAACTATGAGTGCATCTACCTTAAACACAATGAGCTAGATATGTTACTTTACTTTTGTGATTTTAGGTAACCGAGGAATCGGGCAGCTACTCCTTAAAGATGAGTTGTTGCAGTCTGCTCTGTCACTGTCTCATGCCCGCTCCATACTGGTCACCACTGGATTCCCAACACATTTCAATCATGAGCCCCCAGAAGAGACAGATGGCCCACCGGGAGCCATTGCCTTAGCCGCCTTCCTGCAGGCTCTGGGGAAGGAGACCACCATGGTAGTAGACCAGAGAGCCTTGAACTTGCATATGAAGATTGTTGAAGATGCCCTTAAGCAAGGTGAGCAGGGACATGGGGTCAAGCCATTTCCCCAAGCAGGTCTTCATGGGCGGAGACTGGAGGAAATCAATGTCCAACCTCCAGACATATACCCAGCTCCAGGATGTATCCTTGTAACAGGCTGTTTTATCTCCAAGCCCAGAACAACTTTGTTATAAGCAATAAGAGTTTTATTTTATAGAAAAAGATGTTAAGGTTCCAGAAGGTCCAGGTGATCTACTTAACCACTGTTGTCCACGTGATGCCCAGTCCCCATCACCACCACCAGTCAGTGCTCTGGAGATTCAAAGCTATGTGAACCCAATCCAGAACCCCATGACATAGATCTTAGTGAACACTTGAAAATACACACATCCCTTCCTCACTTTCCCTATCCTTTCCCTCAGCTTCTCGGCTCTGTCTCCCAGGAAACCACCTGCACATCCCATCTCAAGCCTTGGCTGCAGGGCAACCAGAATGTTATAAGAATAGAGGCAGGTTGTTTGTTCTTGGAAAAGGAGGCTGAGACCAGTTACATGTGACCTCTACAGGGGAAGCTCTAGGGAGACCACTGTGGGAATAACAGGGACAAATCTAGGATTTCTCCCTTACAAGGAGAAGGGAGAGGAGGCATCAAGGAGTCCTAGACGGATCAGCAAGTGAGACCAGAAAATCACAGGACACGTGACCGTGTCAAGCTCTGCTCCAGGGCCAACAGAAGGTGCCACCTGACTCTGCTCTGTGGCTATGTTTAGCATTAATTATACAGAGAGAGAGAGAGAGAGAGAGAGAGAGAGCGCTGTGCCCTATTCTTCTCCTGGGAGCTCAGCTGGGTTGGCTAAAAAATATAGTTGCTTTATTGGATTTTGTAGAACTAACTTTCTCTCTCTCTCTCTCTCTCTCTCTCTCTGTCTTCTTTCTTTCTCTGACTTTCTTCTTTCTTTATCTCTCTCTTTCTCTCTTTCTGTCTTTCTTTCTCTGCCTTTCTTTCTGTCTCTTTCTTTCTCTCTCTCCCTTTCTTTCTCTCTTTCTTTCTCTTTCTGTTTTTCTTTGGTTGGTTTTTTGAGGCAGGGTTTCTCTGTGTAGCCCTGACTGAGCTGCCCTGGAACTCAATCAGTAGACCAAGCTGGCCTCAAACTCAGAGATCCGCCTGCCTCTGCCTCCCAAGTGCTAGGATTAAAGATGTGTGCTAACTATCACCACAGCCAAACCTAAAACTTTTGTTATATTTGGATTAAGCAAATGCAGCAAATGGATTTGTTCATGATTGCTATTGCAGTCTTTTTTACTGAGGCCTAGGAAATGACCTAGAGGAAAAAAAGGCAGAATCTCTTCTCTCCTCTCATGCCCAGTGAGGACTGTACTCCGTAGCTCCGAGGAGGGAGCCACATTTTTCTGACCCACCTTGACAGGGGTTTTGTGTGTCCTTTCTCAGATACGTGGCTCATGTTGCCTGGCTGGGCTCCCACTCCCCTGACTAGCATCTGATGCAGTACAGCCAGGGAAGTGAGGGGTGGCTTTACTCAGCACCCACTAGCACCCAACCCCAGTCAGGAAACTGTCCATCGTGGTGCCACCCCAGCAATATTACTTTACAGAGGAGGCTCTCAGAGAGTTCATGTGGCTTATTCACACTCACACGACTCTAAGTCCTCAGTCCAGCGACACTGCCCAGGATTCCCTGTTGGCCATCTTTCCTTCATCTTGAAGATTTGCCCTGGGCCTGTGAATAAGCCAGGATTCTTCCACAAACTGCTGAGAGCAAGATGAATGAAAAACCAAATGAATTTCATCTGGGGAGATATATGTAGTATTTTCCACATAATCTACAACAATATGTGTTATTTGTGTAATCACAAAAATGTTCTCTTTTAACGATCAATTTCACTTTGTAATCACTACTATATAAATATTAACCTGCTGTTGATGGCCTCAATTGCAACCAGTGGGTCCTGAGCAGAGAAGTGAGACAGTAAGACCCAGGAGCAAAAGAGACTCACAGGCAGCTGTGAGCATAGCACAGGGAGAACAGACTCTCAGGAGACAGCTCAGCTCCTTTAATTGGGGCCGGGGGATTGTTGGGGGGAAGGGAACAAAGCCTACTTAAATCTTTGGGGATGAGCAGGGGCTTTTGGGTGAGTGTACATTATTGGCCCAGGCCAGGGTACTGAGGATGCCTCATTTGCATAAAGAGGGATTCCAGGTGCTGCTGGACATGACCTTAAAAGGGGAGAGAAAGTTTAACCTGGCTAGAGGGCTATGTGACCTCTTGGGGTGAAGAGGGGGTGACAGTGCAAAGGGGGGTGGGGGTGCATGGCTACATGTGCCAGGACATGCAGGTCCAGGGTGGAGTGGGGAAGAAATCTAACTCGTGATGATCTCAGAACGAGACTTCTGGGGTTTGGACACACCTCAACCTCAGTCTTGCTCAGGGCCTGCTACCCACCTCCCATGACTCCCTGGCCTCACACTAGCCGAAGTCTCTGGGACTCTGCCTCAGTTGTTATTGGTCTTCTCTGAAGGAATGTTTGTTTGGAGAGGGAACTAGTAAGGTCTGGGAGTAGGAATTCAATGGCTGGTTTTAAAATGTCAACTTGTTTCAACCTGGAGTCACCTGACAAAAGAATCTCAGTTGAGGAATTATTTAGATAAAGTTGGCTTGTGGACATGTCTTCGTGGGACTGTGAGCACAACCATTCCCCGGGTAGGGGTTCCTGGATAGTATAAAAAAGGAAGAAGCTAGCAGCAAGCAGGCAGTGTGTGGCATTCATTTTTCTCTGCTCTTGACTGTGGATGTAATGTAATTGCTCAAAGTCCTGCCTCAACTTCCCTTCAGTGATAGACTGCAGACTAACGTTGTAAGCTAATGAACTCTTTCTTCCCCTAAATTGCCTTCGGTAACAGTAACAAAAATTAAACTAAGGCAGAACTGGAGCTGTGATACCAACACAGATACTGTATCTGACTCTGATCGACTTCCTTGGTATCTGAGCATCGTTTTCTTCTTCTATAAAATGAAAAGTAACAATCACTTTATGAAACATGATTATGAAATTTAAATGCAAGCATTCATGTCAAGTGCAGGACCACTGTCATCTGAGCATCTAAACAGTACACAGTATCTTGCTGTTCTGGCAGTGGGCCAGAACAGAACTTCTGTTGACATGGAGATTTATTATGGAGCATTTAACATACCACACATCTCCAGGTCTATACTGGTCCAGTTCAACCCTCCATCCCCAGCCAACTCTGTAGTTCAGTCAGAACTAAAAGCAAACCTATGCTCCTCTGGATTCTGTCAAAGTATATTGAAGGAGACCACTCAATAATGGTTATAGTACTATCCAAAGATACTTTTCAAAAGCACACCACAGCCCCAACACTGATGTGGCTACCCATTGTCTTTATTCTCAAGGAGTTCTGAAGACACCAATCCCCATATTAACTTACCAAGGAAGATCTATGGAAGATGCTCAGGCATTTCTGTGCAAAGATGGGGACCCCAAGTCTCCTAGGTATGTATATAGTACCCCAGATGGAGTGCATGGTGATGGGGAAAGACCACATCCTTATAACCTTGCTGACAAGGTTTTTGAATACCTCATCTTATAAGGCAATCGCTCAACAATGGGATCTTACAGTAGTCAAACCCTTTCAACTGAGGGTAGCCAAAACTTTCAGAAAACAAAACAGAAATAGCATCGTTTCATTTGTATAGTGATGAAAAGTATTTTTCTGAAACATTCCCTCCCATCCCCTTCTCCTTCCTACTCTACACGTTAGTGTGTGTGTGTGTGTGTGTGTGTGTGTGTGTGTGTTGCTGTGTGTTGTGGTCCGACATTTTGAGAACCCCTGCTTGTTGTATGTCTCAGATATAATAACTCATACAATGCTTTGTACATTTTTTAAACCTATGATAACACGATGTGTGTTGCAAACCAGTACATGCATGAAACGGAGATAGACATTTAAAAACCAATGCTGACTCTCAATATTACAGGACTCAGATGGGCTCTATAGCAGTGTACTCTGGTGCTTTCTGGTGTGTGTGTGTGTGTGTGTGTGTGTGTGTGTGTGTGTCTGTGTGTGTTACCACAAATGTTCTTCGTTCTAAGTAGTGCTGCTCAGAACAAGGGCAGACAAACATCTCTTCGGGTTCCTGTTTTTGACTCTTTCCAGTATGTACACTGAAGCTGAATTTCTGGATCATACGAGAAGTCTGTTTTTAACATTTTGAAGAATAGCTACACTATTGCATCACGAAGTTGAGATTTTGAAGAACTCCGTCGTGGGTGTATTTAAAGATGTGAAACTGCTAGTTTTGTGTTCTCACTTTGGATTATCAAAACAGCATCCCTGCTAACAGGGCTAGAGAGATGGCGCTGCAGTTAAGAGCATTTGCTACTCTTGCACAGGACCTGGGTTCAGCTCCCAGCACCCACACTGGGCAGCTCACAACTGCCTGTGACTCAAGTCTTGGGCAGTGGTTCAGAAACCTATCGGTGATGACTCCTTTGGGGGTCACATGTAATAAGATGTCTGTGTATCAGATATTTACATTATGATTCACAACAGCAAGATTACAGTTGTGAAGCAGCAAGTGATTTTATGGTTGGGGCCATCACAACAGGAGAAGCTGTGTTAAAGCGTCACAGCATTAGGAGGGCCGAGAACCACTGTCCCAGTGGACCTGATACCCTCTCTGCCTTTCACAGGCACTTCATACACATGGTACATATAGAGACAAGCAGGTACACACATGCATAGAAATAAAAGGAAAGAGTAAAACATTCCTGCTAAAAAGGATACCAACAGCAATGCTTACTAAGCTCTAAGGAGTTGTGGGTTCCATAACAAATACTTCCTTAACCCTGTCAATGCTATGGATGCCCTCCAGATGTGTGATGCCCTGCAAATGCATGATCCCTGCAGGTGAGTGATGTTCTGCAGATGTGTGATGTTCTGCAGATGTGTGAT
>JANHMN010000022.1:27938804-27951095 GCA_030674055.1 Rhabdomys pumilio | reverse complement strand
AGATGTGTGATGTCCTGCAGATGTGTGATGTCCTGCACATGCATGATCCCTGCAGATGTATGATCCCTACAGATACATAATGGCTACAGATGGAAAACATGAGGTGTGGAAAGGTGATGTGTAGTTCAGAAGACCAAACAACTCACTCAAGGCCAGTGACGGGAAGACCCAGAGTGTGACCTATGTGACAGGACTCTACAACCACTTGACCACCGTGCCACCGTGCCTTTATTTCTCTGCCTCTTTGTCTTCTAAGGAATCCATGTTATGTTCCATTCATTTGTTCCTCTTTCAAATTCATTTCTAATTGTTTAACATCTGTGATGTGAGAGGTTGAGAAGGAGGACACTGGGCCCATAGCAGCCACACTCAGTTCCTCTCTGACTGGCCACTCTATTGGACAAGGGGCATTGGATGGAGTATTAGCGACATCTCCCAGATACCCAGGTGCCCTGACCTTTCAGCTTCTGACACTATTAGATTGCAGAAGATATCCAAGTGGCTGTTTGTTAGAGGTTGTCGAGGTAGGATAGAAAGATGGAGAAAATTAAAGGGGCATGGAAAAGGAAAGTAGCCCTCATTCCAGAGACTCCCAGAGAGAAACTGAACACAAGTACTGTGGGGCTGTAGCTTGCATGTGACCATGGGTCCTGTTGGGCTGAGTTGTGGGCCCTGTGCATCTGCCGCCTTAGGGGGGCTGGAACCGAGTCTCAGGGGACAGAAGCTCGAGAATTTGATTGAGTTCACTCCATGCGGCATCAGGCTATGGGAAGCCACAGAGCTCCACTCAGGGCATAGGGAGATCCCAGCTCTGATCCTGCTGGGGCCAGAGCTCTTGGGTTGTGGACCCCCTGGCAAGAAGGTGGGTGGAGATAGACTGGTCTCAGACCCTTGGGCTCCCAGGTGCTGCTGAGAAACTGAGGAAAAGTTGAGACAGGGGCGTATGGGCTGGACTGGCCTGCAGTCAAAAGGAGTAGGGCGGGGCGGTGGGGGAGCTCCAGAAGCTCCCCACAGGGTAGAGACTCTTAGTCATGGCGACTCACTTGGCTGGGTCATGGCTTGGCTAGCTTGCTTAAGTTGGCAGGCCTCCATGGCTGAACTGTAGAGAAGTCCTCTGGCAGGAGATTAGGCAGCAGCTTGTTAGTTGAAGGCCCCCTCCACGGGGGTGGGCCCCAAAGACAGGAAGTCCATGATCTTAAAACATGTATTGTCATGGTGGAAAGTGGATGAAGCTGTGCCCTGTGTTCTCAGGGTGGGCCTGAGGTTAAATACCTTTTGCAAGTAGGAGGAGGGTCTGAGAAGGAAAGCTTAATTGGCTATGCCCTCTGGCCTTTAGGTAACTCATGGATATGGAGATTTCTTGAGGCTTTGTGGCCTGTAGACACACTCTCTATCTGTGCTACGTGACACAAACCTCTCTTTGGGAGGGGCTATAGAGGGTTGTTTTAAGTGAAAGGAACCAGAGCCCAGGAACAAGGCCAAACACCTACTGTCCCTTTAGGATCTCTGGGGTTCAAGGCCTGTGCTCAACCAGGTACCCAGCTGCCTCTCACATTCCACTGCCACACAAACTACAAAACCCAAACAGGTATATGTGGGACTGGAGAAAGCACTTACTACTCCTGTAGGGAATCCAAATGGGATTCTTAGCACCCACACCAGGTTCCAGCCTCCACATCATTTGCCATGGCACACACACACTCAGCCATACCCAATAATAATAGTAATACATTTTTAAAAGGTAATGAAAGTTCAAAGTCATTCTTAGCTACATAGCACGTTAGAGGCTACCCTGGGCTACAAGAGATCTTATCGCAGGGAAGAACAACAGAACCAAAACCAGCAGAAGGCTGTGCTTAGTCAGGGCCAGGATACTGTGAACTTGATTTTACCTGTATTAGCAATCACCCTTCCCCCAGTTCATCCAAGCAGTGTAACTTAGGAAACTATCTTACCATTTACAAAAGGAATATTTTAAAATAAGTAAACCAGCTCACATCTTTTACTTAACTTTTAAATTTTGCTTAATCTTTAAACCTTATTGTAAATGATACCTTGTAAGTTGTATAACTTGGCCACAAAACTATGTATATATCACATATATTGCCACTATAAACACCTGAGTGTTTCTCTCTGTGTTGAGAAGCTTATGTTCATGTCTAGGGTGTGTACTGTTCTTTTCTGGTCTATGTGTGTGGCAGGAGGGGTGTAGGAGAGGTAGGGGAGGGAGAGAGACAAATCACCCCTACTTAAATCTGAAGTGTGTACTATCTCCTATCTGTCGATAGACTTGCTAATTTGGCTTCTCTCTGACTCGTTCCAAAATTCTTTTTGCAATGTCATCAATGTAGTGAAAGATCCAGTTTTACCTGAGTGGAGGCTGCAAGACCTCCTCAGGCTTCTGCCATCAGTCCTGGGCTGTGTCTTCCCACCAACAATGTAGTGAATTAGTACCCTGTGATAGCCCTTGCACGAAGGAGGTCCTCTGTCAGGCTCATAGGATTAAAAGAGACAAGTTAAGGCACTAAGGGTCATTCACAGGGACACACAGGGTTAGAGCCAGGGAAGCTGCCATTTGCCCTATGAAGACTTACCGCCATTGCTTCCGGGCAGATTTGACCATCTGGTGGCCATAGAGCGTGTGGGAAGGGCTGCTGATGGTAATTATTACAACGCAAGGAAGATGAACATCAAGCACTTAGTTGACCCCATTGATGACATTTTTCTTGCTGCACAAAAGATTCCTGGAATCTCATCAACTGGTAAGTGGGGGCACTGAGAATTCCACATGAACACCTCATTGCTAATCATCTTTTATTGACCACCAGGCATAGGCCAGGAAAGGGTTACGTGGTCACTGTTGCTTTTCACCCACCTCCAAACTGGGATTTGTTTATTTCAGCCAGTCTAGACATGAGTGACACTGTTATTAAGAAATGCAACATTCCCTTCGGAGAAAGGGAAATGACACGCATAGAACGTACCCGGTTTGCCTGACTCAGAAGTAATTAACTCATCATGAAATATTAATAATTGTGAAATCGAGGCATGCCGTATCATTGTGATCAGACAGGCTGGACATTGTCATGTGTCATCTGAAGAAACACTTCACTTTTTGAGTATATTAAGTGCAGGATAAGCGAATTGCTTCTGTTAATAGTGTAGTGTGATAAATAGATTTTGTACTGAACTTCATACTTTTTTCTAAGAACTTTCACAACCTCTATATATTTTCTACCCTACTCAAAAACCTTATGAGGTAGAAAGGAAGTAGACAAGAAAATGAGGCCCAGGGAGGTTGAAGCTGGTTAGCTAATTAGCATTGCCAGCAGGATCTCCAGCCACTCAGTCCTTACTGTTAAAGAATCACCTTGCTGTTTTGACTGAGCCAGTCTCCCAAGGACACCAGCTCTTCCTCTGTCAGGAGAGCTGGGCAGGACTAGGATAATTAAAGCCCGTCTGTCCTTCTGTTATTCTCCAAGCCTTGAGTGTTTCCCAGATCCATTAGTCCCCTCTGACTTTTGAGGTTTTGAGGAGTGAATGGAAACCTTCTGGGATGATTAGAAAGTTTCTGCAAATCCCTAGATTTTCCCAGAAGAGGCTGTGGGTGGGGCACAGGCAAGTGTGGTCTGCCTTGGTTGGTTTCTCACTTCCTGTCACTCTGGGCTGGGCAGGTAAAGGACTCAATGCCCGCAGGGAGGTGTCACCAGCACTGGAGAAGAGGAGTCAGAGTCTAAAGGGGTAATTAGCAGGCAGAGCCTAGGAAGCTTGGGAACGAGTACTGGCTCTCCTTGGCATCTCACTACTCCTCACATGTCCAGGTGGTTGTATTCTTTTTGTCATCCAAACAGGCTGTGACAAATTTAGAAACTGTTCAGAGAAAAACAGTCAGAGTAGAAACAGAAAAGATAAAATCCTCAGAGTGTTAATAGAAGGTATTCAGTCACTCACAGTAGTCTGAGTCTTCTGGCTCAGTCAGATCACCAATGCTTGAGGTGGTCTGGCTTGCCCTCTCCATCAGCTCCTGATGAACGCTAGTCTCTATCCAGCACAGCGGTTCTGGTTCTCAGCCTTCCTAATGCTTCAGCCCTTTGATACCTCATGCTGTGGTGACCACCACCCCCAACCATAAAATCATTTTGTTGCTACTTCATAGTTGTAAGTTTGCTACTGCTATGAATTATAATTTCAATATCTGATATGCAGGATATCTAATATGCAACCCCCGTGAAATGATCATTTGACTCCAAAGGGGTTTCAACCCACAGGTGGAGAGCCACTGCTTGAGCAGAATTCTTCTATGAATTATAAGCTCTTGTGGAAGAAACTCAAATACAGTAATACCAAGTTCTGTGGTCCAGGACGGTCCCGTTTCCTGTCATTGAGGTGCTGGGACACACCCTTGCATTAAAAGTTATTAGACCATCCTCACTGTGCTGTAGAGGATGGTCCCCAGCTCCTGAACTACAGCAGTCCTCCCACCTAGCTCTCCAGAGAAACTGTGTCTGGAGCTATAGGCAGGTAGACCTTTATCATTCCCAGCTTACTTGACTGTCTAGTACACAGCAATGTGTGTTCTTGGCAGGATGTTTCAGGCGTTAACCAGATACCCTTTTGGTTTAGGTTTAAATGAACAACATACATATTTCTCACATTCCTTAAGCAGAAGCTTTTAAAGCTGGGGTTCTCAACCGGTGGGTCACAACCCCTTCAGGATCTTGAATGACCTTTTCACAGGGGTCACATATCAGATATCCTGCATATCAGATATTTACATTATAATTCATAAAAGTAGCAACATTATAGTTATATAGTGGTAGCAAGAATAACTTTATGGCTGGGGTCACCACAACATGAGGAACTGTATTAAAGGGTTGCAGCACTGGGACGGTTGAGAACCACTGCTTTAAAATAAAATGCAGTTCACCTCTGCCAGCATGCTATTGGCCAGTCACATGGTACAGCTGGTACAGCCCAGTGAGAGGAGGCACTGTGTGGGAGCTACTGAGTGTTACATACCCTTGTCTCCAGTGGGCCTGTCAGAACACAAGGTACCCTACCAGTGACTGGATGTGGTGACCTAATAAGACACAGTCCCACTCCAGTGAGCTCCAAAGTCAGATTCACTCGTAACTTGGAAGTTTCTAGAAGACCTGAAGAAGAATCAACAACTGGTTGTGAGAAACCTATTCAGCGGCAATCACTGACATGTGGGGAGGGGCTGTCTTGTCCGACTCCCTACCCCTACTTTGCCCCCATCCCATATTCTGACTCTGTTTCTCTTCCCTTCAGGCATCGGTGACGGAGGTAATGAACTTGGGATGGGCAGAGTAAAGGAGGCTGTGAAGAAGCACATTAGAAACGGAGATGTCATTGCCTGTGATGTGGAGGCTGATTTTGCTATCATTGCTGGTGAGTATCTATGTGTGCCAAGGAGAGCCTGGTGGCCCGGGTGAGTGGCCTGGCTTCAAGCCTGACCAGGTGTGTTGGACAGTTTTTAGTCACACTACAAAGACCTGAAAGAAACAGCCTCAAAGGAAGAAGGATGGTTTGCATCCAGAGCACAGCTGCTGGCTTTATTGTTCCTGGGCCTGTAGCAAGGCAGAACGTCATGGTAGAAGCACTGCCTATTCCATGGTGACCAGGAAACAGAGCAAGAGCCCTCGTGTTTCCCTAGCAGGCTACTTCTGCTTGTGTTCTGTCTGGGTTCATACCCTATTGAACGGTTCTGCTCATACTTGGGTTGGGTCTTCCTTATTCAGTTGCTGTCCGACATGCCAGTCTTCTCCTTCACAGACACACCTAGATGTGAGCTTTTCTTCTCTGCACCAGGGTAGGGAAGAAGTCTGAGTGGGAACTCAGCCATGCAAAAAAAAAACCCAAAAAACAAAAAAACAAAACAAAACAAACAAAACAAAAAACAAAAAAACAAAACAAAGAAACATTTACAATGTGCTGAGCTTTGTTCTGGGTTCTGGGACAACGAAAGACTGATGTGTGCCAAAGAATTTTCTTTCCAGAGTTAAGAGACAATGGCCGTGATGAATATATATATACCAGATGATACAGTGATGAGAGGTGAGGACAGCAGAGCCGGGGACAGATGAGAGTCAGGAGAGCCACTTTGATCAGTGGTCAGCGAGAACCTATGCCATGGTGGACTGGAGGTTTTTCCATAGCTCCTTTCACAAACTCCTGCCTCAGGCTTCCTGTCCTTCTTGTTGCTGCCCTTCCTCCCAGGATTAACCTTTCTTGTGTGTCCAGATGTTTCAAAGCCTGGCTTTCTCTTAGCCTTACTAGAAGTTTCTGGAAATATTGACATCTGAAAAAGACTGTCTCCTGTTCATGGTCAAGAACAAAACACACTCTGGGATAGGAAACCTATTGTTGAGTTACTGGAGGTTCACTACACAAACCTGGATTGAACTTCAGGAAGCCAGGTACATCCCTTTAATCCCTTGGGAAGAGGCAGAGGTATGTAGATCTCTATGAACTTGAAGCCAGTCTAGCCAAGGATACATAGCAAAACCTTGTCTTAAAAACAAAAACAAAACAAAAACAAAACAAAACAAAACAAAAAAACAAAGTCCAAAACAAAAACCAACTCCAGGGGACCCGATCATTGGGATCACTTTGATATGGGGAGGAGCTTATTTCTGGGCACTTAACTAGGGATTTATAGTGAATATCGGAGGAAAATAGCTTCCTGCTTGTCGTGGAACTAGAAAAAAAAAGGAAGTGCTCAGAAATATAGCATTTCACTCGGTTCTAAATAAGATCTGGCCTCAAAAGAAACCACAGTCTGCTGTGCTGTGAGCAAAGCCATACTTGCCTGGGAGAAGGGAAATAACCAGGACCAGCCCACTGCCACCTTCCAGTAGGAAAAGAGATAACCAGCTTTATTTCTATGGAAAGAAACTAAGAAAGGAGAAAAAGAAACTAAATGTAACCCTAATCAAAAGAGGGCAGAAGCCACTATATTAACTTCAGTCAGAGCAGACTCCAGAACAAAGAAAGTTATCAGGAATTTTTTAAAAAGCACATTCATATTATAAAAGGGCTGGTATACAAGGGAGATATAACAATCCTTTGTGTATATGTATCTAATACCAGAGTGGTAATGTATGTGTATATATATGTATATACATACACACAAAAAAAAATATACAGGGGGAGAAAGAAAAGATCAGCAGAGAAAAATAGATTCATCTATTATAGTTGGATATTTTAACATCCCTGTATCAGGAGTGCCAGATATAGCAGGCATAAAATCTGTAAGGACACAATAGAATCTAATAATGCTGTCAACCAATCAGATTGAATTGACACCTGCATTAGTTACTTTTCTATTGCTGTGATAAAACAACATGACCAAAGGAGGGTAGAGAACAGACTGTTTATTTTGGCTTATGGTTCCAGAGGGTTAGAGGTCATGTGACAGACAGGGAGGAGGCCAACAAGCAGCATGGCAGTAGGAACAGAAAACAGAGAGCTCACATCTTGAACTACACAAAGCAGAGAGAGCAAACCCGAAGTAGGCCAGGCTTTTTACTCTCAAAGCTCACCCCCAGTGATGTACTTCCTCTAACAAGACCACACCCTCTATGCTGCCCCCCCCAAACATCACCATCAACTGAGGACCAAGTATTCACATGCCCATGACTATGGGGCACATCTCGTTCAAACCACCACTGAATGCACGTATCAGAAAATAAGATATAACTAACCTCAGTTCTCTTAGTGTCCGCCTTCAGGAAGTAGGGGAAGAACAGATAAAGACTGAAGTATTAGGAGAAAATGAAGAATAAAAATGGTCAGAAACTGGAAAATTAGAAAAAAAAATAGATAAAATCAACAAAACCAAAGGCAAGCCTTTGAAAAGATCAGTAAGGTTGGTAATCTAGCCAGGCTGAGACAAACAAGCAAGAAAGTATGAATTACCATCCGAAATGAAAGAAGGGATGTCTCTGTGGGTTTTATTGGCACACAAAGGATATGGAAGGACTATTGTAAACAATTATATGCCCACAATTTGATAATATAGATAAAATGGATCCATTTCTTGAAAGACATACACATACAAAAGAAATAGGAATAGTCCTTAAGGAAATTGAACCAACAAATCAACACCCTTCAAAATCAGAGAGCACAAGGCCTGGATGGGTCTACTGATGAACTCTAAAACATTTACAAAAGAAATTGTAAAGGTTTTCTACAGTGTCTTCCAGAAGACTGAGGCAAAGGGAATACTTTCTAATTCACTGTATGAGTCCAATCACCTTTAAACCAATATAACACCATTATAAGAAAAACTATAGTTCACTATCTTTCATGAACACGAATACAAAAATAGCAGGGCTGCTGAGATTTCTCAGCAAGTTCTAGGATTTGCCATCAAGTGTGATGGCCTGAATTTGAGTCTGAGACCCATATGTGCATGTGCACACTAGTGCACAAAGCACAAATACATTCTTACATACACATGCATACTTGCCACAGACCCCAACAATATATAAAAAAAATATTATTAACATACTAGGATTTATTTCAGATATGAAGGATAACCAAATAATCAAAAGTCAATTCATATAATCTTACATATTAACAAACTAAAGAAGAAAGGTTACATGGTAAGGCAAAAGATATAGAAAACATATTTTAAAAAGTCCAGCCTGGAGTGGTGTGGTAAGGAGGTCTTTTCTCATCAGTTTTTCTTTTAACATCATACCAGAAATCCCAGTTAGTGCAAAGAAGTAAAAACTAAATATTCAATTTCAGTGAGGGGCGCAGATCATCGTGAGGCTGTTGGAGGGGGAGGCTGTGGATCACCTTGTCCCTGTAGTCAGGAGGTAGGAAAGATGACTGGTCATGCTTAGCTCACACGCTCCTTTTCTCTTTTCTTTCCTTCCCTCCTTTCACCTCCTTTCATCTGTGTGATGTATATCCTCTGACCTTCACCTCCACACCACAACATGGAATATGCAGGTAACTACACACATGCACACACACACAGAAATAAAAATATATATATAATTACTATACAGGGCTGAAAAGATGTTTAAAACTGCATGCTGCTCTTGAAGAGAATCCAAATTCAGTCTCCAGCTCCCACGAGGTGGCTCACAACTGCCTGTGACTACAGTCTCAGAGGATCCAATTTCCTGTGATGACTTCTGAGGGCTCCTGCATGCACACGGTATACATACATACATACATACATACATACATACATACATCACACTTTGACATTTATTTATGAATTAAAGGCATATGTCTACATAGAAACCTGCACCGCACACAGACAGGTAGGTGTTCATTCTTTATTCATAACTGATAAAACTAAGAAGTGACAAAACATCCTTCAATGAATGGAAGTATGAACTAAGTCCATACAGATGATGGGATATATTCTGAGAGAGAGAGACAGACAGACAGACAGAGACAGACAGAGAGAGAAAGAGAGAGGGAGAGAGAGAGAGAGAGACAGAGACAGAGACAGAGACAGACAGAGACAGACAGAGACAGGACCACAAAGGAGATGAGGAACTCTAATAGCATGTTAGTAAATGTGCAAGCCGGTCTGAAAGGGCTGTGTGATCTGAACCCAGCTCTATGCTGCTTGGAAAGGGTAAAATTATGGAGACTGTGAAAGAATCAGTGGCTGCTAGGGACTAGGTCAAAGTTTACAGTGAGCTCAGCTCACACGGGGTCTCCAGCACATGAACTTAAGTAAGCTGCCCTTCACGGTCCCCTCTCATCTTTCCCATCCCCCACCACGTACCCCATGGTCCAGGTCTAATGGCCACGGCCATTGCTTAAATATAGCATGGGTTTTACATCTCGTTAACTGAAAAGATGATGTCATAATAAGGCCAAAGGCATTCTTAAAATGCTGGTAGCACAGGGTAACGACACAGGCAAATGTGCTGTGTCATCCCACCGTAACACAGTCAGCAGTTTTAGCTTGCCTGTGTTTCCTCCTCGGTACATAGCCATCCTCTATCATTTTAAACTGGTGACCAGGAAGTTTAAATTCTGCCCTTTCCTTTGTTATAGCTTCCCAAGCATGTTTTTATTTTCTACAGTTTCAGAGGCTGAGGATGAACTCTGGAATTGTACCATAGAATAGGATAGACTTAACACTGCTCAACTGTACTCTCACAAATGGTGATGTTTTGAATAAATGAATCAATAGATACTTAATGCTATATAACTGTACCTTTAAAGGTGATGACATTGAGACAGGGTCTTACTATGTGTCTGAAACACCATAGACATGGTTGTCCTCAAGCTCATAGAGTTCTGTCTGTCTCCACCTCCCAAGTGCTGGAATTAAAGGCATGTGCCACTCTGCCTAGTCCAATTCTGATAGTTTAAATAGGTGGATTGTGGTTCTGGGTTCTGTCTTTCCTGGTTGAGTGTCTGGGTGCCACTGGTATACCAGCTAGGAGAGGGCAGAGCAAAGTCCAGAATGGGTGGGGTCTGTAGTCTGCTTCTTCCCTCGGCCATTAGATGTTGGGTATATGCCAGACCAAAGAGGATGAAACAGGGCTCTAGTCCAGCCAGGAATGCTGGAAGTGTCACAGTTTTTACAAAGGGAATAAAGAGGTTCGGGTGGCCAGCACAGGGCAGGTGGCCTAGGTCCTGGGTCCCTCAGTGGCGGCAGTTATGTCAGGAGCTCATGTTCTGATGTGAACCACTGCAAATGTTAGTCTGGCCAGGCACGTGGGTCCAAGGTCTAACGATGAGTGCTTCGGGGGTTGGGAGAGCTTTCCCCGAGGTGTTACAACTCATTAAAAACAGCCAGTCTCAGGCAATCCTGGATGTGTGCTTTATTCCATATGGACAAGGACTGTTTGAACCTTGAGGAATGGGATGGGATTTGAGGGTAAATATATTCTATTGGCTGAGGCTAAAATGTTGGTGATGTTCTATTTGTCTGGGGGAAGGATTCCAGATGCTGGGCTCCATGACTGACTACCTGTGATCACCTAGTTGGAGGTTGTGGTTACATGCCCCAAAGTAGGTATAGAGATGGGAGTTTGGGGGCAGTTAGCTCTACTCCTGCCATCTTAAATCTCTGAGATGTCTAGGGTTTGAGCATGCTCCACCTCACCAGTTTTATGCCCTTTCCTCTGGTGGCACAGTCCATGTGCCTTAGAGTGGATAGATGTTTAACACTACTAAAGTATACACTTAAACATGGTTAAGATAGTGACTTCTCATGTGATATTTTAGACAAAATACATGATAGAGGGATTTTTTTTTAACACTACTGACTATACTCTTAAAGATGGCTAAGGTGGTGAGTTCTAATGGGATATTTTTAGATAGATAGGAGATGATGGTAGACAGATAGATGATAGGTAGGTAGACAGATAGATAGATGATAGGTAGATAGATGATACATAAATGCATGCATGCATGTATTAATACATACATATATACACACATACACAATAGATAGATGAATAGATAGATAGATAGATAGATAGATATAGATAGATAGATAGATAGATAGATAGATAGATAGATAATTTCTCTGTTTTCATGCATGGGTCTAGGTTTAGATAACTCCCTCTCCAAGGCATATCATAGAAACTAGAATTTCTCTTCTCCAGAGTGAGAATTTACTCCCATTTTTAGGCAGCTACAAAGAAATTCTCCAGTCTACCTATGTCTGCTAGATCGTAAGACTATCCAGGTCCAGAGAGTCCTGTTCCCCACCCAGTAAGAAGGATGCTGCACAGAGAGGCCAAGAAGAGCCCTCAAAAAGCTGGTTTTGCTGGGCTCCTACCCTGTCTGTTAACATAGTTCTCCACTAAAGCCCGAAACAGTTCAGAGAGCTCCCAGATAGCCAGGCACATGCTGTTCCTGGAGGACAGAGCAACCAGAGCGAGCACCAGGCCTCTTTCTGTGTGCCTTAACAATATATCTTTTCATCTGGGTCTTTCATAACATCCTCCGCAATAAAACAGCCTTCCCCTGTGGCTGTTGAAGCAAGTTAATTAAATCCAATAAGAGCTTTCAGGAACCCTCATATATAGCCAGTCAGTCAGAGGCTATGATGAGCAGCCTGGGGCTCAACACTAGAATCAAAAGAGGAGGAGGCAGTCTTGGAGACCGAGACCTCAGTCCAGGCCATGGGCTCTGACACGGTTGAAGTGCATAGCATCAGAACTGAACTGGATTGGAGCACACTCGGGTTAGACATCTGCTGCTACAAAACTGTTAGATTCCTGCCAGAGAGAGAGAGAGAGAGAGAGAGAGAGAGAGAGAGAGAGAGAGAGA
>JANHMN010000022.1:27921728-27938794 GCA_030674055.1 Rhabdomys pumilio | reverse complement strand
AGAGAGAGAGAGAGAGAGAGAGAGAGAGAGAGAGAGAGAGAGAGAGAGAGACCCACACTCTCTGTGGTCACATCGCCCTCTCTGTTGCTGGTGTGAGAACAGGGAAAGAACCATTTGTGTGTGTGTGTATGTGTGTGTGTGTGTGTTTTCTATATCATGCCATGTAGATTTTAACAGTTAAAAAATTTTTTTTAAAAAAAATTATTTTTAAAAGAAAAGGAATCTGACCTCTGAAGGGGATAGCTTGAGTGACATCATATGTCTACAACGTACTCGCTGTGTGACCTTTACCCTTCCGTGTCTGTTTCTGAGTTGCTCACATGGGCACAATGATACTATGCCTCACAGGTTTGCTTTAAGGACTCTAGGAGCTAAGTCACACAAGACATTTGCAGCAGGATGGCAGACTGAAGTACTCAACCAAAGCAAGAATCCCTTTTCCCTCGAGTGTTTCCCTTGAGTGTTGGGTCACCAAGCTTGGCAGCCAGAGTTTTTATCCACTGAGCTGTCTTATCCCCTCTCTTCCTTAAAGATGATGCAGAGCCTAGAACTTAACAGCTCCCATCAGTCTTTGGCAGGGCTGAGAACTCAAGCAAGTGTCAGAGAGTAGATGGAATAGACCACTGCGAGGAATGAGCCTGGGGCCTGGCAGACAGACTAAGGAAGGAGGTCTGATGGTGAGTTAGGAATGGTCTGCACAGAGAAGTGACAATCCTCACTTGACAGGCTGTCTGCTCTATGCCCCAGGGGACAGGATAAAGTGTAGCCAAAGGGTTGAGATCAGCCCTTGGGCAGTGCTTTAATGGTGGGAATTCTGAAATGGCTTTCTATGGTGGCTGTATCTTTTCCTCTAACAGTCACTAACGGCATAGCCCTAATAGCTTCAAGCAATACCTCTCAAATGTTAGCCTGAATAAAGCATACCTATAGGACTCCCTAAAACTCACCTGCACCCCAGTAATCTTGCAGAAATTCTGATTCAGGAGGTCTGGGCCGAGACTCAAGAACTTGCAACAAGTCCTGAGGTAATCCTGTTTGTGCCAATGCACTGAGGTGCCATCGGTTGCTTGCAGGCAGACCAGTGAACCCCAGGATCCTCACAGTTCTATGCTGGAACTTTTTTCCTTTTGCATTCTAGGTGTTTCTAACTGGGGAGGCTATGCCCTGGCCTGTGCACTATACATTCTGAACTCATGTCAAGTCCATGACCGTTACCTGAGGAAGGCAACCGGACCTTCCAGGGGAGCTGAGGAAGAGAAATGGATTCAGGCCCTGCCATCTGTCGCTAAGGTAATACACTCCAGCAAGCTGCTGGCCAAGATACAACTTCCTTGTTGGATGAGAACTGATCAGGCCTGAGTAGTCGAAGCCAGGTCACATCAACCGCAGTGCTACTCAAACTAGACTTGAGGGAAGGTCTCCCTGCTGAGCCAGGCTGAGCCACAGAATCAGACAACCCTTCGATCTACTTCTGGTCCTATGTAAGACCCATTCAAAGAGATCCTTTCCTTTCTAGTTTGACTTTCGGCAAATTGCTTTTCCCTCTCAGAGACTGAGTCTTTGTAAAGTGAGTACAGTCAGCACTGTTGTAAGAAAGAAACACCTGACCCACGAAAACCTTCCTCCGAGTTGTGGTCAGGAGTGGGGGTGGGAATTTTTGCTGTCTGGGTCCTAAAGCACCTTGGGTGTCACACATGCTGAAAGTGTGGGGGCAGATCAGATGGGAAAAGAGCTCTGTGAGTGTAGGCTAGAAGGAATCTACCAGATTTGGAGGGGGTTGGGGAATGAATTCCGGATGGGAAGAACCTGAACAAAGGCTCAGTTTGACCCCAGTTGTATAAGATTGCTCCTAGCTGGAAGGTTGTAGGTACAGGTGAGATGGATGTCGTCAGGGGAGGACTTCTGAACCTGAGATCCACAGGAGAGGCCCCGGGAGCCCCAAAACAGCATTCAAAGTCATTCATACATGTGTGTGCATACCTGCGTGTGTGTGTGTGTGTGTGTGTGTGTGTGTGTGTGTGTGTGTGCATATGTGTGTGTGTGTGTTTCTGAGCAAGAAGCCTACCATAGGCTTCTCTATGTGCCTCAGAGTCAACAACTAAAACCTGGCATAAAGTCCTAAATGCATCCAGAACAGAGGACAGGCAGCAGACCTTGAATGTCTAACTTAAGTGGACTTGGTTGGCTATGTCAGGGGGAAGCACAAGGAGCGGCCAGCCCTGAGCTCAGTGCTGAGCCTCAGTAGTATAGGAATGGCTGGATGGGCTCTCCCTTCCTTCTGGACCTCAGTGGGGCATCTCTTCTGGAGTCATCCTGTTCACCAACACTGATTCTAACCCCAAATCTCTCCCCTGTGGGTGCTTCTTGAAGGGGTGGGACATGCCCTACCCTGAGAAGCAGCTAGTGGGCCAGACTTATAGGATGTAGATAAAGTATTAGCTTCTTGTTGGGTGTCTTCATGGAGAATCTGAGGCACAGTACGTAGGTCCAGAGCCCCGGTTAGTGTATTAGTTACTCTTCTGTTGATTAAAAAACAAAACAAAATCAAACCCCCCAAAACAAAAACAAACAAACAAACAAACACACAAACAAAAAACCATGACCAGGTAACTTACAGAGGAAGACATTTGCCTTGGCTTACAGTTCCGGAGAGATAGGAGCCATTATGCCTGGGGAACATGGTGGCAAGCTACAGGCATAGTGACTGGAGCAGGCAGCTGAGGGCTCATGTCTTCAATCACAAGCATGAAGAAAAGAGAACAGACTGGAAGTTGCATGTTGGACTCACAGTACTACTAAATCTGTCTTCCTGGCTCCTGATTTGAGAGGCCTAAGGCTATCCCAACAAGTGCAATTCCAGACCATTTCTCTGAGGTATAGACACTTGGAGACCTGCTGGTTACTGACTGAGTCAGCTCTAGGGCTGTGTAGCAGTTTAACACAGGACAGACAATTGTGATGTCTCCCAGCCAGCTAAAGGCACCATCCCTGATCCCCCTATTCCAGACAATCTCCCATATTTAGAGGGCCTTATAGCTGCTTTTCTTTTTCTTCATGTTGTTTTGTGCAGTCCCTCTGGCCTCCTTCCTGGTGAATTTGGAACCTCTCTGGCTTGGTATTATTCTTTCCATAGTGGAGGGAGCTGGTGGGCTCTAGGTGGTAGTCTTGCCAAGACCACCAATAAGAGACAGAGTTAAAACAGGAGTTGGAGTCTTTCTGATCCAGACTTGGGGCTTTTCTCAGATGGCCCAGAAGTCTCTCAGCTCTTGAGAATGTTGGTACCTGGGGGAGAGGTGGGTGTGAGACCCAAGTGACATTTTCATGAGGGGAACGGTCTAGTCTTCCCTGGCTAACCCAGAGGGCTAACTTCTTTCTTTATATTTCCTGCATTTGAACTGGAAAACATTAGGGCGGGGCAGCCTCCCCCATGACTCCTGATTCACACAAACACAAAGTGTGAACCCACCCAGCCAACCCCCACAGCCCCACACTCAGCCTCCAGGGATGGAAAAATTCTCCTCTTGGCATGGCTACCCAGCCTTTCAGACGTGTATTAACAATGCCCTGTTCTCAAGGAGGAAATGGAAAGGCATGTTTTAAAAGCAGAACTACATTTGCTGAGCCCCCCCCCCTGGGGGCCAGACCCAGGCTCCTTCTGGGAAACAATGAGCAGTCAGACAGGCCCCTGGGGAAGGAGCCTGGGCAGGGAACACAGTGACAGGGGAGCCCAGATGGAACTTCTCCCCCCACCCACCATCACCCTCACCCCCACCCCCACCCCTCAATTTGGGCTGTAATCCTGGATCAAACAATCTTTGCCTCAACTTCCATCTCTTGACTACCCAGACCTATAGCTACTCCCAGTTTCCAACCTTACTTTTTTTTAAAGCTAATTTGCTTTTTTAAAAAAAAATCATTTTTCATAGACATCAGCCCACCATGTTCCAGAGTGAATTATCAGCAGGTCGCCACACACCCTGCCTCTAAACTCAGAAGTGACCCTGGGGCCTCTTTCTCCATCCTCAAGGCCTGCCCACCACACCTCACTTCAGTCTTGCTCTCCTGCCTCACTGACTCCAGCAGCCTGGGCAGGACTGCAGCCCTCCGCTCCGCTCCAGCCCCTGGAGGAGCTGCCCCCTTCTATTGGTCTTATAGAAGATGGTATGGTTCTTCCTGGAAATTCGCTGGGAGTGGCAATTGGCCCAGTTGGTCCCTCTGGGTCTTAGAGGCTGGAATGTCAGTCAGCCAGCCAGTTCCTGACCTGGTAGCTGTTTACACTCACCCCAGAGGACTCCACAGCTCCCTCCATGTCCTGGAAGAATGAGAAGAATAAGGGCAGGTCCTGTGGTACCTACCAGAAGCATTGCCTTGTAAAGAGAGCATATGCATAATGGAGGAGCAGGAGACTCCAGCCCAAACAAGGGGTGGGAGATGCCTGTCTGGGCTGGGGAGCTCCTGCCAGGGGCACTTGAGAAAAATGTGTGTGGAAATGTACTTCGACCCCTTCCCTTTCACAGGGTAACATCTGCCTTCACCCAGGGGCAGAACAGAGAGGCCGCCCCAGGGCCAAGAGAAAGTTTCCAGGCAATATTTGTCAACACTTCCCTAATGCGTGCGTGTGTGTGTGTGTGTGTGTGTGTGTGTGTGTGTGTGTGTGTGTGTGTGTGTGAGTGTGTACATATTCATGTGTGTACATATCTGTGGTACACTTGCAGGTGTATTCACATATATGTAAAAACAAGAGGCTGACATCAAATGTCTTCCTCAATCTCCCCCCTCTTACTTTCTGAGACAGGGTTTCTCATTAAGTCTGGTGCTCTCCGTTTAGGCTACAGTGGCTAGCCAGCAAACCCCAGGGCTGCCTCCTGTCTCCAGCTTTTACATGAGTGCTGAGGGTTAGGGTTTCATAATCATGTGGCAAGCACTTTACTGCCTGAACCAGGTCCCCAGCTCCTCATCACAGTTATGTGAAGCCCTGAGTGAGTGTCCACAGGGCCTTTCGCTCGGCTTATTCCTCAGCTTTGATGTCTCTGATAGTTGCCCTGTATCTTAGTCAGTGTAGGCTGCTGTAATAAAATGCCACAGACTGGGAGGCCCAAATAATTCATTCTTAGTTCTCCCAGTTCTAGAAGCAGGGAAATCCAACACTGAAGGCAGAGTCAGTGCCTTGGTGGACACATTCTTCCTAGGTTGAAAGTGGCTGGCCTCTCACTGGCCATGGCCTCTGCCTTGAGTTCCTGCCTCGAGACTTCCCTCAGTGATGGAATGACCTGAGAGTTATAAGCTGAAACAAATCTTTTCCTCTTTCACATTGCTTTTAGTCATGGTGTTTATCACAGCAATAGAAGTCAAACAAGCATCCACCCCTCAAGAGGCTAACAGCAGGATCTCAGGAGGGGCCTTCTGCCACAATCAGATTCATGGGAGCTCATCCATGGCATGGGTGGGGGCTGGGTGAGTGGAAGGATTGCATCTCTGGTATGAGTTAGGATCATACAGGTCTTTATCAGGCCTGAAATATGGTCATGGGAATGTAAATGCCCAAAGAAACAGCTGATCTGTTTAAATGCTTTGCTTTTGTTTGAGACAGGACCAGCCCTTCCCACCTCACCCAGCAAGTGAGTTAGAGAGAGCAAGCTCTGGGCTTTATGTTGATAACCAGCATCATTCCTACTGTTGTGTGCCAAGGGCCATGCTGGATACTTTTCTTCCTGTGTCTCATTTAGTCCCCACAACAGCTTCTGAAAGCAATACTGTCACCAGGGTCAGCAACAACCCCAGCTGACAGATGAGATCTTCAAGATACAGAGAGAGGTTAAGCCTTCTCACTCATTTCCAGGCAGTCCTGGAAATTATATAACCCAGGCTGGTCTCAAATTGACTGTAATCCTCCTGTCCCAGTCCCTCAAGTAGAGATGACAGAAATGAACCATCACATCCAGCTCTTGATTTTGATTTTCATAAGGAGCTTTCCAGTGAGTTAATATTTATCTCAAATTTTACTTATTAAAAAGAGGCACATTTCTGGATGTTGTGCCACATGCCTTTAAACAAAGCACTTGACAGGCAGAGGCAGGTGGATCTCTAAGAGCGTGAGGCCAGTCTGGTCTACAGAGTGAGTTCTAGGACAAGCAGGATTACAGAGGTCATGTTTAAAAAAAAAAGAGGAAGAAAAGAAAGAAAGAAGGAAGGAAGGAAGAAAGAAAGAAGGAAAGAAAGGGAGGAAGAGAGATGGAGACAGAGACAGAGAGAAACAGATCTCAATCCCAAAGCTTCTTTTATTCTCAGAAATTTATGCATTTATTTCTCTCCCTATACATCTTCTGTCTCTTCCTCATCTCTGTTTTTCCTCCCAGGAAGAAAAAATGTTGGGCATCCTGGTACAGAACCAAGTCCGGAGTGGAGTCTCGGGCATCGTCGGCATGGAAGTGGATGGGCTGCCTTTCCATGATGTTCATGCTGAGATGGTCCAGAAGCTGGTGGATGCCACCATAGGGCACATGTGACCAGTTGTGCTGTTTGTATGAAAAGTTCCTGCCTGATGCCAGCCTTCATCTAGGCAGGAGTTCCAGAGGCATTGTTCTACCTGTCCTTCCTCCTGGCTTCTTCAGGCTACCCTGTGCTCTGCTCTGAGACTCTTTCTGCCTCTCACTTAAGAGATAATCCTGGAACAGTTAACTGTAGGGCAGTGCTGGTGCACACCTTTAATCACAGAACTTGGGAGGCAGAGACAGGGGGATTTCTGTGAGTTCCAGGACAGCCAGGGCTACAGAAAGAAACTCTGTCTCTAGAAATGCATTGCTTTTGATAATGCATGTTCCATGATGGGTAAGGAAGACATTCTTGTTAGAACAACCTAAGACAGGCTCAGTCTTGTTAACAAAATTAAAAGCGGGGAGAGGTGGAAAGCCTTTGGGGCTGCTTGGCAAGAATTTGACATGGGTCAAGGACAAGGAAAGGGACTGCTTGGCAGGAATATGACATTGGCCAAGGACAAGGAAGTAGGCTTCAATCGGGAATCTGACATTAGACTAGAACAAAGAAGTAATTTCAGGTAGGAATCTAAAACTTAGATGACAACAAAGAAGTAATCTCAGACAGGAATCTAAATTTTAGGCTAGAACAAGGAAGTAGGCTTCAGACATGAAAATGACCTTGGGCTAGGACAGGGAAGTAGGCTCAGATACTTTGGTCATCCTGATAAGCCTTTAAAAACAGTGATCACAGGAGTGTTCACGTAGTTGGGTTTAATGCCTTGATTTTTCTTTGACTATTTGCATCTATTGTATTGCTAGACCCTCAACCTAGAGCTGACCTTAATACATTCATATAATCAAAATGGTATAAAAGCATAAAGAAAGAGGGGATATAGGATAGGGGGTTCTAGGGAGGGGAAATGAGGAAAGGGGATGACATCTATATTGTAAATAAATAAAATATCCAATTAAAAAAACCTGTCTCAAAAAAAATAAAAAAGAAAAAAAGAAAGGAAAGAAAGGAAAAGAAAAGAAAAGAAAAAGAAAAGAAAAAAGGCATCACCAGACCTTGGCTAACTGAGAAAGGATAGAGACCTCACTCACGGAGTGTTGGGTTAAAACACAGGGGTTCGTACTCACCACCACCAGCAAAACTGTTATATCTTTGCAATGGTTTTTTTCCCCTAATAGTCATACATTTACTGTTTGAAAGGATTGTCCACAAGATCCCTCCAGCTATCATATCCTCCAGTCCCTCACCCCCATTCACCTCGACATTTCTTACACACACGTCCTGTCTGCTTATTCCTAGACCTAGCCCAAGTCTTTGCCCTCTTTGTGGGGGAAGGAAGCCATTCTTTCTAGTAGAGCCCAAAGGTGAGTCAGACCTCCCTCGGGCTCAGGCAGATAAGCTCACCCTGATCTTACACAACCTCCAACCCTTCATTTCTCAACGAAATCAGAAACTGAGCCACTGCCCAGGCCCCGTTACACATTTAGTCCCGACATCATGATGACATGGGATCTGAGCCTACTTAGTGTTGTTTCATGTCTTTACACGTGTCTGGTATGGTTCTTTATGGGGCCTTCATTGTGAAGAAGGAACACATGGTATAGATTTTACACTCCAAGAAAGCGTAAGTGTAAAGAGAAAAGTCTTTAGTATGAACTTCTAGCGTCTGCTCTCTATTTGCTCTTCTGGCCAGGATTCACGCCTGCAGGGTCTGTGCTTGTGCTGTGGAAGACACTCAAAATGAAGGCCAGTCCTCCACCTGAAACCTCACACCTCAGCAAACACATCTTAGCTCTGCAGCCTCACTGCCCAGGTCTCTTTGAGTTATCATTTTTGTTCACTACAAATTCCACACGGGGAGGAGGGAAGGGGGAGGACTCTGATAAAGAGGATACCCTGACAATTAAAAAAAAAAAATAGATGACTACGATACTATCAAAAATGTGGAAAAGCTTCCAACAATCTTATGATTCATGTTTTGAGATATTCATAGATTTGGCTTTTGGCATAGTAATAACAGAATTCCACTCCAGCGCTGAACAAGCTGAGGAGGAACGGGGTCACAAGTTATGCTTGTCGTGGGAAGAAATGGATGAGGAGATGGCTGTGCTACTTAAGAAAAAGGCTAAGACCCTGTTAAGTTCAGAGAAGGCAGGTTCTGAGTGGGACATAGTACATCCTGGGAAATCATACAAATGTTGTCCGCTATGGGTATATGCAGACTCAGTACTTACACTGAGGCTGAGGTACAAGGTGTGGCAGTAACCGCCTTCCTGGTGTCCATCCCAGGGGCTGTTGATGCTCTGCTTTCTGAGACCTGGTTCTAAAACTTTTCCATTCCACGCTGTGATTCCCACTCAAACCTTGTTCTAGTCTTGTCTGTTCTCAGGAGAAATGTCTGTGTTCATTTCTGTGATGGTTACCACCTCCAGAAGTCAGTGACAAGAACAAGAGATGGCCTGCAGGGGAACTATGGTGTCACCCAGGGTGAGAGATAGCCTACTTCCAGCCATTGCTGGGCAAATGGAATCTGTGGGCTTTTCAGGATGCTGTGGAGAGGGATCCTAGGAAATAGTACATAGGACATACAGTTGGTGTTCACAAGCAAGCTGGTGACCTGGCTTATTGAGGTAGTGTGTTCTACACAAGTGTGCCAGCTTCTTCCCTGGATGTCCTGACCACAACTGACATTCTGTTGCTCATCTAGGAAAGGCATTCCTCTGATGTCACCTCTTGCCTCCCATTGCCTGCCAACCCCAAGTTAGCCCAGCCAACTGTATCTGCTACTTCCTGCCTATAGTACATGGCTTCTGCTGGCCTCTTCTTGAAGTTCATTGCTCTCTATGCAGGATGGAGAATGTGTGGCTTATTAGCAAATTGTATATTCTTTCTATCCATGATGTGATGTGCTTCCCAGAAGTATAGAAACAGAGGGATATGGTCCTTGGGGCAAGGAGGTTCTGATCCAGGCATCACATTTGAAGAAATAGATTTTGTTGGCATCAGATGACAGCTTAAGACCTAAAGCAGAGGTGATTTGAACTATTGGTCAGATTGGCCAAATGTTCACCAATTTCAGCTCTCTTTGTCTTATCACCTAGAAAAACTACATTTCCCAGCCTCCCTTGTAGCTGTGGCTCATATGACCAGGATCAGGTTAATGGAATATGAGTAATGGGGCTATCAAACACATCCACCCTTGGCCATAATTGCATGTGGCATTTTCTTTACACTTCTCCTACCTGTGTAGAATTCCCCCTGTGGGCAGGGGGAATCCCACAATTATGGAACTACTACTGAAAAATTCTGGGGTACCCCCTTATGATGGCCAGATGAGGCCAGGGAAATTGAAGTTCCTTCTTAGGGTTCTTAGTCTTGTTGATAAAGTAATTTAAGAATGGACTCAAATGGAATGACTTGAGGATGATTGTATAGGAGCTTAAAAGGAAACTCCAGGACAGGACATCCGTAAATCTCAGCAGGTGCCCAGAGGGGGAAATGGACAAGGGGAAAACAAGTAAGGGGGAAGCCTAAGTATCAGGAGAGGGATGCCTAGGTTCTGGTCAGCATCTCCAAGAAAGAGACAGAAAAAAAGAAACCAGGAAAGTTGACTCTTTCTGAGACAGGACACAGAAGGGTGGGCAGAGCCAGTTGAGCCTCATGCCTGCTCTTACAGACTGTGCTAGGAGACAGGAATTCATGCCTGCTCTTACAGACTGTGCTAAGAGACAGGAATTCATGGCTGCTCTTACAGACTGCACTAGGAGACAGGAATTACAGGGAGGATAAAGTACAGTATTTTAGTAAATGGATAGTTATTGCGGTTACCTTTTTAGTGTGGGTTAAGATGGGCACATCTTCCTAAGAGAGGTCCCATCTTCCTGAACTTTGCAGCTGAATTAACTCTTCAGGCAGGAGACAGTGGCACGTCTCTACCGTTCTTTACAGTAACAGAGTTGGTTCATGGTAGGATTTTGAATCGCTGTCATCACTTGGGAAAATCACTTTCCAAAAAGCAGCTGCTCACCGGACTTTAAGAAATTTGTGTGTGTGTGACTGTGTGTGCGTGTGTGAGTGTGTGTGCATGTATGGTATGAGGGTGGGCATGAACACACCAGTGTGGAGAGCAGAAGCTGTCGTTGGATGCCTTCCCTAATGGTTCTCTACTTTCTTTTTTGGGCAAGGGTCTTTCTCTGGACCTGGAGCTCACTGATTCAGCTTGACTGTCTGGCTGGCAAGTCCCTGGGATCTGCCTCCACCTCTCCAGACCTGGCATTAAAGGTGTAAGCATCAGAGCCTGGCTGTTTTTTGTTGTTGTTGTTTGGTTTTGTGGGATTTTTTACTTTGTTGTTATTTTGAGACTCACTATGTATTTGGGTCTCATTATGTAGCTCTGACTGTCCTGGAATTACTATGTAGACCAGGCTGGCCTCAAACTCACAAAGATCCATCTGCCTCTGCCTCCCAAGTGCTGGCTTTCTCTCTTTCATTTCTTTCTCTCTCTCTCTCTCTCTCTCTTTCTTTCTTTCTTTCTTTCTTTCTCTCTTTCTTTCTTTCATGTGGGTTCTAGACATTGAACACAATTTCCATGCTTACACAGAAAGCACTTTCCCAATTAAGCTGCCACCTTAGCCCTCTTTCATTAGACATCTTATAAACATGAAATAAACTTGTACCGGCCACTTATGTTTGTCATTTTCATTATTATTTGGGCTAGGGATTGACTGCATGGCTTTACAGCATTGTGATGTGAGTTGCCTGTTGCTCTAATTGAATCTAACTTTGCCTAATCTGAGTTGGAAGAATTATCATTGAGAAGTGTCTTCAAACAACAGTCCCCTTAAGGTTATGTCACATCAGAGTCGGCAGATAAAGTGGTTCTTCATTAAGGTCCTTAGAATTTAAGATTCCCCTGGAATGGCTTGTCTGCATAGAAGTGACTTAGCTGCCACTACTGGTATCTGTGGAGAGACTGGACTGATGGACCCAGAAGAGGTACTTTGCAGTGAGGAATTTGGGCATGGTAACCTCTCTGGTATATTCCATCACAGATAGCCAATATCTCATAGAGTGGAATTCCTAGGATAGTTGCTAACTGAAAGAGAATGGAACTGAGATCTCCCTATTTCCCTCAGAGCCCTGGACACAGAGACCAGATGAATTCCAGGAATGGAGACTCCATCTCCAGATGCATAAAGCCGTTGTGTCAGATTCTGGCTTTCTGCAGAACACGAGCCAGTGGAAAGCAACAGATGGAGATGGATTCTGTGCTGGAGCTTTCTCCTACTCTTTTCGGGCCAACCCACAGTCCAGTGTGTGTAAACAGGAAGATGAGTCCTTGCCTTACTAAGCAACACTGGGGAGTAAAAAAGGAATTTTAATGGCTTCTGTCACTTTCAGTCCAGACCAGATGGGCTTTTGCTTCTCTTAGGAGAGAAAGCAGGATTAATCCTTAATAATATTCTTGCTTAGTCTGTTTGGAAGAAAGAGCCATTCTTCCATAACACTCCAAAACTCCAGGAGCCTGATCCACAGAGGGATTAAGTGGTCAAAATCAAATTTATGCTTCAGTAGGATGTGGGCAATCCTTAGTGATAAACACGGAGTCTGCCACTGTTGAGAGGATGCCCCCACAGACAGAGGTTGTCAACAAGCAAGGTGGGCGGCTCCAAACAAAACCAGTTGGTTGACTCTGGGGAAATGACAGAGATGAATGCAACAGGCCCTTCTTCTGGTCTGATGGGGGCTCACCCTTGCTGGGGGGAGGGGGAAAGTGGAAGCTACCCAGTGTACAAAGCCCCATGTGGTCAAAGACAGAGGGAGTGGCATTTGCTAAGCCACAGGGCTGGGAGTTGTCCTTAAAAGTCCCAGATGGATTTGAAACAACACCCTGCCAGAGTGGCTCTGTGACCTGCTGCACAGATATATGGGCTTTGCCACAAGGCAGAAGAGAAAACCCTACTGTCCCCATGGCTTGGACTTGACTCAAGGGCAGCCCCCAACTTGCCCATGAACCTTTCTATATGGAGTTTTTTGAGGACACATCGGATCTTCCCGGTATGGGCAGAGTCTCTGACTATAAGAACTGCACACACTCTGCTATGATTGGTTATTTTGTTTTATTTGCAGACTGAAGCCACTACATAAATCCACCTCACAGTCCAACACAGGGATACTTGGCATAAGAGAGATGACAATACAAAAATACGGCTCTCCTGTAGTAAGGGGAGCTGGGCTTAGCTTGTTCTAGTCCAAGCCAGTGGGAATCCAGAATTTCAGGTGAAACGGGGAAATACTGCTGGATGAAGAGGCACAGAACACTTAGCTATCACCACGGCCTCATACAGACCAAGGCTGGGGTAGGTGTAGGTCTTCCTGGCATGCAGCCATCTCTGCCAACTCTCCTATACCAAAATGGAGCGTGAGCCAAACCTGTGGTCAGGAGACATGATCGTGTGTGTGTGTGTGTGTGTGTGTGTGTGTGTGTGTTAGGTTCTTGTACCTAGGAACTTTGGGAAACTGTCAGACTCCTCTCAAAGGCTGCTGGAAGCTCTGTGGTGCATGGGGAGAAGGGTAGGAGTTACTGACAGCAGTCACATGACCCTGGTATCAGTGTCTTGGCACATAGTTGCCATGGACACCCTACCTGTTTTTTTATATTCTCCCTCTCTCTTTTCCCTTAGGCTCTCAGGTCTGGCACTTTAACCAGATGGACACAAAAAGCAAATTAGGAAAAGCCTGTACCAGGCACTTGGCTAGGGACTTCAGGCCTATGTCTTCTTACTAAGCTTTAGTATGACATTTTGAACAGCCCCTGGCATCTCTCCAGGGAGCCCTGGGGTTTATTTGCCATCAGCCCTTGGGGTTGGGAAATCTGCTCCATGAGCCCTGTAAAATGGGATGTGTCTGGTGCTGGGGCTTCTTCTCTGATTGCCTTTCTGCTGTTATCCCTGGTCACCAATATCGGTGGCCCAACTGCACCCCTGTTATTCACCTTAACCAGTCTTCTCGTCTAGACTAGTTTAGAGGCAAACTCAAGTACTGATAGTGACAAAACAGCTTCCTGTGTCACACAAGACCACAGCACATTTGGGTTGGTATCATCTGTGACAGCAGGGGCACTGGAAGGCTTGGCAGGTGAACAGGCCAGGTTCCTACACTCCTCTCCACACCCCAGGCCTGCTGCTCTTTGCAAAGCTTCTGGAAGTGACAATTCTGACTCCCTCTCATCTGTAGCCCAGGTGGCCGCCAAGAACATGAGAAAAGACAGGGCTCATTCACACACTCAGCAGTGCCCAGGTTCAGCATACAGAACAGGCTTCCAAGGGCCAGAGGGTCCTGGATGTGTCTGAAGACCATGGTTCCTTCCTGAGGAGAGAGGCACCGGTACATGGCAAAGTGGGAGACAGCCACCATGCAAGCTCCAGACCACAAGGCCTGTTGGTGAAAGCTCAGACCTAACTTAGCCTCATATACATTGTGACTCAAGCTAGGCCAACCCAACTGTGGAGGGCCCTCCCACTCCCAGGGAGTTAGGGGTCTGGAAGGCTGAGTGGAGCTTGGTTAACAATTCAGGTTCCTCGCCCTGGGCCCCACTTTTCCCAGAGGCCTCAGGGGCACCCAGAGGGTAGGCCTCCCTGGCCCTGCTTGTCCTAGAGCAGGTAAGGAAGGCTAGGCAAGCTCCTCGGAGGCGCGCTAGGTCCCTGTGAGTGGTCTCACTGACAAAGCAGTACAGCACCGGATCAGCTACACAGTTGAAGCTGGTGAGGAGCAGGGAGAAGTGATAGATGTTGAAGATGCTCTTGGCAAACTCACAGCTGCTCTCCCAGAGGCTGCGTACCAGCAGCAGCACGTGGTAGGGCAGGAAGCAAGCCAGGAAGATGACCACAGTGCTGAGTACTAGCCGCTGAATCTGGTCCTTGCGGCTCTTCTGTGTGCCGTGGCTGCGGCGCACAGCGCGCAGGATGCCCTGGTAGGAGGCCAGCAGCAGGCAGATGGGGAAGAGAAAGCCCACCAGGAAGCGGTAGTAGTTGATGCCGCGCTGCCAGGCCTGGATAGGGTAATGCTCAAAGCAGACTCGGTGCTTGTCCTCGTCCTCAATGACCTCCTTGTGCTTGAGGAAGTAGATGCTGGTCAGTAGCTCCTTGGCCCAGATGAGCACGCTGACACCCACGGCTGCCTTCAGGGTGCGGAACTGGTGGAAGCGGAAGGGGTGGGCCACAGCCAGGTAGCGGTCGATGGAGATGCAGCAGAGGAAGCCCACGCTGATGTAAATGTTCTCATAGAGGAGGATGCCACACACCTGGCAGGATAGGTCACCATGGGACCAGTTGTCATGCTGGAGTACGTACTGCAGCCAGAAGGGGAGTGAACAGATATAGAACAGGTCTGCAATGGTCAGGTTACACAGATACACTCCCAGCTCATTCCGGGCCTTGATCTGCAAGTAGCCGAAGTAGAGGGACAGGCAGTTGGCCGGGAAACCCACCACCAGCACGGTCACATAGACCACTGGGGCCAGTGTCTGGTGAATGGTGTGGTCGATGGGGCAAGGTAGTGAGGAGTTTTCTGTAGTGATGTTCCCCATCTTTGGGCCAGAAGGGGCCTTACTCCTCATAGGCTTGGAGATGGAGCCAATCTCTCTCCTGCCATCTTGTTTATAGAAGGTGTTGCAAATGTATCAGGCTCTAGACATCGTTGGTGGTAGGCGGACCCTAGGAGTCAAGGTGGAAAAGGCTTGAATAACCACAACTGCCATCTATGTGACACCTGTCATCGTCAAGCATCGCTCTGTATGCCATATTCATTTAGAAGCCGTAACAGCCAAGCAACTCCAATGCAACAGAACGAGACATTCCAAAACACCAAGGTACAGCATATAGCTTCCCATCCCTGCCTTCCCTTACTTATCTCTTGCCCTTATTTATTTTACTGCCCCCTTGGTATAAGCAATGGAAGTAAGAAGGAGATCCTGGCTCTCCAAAGGAAACTGGAGGCAAGAGTGTTTTAAACTTGAACACAGTGTCAGGGCTTTGTCATCTTACATAGTAATAACAGTCTAATATCAGAAGACTGTTAGTAACTAGGCCAAACAATGAGGCCACAGACATTCCAGGGACCTTTCTACAGGGCATGAGAAGAGAAAAAAAAGTGCCCTGGTCCACAGCTTTGGCAAGGAATAAAGGATAGTTTCTCATCATAGGGCCCTGCCTGAGTTTCCTGGGTTATCTCTCTCATCTCCTCGATGTATCTTGGACAAGGTTCTAGACTAGAGGTCATAAGAGTTGAATGTCAAGTCAGGGCCAGGTACTTGCCTAAGTTTGTAAGTCATTAGCCATTTATGAGCCTCAGTTTCCTCATCTGGAATTTGAGGATTAAAAACACCTTCCCTGGGGCCGGAGAGATGGCTCAGTAGTTAAGAGCACTGACAGCTCTTCCAAAGGACCTGAGTTCAATTCCCAGAAACCACATGGCGGTTCACAACTACTTGTAATGGAGTCTGATGCCCTCTTCTGCTGTCTCTGAAGACAGCTCCAGTGTATTCATAGACAATAAATAAATAAATAAATAACCCCAAAACCTTCCCTTTTGATCAGTGTCAGGAGGATGGATGGGAGGTTGCATGCTAATCCTCCTGTCAGGGGCAAAGTGGGTGAGCTGCAATTTTTATCAGGGGCAAAAGGAAGACTCAAAGTTGCTTTGCTTCTATACTGAATTAGTAAGTTGTTTACTGCATTGCGAATTTAACAAAGGGGACTCCAGACCACAATCATATCTAAGGGTAGCGTGGAATAATTTGTTGCCAGTGTATTTGGTAAATTAGCCTATCAAAACAGCAGAGGCTTGAACTGCTCTACTGATTTAACCCTTCTCTCTCAGCTGGAAAAAGCTCACTGGGCTATATCAGTACTTTCGCTCTCTCTTTTTTAGTCTTTATTACTGTCACTATTTTTGAACAGCTTTGTCTCACCATGGGCATGGACTGGGGTGTCAAACTCGTAAGCCTCCTTCTTCAGGCTCCTCAGTGGTGGGGTAACAGCACATACCATCTGTTCTGACAAATTGGCAGTTTTGAGGCTTTTTGGCATTATATTCCTTGAAGAAGCCCTTTTGGGTTCAGGTATTTGCTGTCTCCTTGTGAAATTTACTGCCACAGGTTCCTGAATGCTCATGCTGATGTCATCGGGAAGGTGACACGGCTCCGTGAGTGTTCAGATTTTTTCATCACCACACCCCTATCTAAGTACTGATTTTCCTTCCCCTGTAGAACCTACAGTCTACCTGGCTGAAGAGTCTAAAGTAAGCTGTTGTGTGACGCCTACAATTGGCCTTTGTGCTCTCTTCAGAAAGCAGAGAGCTAGCTGGGCTCCAGAGGAAACCCCCCAAGAAACCATGACCAAGTCTCCGCAGATCACAAGGCTCCACATTCCTGTAGCTCTCTCCAAAGCCAAGCTTTCTCCTCTACCCCAATACCCCAGTTCTCCTCACCACCTCCCTACTTCTTGCCTTGATGCTTGCCTGCCTGCCTGCCTGCCTGCCTGCCTGCCTGCCTGCCTGCCTGCCTGCCTGCCTGCCTG
>JANHMN010000022.1:27797289-27921718 GCA_030674055.1 Rhabdomys pumilio | reverse complement strand
CTGCCTGCCTGCCTGCCTGCCTGCCTGCCTGCCTGCCTGCCTGCCTGACATGGGCCTGAATGGGAGGGATGGGATGGGCTTGGATAGAGGCAGAGATGAGATGGAGAGGAGAGCTAGGTTAGAGTGTGGACCACCAGAGCAGAGATGGACAGAGATGCTGGCCCAATCTATGAGAAGAGGCCCAGAGAAATCTTCACCCCACAGTTCCAGTCCCAAGGTGCCTGAGGACTACCATGGTGAGCTCTGAGGTCATTCTCAGCCTTGTAGATAACTATGCACTGTCACCTGCTCTGACTTGTGGTTCTGTATCCCTGATCTCAGCCACCCAATATTAACTGTGATTGAGAGAAAAAAGAATGGGTGAGTGTAGCACACTAATGTATTTTGAACTTAAGACGCTGAGGCAGGCAGTTTCAGTGCCACCTTGAGGTACAGAGCAAGAGCCAGTCACTTAAACACTTAAATAATGAGAACAAATACCACCAATCGCATATGTTACACACACACACACACACACACACACACACACACACACACACGAGTAGTGAAACATATCCACACATCTATAATCTCAATAAATAATTAGAGGCAGAGGCAGGAGGATCATTGTGAGTTCAAGTCCAGCCTGGGCTAATTAGATAGTAAAATTCTGTCTAAAAACAAAACGACATTTCGAAAGGGAAAACCCATATTCACATAAATTCATTACAGTATCCTGCTGTAATTATTCTACTTTGTTACTAGTTGTTGCCTCTTCCTGTGTCTCATGTACAAATTAAATTGTATCACAGGTATAAGTTCACACATGTTTGATAACTCATGGTGTAAACAGAAGTCAGTTCTACACATCTGTGGTTTTCTGCATCTGTGGGGGGTGGGGTTGGATATGTGCCCTAACGACAAGGTAGACCACCGTGTAATCACTTTTCCTGGGTAAAGGGATCAGAATTGTCATTAATTTTTAAATGAACAGGAGATGAGTCTAGTGGAAAGGCACTCTTTTTCTCACCTGGATTCCGACTCTCTGTAACTCATACAAGAAGCCCAGCCCTCTCCTCCACCCAAGCTCTTCCCTCCTTTCACTCCATCCGACTTCTCTCCTCAGAAGCACCTCCAGACCCTCTCCAGCCTCTACCCTAGCTCTCCTCTCTGCCTCTACTCAACCCCATCCCAGCCCTCCCACCCAGGCCCACACCAGTCATAGCCACCCTCTGGAGAAGCATCCCACATCATCCCTTGCTTTACACACTTGGAAACAGCCTCTCTCACACACAGACGAAAATCCAAGCAACCCTGCCAGATCCACGAGACCCAACAACTTGTATCAGCTCCTCAGCCTTGCCTGCCACCCCCACCTTGAGGACACAGAACCTGCCTCCTGTCCTCAGTCCCTGCACCTGGATCTTGTCTAGCTATTCCTTCCCAAAGTTCGAGTCACTATGGCACAACCCACCACAGCACCTGCTCCTTCTCTGCTGGAGATATGGTAACTTTCATTTCCTGGAAATATCTTCCCTGGCACCCACCTAGAGCATGCATGCACACACACACACACACACACACACACACACACACACACACACAACTACACACTGCCTGTCTCCATCTCATTATCCTGTCTGATGACTTCACAAGCGTTTCAGATTTATGTCTTATTTATTTAACTTGTGTGCCTTTTCATGGCTGGTTTTCCCAGGAATGAAAATTATCACTTAGCAGAGGTCTTTTCCATTTGTCACTGATAAATGACAACCCTGCCTCTTGCAGTATGGACTATTTAGGGACTTCTTAGATGACTAGGTAAGAGTCATTTCTCATTTTTTCAGATGAGTAAAATGGAGTTCAAAAGGGGGGAGGGCTGGACCAGTGAAGATGGCTCAACTGGCAAAGGCACTTGTCACCAAACAGGATTACCTGAGTTTAAGCCCCTTAGCCAAAATGGTGGAAGGAGAGAACAGAGTCTCACAGTTGTCCTCTGACCTCCCCACACGTCCACACAAGTGATGAGTTCAGACCCCCAGAACACACGTAAATGACAGGTGGGCATGGCAAACCACCTATAATTCTAGGCTTGAGCAGCAAGATAGGAGGTGCCGAGAACAAGCTGGCCGACTGTTTCAGTGAGTCCTGTGCTTGATTTAGAGACTTTACTTTAATAAATAAAAGAGGAAGTTGGCTGGAGATGTTTCTTGACATCAACTTTGGGGCTCTACACATAGATAGACACACACATGAAGATACACTTACAGACATACACATACAAACATGCACAAAAACACACACATGCAGACACAAACACAAGCAAATACTTACGCATGTATGCAGACACACACAGACACACAGCATACATACACATGCAGACACACACATGAAGAATGCACATACAGAGAGACACACCAGACATGCACACACACATGCATACATACACATATACACACATCACATGAAATGGGAAAGAAAAGGGGTTGGGGGAAGCACAGGCTTCAAGATTCCACAGACCAAAGCAGACAAAGCCTCGGCCTTGAAACATGTCCTGTCAGGTCTTGGAAATTCCCTGATAGTCACCAGGCCCCACTCTGTTGTTTATGAGTGGTGAGTGTATGGCCGTGTGGGGTAGGGCGGGGTGAGCTTTGTAGCTTCCTTTTTCCTAAGCCAGCAGTAAGCTACTTCTTGCAACCAAAGTCAGAAATGTTCGAGCCTGCAGAGCCAAGAAGCAGCACTGACTACAGTCAGGCTGAGGTGTCTCCCATGTTCACGTAGAATCAAAAAGAACAGCAATTGTTGAACTGTCTGCAATGGAATCCACTGAAGGTTTAAGACATTGCAGAGTCTTGTACTCCAGAGTTTCAAGGGGCACTTAAAAAACTTCCATCTCAAACAAGCTCCTAGGAGATGCAGGAGATGCAGGTTTGCTGGACCATGGGTCACACTTTTTGAGTAGTGAGGCACCAGAAGAATCTAGAAGGTCATGGGCTCAGATTCTGAGCAAGCCTTCTTTCATGAGTTCCAGAGGCAGGGAGTGGAGGCAGTTGGAAGGGATTTAAAACCTATCGGGGACTTTGGGCAGAACAAGGGCACAGGCCCTGGGCATTTCTAGACTGTTTCTGCTTCTCCCAGTGGCCCTCATGGGGCGGTGACTGTGAGTGTTCCTGTGCCTGTTCCTTTAGCTTGCAAAATGTTTCCTGCATTAAGGATCCATGTCTGTACTCTGTCTGCACTTTCACAACCCTGGTTTTTTGTTTGTTTTGGTTTTGGGGTTTTTTTGGGGGGTTGGTTTTTTTTCCTATTTAAGACATAAGGTAATGTCGGTCCAAAGGGACAGCTTGCCCAACAGTGTCCAGTACCTCCAGGTTTCCTGGAGCAGGTATTTGTAAAACATGTACAGTGTTCACAGGGTCAGGCTACATACACGAGGGACTTAAATAAAGTGAGAAAGAACTCTCACTCCCAGGGAACCTCCAAGCCCAGAAGTCAGGAAGGCTGCATGCACTAAGCACTGCCAAGGGAGGGAGTGTCTGGTGTCTCTTCACCCTTGTCATATTCAGTGTCGGCTCATTCTTGGTATTCCACACATACTTTCCGTGTTTCCAATCCCATTATACACTGATGTCTCTCACTGCTCTCCTGAGGCCGGAGGCTGCCATACCACAGGACATGCTCAGTGGGGTCCAGACTTGGTCCAATATCTTGTCCACTAGCCTGTCCTTAAAAAAGATGTCTCCCCTTGCCCAGTTATTCACCATGAATGGACAGGCTTTGGTTTTCCTCATCATCCTTCACTTAGTAAATTGCCAACTTACCGAATTTTCAACTAAGTGTTTGAAAGTATCTCTTCTTTCTTCCTTTCTCTCACCAGGCCCTAAGGCTTGATCAAGACTTCTTTCCTGAAGTCAGGCCCATGTCTACAATTCACCACCTAAAAGCTATCTTCCAAACCACAAATCTAACCAAGTCAAAAACTGGCTGTCCAATAATTCACTCATTCACTCATTCACTCATTCACTCATTCACCTATTCACCCATTCACCCATTCACCCATTCACTCACTCACTCACTCACTCATCCCCTATTATCCCACACCCATTATTCATCCATCTATCCACACACCCATTCACTCATTCATCAGTCATGTATACATCCATTCATCCATCAATCAATCCATCAATCAATCATCTATCCATCATCCATGCATTCATCTATCATTTGTTCATTCATCCATCTATTCATCATCTATCCAGCCATTTATCCATTCAGCCACCCACCTCTATCTATCCATCCAAATATTCTTCCTAGAACAGTCACTGAACGTCCATTGTATGAAGGCACTACACTGCACACTGGCCCTAACACCCAACTTCATTCTAGGCCCATGAAGAGCAGCAGATAAATGAAGTAAACTCAGGACAAGTACCAGATTTTGTAGGAGTTCTTTGGAGGTAGCCAAATGCAGTAAGGAAAACCTCCCAGAGCAGCAACGGTCAGACTAAGGCTAAGAGAAAGAGGAAGAGCTGACCAGAGAGTGAGAAGTTTCTGCCTGTGGAAAATGTGTGCACGCCATCAAGTGCAAGAGAGAGAAAATGAGTACCTTCAGGGAACTGAAAGTAGTTTGCCGTGAAACAATGTAGATATAAGGCAGACATGGCCAGAGAGGAGACAAGAGTGCCAACAAATTAGAAAGGAATGGAGCCATAGGGGAAATGGAGAGATTCTTCGATGCTTGGTCCTCTAGCCTCTCAGGAATTGTTAAATGAATAAGTAGATAGACAAGTGTGTTGAGTTCCTGGGTGGGAAGTAGATGGACAGATAAATGAGTGGATGAATGGGTGGGAATGTGGGTGAGTGGGCAGATGAATGAATGAATGAATGAATGGGTAGATACCACTGATGCAAGTGTTGATACATGAGGCATAGATGAGAAAGGAGACAGAGCTGGAGGGATGGGTGCATAGGTAGATGGGTGAGGATTTTGAGGCTGGGTGCTAGAGTAGTGATGTCACCAGCAGAAGTAGGAAAGTGAGACAGAGAGATTTCTAGGGCTGCTTCAGCTGGACAGAGGGTCCCTATCACAGCCAGCTCACCTTCCTGCCACTTCTGAAGATGAAGCCCTGCAGTAGAAGCCATGTCTTCCCAGGACTGTCCCGTTTCTACCTGGAATCCAGGAGAGCTTTCTCTCTCAAAAACTCAACTCAAAAACGAAATGCCATCTTAGACACAGACATATTTTGAAGTGGAAAAGCTGAGGCTCATTTGCATGGAGTCCTCTGCTAACCAGGCACAGCTCTCTATGTCATTCCACCTCTTTGATGAGAACCCAGATGGTCAGAGACAGGCCAGCTCCCTGGAAATCCCACAGCTGGAATATGACAGGTCAGGCTTTAAACTTTGTCTCTGACTTTCTGACCCTTGATCAAGATCACCACTGAGCAACCAGCTTCAGGCTCCAGGCTTCACAGATGCTACCACAGGGACTAGTAGGCTTTGCAGTGGGTTAGCCTCTGTTCCTGGAGGGTGTGACTTACTATGCCCCTTGTCCTTAGTCTCCCATACATACTGGAGGGATGTGCAGAAAGTGGTGGAAACAGCTCTTTACCATCTAATTGAGAAACTAAGAAGAAAAGCACAGAAGGTGACACAACACCTAGAGACAGATCCTTACACGAATGCAAATCAATCAGGTAGATATCACCACGAGTTTTAACGACCAGATGAAACCCTGACAGGAAGGAAGCAACTCTCTGACAGAAGCAGCTTCCAGGTAGGAGTCAGAGATAGAGAGTTGGAGCTCTCCTGGCTCTTGAATAACTCTCTCTCCAGGACCCATCCCTCTGCATACCACATTGGCATGTGCTCAGACAGAATCTCCTGGTGCTAGAGACCACTCGGAGCCTCAGCCCACAGAGCTGGAGACTTCCTTTATACCTGGTTCCCCTCCCTCAGCTGGCCAAGCCTCCAGACATTTACGCAGGCTGTTTCCAGAGGAACTGGGTACCCAGTTGTCCCACAAAGACCAGTTTACAAGGAATTTCCCCCGGGAAGAAATAGAAATCAACTATTTTTTTTTCTTATATTCCCATTCCCCCCAAATAATCTCGCCTCTGCAATAACAAAGACAATTCAGTCTCATTTCTAATGTCCTGTAACAGTTTCAGAGTCTTAGCAAATCCCTGTAAGTTGGGTGGGGCTGGCATTGCTAACCCATTTCATAGAACCTGAAGCCCAAGGAGGCTGAACCAGGTCCTAGAGCTTACATAGTAAGTCAGGGTGAATCTGAATCCAGAACAAAAGCAACCAGGTACTCAATTGCTACCTTTGAAAAAAAATCACCAAAAATACACCACAAACAATAACAAGAAATACATTGAGAGTGTGGCCCTGTACACACACATACACACAAACAGAGACACACACAGACACATATACACACACAGACACACACACATGCACACACGTGGATTAAGACCCCCCCCCATGAAATGCTTACCTCATGCTTGTTTTTCACGCTAGTATTGTCTCTTCCATTTCTTTCTTTTTTTTTTAAGAACAGGTCTTGAGCTATTAAATTGATTTCTGCCCGACAAGTGGGTCAGTTTGGAAACTATCCAGCCCCATACCCACACTGATTGGCTTTTTCTAGAGCCTCCTGGGAAGGCAAAGGAAGGCAGCGAGGAGTCCACAGCCAGTTGAGGAAATGGGGAGCCAACAGTGAGGTCCACCCTCAGCAGCCCTGAGAGTTCTGTGAGAGAGAACCTAGCAAGAGTCAGCTCTGATTCAGCCCATCCGACTAGGCTCTACCCTCAAACCTCCACCAGCTGTACTCCTACGGCTCAACTTGGCAGTGCCTGGACAACCCTGCACATGGACGAGCTCTCCCTCTTTCGATTCCTGTAGAAAAAAAACCTCCCAGCTCATCTAGAAAATCCCCAGCTGGAAGCTACCCATTCCTGAGCTGAGGCAGAATCATGTGAACTCCAATCTGGTGTCAGGCTGGGCGGTTGCTGAGGAACCACCCTCCAGCAGGAGGATGCCAGTGGCAGAGCGGATCCTTTCACACACCCTAGGCTTTCTACAAGCTCCAGGTGGAATCAGGGAGCAGCCTCTGAGAAAACACTGAGCCTTGAATTAAGACAGGTGCCCTGGAATGAGGGCTCAGCAGGAGCTGGGCACCTAAATTCTATTTATCACCACCTCAGGCACATGCCAGACACCAGGAAACACAGAACATTGAACTCCACTCCTGGAGTTGTCACTGAAGCCCTTCAGGTCTGTGGTCGCTGGCTGGCAAACTAGCAACAGGTAAGAACAGGAAACCTGACTGTTCGAACTCCTAACCTCAAACCCTTCCTCCCAGTCACTAACATCTGTTAGTGGGGCTCAGTCCTGGCCACATTTGTCAGAAAACACTCAGAGCCTATTTTTTAAAATATATGCAATGGCAGGCTCTAGCCTAATTAAATGGCATGAACAAACCAGTGTTCTGCAACACCGATCAGTGTCCTATAAATCAGTGTCCCTAGTCAACACTGAAATGGATGGGCAAATGGGACCTTCTCTACAGACCCACAGAGCAGTGATGTCAGAGTCAAAGTTCTGGGCAGGATAGGGTATGCGGTCTGAGCACTGACCAAGCAGAACCCTGCCAGCTTACCACACCAGCTAAACTGTAGAAAGTCTCCAGTCCAGCCCCTCAGTTACATGTGGAAAAACTTGGGCCCTATGAGCCAGAGTTTCATGGATGGAGCCTAGCCACTAAAGGATTACTATTTGACTGTGACTGGCTGAACTGTGACTGAAGCCTAACACTGATGTCAGGGGCCTTGTTCTCTTGGCTTAACTATCTCCTTCCAAAGCAGGGTCCTTGAAAGCACATCACACATAGATGGCCCCGGGGACGTGATATCACTGTGATGTTTAGGACCTGTCCTCTCCAGAGAACAAACTGCTATAGACCTATATAGGGCAGTGTTGGCTGAGGATTCTGCCCAGAAACACTAGCACATAACACCTTTTCAACGGTTACTACATCAATTGCTAATTGGAGGTCTTATGTTACAACAAGGCTGCCACTTGTTCTAGAGAGCCATCTGCTAGAGTCGGATGTCATGCCTGGGGTCTCGAGTGTACTTGGCTGTCCATGGTGTCACATAGGGGAGGGAAGAATATAAGACTGGTGGTGATTGCCTGACTGCTTCCTGGGTCATACCCGGTTACAGAGAGCACCTCTGGTCCTCCCTGCAGTGTGGCCCAGCTCAGCAGGACACACACACACTACGCTCACACCTTTAACCAGTAACAAGATTGTAAACCTCTTCCAGGACACCCAGGGACCAGAAAAATATCCTACCTCTGCTAGCAAATGTACTGGGGGGAATAGGCAGACCCAAAAAACCCACTGAGCCTTGGGCATATTGGTGGAGGGATTTCTTAGTTCATGTCCTATGAAATACTCATGTAGTAAGAGAAAAAAGTCCTTGTGGGTACTTTGGCACTGGGACTTTTATCTTCAGCAGTGACACTTCACGATGGCCTCACGAACCCCAGAGGCCCCATAAGTCTCTGCTCTTTACAACCTTCTCCAATAAAACCTACAATTATATAATAGCAATAAGCCTGCCACACACTGCCGTAGCACCAAGAAAAACAAAGCCCTGCCCCCATTCCAGGCTCCTGCCCTTCAGCTGTAGAGAATGTGAAGAGAAGTCACCCACCGTGCAGGGCAGGGTGGGAGAGGAAGATGGAGGAACTGATGGGACCAGGCCTGTCACCTGTAGATCTCTTTAGTCCCTCCTTTCCCTCCTTTGGTTTTAAAAGACACAGTCTCTTATATAACTTGGGTGAGTGAAACTTAACTATGTAGCCCAGGCTAGCCTTGCACTCACGATCCTGCTGCCTAAGCCATGGGAGTGTTGAGACAAGCATCACCATATCTCTCTGCAGTGAGAATTCAGGAATTTGGGGTTCTTTAAAAAAAAATGTACAAATAAGAATGTTTTTGTTTTAATCCCAGGTGTGGGATATGGGGCTGCTTCAGATTGTCCACAGCAGCTGACTGTGATTTGCCTCATGCTCTAGCAGTGGTGAGATTTTTCCAGCTGTGATAGTTTCTGCCATTGTGTGAATCCTGGGAACTTTTCAAAAGTTATATAAATGTCAGGGCCAAAAGGTATGGTGGGTTGTGGGTGGGTGGGTGGTTTCAGTTTGCCGAGTAGTTGCACACAAAAACAGAAACAAGAAATTAGATATCTTGATGGTGAAAAACAAACTTGCCCCAAGGAACACAACACCCCTCATCAGCAGGAAGTGGTCTGACGATAACATAGCCTCCCTTCCCATCTACCCATTTTCCTCTCCTATCTAGTGTTAGGGGGTTGAAAGGGTGGAAGAAAAAGGGGTGGAGAAAGATGGAAGAAAGAAGACCCCACACAGGAGGCAAAGACAAGCTGCATCTCTCTACATCTCCTCACTATACCCCTGTCACAGTGACTCCAGTGGTGAAGGACCATGGACCCCACTGGACTAAGCCCTGTCCCTATTGTGCCTCAGCATAAAAATCTACTTCAGGGATCTGCCTCTGAAAGTCGTGAACTTTCCTTGGCTGCTCTGGCGGCTGCTGGCTGCCATTTGTTTTGAAGCAAAGGTCTGCTCTGAGACAGAGTCCTAAGCTACAAGGCCTTCCTTCAGTTACCCACCCCAGAGATGCAGGCAGCGTGGGAGGCAATGTAAGTAGCCCCTAGGGTCTACATGTAAGTCTCTAGCATATGGGAGCAACCCCATGGCCACATGAAGGCTGGCACAGGCTGGAGGATAGGAGCACAGGTCTGACTCAGACCTGAGGGTCAAGTTGAGCATTTCTGACTCTTGAAGCTTCAAGAAAATGAGACACAACAAAGTGGCTATCACTTAGTAGGACCAGTGAGAAGAGGATGATGGTGAGAAACAACAAAGTGGCTATCACTTAGTAGGACCAGTGAGAAGAGGATTATGGTGAGACACAACAAAGTGGCTATCACTTAGTAGGACCAGTGAGAAGAGGATGATGGTGAGACACAACAAAGTGGCTATCACTTAGTAGGACCAGTGAGAAGAGGATGATGGTGAGACACAACAAAGTGGCTATCACTTAGTAGGACCAGTGAGAAGATGATGGTGGTAGTGGTGAACCTGTAGTTAGAACTTCCTGTCCTGCCCTCTGATGAGCCAAGGTAGAGGCTGGGCAGATCAACTTGACAAGTGGTAATGAAGCACCATCTTTTACCCTCAGGTGTACCCTCAGACTCAAATTGCTCCACCAGTTTGAAGCTAATCAGCGTGGAGGGGCTGAGGGGCTCTGGCAATGTAAGCAGTGCCTGGAATCAGCCCTCTGCAGTTTGACTGCAAGAAGCCTTTCCTGACTTGTGTCTCTGGGAGCTGTGTGATACTGAGCATGTGTTTATATTCAAGGAGGTTCTGCATATGTCACTTAGATTCCTGCTGGGGCTGTGGTTTCAAAAGGGGCCAGGCATGGACTATGAATGGCCCTGAAATGTTAGACTCTTCTCTTCCAGCACCAGCACCTTCTTGGGGACTCCAGAAGAACCTAGGTACCTCACTAGCCACTGAAGATGCGACTGCCAGCCAACGACTGCTCTGGTTTTAGGTTAAAGGATATATACTGTGCTCATGGGTGGGTATCTGTGCCACCCAGTGTGTGCGGAGGTCAGAGGATAACTTTGTGGAGGTCATTTTCTTCTTCCACTTTCAGGTCTGTCCTAGTGATTGAACTCCGTCACCAGGCTTGCACAGCCAAGTCGCTTTCCTAATGAGACATCTTGCATGCTCTTCTTTAAAAAAAAATTTTTTTTTGAGACAGGGTTTACCTACATGATTGTTCTGGAGCTCACTGTGTAGATCAGACGGGCCTTGAACTCACAGAGATCTTCCTGCCTCTGCTTCCTGAGTGCTAGATTAAAGGTGGGCACCACAGCGACCAAATCTGTTTAAATTCTTATACAACCCTATACTACAGGGTCATTCCTGCTCTATAGATGAGGGAAATGAGACTCAGACAGACATCGGTTTGCTCAGGGCTACACAGCTGGTAAACATGTGAGCTAGGATTTTAATGCAGGGTTGTCTTGACTCCACATAAGGTTTTAGACCAGGGTGCTTTCCTGGTCCGGTCACTACTAAAGCACATAGCCACAAACAGGATTGCTTAAAAACAACACACATTTCTCATCTTACAACTTTGGGAGTCCACGTGGCTTTTACTAGATTAAAATCAATCTGTCCCCAGGCTGAATTCCTTTTTTGTAAGGAGCTCAAAGGGGTCACCTCATCTTTTTCGGTTTCTAGAAGCTTCCAATCCCCTAGGCTGTGGACATCTTTCCATTTCCAGAACTTGCAGTGGCGAACTGGACTCTCTTCACATTGCATCACATGACTGCTGTTTCTGTTAGCATGTCTTCTCTCTCTTCCCTCCTTTCCACTTTCAGGGACCCCTGTGACAAACCGCATCCACCCAACTGGCACTAGAATGTCTCATTATTTTAATGTCAGCTTACTAGCAACCTTAGTTCCTTTTGCCTAGAACCTGAAGTCAGCAGTTCTCAATGTGTGAGTGGAGATACCTTTGAGGGTCTAATGACTCTTCCACAGGAGTCACATATCAGATACTTACATTACGATTCATAGCAGCAGCAAAATCACAGTTATGAAGTCGTGATGAAATAATTTTATGGTTGGAGGTTACCACAACACGAAGAAATATATTAAAGGGCCACAGCGTTAGGAAGGCTGAGAACCACTGCCTCAAGTCTTGGCAAAGGTAACACCATCACAGGCCTTGGGATGAAGATGGAGACATTCTGGGTTAGGGAAAAGAAGACAAGGGACCTGAATGCTGCCCTCTACCTTAACCTCAACCAGGATGAGGTCTAAAGCCTTGAAACAAAGCCACATGGACCAGTCATCAGTGTGTGGGCAGGATGGGAATGATGGAGCCTCTGGGTAGAGGTGAGCTTTGAGATGTGCCCCAAAGAGCCAAGCATGGGCAGGAAAATTCTGGAAAGTAAGACAGGAGGTTCCTCAAACTCTCAGCCTCCTGTGCTGTGTGACCCAACTTGTAACCCACCTGTCTTCCAGCCTCTGTTCCTCTACCCTACGTAAGCCTCACCATTTTCTCCATACTTTTCTTCCCAATCTTGAAGGCCACACCCTTCCCCAGTTATTCAAAAGCACCTGTTGATGATCCCAGGGGTAGCTGTCTCAGGAACCCCTGGGTGACTGAGTGCAGAGTCCAACCCTTGCCCTGGACTCACAGCTAGAGAGATGGCCCCGTGGTTGGGAGTACTTTGGATCCCCTTGGATGTGACAAGGCAAGCATCTTGCTGCATATGAGAGCACATGCTTTTAGTCCCAGAAGTTGAGAAGCAAACACAAATGGATCTCTGTGAGTTTGAGGCCACCTTGTCTACACAGTGAGTTCCACAAAGCCTGCACTACATAACGAGACCCTGTCTTAAAACACAAACCAACCAACCTAAAACAACCCTGAGCCCTTAGCAAGATAGCTCAATACTTAAGAGCAATGACTGCTTTTCCAGAGGACCCAGGTTCAAGTCCGACAGCTATCTGTAACTCCAGGTCCAGAGGAATCTAACACTCTTTTCTGGTCTCCAAGTTCCCACAAACACGTGGGCAAAAGAATCATACTCATAAAATAAAAAATATTTTCATAAAAAAAAAAACAATAACAGCAAAAGCGAGGTATCCACAAATATCTGTGCAAGAAAATAACAGGATTCATTTTCAAAACAAAAACAAAAACTTGAGGCCCAGCAACAAATGAACAGAAAGCTCTGGTTCCTACTGACGCCTGCTCCTCTAGATTAGACATTTAGAGCAGAAAAGTATCAGCATCCAAGTTTTTCTCATGACTTGCAGAAGTCATGTATATGAAGGTCAAAATAAATCCACCCATGGCCTTCATTGAAATACAAGCAAACATAAGTAACAAACATGATAGACTGTGTCCCCCTCCCCATTACTCAGTCACTTGAGGACAAGGAGGAAGGGACCCACGTTCCGGTTATTAAACCTGTTTTCTGCCTGCAATCTGTGCACTGTCGACTTACCTCTTTAGGATGGTGCCCAGCATTGCAAGGCTGTAATATTATAAGCTTTCAATGTTCTGCTTGAATAATGCCAGTGCTTATTCTTATGAGTCGGGAGTCTTTGTTCCTCACCACCTGTAACTCCAGCTCCAGAGCTCTGATTGATGCCCTACCCTGGCCTATGAACACACACACACACACACACACACACACACACACACACACACACACGATGAATCTGGGAGGCTGTGTTTTCAGCAATCCCTCTGGATAGTTATGATGCATATCTAAATTTCCCTGTCCAGCTGCAATACCCCAGCTCCTCTATGCAGCCCTTCCTGAGCCCAGAGGGCAAACCACTCTCCCCTCCACTCCTATACCACCCTTCCCTGAGACTTCTTTGTCCTTCTCTGACTGACTCGCGATTCTAAAAGGTGAACTTGTTCTCTCGTTATGATTGTGAGAGCTGGCCCAGGTCTCCTCACACAAGAAAAGTGGTAGCAGGGAGTTCCAATGGCAGGTTAGCGCAAAGCGAGGGGATACAGGATGTGCTTGTGAGCCTTGAGCTATCACCATGTGTAAGACACTGGACTTTTCACAGGCTGCAACCCAGTGGTGCATGGTGACATCTGTATGCCTATGCCCTTCTTTGTTTTGTTTGAGCTGCTAGGGACTAATACCACAACCCTGTGCACGCTAGACCTCTGACCTCTGACCTCTTATCTCTGAGCTATATTCTCAGCCTCCCAGTTCACCCTTTAGACAACTAACTCTGTGATGGAGGACCTGGGTCCATTTTGTCCTCTACCAAGGAAAATGTACACTAACTACCTCAAGTGTGTGAGTGCATGAGAGACTCTACACTTCTATCTTCTGCAGCCTGTCTAAAGTCTGGTATGTCCGAAACTGAAGTCAGAATTTGACTGACTCAGGGAGACAGACAGACTGTGGATGAGGGAAAAGCGTGAGATTTTTTTTTTTTTTTTTTTTTTTTTACTACAGGGGTTGGGTAGTGAGTTGGCTCTGGGTGAATATACTTCACAACAAAAGCCTGTAGTCCAGCCAAAGACGTCAAGCCAGGAGTGTTTGTGGTCTGAGGGGGTGGAAGCTGTCTGAGCATCCTTCTTGCTTCAGGCCAGAGTAACCCCAGGCCTTTAGGTTGCCATGGCAACCCAGGTCTGCTGCACTCTCCCCTACACTTCCTGACTACCCATTCTGAGAGCTCTATCTCGTCAATTAGTGATCCAATAACATATGACAACAGTCATCTAAGCACACACAGAAACCTCCTGAAAACAAACAGACTTCTGGGTACTGCGTAGATGTACAAGGGCCACCTGCTAAATTCTCTTTTTCAAAATTCAAATTACTCTTCCTTTAGCTTCTCCCTCTTGGTTTTGAAGGCACGAGGCTGCCAGAGAGTGGGGACTGATGCCTTAGAAATTTCCTGAGAAACGGATGCTGGAAACTCTCGGGTCGGATGTCTACACCCTTATCCCTGACTTGGGATCAAAGATGTTGACTCTAATAACGTCCTTGTCATGGACTTATGCATCACTGTTGGTCCTCACCCTTCATCTTTGCCCGAGATGGATTAACTCATGGCACCCAAAAGGAAGGAAAGGGGACGATGCTGGAAATCTGACTCCATTGGTAGAAAGATTGCCTAGCACATGCAAAGCCCTGAGTTCAAGACTTAGCACTGCACAAAACCAGGCATGGTGTCATGTGCCTAACCCCAGTACTGGGAAGACAAGGACAGGAGGATCAGAAACCCAAGGTTATCCTCAATTACACAGCTAGTTTGAAGCTAGCCTGGGCTATATCAGACTGTGGAAAGACAGAGAGAAGTGGGTAGGAAAGAAGGGGGAAAGGAAGGGAAAGGAAGGGAAGGGAAGGGAAGGGAAGGGAAGGGAAGGGAAGGGAAGGGAAGGGAAGGGAAGGGAAGGGAGAGGGAGATGAGACATCCACATTGTAGTAATTCTAAGATTTATTTATTCAATATTTATCTTGCTGGGAGTGGGCCCCTGAATCCTGATGGGCTCTGTGATAGCCTGACGGGCTCTGTGATAGCCAGAGCAGTAGAATTAAATGGAAACAATATTGTTCTAGCTTCCAAGAGCAGCCTGAAGGAATGGACAGCTCCCACCCCCTATCTCTGGAGAGAATTGCTGTTGACATTTAGGTGCTAAACTGGAGGGCATTCACCAACTGCGAGAAGAGCTCACAGCCCGGGTGAACTCCCAGTTGACAGTTGGGACAAGACTCCTGCCATACTAGTGTGTGATGGGCCATCCTTCTGACTCACAAGCAGAGCAACACAAACAAGTGTTCTGAGTGAGTATCTTTGTTCGTTCGCTTGTCTTGTTCTTCAGAAACATAATACCTTGTACTGGTTCTTTGAGATTTAGTACAATCTGATCACATTCACCTCCACCCCCCCCCCCTCCTCCCAGATTCACTCCCACCTACCTATCTCTCCCCCAGCTTCCTGCCCTCATTTTTTTAAATGCCCTATTGAATGCAGTTTGTGCTGCCCTATTCCAGCTGTCCTTTATTTCTTTCTCTTCTGGCATTAGCTGCAGGGATTGGTATACTGTCAAAACCGATTGAGATGTGAATACAACCTTCTTTGACCCTGCTGGAGGAGCTGATTCTAACTTCTATCAGCATTTATTCTGATTCTCCAGTCACTCAGACGTGTACATTTTAATTCTTCCAGGATTTGCATTTATTTCACGTGTTGCTACTCATTACTCAAGGGGGAAAAAAACAAAGAAAACATTCGGGTCTATAGGAAGACTATGAGCCACACTTCTATGTGTGGGGCCACCCACTGGGTCGTAGTTGACTTATCATGGGTCACACCCTTAAAGAAGACTGACTCCTCCTCCCACAGAAGCCGGCAACCGTTCCTAGCTGAGCTCATACACTCGTTCTGCCGCAATGGCTAATGGGAACATTAGTATTACTATCTCTGAAATCACTTTAGGGTTTACTGTGTACTGGGCTCATCTGCACGGTTATTTAATTTTAATTTTTTTTATTCACTCTGTCAGGTGAGTATTGTCATCACTATTTCTCTGCAATATATGAAGGTTCAGAAAAGGAGAGAGACTGAGGTCCACTGGCTGAAACAGGAATTTGGATGTTAAGCCCCTGGAGATCTCAGTTTAACAGTCCTGACTTAATTGTCCTGACTCTAGTCCCTGTTGGATAAATCTCTTCCTACAGTGTGCATTTCAACCAGAAGCTGCCGCAGAGAGAGGTTGAGAAGGGGGATTCTCAGAGTTGACATCTACCTGGAGGTGCAAGTTTTACCGGTGGTCTCATCACCACACTAGAAAGAGAGCTCTAGAGGCATGTCCCTTTCTCAGAAGGGTCAACTGAGGCTTGAAAGGAGGGCATTGGGACTGGGGAGATGAATGGCAGGCATCCAGCCCCCTGGGAAACAGGGAGGAGAGAAAGGATGAAGAAGACAAGAAGAAGAGGAAAAGGAGCCCCAAACTCTAATGAACAGAAGTGGCTTTGAATAAGCCATGAAGTTTTGAAACTGGCCAGGAAACTCAAAGCAGTCCCTATACAGCCCGCCCAGCCCACGGAGCCCAGGAATTCCCCTCTCTCCCTCTTGGACACTTGCCTCTGAGTTGAGAGGTGGAGACACAAGCAGGAGGCCGAAGGAATGAAGCAAGTCATAGCCTTGTCTATTGTCTCAGATTTGTGTCAGATGGGGGGGGGGGGAGCGACTGCCACATGCCACCTCATTAAACTCTAGGGTTGATTCATCTACCCACAGGTATCCTTCCCACCCCCCTCACAGCAAGACATGCCCAAAGCCATTCTGGCACATTGGCACCAACCCAGTGCTGAACCCCAGAAGGCTTGCTGCCCTCAGCGTCTGTCACGCTTTTGTCCACCTGTTCCTTCATCCAGACCTGGACACAGCTTTCTCTCTGGGACATTTGATTACCAGAGGGGATTTAAGGGTTCAAACCAGCAAGTGTTGGTACCGCTCCTGCTGACTGGCGGTGGGCCAGCTTTCCCCTCCCTGAGCAGAACGTGAAGACTTGGGAACTGTTTGGGTCTCAGCCTTTGAGGCATAACCAGAGCCTGTTGGAAGAAGGGCTGGGCAGACTCGGGTATGAATAGAAAAAGACCCCGGTGCAATCTTTAGATCACCAGAGCTGGGCAAATGAAGGGTTAGAGGTCTCATACTTTTTTTTGAGGGTGAAGAAATTACCAGGTGGCCACGGAGCCAGCCGCGGGGGCGGCTGCTAAACCCGGTGGCAACCGCATAAGGAGACACCGGACTCAGGAGAGGGACCGGGAGGCGCCGGCGCTCCAGGACAGACGTTCCCTGGTGGCTTCGGTCACAGTCAGTTCTGCGGGTTCACCGCACGCACACGGTGCTGTTTGGGGGGTGTGCCCGCCTCTGCTCGGCACAAGCGTCTGCGCGCGGCCGCTCCTGCATCCTCTGCTGGCCCCAGCGCACACCCGACCCTGTGCTCCGGAGCAGGACCCAGAACCCAGTAGACCTCCCACACGCTTCTCCTGGCCCTGGTAAGCCAGCGACCCGTGACCGCGGCAAAATGGAAGAAGCCTGGCTCGCGGGAACACGTACCTGCGCAGCGACAGTCTGGGACGCGGGCCTGATGTCCTCCGGTGCGGTGCGTGCGCCGCCAGGAAAGGCTGGGGACTCCTGCAGACACGCAGGTCCCTTTCTCCTAGCCACTCTGGGCCACGTTGTGCGAGATTCCTCCCGCTCCCAACCCCAGTCAGGCACAGCCAGACCTGTCGGCCCACGCCCTGTAGTTCACACTGACCGCAGGCCACAGGCGAGGCGCCTGCTAGAAGGGCCGAGGTGGCCTGAGCGCGCGCCGGTCCCGGAGGTGCAGCATCCCCCCCTCCCCCTCCCCGCTAGCATCCTGACCTAGAGACTGGCTCTGCGGAAGAAGCCAAGCTGCTGAAGCACTAGGGGACTTCTTCAGCCACAGGCACTCCCAGGGACGCTGAAACCCAACGTGGGAAGCTGGGAGAAAGGTAGAAAAGGGTAGCCTTTCTGCATTCATCTTCGGTCTCCAACATCAGTACCCACTCGGTAAATGAGGTGGGTGTCACGGTTCTGGGCCTTTCTCTACCTTCCTGAAGCCGGGAGCTTAGCCTTCTGGATCCCATACCTGGTGCTTCCAGAGCCAGGAGCAGTCAAGGACATTATGAATGACCTCTTCTGGTTTTATGGAGACATCAAGGAAAACTTACTGTCCTCTTCCAAACATACTCCCCCAACACTAATAGCAAAAAGCCACAGCTTGCCTTGTTGTAAGCTCTTAAATGTGTTGATTTGATTAACTCTATGAGACATATGCTACTATTTTTTCCCCATTTATATGGGGAGAAATAGAGGCTCGAGAGGACAAATAGGCCTCCCACCTATTTAATAAAGCCTTTGAGATTCAAATCTAAACCCTAGCTATGCCTCCTTGTGTGTTTCCTAGGTCTCTCACAAGTGCATACCTGGGCCGCTGAGGACCCTCAGCCTTGGAAGACCCTCTGCCTCTGCCTCTCATTTTCTAAACTTTCCCAGTTTGGGCTGGTGACTCCACTGTATTATTCCCTTGATACCCTTCCCAGAGGTCTTCACACTGCCTGATGGGATTACTGGCACACAGTTGCCTGTCTGCGTGACCCATGTTCTGGACTCACACTCAAATCTATGAAATAAATGTCTAGAACTGGTTGGTGGGGAGTCTACAAAGTTCACGTCTGAGACAGGGTAGAGATGGAGTGCGAACCGAGGTGTAGACTAGAGACGGACAGAGTGGATCTGCATCAGTGGCTGCCAAGCCCTCTGAGTAGCCTGGAGTGCCAGGATTGTGGTCTTTGGGTCAGTGGTTCTCAACCTTTCTAATGCTGTGACCCTCAACCTTAAAATTATTTTCATCACTATTTCACAACTGTAATTTTGCTACTGTTATGAATCATAATGTAAATATCTGCGATTTCCCAATAGTCTTAGGTGACCCCTGTGAAAAGGTCATTCGATTCTAAAGGGGTCGAGACCCAGAGGTTGAGAGCTATTTGTAGAGGTGGCCCTGATCACTGAAGAAGGCAGAAGGTACAAGGGCAGCCAAGATAGTGTGGGGCGGGGGTTGGGAAGAGGATAGATGGGGTGTGTCTCTTCTGATGCTGTCAGAGACTGGATCAGCCTGCTCTCAGGTTCCCATTGTGAAATCCTTCCTTTTTGCAAAATGTTCACAAATGGAATTTTCCAGATTAAACTATCTGTGCCTGAAAATGTTCATCTGATTTTTTTTCCCTTAAGTTTTATTCACGCGTGTGAGTGTAGTGAGTGGTGTATATCTTGTATGTGGTGTGCATGCATGTGTGTAATTCTCTGTGTGTGGAGGGTACCCCACCTGGTTTTCTGAGATAAGGTCTTTCCCTGAGTCCAAAGCTCACCACCTTCTAGACTGGCTAGAGAGCCCCAGAGATTACCTACACCTCGGTCACCCCCCCCACACACACACACCACACCTCACCTTTATCTCCCCACCCCATCCCCCAACCCTGCTTTTCTTTTTATTTAAATTGCCATCCTAAATGTAGCTAAGATTTTGGATTTAAAAGCCAGAGCACCTGACTTTAAATTCCAGCCCTTCTTACTGACAGGGTGACCTTGACTCAGTCTTTTAGCCACTTTGTGCACATTTCCCTCCCTGAAAACGGGGCGCTACCTAAGAGAGGTACTGTCATGTCACATAAGTTAAACCAAGGGACACTTTCTCAGCTCAAGCACGCAGTAACATACATTCAATCGATGTCAGTTGATGTTGCTATTCAATATTCCAAATACCTCTTTCCTCTCTTTGTTTCTAAAACAGGGTCTCCTGAGAAGTCCGAGTCAGACAGGAATGTATAAGATCATCCTGCCTCTGCCTCCCGAGTGCCGGGATTAAAGCCATGTGCCGCCACCACTTCCTACTGTGTTTTTTGATGTTTCCCGTGTCCTTAGAGCTTATATCTGAGGTTTTTTCTATTGCAATGAGTTTTAGTCTCTCCATCTCATAGACTGAAAAACGGAGGTGCTGAAAACTGCCTACGTGCACACCCAGCTAGGACTCTGTGGGAGCTCAGACTCCTAAAACTGTCTCAATGATGATGCTTCACCCCTGCCTCTCCCTCCAGAAAAGGAGAGGGCTCTTCCTAAAGCCCACTGTCAGCTGGCTATCTTTGAACTTTGTGCTTTGAACTCAGTTCAGCCAGGATGTAGTAATAGTTTGCTATAAAATGAACCCCACATTGTTCTCACGCCTCAGAGTTCCTGTGGTGGTATGAATAACCTATGTCATCAACTATGGTTGATGGCCCCTGGCTCAGGGCAGCTCTCCTTAGTGGTTCCATCTCCCTGTTTCTATCCCTGTTTTAATCTCTGTTTGCAGATGCCCCAACAATATCTTGTGCTTCTGGCTACCCACATACTCAGTAGTGCTGGGAATTAAACCCAGAGCATCATAAATCCTAAGCAACACTCTAACTCCCCAGAGCCACTCCTGCATGCCCTTCAATTAAGCTTCCTATTGATTTGTGCCTCACCTTGTGGAGTGGTACATGGCTCTTACCCCTAGTTTCTTAGAGCATCAGAACTGGTAGTAGAGATTCAGTTGAGACAATTCTGGCCTTGCTTTCCATAAATAAATTCTAGATTTGAAAAGGCAAGCTGGGTGTGGTAGCACATACCTTTAGTTCCTGCACTTGGGAGGCAGAGGCAGGGGAATCTTTTATGAGTTCAAAGCCAGCCTGGTCTACAACATGAGTTCCAGGATGGCCAGGGCTATTACACAGAGAAACCCTGTCTTGAACACCCCATCCCTCCAAAAAGGCAAAGAAACTCATCTTCCTGGCTCCACCTCTTTGGGGCTGGCTTTGGCATGGGCAGTGGAATTTGCTGTGGGGCAGATGAAACCTGGCAACAACCTTACAAACAACACACAACTCACTGAGTTAAGTGAAAGTGTATATCATCTTCCAGAAGCTTCCTGGGCCTGGAATAGTAAATGCTCCTGGAATGCTGACTCGGAATCTTCTACTAATGACCATCTTTCATGCCCACAGAAATCCCTTCCCTCACGGGCTGGGTTCCAGAGACAAGGCCAGTTCTCAGTCCCCAGCAGGCACTGTTTGCTCTTTTTCTTCTTTCCTCATCTCCTGTGGTTTTGGGTTTTCTTGTTTGTTTGTTTGTTTGTTTGTTTTCGCATTTTGCCTAAAGACAGTCTTTATGCTGAGCTCAATGACAATGGGTTTATTCCATTTTCCAGTATCAAACTTGGAGTGATACTCCAAAAATGTCCAGAAAATGGCCGTCATTGGACCATGTACCCAGGCAGGAGTTCTCTCAGTGTTCCTCCTTGCCTGTCCAAGTCCCCTCCCTAGCCCTGCCCCCATTCCATTTCTTGGAGGACTGAGTCCTGGCTTCCTGCCTTGGTTCCTGTGTCTGGCCAATAGGAGAATGGGGACTCAAGGGATTTAGTCCCTGTGCCAGGATGACTTTAGGTTAACTGCCTCCTCTTACTGAAGGTGTCAGCTTTTATTAGCCTCTCGTTCCTGTCCTTTTCCCTACTTTCCTCCTGTAGGCCTTGGGGGAGCCCCAGGTCCCCCAAATACATTAGTTCCATGTGACCACTCTGAATCCTGTCCCTCAGGTCCCTGCTTCCCACTGGGACTATGACTAACACAGAGGGCAGAATGGGGAATTAAGAAAGAGCAAAGATGAACTATTTTTAAAAATTCCTGTTTTCCCAGCTTGCCCTTCCAATGCCTCGCATTGGATGCAAGCTGGCCCGCTTCACATCAAATCTCTCTTCATGCTCCAGACAGAGCAGGCAGTTACCACCTCCCCAGTCTCCAGTGCCAGCTCACTTCTGTGCCTGCTCAGCCCCTCGGCTCCCATCACTGCCTGCCCTGCCCTGTGCTTCCTGTCACCGCGGAACATGTTCCAGAGCTGATCACGCAAGTGGATGCAGGTAGACAGCTTCCCTCCTCAGAAATACCCACCCTTGCTGAGTCAAGCACCTTCTAGAACAGTCTGGGTGGCAGGAGGCTGGCTGCTCTGAGAATGATCGTTTCTGGCATCAACCACACACCAGCAGGCTGGGGCCTGAGCTGATTCATCAGATGACCTGGACAAGCAGAGCACCACATGGCTGTTTCTGCTCCTCCCTAGATAATCTGAGGGCTCTTGGAAGGCTGTGGCTAATGGGGATATCTGCAGACAGGAGATGCTGAAGCCCCTTGTGTGTGTACATGTGTATGCTGGGGGGGATGGTCAACTCAAATCCAGGTGAAGTATCTAGAGCAGTGGTTCTCAACCTGTGGGTCACGACCCCTGTGGGGGATCACATAATAGATATCCTGTATATCAGATGTTTACATTACGACTCATAAGCAGTAGCAAACTATAGTTACAAAGTAGCAATGTAAATAATTTTATGGCTGGAGGTCACTACAACATGAGGAACTGTATTTAGCAGCATCTGCCTTGTTTATGGATCATGCACCAAACTCTGACTTCTCCACTGATGGTCTGTGACCTTCAGTATTCCCGAGCCTCTATTTCCTTATTCGTAAAATGGCATGACTAACAATACTTCATAGGGTTGCAGCAAATGAGTAAATAAGTCTAAAACTCTTAGACCTAGGCCTGGCAAGTGCTCTGAGAATGTTAAGCCATCCTTCCTTAATGCAGCATCCATGGAAGGCTCCTATTTTCTGCTCTGGCTCAAGTGTGCTAAGATTCTTTGGGCAAGGAGCTGGAAAGATGGAGACTGATTTTGTTTTCTTTCTAGTCTTATCACTTTGGAGTACATGGAGGAGGGAGGACGACAAAGAGCCCTTAGAGAGAGCCGCTGGGACTCAGCATGGTGGCGCACACATGTAATTGCAGCACTCAAAGCTCGAAGCAAGAGTATCAAAAGTTAAAGGTCAAGATGCATAGTGAAGCCCTGTCTAGATAGACAGATAGATAGATAGATAGATAGATAGATAGATAGATAGATAGATGATAGACAGATGATAGATAGACAGATAGACAGATAGATAGATGATAGATAGATAGATGATAGATAGATGATAGATAGATAGATGATAGATAGATAGATGATAGATGATAGATAGATGATAGACAGATAGATGATAGATGATAGATAGATAGATGATAGATAGATAGACAGACAGACAGATAGATAGGTAGATGATAGATAGATGATAGATAGATAGATGATAGATAGATAGATAGACAGACAGACAGATAGATAGGTAGATGATAGATAGAGACAGAGAGAGATAGAAGGATAGATACATAGATAGAAAGATAGAGACAGAGACAGAGAGATAGAAAGATAGATAGCTTGATAGATAGACAGATGAGATAAATAGAGATAGATCAATAGATAGATAGAAAGATGGATAGACAGATGATAGATAGATGGATAGATAGATAGATAGGTGGATGAATGGATGCATGCATGCATGTATTCATTCGTGCAAGGGTAGGCTGGGGCTACAAATCAGTAGTAGAATACTGACCAACTTTGTACAAGGTCCTGGGTTCAATCCAAAGCATCACAAGAAAACTGAACAACCAACTATCAATCAAACAATAAAAGCATCTACAGGAAAGCCCCCTCAAGTCTTCTGGGATTATGGTTTAGGTGTCTACTATAGGGTGTGGTTACTATGGGAACGAGATGATTAGGGGAAGACTAACAAACTTGTAATGTAGACCAAAACCCGACCAGAGAACCCAGTGAGAACTCTCCTCCTGAATCCAATCAGTTTTAGTCTTTGCTTGGTCTGGGCTTCCGGGTGGGCTGGTATCTTGGGAACAACAATGGTGGCAGAGAGATGGGGTCACCTCAAGGTCAGACAGGGGTACTCCAGAGCTCAGCTCTGCTACCAGCAGATTCTAAAGCCCTTAGTCCATCCTAAGTACAATGAAGATGTCTGATGGCGCCCTCTTCCCAGGGTGCTGTGCTGCAACCCTCTGGTGTCAGCTACATGTAACATAGCCCTAGCACAGAGGTCCCAGGGACATCCCCCAAAATATTTATGTCCTAGTCCCTGGAGCCTGTGAATATGTCTTCTTAAATGCCAAAAGGGATGTGGTAAGTTATCTGGGTTATCTGAGTGGCTCTCAAGTAATGGTGAGAAGGAAGCAGAAGGCCCACTGGCTTTTGTCCATTCTGAAGGAGGGAAGGGGACTGAGGCAAAAGTGTAGGCAGCTTCTAGTTGAGAAAGGCTACCAGATAGAGGCCCTCATGGAACCTTCTCTCTCCGAGAGCCTTCATGAAGCACTGCACCCTGAGAGCTCTTGGATCTGAGCTTCCAAATTCTGAGTCTATAAATCTGTGCTGTTCTGAGACAGTGCGTTTGTGGTCATCTGTCACAGCAGTGACAGGAAATGAGTATAGCCAGAGTCCCCTCTCTGCAGTCTTTCTGAAGGGTTAACCAACCGAAGAAGACTTCACAGCATCTATTGAGCACTTGTGACTTTACACCCCACACCATCTTCCCTGTTAGTTCCACAACCCAGGTCATGGAAACAAATGTCTGCTTGGGCACTACCAGGGATGGAGCCTTCCAGGACTGGAGAGCTCAGGGTGGGCTCCTAGGGAAACTGGGCTCCTGGAGAGTAGGAGTGTGGGCTTTGAGGAACAGGAGGAAGGCAGAAAGACAGTGGGACATCAGAATGGGACCAAGAGACCAGTTATTCTTCTGTATCCTCAACACCCCAGAGAAGGGACCCTGGATAGAGAGCGAGGAGATGCTTTTCATGGTGTACGGAGTAGAAAACAACACGCCCCCACAAGAAAGCACAGTGGGGGTTACAGTGGGAGAGGTAGGGCCTCTTAATGGATGCGCATTGGATGGCTTCCTGTAAGAAGCATTCTCTCAGCTGCTATCAACATGGTGAAGTGAAGACGTTTTCTATTACCTGTGAGGCACAGCTCCAACTGGAAGCATTTAGTGCTTTCTGTTGCTACTCTCTATCCAGTTCTCTTTTAATTTGTCTAATTATACTGAAGGGGGAGTCTCAGCTGGGTGCAAGAGTGTCTTGCATGTGGCTGGAATTCTGCTGTAACATAGAAGACAGCCCCAGGCCTGGTCTGCAGACAGCAGGTGCTAAGGCTTAACCACTCCGCTTGGCTCGCCCTCATTGTCATTTTATATTTGTCTACTTCCTTTTGTGTTAGGGTCCTGATTTCCCTTTTCTGGGTATGGAATACAATTTCTTTTTATAGAAAGGAACAGCCTCCATGGACCTCTGTGACTCCTCTGAATTGTGGTTCCTGCATGGTTGATTGACAGGGATGAGCTCCCTTCACTTCAGGCCAAAGCTCAGCTCAGCAGGTCATTCATGTGAATGAATGAATGAATGAATGAATGAATAAATGAGATAATGAAAACAAATGAAGAAAGGGAGGGGTAAATTGAGACTCAAATAATCCTGTGCCCTCCCTTCTCCTTCTCCTTGGACCAGGGTGGGCCTGCATTCTCCTCCATTCGACATGCCACTGATGGTCCCTGGTCTGTTGCCCTACACATTACAACCAGGAAGGTCAGGACATGTCCGTCCCAGCAGCCTAGGCAGGCAGGGTTGGACTTCTGAGACTTGCTCCCTTAGGAAGTCTAGGTCAGGGGGACCTCTCTGATCTGTTGACCTTCACATTGCGTGGCAGGTCTCATCATAGTAGATCTTAGAACGACTGTTACCTCCTCGTCTTTCTCCAAGCCATCCCTGCCCCTAGACCTTTATTCCTGAGCTTGGATTTTGAATTTTCCACTACTGCAGGAGTCTGGAAGCCGCATGGTTGAAGGTCAGCCATCCTTCCTCATGCTCTCGCTTTCCCCGATATGGCAAAGGTCCGATGGAGGCTGGGCATCCACCTGCATCAACTGGACCAGTGAACGCAGGCCCCAGGCTGACAGGGAGTGGCACTGGCCAACTTTCCCCCACCACCTCCCTCAGTGGCCTGAGGAGAGTGCAGTCTTCACAGCAGCTGGCTGGCGATGGAGGGACTTTTGAGGTACTTGGAGGCAGGGAGATGAACAGGGGACTTAATTTCGTGCAGTTAGACAGATATGAAGGGATGAGATGGGCTTGGTGGATGGGATAGGTCCCCAGGCCATCTTCCTCTCCCTCCCACCCCATGCACTAGGTGACGACAGTGGACATTCTTGTCCCCAGCTCTGGCTGGCTTCAGGCTGTCTACTGCCAGGCAGAGCACCAATGCCAAGCTCAGTTATCCTGCTGTGCTCCTTGGAGAAATGAAAGGGTGTGGATGGGTATGTCCCCCCGGTCAGCTGGACACAGGTTCTCACATCGGGTTCCCCAGGACAGTCTTAGGGCAGCTGAGTTTGGAATGACTTGCCAGAGTCCACTGTGTCACCTGTATCACAAGATACTGAGTCAGTATCCCATCACCCACTGCTCCCAAGTCAGTCTTAGGCAGGAAGGACTAGGAGGAGCTGCTGTAGGATCATCGGTCCATCTCAGTTAGGACTGCCAGTCTCACTTCCCTTCCCTATTTTTGGTTTGACCCATTTCTTCTTGATCTTCTGTCCCTCCCCTCCCGAGCCCACTCCTCAGAGGTGATGATCCAGGTGAGGCTGGAGTTGGCCCATTCCGGCTCCTGAGAGCAGAAGGGTGAATCATGCCAACCAGTGGTTAAAGATGGCCCTTATGGAAGATGAATTTGTGCGAAGCTACGATTAAACAATGTAATGAAAACAAAGATCACAAAAAGTCAGAATTCATCCACTTCCTAATTTACTATGCCTTCCTGGTTTACATGGATTTTTATCCGTTTAGTGGGTGTGTTTTACAGTGTGTGGGGGCTACTGAACACATCTGCCTTCCCCACCCATGGTCTATTACTCCATGCAGCCGAGTATTTACTCCACAGAAACAGGCTTGGATCGTTCACGGCTGGATTTGTAGTTGGCTTGTTTTTTTGTTTTGCTTTGAGACAAAGGTTCACAGTGTAGTTCAGGGGGGCCTGGAACACAAGGGTCTCCCATCCCAGCCTCTTGCCGGTTCAACTTTTTTGAGCCTTTGACTTATTCAATCAATGGAGACAATGTTAGTATTCTAAAAGTATGTCTTGGGTGAATACTGTGGTCCTATCTTCATTTTAAGTAAGGGGAGCCATATTGGCTCATGTGCATTAACATGGAGGAACTCTCCATGCAGCGTTCAGAAAGTACTGTCTTAGACCATCAAATGAAACCTGTCTTTGACTTGCTGACCAGTGTCAACCCACATTCATTTTGGAACAACAGTCACCTGCCAGTCATGCACGGGTAATCGTGACAAAAGTGAAAACATTCTATGACAATCAGTTGACTGCATGGACGTTCAATAAAGTTTTCTTACTTGCAAATATCACAGGTCCTCTACCTCAGCAAGAGTTAGATGTATGTTTTCACCTCTCCCTGACCAAGGTCAGGACGATCCATGTTTATTCTGTTCCAAATGTTCTCTCTAGAGCCCCTTGTACCAAATCTCTCTGTAGGTTTCACTCCATGCTGTGAACATGAAGAACCACCCAGACACTCAAAGACTATACTGGAGCAGAGGGTGGGACACGGGACCCAGGACATACTCCTTACACACTGAACCCAGGGTGTTGCTATGGGATCATCATCACTTGGGATATTTTCGGTCTCAGAGTTGGAGCCATCTGACGGAAGGAACACAGGGGAGGGCAAAGGGATGTCAAACACCTGGGTTTAATAAAAAGGGGAGACAGCGCGAACAGAAGCCCAGTTTTGGGACAGATGCCAGTTAGGTTCTAGACACCTTAGGGACATCTCTGTCAGATGTGTGTACACCTAGAATTCCAAAGGAGGTGGGGGCTGAGGATGCCAGCTCCTCACCTCCTAGGAATGGCCTGTAATTAGAACTGTGGCTGTGTAGCTTGTCAGGACATGAGGGGTGATGAGAAACCTAGGTGTGCTTCAGGTGTACAGGACTGAGTCTGCAGAGGGCAGGGTGTGGCTACTGCCGAGACGCAGAGTGTGGAGTGTTTCAAAGCAAAGGTCACCCGGGGAGAATGTACCAGAGTGACCAGACTGCCTTTGGATTTAGTGCCACTAGTAACATAACAGCAGCCTTTACATTATATAGAACTAGAGTGCGATGAAGCGTCGGAGTGAGGCAGACAAATCAGAACTAGGGCCCCAGGGCTGGAGGACGAGGTCTGGGATGAGCTAGCCAAGGGCAAGGGTCTAGCATGATGTCTACACATAGTTGAGGAATCAAGATGGAAATCAAGCTTCTGTAATAGTAGCACATGGTATGAGATGGATGAAGAGCTCAGGGAGACGAGCTAAGAAGCTGGGGTGCAGGAGGGTGAGCTTCATGCCTAAAGCTCCTAGGAAGTCTATTGTGAGTACAGGGAGGTCTGTGGAGGGAAGAAACATGGTTGAGGGAGTTCAGGACGGCCCACAGGCTCTCCGTGGATGGTTAAGCCCTGCAAGCGTGTGTGTGGGAGAGCTGTCCCAGAAGGGACGGAGTCGTGAGACAGAGGCTGCCAACAACGAGGCATGACTGGCCAGGTGTTAAATCCTACAAAGGCCAAATGGATCGAAGCCTGCCAAGTGACTACTCCGTGGATAGCAGTTCCCTCCCACCAAGCAGCCAGATCCAACAGACTGCAGAGACTCAGGAAGGAAGGGCAGGACCAGGAGGCAAGAGTGCTGTACACAGGAAATCTGGTGAGTGAAGAAAGAACCAAGATATCGGGCAGACTGGCAAACAGGACGAGGTTTGGTCACCTGGGCAGATTTATATACCTTTTCCCATTTCATCTACTTCACTGATTTAAACAGGATGCCCTAAAATCCGATTCCAAGATCTACAACACTTGTGAGTGTTATAGCTTTGGGATCCTGTCCTGACAGAAGCAGTGCCCCCTGCCCAACTGGGACTCACCTGATGCTGACTTAATGTGATGTGGCCCACGGGCTGCTGTCACTTCCAAGGACAGCTCTGTTCTTTACATTCGTCTTGCTGGCTGGGCAGCTTCATATAGCTAATGACTTAGACAACCATGGACTTCCACAGCTGGAGGAGCCCTTGCTTGTGGGAACCTTCTGCATGCAGTCAAGCATTCACCGAAGAAAACCAGGCAGGGCTCAGTCATGTTCCTTTCCACTTTATTATGGCCCTGTCCTGGTCTTCCAGAACAAATGGCTATTTAACACACAACCCAAACACCCTTACCATGGATCCTGTTAACATTCAAGGTCTCCCCTCTTTCTTTTTCAGCACATTACATCAAAACAGAAAATAAATCATTTAGTCCATCCCAGGAAAAGCACCATTACAATAGGAAATAAAACATGTCAGGAAGTAGACCAGACAGACAAACAGCAGGTCAGACTCCTGAAAGAATGACTTCCAACGGAACATAAATAGGCCCCCAAAAGTGTATGTATATATATATATTCATGTGTGTGTATATATATTAAAGAAATTTGGTTTCTACCCCCAAAAAGTTATTCAGAAATAAAAACAATTCCATCTGAGCCAAGGAGGGCTGGGTGCAACAGCCACACTATGGAGAGTGTGGCCTTGCCCTTCCTTCTGTGTAGTAACTATGCCTGCCAGGCTAGGACACTCGTGGGGCATCTCCTTGCCTCACACCCTAGGCAGGGCAGATCCAGTGTTTGTAATAAAGTGAGCCTGGGAAGTCCCAAAAAGCTGGTTCCTAGGTAGCCTTAAAGCCCACTAGGCAGGGCCCAAGTGCCAGCTACAAAGAGCCAAGACCCGTGGCTGCCCCTGAAGCTTGGTTCTGTTGTGAAGGGAAGTGCCTGGACCTTAGGCAATGGGCCTGGGATGGCAATGAGCCTGGGTTTAGCAGCCAGACCTGCTCCGTGCTTTTCCCAAAACCCTGCAAATCTTTGCAGTTTGCCCAGTCTCAGTTTTTCCTGGGACCAATGGCTTTTAGGTGGGAGTAGAGTTTCTAGACCCATCAGGGCTTAGCTTAGTGAGCCTGGTACACATGCATGTATTCACATGTGCACATGCTCTTTAGCGGAGGTCAACAGGTTGCAGGTGAGTATTCCTACTCAAGTAGTGTCTGTTTCTGGGTAAATTTGTTTTGCCACTGACTCCTAAGCGGTTCCCATGCTAAACAGAATTGTCCATAAGATACCAGCTGTGGGAGCTATGGAAGATAAGTTACAGACCCTGGAGGGTAATCCTCTCAGGGCTTGGCACAGTGTTTCCATCAGCCAATAGGACCCCCACTCCTCATTCTACACCCTTTTCCCCGTACCACAGGCAAATGGGAAAAAGCTGTTGCAATCAGAAGACGCACCAGTAGTTTAGCATTTGCAAGCTGAAGATCCACGACATGAGTCACACACAACCGTACTCATACCACACGGTCTGCGGGTCCCCACCTGGCTCTGGGGATGCCGGTGTGCTCTTTGAGCTGCTCCCTTGATTGAAGTCATCAGGGCCTCTTTTGACATGAGGAGCCAAGTCAGAAGACCTACCAGGGCTTTTGGTCAGAAGCCCCTCGCTGTAACCATGCCCTGGGCCCCCATCTCCTTCTGAGGTGCCGAGCCCTGGACGCACAGGAGCTACTGTGGCTACCTCCCCTGAGTGTTGTGGCACTTTGGGTTTTGTCCTGACTGCAGGAGCCACAGTGGGAGAAAAGTGCTGGATCTGGGGATTGCTACCACCGCTACATGCAGTAGCAAGTGCTGGGGCTGTGGCAGACTGCTGTAGGGGGGCCAGCCTCTCTTCCTTCGGGGGGGCCAGAGAGAAGCGCCTTGTGTCCAGTGGCCGGCCTCGGGTACCTGGGCCTGGAGAGGAACTGTCTGCTTTTCCTACGATTGGAGTCCTCTCCCGGGCTAGGATGTGCGATCCTTGCAGGCTTGTCTCTCTGGCTCCTGCAGCCTCATTACACCCCGGCTTCTGAGGAGACTCTGGCCTGCAGGCTTCTGGCCCACTGGCCCGGAGGAGGTCAGCTGAAGCCAGGCTGAAGGCTCTGCTCAGAGACGCACTTCGGCTGACAGGCAGGTGACAAGTCTGGGGCATCGTGGCTTGTCTAGGTCTACCCAGAGACAGGCTCTGGGGAGGCTGGACCTGTCTTGAAGGCATCCCAGCCAGGGCCTCCGTCTCAGATGGTCTCAGGTTGGGCTTTACATAATGCCCTGGCTTTAGCTGCTGCCCCTCAGAGGTGTTGACTGACATCTTGATGGTGGGAGCCACGAAGCTAGTGGGCATCTTGGCTCCATCTTTCCTAGCTGGTGGTCCTGGCTGGCCTCCCATGGCTGGGGGATCATGGGCCTTTCGGAAGTAGTCACTAAGCAGGTCATCACGGCAGCTGGGAGTGTCCTGGGGAGAGGAGAGAACAGAGGTGGAAAACTGGACATTCACAATGTCAGGAAAGAAACAGGACACACACCAGAACTGTAACTGCCACCCACACATTCCTCCTGGAAAAAGAAAGAGACAGGATAGGAGATCCAGAAAGACAGACGACCCAGACATGGAGACAGTTCATCCCAAGGCTAGGACTCAGCTTCTCCCACCCAGGAGGTGTCCTTTGCCACTACTCTGGAGACAAACCGAACTATCAGAGGAAAGGTCTGTATGCTGATAGGGTCTGAAGCCATTGGCTAGCATCTCACAGCCTGGCAGAGGCAGGTCCCTGTTACAGTTAGACCCTGGCCTACTGTGACCTGCAGAGGTGCCAGACTGAAGGATGGATCAGCGGCTCAGGAGTCCTCTGTAACTGCTAACAAACCCAGAACGTTGTGGTGCTTTCTGACATGTTCTACTATGGGCATCTAGGAAGAGTTGTGATTATTAATGTCCACAGATGATATTTACCACCTGGGCCACCAGGGCCTGCTCTAGGCTAAATCTGAAAAACAAACAAACAAAACAAAAACATTACCTAATTCCAAAAGCTGTCTGATAAGGCTTGGTTCAAGCTATGGAAAAACTAATTTTGACAGATAAAGCAGGCCAAAGAACCTGAGACGGCAGGTGTGTTGGCTGATTCTGTGTGTCAACTTGACACAAGCTGAAGTCATCACAGAGAAAGGAGCCTCCCTTGAGGAAAGGCCTCCATGAGATCCAGCTGTAAGGCATTTTCTCAATTAGTGATCAAGGAGGGAGGGCCCATTGTGGGCGGTGCCATCCCTGGGCTGGTAGTCCTGGGTTCTATAAGAAAGCAAGCTGAGCAAGCCAGGGGAAGGAAGACAGTAAGTAACATCCCTCCATGGCCTCTGCATCAGCTCCTGCTTCCTGACCTGCTTCAGTTCCAGTCCTGACTTCCTTTGGTGATGAACAGCAGTGTGGAAATGTAAGCTGAATAAACCCTTTCCTCCCCAACTTGCTTCTTGGTCATGACGTTTGTGCAGAACTAGAAACCCTGAGTAAGATGGCAGGTCTGGGTTTAGGCCAGGGCTTTCTGAGCTGGGCACACAGCCACAGCAGCCACCACCCTCTGTACGCTGGTTCTGCTTTCACTCACTCATTTATGCTTGTGAGCAGGTTCTTGGGAGTTGGTTCTCATCTGTGTGGCAGGGCCTCGCACTTCTGCCAAGTCACTGCTTGCCCCAGGCTAGCTGCCCCAGGCTAGGTGCCCCAGGCTAGCTGCCTCTCACCTCAGCAGAGGGGTTCTGGGATTATGAGTGTGCCCCACCACACACACAGCTTTCTGTGTGGGTTCTGGGAATAGAACCAGGCTTGTCAGGCTTTCAGGCAAGCATTTTTACCTGCTGAGCCTCCTTCTCCATGGCCCCTCTTGTCTTCTGTTGAACCAACTTATAATTACCATTTAAATTGGGGTACTTGGCCTTTTACATGGGCTGAAACAACTTAATGTAAGCACACATTCTTCGTGTCTGGAATCTCCAAGTGCTCCAAGTTCTTCTGCTGTGGGAACTCACTTCTCTATCAGCTTCTTTTAGCTTCTATATATGAGTACATGTGGCGACTGCCTTTGTGTAAGTGTATTTCTAAGTCTTGGATACCCATCTTCCAAAGATCAACCTTCCTGGCTACCCCAGGCACCAACTTATGTCCTTTCCCTCAGTATCAAAGGCTTGAGTGTGGACCCTACTGGGGAGGGGTCTACCATGGTTTAAATATCAGAGATGTCCTTTTTTTTTTTTTTTTTAATATGGAGTCTTTTTCTGGCCTGGGGCTCACTAATTACTATCAGCAAGCTGGCTGGTAAGCCTCAGGGACCTGCATGTCTCCACTTTCTCAGAGCTGGAATTATAAAATGATCACTACCATATAAAGCCCTGGGTTCAACCCCCAGCAAAGCACGCACACACGCAGGCACGCACGCACATCCCTCTCTGTTACTTGATGGCATGTAAAAGTAATGCAGAATTAAAACGTCACTGCATGAAAGCACAGTTGTGCCAGACATGACTAACATCTCTAGAGCAAGACAGCTGTAACAAAAGCACGAGACTCTGGGATCTAAAATATTTACTCTGTGGTCCTTTGAAGACTCTTCCACATTTGCCAATGGCTGGTGGAGTAGTACTTGGAGCTCTGCCACGAACCCCGTGTGAGACCCAGCCCTACCAGTGGGTGATGACCACAGCCAAGCCAGCCCTGCTGTCCCTCCCTGCACCACTGGCTCCTGCTGGGCTATGACACTCACATGGGTAGGAGAGCCACGGTTACTCTCCTCTAAAAATTCCTCCAAGGTGACCATCTCACTGCTGGGAGAGGCTGAGTGGGGCCGCACCCCCGTGTGGGCTGAAGCTACACTCTTCTTCTGGATACTCTCCTGGGGGACAGGCCCATTCCGGGGTGGAGGGTACTCATGGCGTCCGAGAATACCACGTCTCGGGGTGTTACCATCTTGAGGCAGTGTGGTAGGGTCCCTGCTGGGAATCAGGTCTGCGCTGCTGAAGCTCTCACACCGGCTGTGCAGATGGTCAGAGGAGCCTGGGGGGCAACACGGCACACATCAGTCTCGGCTCTCTCCCGATCCCTGCGGCTAACCTGAAACCATCCCACCTGAGACAACCATGCCCTGGGCATCACCTCCTATGCAGCTGGGATCCCTTCTGCAGCTTCTAACATTTTACTCTGGCTCCTAACAAACTGGTAAAAACTAAAAGTAGAAAACTTTCACTAAAATTAAAAATGTATTTAAAAAGTTTTTCCTCATCTCCTAAGCAGCAGGCATTATTTCTCCATGTTTTGTTATTTAGCTAGTTAGTTAAACAAACAAACAAACCCTCTAGGTCTCACATTGCCCAGGATGGCTTAAAACTTGATGGATCAAGTTTTGAACTCCTGATCCTCCTGCCTTGACCTCCGAGGTGTGGGATTACAGGCCTGCACCTAGTTCATGCAGTACTGCAGACTGAACTCAGAGCTTCATGCATGCGGAGCCAACACTTTATCAGCTGAGCCCCACGTGCCCGCTGCTCCAGTGGCGGTACAGGAGCAAGCAGCGGAGAGTCAATCACCAACCCCGATGTGCTAGTCAGCCCTCGCTCACTCACGTAATACAAGCTCACTTACTCTCCAAATGCAGGGAGAACAGGCAAGAGGGTCTAAACATGAAGACAGACCATGAAATAAAACCCTAAAAATTTAAAATCTCGGTTAATCAAATCTGGTCTGGGGACATACTTCAACTGGCAGAGTGATTGTTTAACGCGCATGGAGCCCTGGGTCAGAGTCCGAGCACCCCCAACAGACTGGCGTGGTAACCCTCTGGTCTCGGCTATGAAGTCAGTTGGAGACCAGCCTGGGATATAAAACTCTTTAAAAAAGAATCATGGGCTGGAGAGTTGGCTCAGAGGTCAAGAGCACTGGCTGCTCTTCCAGAGGTCCTGAGTTCAATTCCCGGCAACAAGAAAGTGGTTCAAAACCATCTGTAATGGGATCCGACGCCCTCTTCTGGCATGCTGGTGTGCATGCAGGCAGAAAGCTGTATACATATTAAATAAGTCTTTTAAAAAAAGAAAAAAAAAAATCAAATCTGTTCTTGGTTTTGAGTGAAACCAAAAAACAATAACAACAACAAAAAAAAATCCCTGTCCCTGTTGAACACAGCTTGGACGCAGAGGATCTGTGACTTACCCACATCCTGGGGCAGGCAGGGAAAAACAAGCATCTGAGCCCTAATTAGTTCATAACTCCTTGGCCTGTGCTGGAAACCCTGGTGTATGGCCCATGACAGCACCCGAGTGTTCCTCACGCCCTGTTACGAAGACTCAGAGCTGTAAGCATGGTGTGAACCTTACCCTTGAGGCTCAAAGGTGAGCTGTTGCTGGACGTGTCCCTGCTGCTCTCCAAGCTGTTTGGCCGCGATGCTACAGGGAAACAACTGCATTTAATACAAAGGGCCAATGACCAGGCAGATCCCAGCTTAACATCCAACCCGAGGAAGAAAACACAAAGCGATTCTATACCAGCTCAGGCCAGTGCCCCCAGCCAGGAAGGTCTGCAGGATGCTGCAGATACCCTTCTGAGGCAATGGGCTTCAGCAACTGAGCGCTAGACACAGCACTCAGCAGACTCGCCTTGCTGGCACTGATGGGTCTCTGTCACCAGGTCTAAGGCCTTTAGTTTAAAATGAAAGCAAAGCGATCACACCATGGACTTCTAGTACAGAAGTACATAAGGGCTCCTCTTGGCAAACCCAGGGGTGGAGCTCAGAGACCACCTGTCTTACTGGCCCCAACTTTCTGGAACACATGACAACAGTCCTTTCCAGAACAGGGATGAGGTGCTGTTCAAGGCAACAGATGGGCATGTATGTGAATGCAGAGTGTGCCTGAGTGTCCCGCTGCAGGTAACCACAGGAAGGGATGTCAGGATGCCAGGAGCAGAGAGACTATAGTACATGTTGTCTTTCCTTGGTTCCTCTCAGTCACTTGCCTCAAACACCCAACTGCCCTAATCTGAAAACTCCAAGTTCCTATGACAAGGGTGGAGGGAGCCAGCCCTTGTGACTGTGGATGTTCAGTCTGCATGTCATCCCCCTGCTTCAGAACCAGACGATGGGATGATTCCTTCTAGGGTGAACTGTCCCTTCTAGGGTCTGCTGACCTCTTCTCATCTGCCTGTGGCAGCCTATACCAGTGTCAGGTTGAGAAAACGCCTCTGCTGCTATGAAACCCGGAAAACGGGCAGCATTCCAACATCTCTGTAGCTCTGGAGCTAACTGCAGGTGTGGAGCAGGGCTAGGAAACCCTTCAGAAACGGCAGAAGGCCCCGACTTGCTGTCCCCAAGGTGCGTGAGCTCAGGTGTCTACATGGATGTAAGTCCCAGTAGTGGTTAGCTCTGCACAGAGCAGGAACCTGGAGGACTCTTGTTGGCAAACAGTGCTTAGGGATGAGCTGAAAGACATGGTGCTTGGGAACACTGGACTAATCTTGGTGGACAGTCAGAATAAATGCAGGCCGTTCTGTAGCGGGCACTGAAGGGAGGCTGCAATAGAGACCTCCCAAGAACCTGTGTTTATCATTTATTTTTGATTTTGAGTTAGTGCTTAGGGTAGCCTTGAACTCACAATCCCTTTGTCAGAGCCTCCTCAAAGTTGGGATTACAGGCCTGACTCACCATGCCTGCTCACCTGTGTTCATTAAATAATTCTTTGTGTTCCATATGCCAACCAGAGAAGCCGGAGGAGTTGGAAAGTGTCTGAAGAACCCTGTGGTTCATACACTTGGCTACTGGCTATTAAAATTGGTGGTTCAGTGAGCTGGCACACTTGGAAGCCCTGCCCCTCCCACTACAGGGTCCCCCATTCTGAGTAAAGACAGAAGAGCTCTTGGGCCACTCTTTAAAGAGTCTGTCTTTACTCACGGAATCATAAATAACTAATGTCAACACCATCATACCCTCTAAACAGTGGGTAAGAAGATGATGCTGGCGCCCTCGACTACTCAACTGCTGAATATATCAGACGTAAACTGAACCCATGTAAACATGCCAAGGTTTCCCTTTTAAGGAATTTCTTCCTACCCTTCTAGGGTTTGTTTTTTAACATTTATTTTGTGTGTGTATGCGCGAGCTGCACTCATATGTATCAAGGTCAGGGGGCAAGTTGCAGAAGTCTGTTCTTCCCTTTTACCAGGTGAGTGCTGGGACTAAACTCTAACTACCAAGCTTGGTGCCAACTGCCTTTACCCACTGAGACACCCACTACCTCATTACTTTTTATGTCTTAAAACATTCACTCTTTTAAAACATTTGCTGTGTGTGTGTGTGTGTGTGTGTGTGTGTGTGTGTGTACATGTATGTGCCAGCATGCATGCATGTGGAGGCTAGAGAGCAAATGCAGTAGTTGTTACCCTCCTTCAACCACATGAGTCATGGGATCAAACCCAGGTTGCCAGGACTTCACCTGGCAGTGCCCTTACACACTATGCCGGTTTTTTTTTTCAGCCCCTAGAATTACTTTTTAGAAACTGGAGAGATAGTCCAGCAGTTAAGAGGCTTTTTCAGAAGACACAGGTTCAATTTCCAGCATCCATATGGTGGCTCATAACCGTCTATGACTCTCCTGGCCTCCCTGAGCACCAGGCATGCAAGTGGTACAGACATACACACAGGAAAAGCATACGCATAAAATAAAGATAACGTAAAAACTGAGAACAGGGCTCATAGCTTACTGGCCACAGCGCTTGCCTTGCATCTGAAGGCTAGACTCAAGGAAGAAGGGCACAGGGGAGGGAGAGAGGACAAGTGGGAGACCAAAGCAAGTTTTGAGAAGTCTGGGAGGATATTACCCGTTTTCTCTTCTGCAGAAACTTAAAATATCCATAGCCAAAGGGGAAGTGTTTTTAACTTTGTTTGAAATTTCACACAACTTGGTGTTACCATGGACACATGGGACCTAAGCAAGAAGTAAGCGCAGGCCTTCCTAAAACATGTTCCCTATGCTGGTCACCAGGACTCCCTGGCACACCTGGACGGTGCTGTAGACATGTTACGGTGCTGTAGACATGTTACGAGTTTCCAGAACCTGGGGCTTGTAGGGGCAGTGCGCCCTCTACCTGTATAGACTGCCAGTGAGAGCCCAGATGAGGCGCCTGGGCTGCAGAGAAGGTGGGCTCAGAGAAGCTCCGCCCTTTCGTCCCCAGTCCATCAATTCCACCCTCACCTGTGTGCTAGGTTTCCATAACTCCATGCTGCTTAGCTTAAACTCCAAGTGCTACTGACAAAACCCAATTAACACCTCACCGGCCACTCACCCTGCTGCCTGTGGTGGGGGCCCTCGGGCTCCAAGGATGGCTCGCAGAGGTTGTCATCTGAATTACAACCTAAGATGAAAATAAAGTTAATATGCTGAGATTCTAGAATGCCTAAAACCCACAGGGAAAACCCTTGTCTCTGGCTGTGTGACCAACATATGCCTTTGTTCAGCCCAGGATCACAGCAAGGTCCAGCTCTTGGGGTGAGGGACAGGGTGTGAAGAGTAGCCCTACTCATCTGTCTAGCCGGAAAGAGGAGACTAATGCACTAGGCTTGTTCCATTTAACTCTAAGTCACACTATGTCTGTTCTGAAGGGCTAGCTCTGGCCTGAGGACCAGGGAAGGGAGCTGGCGTTCTAGCGCCTCAGGAGCCCTTCCAACCCCAAAGGCCAGCAAACCAAAAGCAGAAGGTGTGGAAACAATTCATTTTTAGGGACACAATGCCATTGGGTGACAGGAGAAAAAGGAGGCAAATGGGACCCACCATCCAAGGTGAGAGGGTGAGCAAGCCTTGTACCCTCAGCTCCCAACAAGACATCAATCAGGGAACCCTCCAGCTAGCCATCAAGGGGCCTCTCTAAGCTTGTCAGTTTCTATCTGAGCACAGAATGTGGGGTCCCCTCTGAAAAGACAAGGTCTCCATATTTAAATCAGTTACCTACCCACTGGCGGAAAGTATCCAGACCATGAGGGTCCCCAAGTTTAGGAACCCGGTGTGTTGCTTGTACTCTATACTTATGGCATGAAGGCTGTGCACGCCCGAGCCTTCCAGGGCTGAGCATGTACTCTAGCCCTGCAGAGGTAGTCATAGTCAGCTGATTTGGGTTTTTGTCTTTTTTTCCTTTTCTTCTTGTATTTTCACTCTCTCTGGTTATGGCAGTTTAGCAGTCCTCCCCTTGTTTACCAGTTTGGGTTCCCTCTTGCCATTACTTTTTCCATGGCATCCTGGTCTTGTTTCATGAACACAGTAACCTTTCGTGTCACTGGTAGGCGTTTCAACATTCTCTTAGCAATTCCTCCTGACACCCCACTTTATGTCAGTGACCTCTGTATTGTTTTACATATTTGCTTATTTATTTTCCTCTGTTTGGGGTTACGGTTTCTTCTTGGGTTGTTGACAGAATCCTTGAGCTTCTATGGGCTTTCTATGGCAACATCTGACTAAGTCATCTGGCTTGGAATTCCTCCTCAAAAGATTACCAGTGTTGCATCTGAGCTGTGAACACATATCGCCACCAAAGCGCTAGGATACAGCACATCTGCAAATCCTTCCCTGATGACATTTTTCCAGTATAGGACTTATGCCCTCGGTTCTGTCAATAGACTTCTGGGTTAGAGAATCTTTCATTCATCTTTTTTTTAGAGAGAATACCTCCTGACTCCAGAGAATTGCCTGATATTAGCCCAGCCCTGGAGCTGCCAACACCTGAACGCTGCTGCTGGTGGATTCTGAGGCTTTCCTCCTGGTTCTTAGGCCTACTGATGGCTAAATTATTTGGCCAACATCACTTGGCTGGCTGCAGAGACAGGGCTTGCACCAAAGTATGACTCCGAAATCTTCATTGGCTTCTCCCTGTTCATAATATGTCTGGTCTTTAGGCAGGCCCCAGGTTTGCAGCTCACCCTCTGAAGGGGTAATACCCACCTTTGGTGCGGCCTAGGTGCTTGGGGATAGGAGTGGAGCTTGAAAGGGTTGCCGTGGTGGCTGAGGTTGAAAAGGTCCGAGAGCCAGGCTCCGAGGGCCAGGACTTCACAGCTGGGTCAGTGGAGGTGTCTGTGCGGTCAACACTGCCTCCACGTGGGGACCCTCGTTTTGCTTTTAGATCCCCGGGGCCTGGGGTAGAAGACATCGAGAAATGAGGTTGTAAGTCCGTGCCAAGGCTGGGCAAGCACACTGAGGCCCAAAGCAGGTGCGGCAGGGCACATAGACCACAGAGACACAAGCTGGGTGGGCTTCCAGATGCAGCTGGAAGGAGGGCATCACAGGGCTAGCTCAGGCTCCAGTGTGGGCCACATGGTTAGCATTAGGAGAACTGGCAGGAAGAAACAGAACTCAAAAGGATAAATCAAAGGTTGGATGGTTCAAAAGTCAGCTGTAGGGCACACATTCTGAGGGCTGTATACAACTCTCCAAGTCCTGTCTCAACAACTCAGACAAGTATCTGCAGATGTCTTCTCCACACTGCTGGGGAGGTGCTGAGGACCCTAACAAATGGACTTCTTGGGGTGTCAAAAAAGTTCACTGCCAAGCTCACAATAGTTTCTTCTCAGAAAAAAAAAAAAGAAAAGCAACTTTAATCTCCCCAAGGGGTCTTTCACCTCTCACCTTACACTTTTAAGCAGTGTTAATTTTCTGCTATAAACATATCTGTTGAAATTAAATAATATTTCTGAAAAGTTTCCGACATCCAAATAAACAGAAAATCAAATAGGATTGAGTCTGGGATCTCCAGATACAAGCTATGAAGGAGCAGGAAGGGCTGTGGATGGAACTGAGGTGGGAGAGTGCTGGCATCGTATGTGCTAAGAGCCACAGTTTGCTCCCCAGCACCTCAGAACAAAATAACCCCAGATAAAAAGCAAAAACAAAACAAAACTACAGAAGCATTTCTCACAGCCCAGCAGGCCTTCTGTGCAATGCCTTTGCCTTACACCCAAAGACCAGGAGGCAGGTGGAGGTTGCGCCTGCATAATCCGGACTCCTCAGCCCTTCAACCCCATGGCTCTCCTCTGTTGGCTTTCAAGGCCCAGATTTTAGGTGTGAACTGAAGAGGGGACTTGGGATTCTGGAGGACAACCTTATGAGAAGCAAGCTACAAGTCTGGCAGACTGAACAGTGACAGGCCTGTGTGTCAGATGAAAATGAAGGTCCCGAGGGAGGTGAGGTGGGCAGACAGCAGGAGCACTAGACAGGGACAAGCACGATTCCAACAGCACATGAAGAAGACAAACTGTGGGACTGGGAGATTTGATGGCTTGGAGTTCTTAAAGACAGGGTCACAAGCTCAAGTTAGTGGCAATCACAACTAACCTTAACATTGTCAAAGGTACAGGTTTATTAATTACGGTCACCTGATTTCTACGGTGACACTTGTTTTCCATGTGAGCACAGCACTGGCAATAACCTTTCCTTTTAAGATGAAGTGAGCAGCACTGAGTCACTTTAAGGGAGAATATGTAAAAAAAAAAAAAAAAAAAAAATGCACATACGAGACAGGGGGCCATGGCCCAAACCAGAGCTAGGGTGGAAGAACGGCTCAAGATGGGGACATGACAGTAGGGGTGACCTCTCTGGTCACCATCTTCCCCTGCTCTGGGTGTGACTCAAGTCACTGATACACTTTCTGTCCACTGTGGCTTTGATTTTACCATCCAAGATGCCAGAGAATAGCAACACAGTTATAAAACTTCAGTCTGGCTGGGCAAAATTAGTTCAATCACTCAAAATGCTCTAACGGAGTAGTCAATCCTTCAAAACACAGAACTGTGGGCTCCGGAGCAGAAGCCAGTAACTGTGTTCTGACAAAGAGAGGGGACAAGGTTTAGCTGCTGAGAAGTAAATCTTTAGAGAGGTAGCTCACCCATCGGTGGGTATTTTAGGAGCATAGCGACAACTGGCCACTTCCGCTTTGCACAAGGGCAGGACAGAAGCTTGCAGATGCGGGAGGGGGAGGAGCACGAGGCCTCTTCACTTACTTAGCATGAATCTCCTGGCCCAAGGACAAGTGAGCACACGTACATCCTGGGGTCCCTAACACTGTGCCGTGCTGAAGCACGGGTCCAGGGAGCACGGCAAGTCATCTTCTATTTTGCAATCAGAATCCACGATGGCTACTTTGGGGGAGGAACAAGGGTCCATCCACTAGGGACTGAGTGGCCTTTAGGGACTAACTTCCTTTGGTTGGTTGTTTGAATTTCAGAAATGCAGGAGGGACACATGATGTGGACACATGGTAAAGAAAGGGATCAGAAATCCCCAATGTCTGAGAAAGAGACAGACTCGTTAGGGGAGGATGGGATGTCAGAAGAAGACCAGAACCGCAGGCGTTTAGAGAGAGCTGGGTGGACCAATGGAGACTTGTCTTTGTCCTTGCTTTTGCTTCTCAAAAAAGGACTCTTTTTGCGATGGAATGCTAAATTGTTATCATTGCGATAGAAAAAAAAGAGAGAGAGAAAAAAGAGGAAGAAAAAATACAAATGAAATCAACAATAATTACAGATGAGTCTAAGTCAGCAAAATGTATTTAGGGAAGCTGAATGCTGTCCCACCGATGCCCGATACCCAGGCCAGACCATTTACGCTCTGACTCAATTTAATTTAGTGGCACCTGGTGCTAACCATTACTCACGAAGCACAACAGGAGAGCTGTACAAGGCCCCACTGGTTTGGAGGATTTTTCAATTTCAGTGTGTTAAATTATTGAATAAGAACTCTCATTAACACTGCAGCCAACTTCTTACTCAGCCGTTTTAATGACAGGCTCGCTGACTGCTCAGCTCACATAGCCTGCTGCTCCCACTCCAGGACGTTGGACACACCTAATGACAGGCTGGCCCACTGTCAGGATACAGTCTACCTGAAACACCTACAAACAGTCTATAATTCTAAAATCACCTCCTTTGGCAAGATATATTCATACCCCAACCTCTTAAGACCTGGAAAAATTATCTCCCTTCAGATCCCCCCCGCCCTGCACTCTTTGGCCTTTAAAGTGGAGACACCATAAAACAGACAACTCATCTAAGCTCCTGAACATGCCTCTCAGTGGTATTTATTAAGAGATCCAACAGATTTCTGGTTTAGGATTAAAGAGAAATCTCTATTTCTTTTGCTATACCACCACCTAGTGGTCAAATCCCACATTACAGAATAAAGGTTCCAGATACTGAGGGAAGCATTAAACAAAACTCCACAGCTGGACTATCTGAATGTGCAGGGACCCCCGGGTTTGCATCTCTATCACTAAATCAGGCAGACACTCCTCTGAAGTTGTCTTTCTTGCCGTCACCCGACCCCCTATCCCGCAAGATGGGGTTTCTCTGTGTAGCTCTAGCTGTCCTGGAACTCACTTTGTAGACTAGGCTGGCCTCAAACTCGGAGATCTGCCTGCCTCTGCTGCCAGAGTGCTGAAACTAAAGGAGTGTGCCAGCATACCATGGCTTCTGAAAGGTTTCTTAACTCAATTAAGCTGAGCATAGCTAATTTAGTCAACTGTAAGAACAATGTAGTCTGAAATAGGAAACATTTAAAAATTACTAGTATGGAAACCAGAAGTAACAGGTCCTCTCTGGTTGTAAGAAATGTTGAGGTAAGGTTTAGAGGCAGTTAAGGGCTGGGTGTGGTTGCCCTTAGCTGTAGTCCCAGGACTGAGGTAGGAGGATTGTCACTAGCTCAGGGTTGTCTGGGTTATGTAGTGAGTTCAGCTGAGACTGAGCTCAAGTGTGAGTCCCTGTCTCAAATGTTACACTTCTTTCACCTACTCCCGTCCTCACAACCAACAGAGATGCAACTGATAGGTGCGTGCATCCTCCTCACAGATGACAACTCACCACTTCTATCGGTGAACGTGACCTCACCCACACACAGAGGGCACCTATTACTCAACATTCTGTCACCCCATGAGCACAGGACTCTCTGAGGTACGTTCAGAAAGTTCTGGCGTCTTTGATAAATGTTTACGATACTCAACTCAGGTGAAGGTCTGGCAGAAATAAATAACCCACCTCCCAGTAAACTTGAACTTTCCAGGGTTTAAGGCAACTTGTACTTCAGGTTCTATGACAGTTATTTTTGATGCCATAAGAGATCTTAAATTTGAACCCAGCTTTAAATATGTTCAGTTGTTACAGACCTAGCAGAGATGGTAAAAGCAATGTCTGTACCATAGCTGACACACCTCACCAAGCTCTTCCTTTTGCATTGTGCATAACAATGTCTTATTTAACAAAAACAAAACAAAACAAAACAATATCTAGGCATGGTGGCACACACCTTTAATCCCAGCACTCAGGAGGCAGGGGTAGGTGATCTCTGAATCCAAGGCCAGCCTGGTCTACAGAGTCCCAGGACAGCCAGAGCTATATAGGGAAACCAGTCTTGAAAAAAAAAACAAAAATGTTTATTATATGTGTATGACTGCTTGCCTGTATGTATCCAAGTCCACCATGTGTGTGCAGTGCCTGTGGAGGACACAAAGGGACATGGCATTCCTGACGCTGGAGTTACAGGCGGTTGCGAGCTGCCCTGTGGGTGCTGGGAATCAAAACCCTATCTGTCCTATCTGTTGCAAGAGCAGCCTGGCTGTCCTGGCACTCACTCTGTAGACCAGGCTGGCTTTGAACTCAGAAATCCGCCTGCCTCTGCCTCCCAAGTGCTGGGATTAAAGGCGTGCGCCACCACCGCCCGGCCAATGTATCTTTTCGATGAGATTTTTACTGTTCAGGAATATGATGCAACCCTCGGAGCTGAACGGCCATTTGTCATTTACCAGGGGCAGGTGCCACTCGTCTGGCCTGAAATGCTCATGCTCGATGAACCACTGTTCTTACTTCAGAGGCCCTGGCCAGCTCCAAACACCAACCCCCAGTGTCCCGAGGCTACAGGACTCAAGGACAGATCTGTGTGGAGGATAAGCCAAGGTGTCTTTGAAATGACAGGAAACAACAGCCACTCAGGACTTCCCCAGAGTGGGCTTGGTAAAGACATGGTAAATACACATGGGGTCACTGTAACAAAAGAATGAATCCCAACCTCTGACACACCTGAGGGAGCCCCAAACATATCAGCTGCTGTGCTTCCTGAGGGTGCATCATCTTCAGACATTTAAATAACCAACCTGGCTGTCCTGAAACTCACTCTGTAGACCAGGCTGGCCTCGAACTCAGAAATTCACCTGTCTCTGCCTCCCAAGTGCTGGGATTAAAGGCATGCGCCACCACTGCCCGGCTGGTGTTTCCCATTCTAAAGTAACTGAGTAAGTATTCTGGGCAACCCGACCATAGCAGAGGTGGGCTTGGTGACGTGCCCAGGTAGGAGGGCATGCTCACATGGACACACATATCGCTACACTCCCACAGAAGCATGGCACACCTCAGCAGTGAGTGGAGCTCTCAGAGCCTCTTCTTACCCTGCCTCTCTGGCAGCTGAACCTACCTTTCCCCACAGGTCCGTTGTGGGTGTCTCGTTCTTCTGCACAGTTTGGACCTGATGGGGGGTTGTCAGAGGTCTCTGTCTGTGATCTGAGAGTCTGAGAGGCAGATGGCGAGGCAGGGTCTGAGGGCTCCAGCTGCCAGGGAGGGCTATCTGTGGTGGATTTTAACCGTTCTCTGGAACCTTCTTTCTTTGGCTTGATAAGTTTGACTAGGGCTTTGGCTCCAATCCAGTGGTTCTTCCTAATTAGAAAAAAAAAAAATTTTTTTTAGAAGTTACAACCCATGCTCAGAGAGGCAAGCCATGGCACTGGGCTGGAGGTATGTCTTGGTGGCAGGACTCTTGTTTAGAATTCACAAGGTCCCAAGTTCCATCCCAGTACCCCCGATAAAAGAGGATGGTGTTCATGAATATTATCATGATCTTATTTGTACACCTGACACCTGGAATTGAGGAGCAAAATTCTTGGGTGCAGGCTGTACAGCAGCACAAGGGTCTGTGGGATCAGAAATCCATGCTGGTCTCCTGGAAGAGCACTTATACAGTACCCTTCCTCATCTGCATGTGCAAGAACAGGGCTGTACTAACTAGCTATTCATTTATTTTTCCTGTGAAAGTCATTTTTAGGCATATTACCTGCACACGTTAACCAATGACAAAGCTGGTGCTCACAGACTGTGCCCCTGGCATTGAGCAAGCTGCCCCAGGGGCACAGGAGGTGTCTGGGTTAAAGGGAGCTGCACTTCATCAGTTCTGAAGAAACTGAAGGCCTTCTTAGGTATCTACCACTCCCACTCCTCGTGGCAGCCTCAGTCTCCCCATTACACAGAAGACTGAGGCTAGGAGTCTCAATGACTTCCCTTGAAGGACTGGTGGTGACTTCAACTCTACAGTTTGGCCAAAACAGTCCATAAGGACAGCTTAAGGTTCAGGCCAGTGATCAGGGTAGGTTCTGTAAGAGATGGCGTGGTACTACAGGTGCTGAACTAGCCCCCCCCACCAACCTGTGGCCACTGTTCATAGGGGTAGACACTACTCGTGAAGCCATCCCAGAGGGTCTATGTCTACAGAGGGAATAAGGCCAATGTGCACCTCATGACTGATAACTGTGGGGCTCAGCCAGCTATTCTGCTCACAATCGCTTTCCCTCACAGGACCCCATCATGTGGTGTTCTCATCATGTTAAACTCTGAGGCAACCACACCGCTCAGCTTTAATGGCTCTGATTCACAGCCTTCTGCCTCTTATCAGATCTCATGGGTGAGTCAACCTCCGTGTCTCATCAGGGCAGGCTGGCATTTGATACCCCTCACAGGACAAGCTGGGGTATGCAGGGTGGAGCTGAGAGAAGCTCTAACTTTTTTTGCTATATGGGTAGCAGTTCTCAGTCTGCAGGTTTCGACCCCTCTGGGGTTACCTATCAGATATGCATCTCAGATATTTATGTTATGATTCGTGACAATGGCGAAACTACATTTATGAAGTAGCAACGAAATAACTGTATGGCTGCAGTCACCACAGCATGAGGAGCTGTATTAAAGGATGCAGCATTAGAAAGGTTGAGAACCACTGTGGTAAGGCATCTGTAAATGGGGGGAAGGGGGAGGAGGGACATAGGGCTGGTCCTGTCCTATGGCTCCCAGGCTGTCTTGTCTCTCAGCTAAGCTGGCTATGATCTTAGATCTGATCTTAGAGCCACTCACTTTTTTGGAGCAGGGTCATAAAACTTGTACTGATCCATGATTTTTTCTTCCAGTTTTTCCTTGTGTCTCCGTAAGGCATTTAATTTGTCTCTGTGAACAGAAGCGACAGAAAGGTGATCAATCCAGTTTAAATAAATGAGTCAGTGTACTTACCAGCCCAACTCAGATCAGAAGTCAGTGTCTGGATCCAGGCCTGAGGGTGCTCATCCCACACTGCCACTGAAATGGGGATTTATGATCCCATAGCTGTACCAGCTATGCATCTGGCCACAGTGACACGCTCCTTTAAACTCACGACGCAGGAGGCAGAGGCAGGTGTATCTCTTTGAGTTCCAAGTCAGCCTGGTCTACATAGTGAGTTCCTATGAGTCTAGCCAAAGCTACAAAGTGAGATCTTATCTCAAACTTTCAAAACAAAGTAAAACAAAAATAAATGAACAAGATCCCAGCTATAAATGCTCCGGGAACACTGGGATGTGGCTAAGTAGGCTCAAGACGGTAAATCTGTGGCCACCTGTGAACTTGGGCTTGCAAATTCCCATGATTTCCCAGTTAGGCCAAACTGTATAGGACTCGGACACCTCCAGTCTGACACAGACACTCTTATGCAGCCAGACATGTTACCACTTGGGCTCTGAGGTTGCAAACGTTAGTGTAGCCAAGGCATTCTGGGGGTCTGCAAGTGAACTGCTTTCAGGGCCATGTAGAGAAGGCAGCAGGACCAAGGCCGAAGAGTGGGGCCTATGGCAAGCCTGAGCATGCCCCAGGCAGCCCTCCCTGGCAGAGCAGCCATGTAGCAAGAAAGCAGCTGGGTATGATGATGGTCTGAAAACCAAGCTCAGGGGCTGAAGCAAATCTCTGTTCCTGAATGGTGGAAACCGGCTCACACTTCCAACATCATAGCAAGTGACTGACAGACCCAGCATCTCTGCTTCCTGGGGGCATCTGCTATGTTTCCTGGGCTCTAGGGACCCACTATATGGTCCACTGACTCAGACTTCTTAACTTCCTGATAGTACAGTGACGCCCTAGGCAGTAACTGCTCAGATTACTTCACTGGTGGAGCAGAGCAGGTCCTGTCCATGCTGAAGGCTTTCCCATGAGACCACTGTGACAGCTGCACCCTGGGAAAAGGCACCAATGGGGCACACACTGCTTGGAAGAAGCTGAGAGGTGTGCCAAGCCACCACCAGACTGACAAAGACACTCTCTAATGCAAAAAAAACATCACTCATAATCTCCCTAGGACCAGACTCTTAAGCCCCCTTGGTAGCATCTGCCCAGCCTCAGCTGGAGGAGATTCTACCACAAGGGTTATAGAAGGTCAATTTCAAGCAACTGCCATTTAGATTCCAAATTACAGTGTGGGCTTACACAGAACCCATTCTCAAGTAGGTAGCAAGCAGATGCAGCAGGGCATAGAGGAGGCAGCAATGTTACATCACAGAGAGCTAGGATAGCACCAGGGGTCCAGTGACCACACCCCTCCAAAATCACTGCCTTTTTTAAATTTTGTTTTGAGACAGGGTCTCTCTATGTAGCTCTGGCTGTCTTGGAACTTGATATGTATATCAGGCTGGCCTCAAACTTATAGGAGATCCTCTGCCTCCTGAGTGTTAGGACTGAAGTCATGTGTCACCGTGCCTGGCTCGTCTTGTCTTAAGCATACTCGAGCCAGAAACACAGAGCTTGCCCGAGATGCTGGTCAAGAGCGGGGACAGGCACCATACAGCATGGCACACCTTGGATAAGTCAACTGTGGGTTTCCAGCATCAGACTGCTTCCTCTTGTTCACTACCCTTGACAAGAGACTAGACATGCACGTCTTCAAACACTCCCCCGCATTCGGTGTCTCTAGCTGGGCATCCCTTTCTCCCACATTCACCTGAACCACCTGCCTACCCAACACGGCCTCTTCTCATCTCCGAAGCACAAACTGAGTCCCTCCACTCTCCTTTTAAACTTCTCTAATCTTAGTAGGAGGGAGCAAAGCTCAGTTCGTAACTGTCTCCGCACAGTTCCAGGCTCCCAGAGCCTGCACAAGGTTGGAGGAGGTGAAGCACAGAACAAACTTACTTGCTATAGTCAGGTGAGGGAAAAACCGAGTCTCAGCTTTTCATCAGAACTCTTTCCCTGAGATACATGGTTGCCACTTCCTATAAATAGGTCCTAGATGCCTATTTTTACAAATGAACTCAAGTAAAAGAGGCCTTCGTTCTATCTGTGGATAATAGTTTAGAAGAAGCGAATGAGGGGAAAGGAGGTAGCTCAGTCAGTAAAATAATGGCCACAGAAGTACGGGAGGACCCGAGTTTGATCCCCAGAAGCCACATAAAAAGCCAGGCATAGTGAGGTGCCTTTGTAATCTCAGTGGGGAAGAGAGACAGGTGGATCCAGGGGGTTCACTGGCTAGCCAGCCTAGCCTAATCAGAAAGTTATAGACCAATGGGTGACATTGTCGCAAATGACACTCAAGGGTGACCTCTGGCTTCCACGTATGTACACATATGTATATATTCACCCTCCACATACATGTGCATACAGAGAGAGAGAGAGAGAGAGAGAGAGAGAGAGAGAGAGAGAGAGCGCGCACACATGAGAGTAGGAAACCTCGCATGGGCACAAGCCAACATCTACCTCCTTTGGAAATCTAGAACATTCCCTAAAATGGTACAGTTCCATTTCTAACCCTGTAAACCCTAATGGCTAGGGCCTGCTTTCTGTCCTGAGAGTGTCCTGAAAGTGACAGGTGTATTGGGGGAGGAGAAGACAGGGCATCAGGAGGCTGAGTGAGGACTGCATCCTGTGGGGGGCTAGGGAAAGCGATCCAGGGGCCCCTTATGGACACGGTGCCTGCCATAGCCCACAGCCCACTTACATGTACTGCTTCTGTTCCTCATGATACTGCTCCTTGTTCTCCATGTTCTGTTCCAGGAGCATCTGGTTCTGCTGGCTCAGCAGCTGGATCTGACTCAGCAGGTGGTGATTCTCTTCCTCCAAGTTCCCCTTGAGACGGGAGAGTAACTGAAACACAGACCAACAGTGCTTCAGACACCATGTGACCCTGTGATGTTATACTGCAAACTCAGCCTCTCAAAGGAAAGGAACACTTTCACAGGGTGTCCACCTTGGTACTGTCTGCACTAGTGAAGACCTGGGAAGGATCAACCGGCCAGCAAGGCTGGATTCCCCATAATCACTCCATCTGACCCTGTTCCCCATCCAGCAGCTCCTGGCTATCGAGAGAGCACAGATCAGACACCAGGGCTAGGCTGCGAAACAAGACAAACAACAGATCCTAACAACTTGGTATGAAAAGGGGGACCCATAAGGTTATATGTGAAATGATATTTTTGATCTACTGGTTAAATAAAGTGTTATTACAATTAATTTCATTAGGGCCAGGGAGGTGGCTCAGTGGTAAAAGAGTGCCATCCCCAGCACTGAAAAGGAAAATGTATTTATCTCATTTAAGAAAGGAACTGTTTTGAAGGCAGCTACCACAACGCGTTTAACTGCATATGTAACTCCCATATTTCAACTAAACACTCTGCTGTGAAAGAAAGCCTTTTATGCTCAAAGCCAGAGACTATAAAGACCTTGTGTCCTTCAAGTCCTCTAGTGTCTTGTGCCCTGGTAGCATAAAAGCTGTGTTGGATAACGGAAGAGTGGCCATGTCCCAACAGAACTTCATCCACACACGCTGACGAAAATTTCATTTAATTTTCATTAGTCACAAAATATCATTCATTTGATTTTTAGTTCCAACCATTAAAAATGTAGAGAGCCAGTCTTAGTTCCTGAGCTGAGTTAGTGCGGGTGGTAGGGAGGGACTGGCCTGTGGGCTAAATTTAACAGATTTTGTTTAAGGACAGTACTGTGGGAAGGCCCAGAGGCTTTGAAAGCAGAGACTGGGTTCCTATCCTACTTAACTATATATCTCCCAGGGGTCTCTCAGAGATCAGGAGGAACCCACTGGTTCTCCTCAAACTCTCTGTTCAGTGGGATCTATCTCAAATTCTATCTAAAGGAGGGCTTTGCTTCCCATAATGGACATTTCTGACCCAGCTCTATGTCACCAACCGCTGAATCACCCAGTCCCCGAATCCAAGCTAGGCAGCTATACTCAAACCCAGGCCATTTTGCTCATGTAGCTGTCTCCTGAAATGAAGAGAAACCAAGGATGGCGCTACCATGGCCTGAAGGACCAGTGGAAGACATCGCCAACCTCGTGGGGCTTCTGAGATGTTCCTACTACAGGTGGCACTCTGGTCTAACTGTGGCTTTAGAAACATCTCAAGTCTCAGAGAAGCTACCTTCGAGGAGGCTGGCTGCTCACAGTCTCACCTCACAGTGGTTGTCCAGCTTGGTCAGAGAGATGTCCATGCTCTGGTGCTGCTCCTTAAGCTCGTCGAAGCGCACCTGCCAGCGGTTGAGCTCCAGCTGAGAGTTGTTCAGCGAGGTCTTCAACTTCTTGGTGTGGGCGTGCAGCTCGTCATACTCCCCTTTCAGCTGGTGGTGCAGGAAACTGATCCTAGGGGGTGGAGGGTCACAAGGCAAAGGGGCTAAAACACATTCCAAAGACAGAAAAGCTTGCAGCGTTTTTTGTTTTGACAGTGGCAGACTGTGCAGTCACGCAAAGTCAACCTGTATGTAATGTATGAATACTGAGCAAAACTGCTGCTTTTCAACTGTATTCTCTGGGGCTCTAGGAGGACACACATCCCTGATGGCATATTGGCTGGCATATTGGTTTGGGATGGGTGGGTGGGGAGGGCGCAAGAAGCAGGCTAAGACACTGGACACAAAAGGGCACCATGGACTACGTGTCTCCCAGGAGTCTCTCAGAGATGGGGAGAAACCCATTTGCTCTCCTCAAACTCTCTGCACACAGGGATCGATCTGAGGCTTTGCAATCCATAATGGCCAGTTCTGATCCAGCTCTATGTCACCAACCACTGGATCATCTAGTCCCAGGATCTAACCTAGGCAGCTACACTCAAACCCAGGCCATTTTGTTCATGTAACATCTACTGAAATGAAGAAGACATCATAGCCCATTACAAAAGACACACACGGCCTTTAACATTACAGTTCAGGCATTCTGGTATAAGTGGGAGGGGAAAAAAAGCTGTGCTATTGAAAAAAAAAAAATAGAGATTTTTTCCCCCCTCTAAAATGCAGTAACCACAAGCTTCCAAAGGAGAGAGATAACCAACAGTCCCACCCAGCCATGATGCCCATGAACCAAATCAACCTGATAACCCAACAAGTGCAATAGTGGTACATGTACCTGGGTGGTAACCAACGACTCTCTAATTAACATATGTTTTGTAAGAAAACATATGGAAAGTTAGTCACTATAAAAAATAAAATAATAGCCGGGCAGTGGTGGTGCACGCCTTTAATCCCAGCACTTGGGAGGCAGAGGCAGGTGGATTTCTGAGTTCAAGGCCAGCCTGGTCTACAGAGTGAGTTCCAGGACAGCCAGGGCTACACAAAGAAACCCTGTCTCGAAAAACAAAAAAAACAAAACAAAACAAAACAAAAACCCAAAAAAAAACAAAAAACAAAACAAAATAAAACAAAATAATAAAAAATGCTGTGCTCCACCAACTTGGTGGGGCTTTCTAACTCCTGAGATTATAAAATGGGATATGTAGGTAAGGGTCTATATAAACCTACTACACTTATTGCCATCATAACTCTTGTAAGTCAGCTAGCTTTTCAAAAACTTGAATCTCAGGCTGGAGAGATGGCTCAGCAGTTAAGAGGACATGCTGCTCTTACAGAGGGCCTTATCCCCTGTAGGGCAGCTCACACTAACTATAAACTCCAGCTAGAGGAAGATCTGCCATCTCTGGCCTCCATGGGTATCTGCACTCATGTGCACACACCCACACACAACGCACACAATTAAAACATAGAATTACATCTTAAAAATAAACATTCACAAAAATCAAGTTCACTGTCAACATCTAAGAATTCAGATGCTTCCCAGCTGCGTATGATACCCAGCCTCATAGAATAGAAACAGGAATAACCTGACCCTAAGGAGGCCAAATTCAGTTCACTACAGGACTTGAAGTGACCATATCACAACCTGTGCCAGCTGGGGCAGTTCTTCCCCAAATGCTTGCCGGGCCCCATCACCACAGGTACCTGGTTTGTAGAACCCAGGATAAAGTAACACCAGGGTGTGGAAGGAAGCATTCTTTCCTCCTCTAATCAGACTTGAAACAAGAGAAGATCTGAACTCAGCCCTCGCTCTTGTTAACAAGATTTTACCTTGTGTGTCACCTGATCTCTGAGCTACCAGATTTCCTCATCTCTAAAACAAGAAGGGGTGGTAGTCGGCAGTTCAGTTCTATTAAATTGCTGCAAACATGGAATTAGTGAACACTGAACCTTGCTCGTGGGGAGAACACAGGGCTCACCATGATTTACAACTGATTTAGATGCTGTTTCGGGTGAGCGCCTGCTCAGAGGCATTTTATGTAACACAGCCTCCAGGGTGGTGACTCCAGGCAGGGGAACCTTATCTAACACAGGCTTTTTTTCTCTGCCAGGCACATGGCTGCTATTCTGCACTCAGGGACACTGACTGTACTTGAGCACAATGCCCGGGGCTGTTTTACACAGCAAGATAAGGACTCTACACTAAACACTAAAGGCAAGGCACAGAACAGATCCTGAAGAGAATTTCGTTAGTAATGGGAGAGACGAAATAAGGCAGCTGGGTGAACTTGAAGACTCAAATATTCTATGAACTCTGCATGTCCACAAAAGATCCACAAATAGGAATGAGATTCTGATTACAACTAAGCCCTAGTGAGAGGCTGGATCTGTTGACTAGAGAGACAACAGTGGCTCCTGAGAGCTGGGCTCACATCTGAAGGTGACATGACCCATCCCTTCCTTGTACTGGCTGAGTACCACCACCCAGTCCTGCCCCCAACCCCCGCCACCCAGCAGAGCCCTCAGCTCCTTACCTAGCTAATATCATGCAGTTCATAAGAACACATGGCCAGGAGTTCACAAGCCTCCACCAGTGGTTTTCAGAGAGGACTGGTCTATATAGACTACCGATGTCACCTCCACTACTCCCAGGACCAGGCTGGTGTGCCCAGGTGCTCACCTGTCCAGTTCTCCTCGCAGCCTCTGGTTCTCGCTCGTGGCGATGGCGTTGGTCCTCTGCTCCCGCTGAAGTGCCTCCCGCTCGGTGCTCAGTACTTTCTCCAGCTCCTCCAGCTCTGCCTTACGCTTCTGTAAGTCTCCATGCCTAGTGGAGAAAACATGGCCAGGTTTCATCTACAGCATGCAACTCATACCTCAGGGGATTCCTCTGAAACCTTTTCTGTGTGGAGAGGCGAGAGGACGACAGGGAAGCAAGATAAATGCCAGATTCATCTTCCATTCTCTGGTCCCTTGTCTTCCCTGTCACGGCCTGACCCCTTTTGTAGGTCACCCGAGAGCATGAGGTTTTTACTCTACACCTTTTATTTTAGAGACTTGTGTTACAAAGTGGTTCATAAGAACCAGTAGATCTAAAGGAAACCACAGAATTCCATGGTATGAAACCGGCTAATCCTTCCTCCCACCCTCCTCAATCTGTATGGGAGCCCACGGATCTGTTCCTGGCACTGGGAGTGGGTGGGAAAGACCTCCACGAAACAATGAATTTTCTCTCATTCAATCCTTGCAGGTTATACAGCTGCCACTGGGGGGCAGCAGAGCACAAGGTGGAAATGTGACAAGCCCTGACTGCCACCCTGCAGATGACCCAGGATCTCCAAGTTAGTGAGAGGAGTGGTCTGAGGCAGGTTTCTTAATTATCCAGTTCAGGAAACTGCTCCCCCAACCCTCTTTCTCTTCTGAGAATGTAGCACTGTTGGGGTCCTGCTGTTGGGGTCTCCAGTCTCTTCTCTAATTCTGCCCTCCACATCAGCTGTGCCTCGATCACCTCACTGGATCCCCAAGTATGGGATCGGATTAGGAAACTCAATGGCCAATGGACAGAGGGATAAGATGAGGGGACTGTCGGGCTTCTACAGCCAAGTTAGTGATTGTGGGGGAATCATCCAAGGTTGACAAATAAAGGCCAACCTGACCAGCAAGGCTGTCTGATTCCTTGTGACACTTCGGCAGAGCACAGGCATCAAGCATGCGGCCCACAGGCTATGGGGTCTTGCTTACCACTGAGCCTTTGACAAGACACAGTAAATTTATGACAGGAGTCCAGTTAGGTATCAGATGAAAAGAACCCAGACTTTTGTCAATGCTGTGTGACAGGTGCTCACAGCCCAATGCACAGACTGAAGGAGCCTCCAGCTGTGTCCAACCAGCCATGGACACTAAATAGCTGACAAGACAGGACTTTGGACCCTTAGTGTGTGTTCTCAGGGATCTAGAATCCTCAGTGTATGGGCACGATCTCAGTCAACAGTGGGCGAATTAAGGACCCACATCCCAGGTAATACTTGTATTTTTCAACATATGCAAAATTTACCTTTAAAAATAAAACAAAAACAGCCAGGTAAAGGGTATTTAAGCTAAAGGGTTAAGTTATGGATACCTGGGGACTCAGCACCCTCCCTCCCTCTCTCCCTCCCTCCTTCCTTCCCTCCCTCTACCTTCCAACTGTGCTGAGATCAGAGATGTGGGATTACTTTGTGTTTTGTTTGCACGTTTAATACTTAACATAATGGGAGGATTCTTTTTTTTTTCCTTTTAAGCAAGCATTCTAGCCTCAGACTTGGAAGAGGGAGTCTACAGTGTGCAAGAATACAACCCTAAACAGCAGTAGCCAGAATTTTCTCAGGGGTGTAGGTCAGAAGAGAAGAAAAATGAGGAAGGAGAAAAAATTCTTAGAAAACAGGTCTCCAAGTGTCTACACTGGGCCAACCGGAGCCAGAATGAGCCATGGCACTCCTTGGCTCCAGTGTCCCCTGCCACAGTCCCCAGCTGGACAAACAAAAAGGAAGGAGAAGTCGCTAAAGGTTCTATTTCCTTCCCCTTGAGAAAGCTCAGGTGCAGCAACAATGCAAAGCAGCCCGCCAAGAGGAAATGTGGGGGAGAGACGGAGGCACATTTGGGCCTCAGGAAAGTACCAAGAGCTCTGTGACAGCCTAAGGAGCTCCATACACCAGCTGCCTGCACCACAAGCCATATCCCTACACCAGGCCTCTCACTGCCTCACGTGTATACCCGGCCTCCCTGTCCCCAAGCCCACCTCTCCCCAAGCTCCTTGTGCTCCAGCTCCAGGTTCCTGTGCAGCGTCTTCAGGCAGCTGTGCTGGTGGATGAGGGTCTCATACTCTGAGGACTGGCGCTCGTACAGGGCACCCAGGTGCTCATGGTCCTGAAGCAAGGCTTCATAGACAGCTGCCAGCTGCTCATGCTGCAGCTGCAGACTCTCGTGCTCGGCCTCCTTGGCGCTCTGCTGGCTCTGTAGCACTGTGTACTGAGCACTGAGTGCTGCGTTCTGGGAGCTCAGTGTGGAATTCTCCACCTGTAGGGAGAGCAGAGCCCTGTGTGTGATCAGGCCAAGGATGACCAGCCACAGACAGCCTCAGAGGGACCTCAAGGCAGGCCAGCCATGGGGAGTGATACCAGAACTTGAGAACTTGGCTTAGGAAGTGGGGCCAACACGGTGAAAACTGGCCATGAAAAGGCTGCCATCCTTCCAGAGCCAACTCCAGAAATCCTGTCCTACACGAGCCCCTTACATCATTACCGGTTATTTCTAAAGCCTATTTTCTCGAGTATTAGACAATACAGTCAACCAATAGACTTTTACATATTTTATGTACCCTTAGGGCCTGAACCGAGGACCTTGTACATGCTAAGCGCTTTTATTAACAGGCTACATCTGAACACCTGAGTTTTTAAAGTATTCTAACACAATCCCAAGACATTAAAAACTGAACAGGGGCCAGAATCGCTCTGATATTAAAACCAGACAAAGACTTTTTTTTCCAAGCCAAAACAAAGTAACAAACCAACATCCTATTTTTTTATTTTAACAAAACAAACCCAACTTCTTTGCCAAGTAAGTTTCCTGTTTATTGTCTCTGTCCCATATGTAACTTTCCAACTTTTCCCAGAAATTACATTAATGAGTAATTTTTCATTTTCCCACCACTTACAGACCACATGATAAGCACATTGGGGTACTGGCCCAGCCAGCTGCTTCCAGCAGAAGGAAGCCAGGTCTTAGCCTCATTTGTTCTCAATCAGCATAATATAGCTCTGCCAGGTATACTGTCGAGACTCTTCACCCAGGCTTACTCGATTCCAAATCTTTCTCTTTTCTTTAACACACACCACACACACACACACACACACACACACACACACACACACACACACACAGAGAGAGAGAAATGAGGTTTTAGGCCAGCACCTCTAGGCCCATCTGTAGGAAATGTCCCAAGAGCCTCTCTACCATACTCAAAGATTCCTGTCTATGGTATACAGTAAGCCTCTTAACAACCACCCGGACTCCAGGTCCTCCATGCTTGGCCTTGAAGCTCCCACCGAGGAGCCATCAGCACCCTGATACCTGCAGCTTCGCAGTCTGGGTCTGCAGCGTGGTGGTGTGCTCCTGCAGGAAGGCGCTCTGCTTCTGCAGGGTCAGGATCTGACTACTGAAGGACACATTCTGAGTCTCCAAGTGCTGCAGCTGCTCCTTCAGCAGCTTCCTCTCAGCCTGAAGAGCTGCGTTCTAGGGGAGAAGCACATGCCAGTTACACACAGTGTGCAAGCTCTTTCTGGGCATGGGGCCTGAGGCGTGCTGGCACACAGGCCACTTTCATGATTCCCTTTGTTTCCTTCGGTGTGGAATACCTCAAAAGTACTTTTCTGTGAGCTGAAGCCCCTCCCCCATTGACTACAGAGCTCAAGCCATCATCATCAGCTGTCCATATCCTTGAGACAGCAAGTGGAACAGGGTGCTTACGGCTAGGAAACTAGCAAAGGTCCTATCCATTATGCCACCGATCAGGCTGGGGGGCAGGACTCAGGCTACAGGCCGGTGCTAGCCCTCATGAACATGCCTTACAGAAAGCCTCTAATCTTGTCTCAGCTCTCTTGTCCATTGAGAATCATCAGGACGGACTTCATGAAGTCACTGTTGTGAAGCAAACAGAACTGGAGGGGCACACATGCACTGAGAGCTTTCTCTGATAAGGGCCAAGGGTAAGTACGTTCAGGTTTGGTAGCCATATATATCGTCTATGCCCCAGCAGCGGCAGCCGGAAAGCAAATAGAAAAGGTGTGGCTGCATGACAATAAAGCTCTGCTCAGACACAGCTTGGGAAGAGGGGCTGGAATGGAGCTCTGGAAAACCCAACACTATCGGGATGAAGGCTGGCAGGCACACTCTGGACTTGTTGCAGCAGGTGGGGTTCAGCCCAGGAGACTGAGTGTGTCCCTTGTATTAGGAACTCTGAAGGGAGAATGATGAAAGCCACCTAAGGGCCCGGCCAGGACAACTCAGTAGACATCCTACTAGATCCATCCTCCACAGCCTCTGCTATCCCATACTCTTTACAGTGACAATATGTTTATGGGTCAACTACTAATAGTATGGTCACTTCACGAGCAGCCTGCTCACACTGCGCTCCAGCTCGATGGCCCGGTCCTTCACACGGAGCAGCTCCATGGTGGCCTCTTTGTGGCTGGGCTCCCAGGCCTCCTTCTCTTGGTGACTGATGACCTTGGCCGGAGGGTGCTTCAGCATGTTCTGCGCCTGGGTTCCATCCTCCTGGGTCTGCCTGAGCTGCTCTCGCTCTTTCTTTACCTGCAGGCAGTGTTGAAAAGCTGACTCAGGCAGGAAGGAGCCATGCAGGAGCCCCACTAGTGGGTAGGGAGGGACCCCTTACAAAGTCTCACACACCCATCCACTCATCCCCCAAGGAGGGAAGTGGCCAGATGCTCTGTTTTGCTATGTGTTTCTGCTCCCCCAAAGACAGGAAAAGCAGAAATGTGAACTCTCAGGCCCCACCTTAGCTACACTCTGGCAGCTCATTGGCTACCTGAGCCTCCAGTCCATGGTATACAATAGAGGCAAACCAGGCACAGTCAGTTATACATCTCAGACTTCAGATCCTAAATCAACTCTGTAACCAGGGCATGTGCCACAGGTTCAAAAAGGGAACCATACATATGGTTACCCACAGATGGAGACTGGATGCACACAAAAGTGTGTGTGTGTGTGTGTGTGTGTGTGTGTGTGTGTGTGTGTGTGTGTGTAACACCTTATCGACATGTGTGGGAAGTGTGAGTGAGGAAAGCATGTTTATATGTATGTAGAGTATGCACATGTGTTCCACATGTTCTCTACATGTATGAGAACATGCACTTGTATGTGCCCAAGAGCTGACACACATATTCATATAAGCCCTGTCCCATTCAAGAGGCCTTAGGAGCCTGCGGTCTTCACTTGGTCCTCTGGGCTGTTTCATGTTGCTACACTTCACCTGCAACTGTGGGACTGGCCTGAGCCACAGCTTCCTTCCCACTGTGCACCTGGCTCTTGTGTGCCCAGCCCTATACCCTGAGGGTGGCACCCTTAGGATCCTGCCCTTGGCTGCTCTGGGGAGGGTATGACAGAGGCCTGGCCCTCACCATCTGCAGCTCAATCTGGAGTTGGCGATTCAAGCTGTCTTTCTCTTCTACCTGTGCCTCCAAAAACACAATCTTTTCTTCTTTCATAGCCAGTGTTGTTTTCAACGCTGATTCGTTTTTGCCTTCCAAAATCTTGCCTTTTCTGAAAATATAAATACACAATATAAAATAGTACAGACTTCCTTCCCCTCCATCTCTAATCCCATCTGCCTGTGGTCAACACACCCTTCCTACTAAGCTGGTTTTATGTACAGTGGTGTTCCAGGGACCCCGGGAGCCAAATCCATTCCCAAGATCCCTCGGCAGGGGGTGGGAGAAGGGGTTGTTTATTCGGCTGACACACCCACAACACCATCACACAAAATATCACTACATTTTACAGCCAGTCCTTAAAGAAGTGCTCTATCACAAACACTTCACAGCCAGGGAGACTCCATCTCAGGAAACCCCAGCCACCGGGGTCACAATGCTAGCCATGTGGCAGGCCTGCAGCCTTTCCATTGCAACAAACATGTCAAAGCAGGCATGTGAGTCTGTAGGTTACAAATCCAGAAAAGCCACGCTGTTCAGAGAAAGCAGAGCTAGGAAAAAGTGCAATCATTAAATTAAAAGAGAAGTGGCTCTCCTTGCGGCTGAGGGCAGGTCAGTCTAGAGCCCGTCAGGCACGCAGGAGGCCCTGGGGTTATTGGCTAGCACCATAACCTTTTCATCACACACAACAATCTCCTTCCATAGCTCCTGAGACTCCTAGAGCCAAGACCTGAACTGCAAAGGACAGGCACAAGGAGTCAAGTCACACAGTGACCCAGAAGCTCACACTCATCAAAGAGCCGAGTGCTAATGCAGGGCACCGTCCTTACGTGTCACCATGACTGTTATCCTCCTGCAGCAGCAGCTCCTTGCTGAGGCCGACCTTCTCCAGCTCCTGGCTCAGTTTGTCCAGCTCGCTGGTCAGCTGCTGGCTCTTCAACTTCTCCTGCACCAGGTCCTGCAAGACAGGAAACACCACTGTGGACAGGAGGCTGGCAGAGGCATGGCAGGGAGGCTACGGCCTCATGACGGTGTTACAGCTTTGCGCCACCTCTTCCCCAAACCTGATGGTTTCAGATGTTTCAGGCAAGTAGGTTAGGTCAATTCCAGAATGTTCCACCAAAAGAAAGAACTGGACAGCCTTTCCCAACCCTGTAAACAACAGACCACATGGCGACCATATAGAGAACGGAACCAGAATGTTCTCCTCCAAAATGGGTCAGAACTACTGCTATGATGACTTTTAGCAGCAAGGATTCTCTGCTAATATGACTCACTTTTGAAAATCACACATTGAGCAAGTACTTAAATATAAAGAAAGGAGACTCTGGGCTGGAGAGATGGCTCAGTGGTTAAGAGCACTGACTGCTCTTCCAGAGGTCCTGAGTTCAATTCCCAGCAGCCACACGGTGGCTCACAACCATCTGTAATGGGAGATTTTGTTGTTGTTGCTGTTTTTTGAGATAGGGTTGAGTCACCCGAGGGTAACTCAGGGTGGCCTTGGACTTGATGTGTAGCTGTGGATGAACCTGGACTTCTAATCTTCCTGCCTCTACCTCCAACTCTACCTCCAAGTATTAGTATTACAAGTATGAGCCACCATGCCCGACTTTGTGCCAACTTAGGGAGGGAGGGCTTCCTGAACACTAGGCAAGCATGCTCCCAACCAAGCTGCCCGTCCGTCTCCATGCTGAAAGAGTTTATTTTAAACCCTGGCTTTGGTTAACCTTTCAGAATGTGGACGATGAGCTCAAGGTTCGTCTCCTCAATCCCTTTGCTTCCTTCCATCCCCACACAACTTGCTGAGGGGAGCTATTATCTCCTGCCTGGGGCACAGCTACCCCTCCTAACCAAATCATACGCAGGATAGTCTGCCCACCGGGTTAGCAGCTGGTGCCAGGTGAGCGGCTCTGGCAAGGGTTTATGGGTTACAATGTCATGGATCTCGATGAATCTGGACGAAGCAGAAGAGCTAGCATGAGTGGGGTTTTTTTGACAGCTTTCTAACCTGCCATGGCCACCACCCATACCTAGTGCTGAGATGGAGGAGTTCTAGGTCAAAGTCCCGTGGAAGTAGGCATTCAGGAGGCTGAGACAGAAGGATCAAGAGTTCAAGTCTAGCCTGGGCTATATAGGGAATCCCAGACTAGCCTGAGAAAGATTCTGTTTTCAAAATCAAAAACAAGAACAGGACAGCACCTTGCATTGGTAAGTGCAGGGACAGATGGCAGACTGCTGTCCCTACTGTGGTGAGTGGGAGGTGTATCTATGTAACAAGCCCTGGAGGTCCCTGGGTAGTTGGTGACTGTGTCACAGCTGTCTGCACTATACAGACATGGACTGTGGGTGGCATGCAGGGCCTGAGTCCCTCCCTGGCTCACCGACACCAACAGTTGTTTTTTTTTTAAGCATTGTCATGGCTCTGGGCTCACTATGAAATCACTTCCCTTCTCTCACTAGGCACATAGCAACCTGTAGTCACCTCAGGCTGAGCTCCACAGAGCGGCATCTCTCTCCCTTGATCTCTTCCTTGTCTACCTGCCACATGCTGAAGAGCCAGGTACCTGAACCAGTGAAGACTCCTGGAACATAGGCTGAGATGAAACCTGCAGGTTGGATTACCTAGACACTGACGCTGTCTTCTAGAGCTACACTATAAGTGAGCACTGCGACCATGCACGAAGTAGAACAGGTATGCCAGGAAGCACGATACACCACAGGCTAAAATGGTCACACACTTTGGTCTCATTGCTCCAGTGCCAGGAACATATCTTTTAAAAAGTGTCTGATGTGTTCCCGAAGGGCCAAGGATGTCCAGGACCCCAAACCCAAACCAAAATGGTGGCGAGTATTGGGGAACAATCTAAGAGGACCAGTAATTACCAACGTAAATCTATGGGCTTTAGCATCTTGCAGTCATAGAGAAAGCATGGCTTTGAAACCTGTTCACTGTGGGGACAGTGACTTTGCAAATAAGGGCACTTGCTGACAAGCCTGGCAACCTGATTTGATCCTCAGAACCCAAATGGTGGAATGACAGAAAGGACTCTCTTGGGCTGTCTTCCAGTCTCCACATGCAAGCTGTGACACATACACAGCCCCCTCCCCAACACACACATATACAACATAAATAAATACCCATAAGACAAGAAAACTATGACCCAAAACCTGAAACCTATTTCATGTGGGAAAACTTGAAAACGTAATTAAAAGAAAAAAGCACGATAGCTTGACCATCTGTAGTCTGGAATGGGGCAGTCCTCCAGGTGCATGATTGTCTTAGGATTCTTTTTACTTTATAGTTAGTTTTGGGGAATTTTGGTGTTACTCCAGGTTAACAATATACATGGCTCAATGCTGGCTCTAAGCGCTGGGCAAAGGCAGTTAGCTAGAACCAGTGAGTCACTGTGGGTGGAGGGCAATCACAGGCATGGAGAACTGTGTGACTTAGCTTCTGGTGGGCAGGGGATCAGGTGTGTTAAGTGCATTTTCTACTTATGGTTTCAGTCTACAGTGAGTCCATGGGGGAAGGGCACCAGCATGGGGACTCAGGGTACAAGGAACTGATTACCATGGGGTTGTCAGTGAGCAGTGAGACCACCAAGGCCTCTCACCCAGGCCAACCAGACTTGTAACTACTGCATGCTCAGCTCCAGGGGAAAACACCTCAGGAGGATACACCAAAATCCTCCTTCTATTCTAGAATCTCCCGCCCGAAAACAGGCCCATTTTGCCATTGCCCATGCACAAGGCTCACCTCTCTCAGGGTGGTAAGCGTCCTCGTGTGCACGGTGACCTGTTTGGTGAGGTCCCTGTTATCCTTCTCCAGCTCCTTCAGCTTGCTGGCTGCATCCCGGCAGCGGGCCAGCTCCTTGTCCAGTGCACGACTCTCCTTCTCGGCCGCTGACAGTTTGGCAGCACTGTCATCCAGGACAGCGTCCTTGAGTTCCACCTGCTGCCACAGGCGTCTGGTCTCCTTCTCCAGCAGTTTCTTGTCCTTCTCCAGCTGGGCCACCTCCTGCTCCAGGGCCTTCCTGTCTTTCTCTGCCCCCTCCAGCTGTTTGTTGGTGAGCTGCAGAGTCTCTAGGTCTCGCTTCAGGGCCTGGCGCTCGGCCTCCAACTCACTCAGCTCCCTCTCCAGGGCCTGAGACTTGTGGCTGCTGCTCTCCAGGCTATGCTGCAACTGCAGGTTCTCAGCGCTCACGCTCTGGTAGCTGAGCTCCAGACGCTCCGACTTCTTGCTTAAGGTCTTCAGCAGCTCCACATTCCTACGCAGTTCCTCCTTCTCCCTCTCCAGTTGCTGGTTCTCCGTCTCAATCTGCGCCATCTTGGCGCTGGTGAAGCGCATAGCCTCCACCATCTTGCGCAGCTCCAGGTTCTCCTGGTCCAGCTGCTTGTTGTCCCTCTCTAGGCCCTCGAGCTGTACAGACACATTCTTCAGGGTATCCAAGGACTTTCTCAGCGTCCGGTTTTCCAGCTCCAGACCCTGGCTCTCATGCTCCAGGGCCTCGACCTTCTCAGTGACCGTCTTCAGGGAGGTCACCTTCTTGGTCAGCTGCTCATTCTCCTTCTCCAGCCGGTGCAGCTCCCTCTCCAGCACCTCTGCCCGCTCGCCCTTCTCCTTGGCCTCCTCCAAGTCTCTGTGCAGCTGGTTCTTCTCCAGCTCCAGCTGGCTGAGCTTGCTACCCGCCTCAGTCACAGCCTGGTGGAGGGCTCTGTTTTCCTTCTCCACATCCTTAGTGCTGTTGACCTGCGGCCTCTCCCGCAGTGACCACACAGCCTGGTGGAGGTGGCCCTTCTCCTGCTCCAAATCCTTTATCTATGAGCAAACATATTAGGCATGACCCAGACTGCTGCAGAAACCCCCACTAGTGACCTAGGTTCATACAAGGGCTTCTAGGTAGAAGTCATCAATAGCCACAGTGCACCCAAACCCGTCCATGGCTCATCAAAACATACTCAAAACCGTGAGCATGATCTTAAACCTAAACAATACATCTCTTTCTTAAAAATGTGAGTGATTCCTTTGGTCCACTCTGTCATGGTCAGGACCCAGTGGACGCCCCGCCTACCTCCATGACCTTCTGTTGTAGCATTCTACTGTCTCCCAGCATCTTCCTGAAGGAAACACTCAACAGGCTGCTGCTCCCTTCCTCTGTCCTCTTAACTTCACGGTCAGTGCCTCAAGTAACCCTGCACAACGGCTCTAAAGAGACCCTGCACCCACTACTACCCACCAGCCTTTATCTTGTCTAGTCACATACCTTGTCCAGTCATAATAAAGACTCCTGTGCCTGCTGCCTGGTACTTGGCTTCACAGTGAGCTGCATGGGCAGGGCCCGCCTGTGCTCATCTTGCACAGTGCTGTCTGACCTTTTCCCGTTTATCATCTACAACAGAAGCTAAAAACCTAAAGTACTAGATAACCCAGCCTTGCTCTTTATTCTCCATTTTTTCTGTCCAGAGTTTGGAGATGTTTAGCAGCTTTAGAATGGCCTGGTCCTGATGGCACCCCAGAGCTACTTATCAGTATCCTGACACTGCCAATGGTGGAAGCAAGCAGAACCCTGCAGGTGTGCCAAGGTCTCACCCTTGTCACTAACAGCTTTTAGAAATAAGTCACTGCCCTGTGTGCTGCAGAGTGTTTAGCAGCCTCCACCCATGTCCTAGTTAGCTTTAACTGTCAACCTGACAGACTCAAGCCAACAGAGAAGAGTCACAATTGAGGGACTACCCAGATCAGATTGGCCTCTGGGGCATAGTCTTATTGATGTAAGAGGGCCCAGTCCACTGTGGGCAGCATCACTCCCTAGGCAGATAGTCCTGGTCTATATAGGATCCCTAGGCAGATAGTCCTGGTCTACATAGGAAAGCTAAGTAAGGATGAGACTGTTGTGGATAGCCCCAGCCTCTTGTTTTGATAGTAGTTCCTCTCCTGGGAGGGGCTGCAGAGGAGGAGTGAATCTTGTGAACCTTCTGTCCAATTAATTTGTAAAATAAAGGCTAGAGCCAGTGATTGGGCAGTAGAAGGGGAGGTGGAGAAAAAGACTTAGGGGAGGAGTCAGAAGAGGAAGTTGATGGGAGAGAGGCTACGGAGGCAACAGAGGAGCCAGAGGTGGAAGGACAACGGAGGAGAAGAACGTGGCCTAGAAAAACCACAAGTTGTAAGGGATCTCACAGCTGGGGAATAGAGTAGTGCAATGTTAAATCTGCCCAATCTAGGCGTGCAATTTATAATCATAAATATTGAGTTGTGTTTTCCTTGACCAGACTTATTTGGGTCGGAGATTTACCACAACATGAGCCCACCAGAGCCAGAGAACAAGCACCTCCTCCACTATTCCTGCTGTATGTCCTTGGCTGTAAGTTCATTTCCTGGAAGTCCTCTGCGTGGGGTACCAAGTAGGCCTGCCTTCAAGTTCCTGCTTCCCTGACATCCCTCAGTGATAGGCTGTTACCTGTAAGGTGTAACCTTTCTTCCTCTACACTGCATTCAGTCATGGTGTTTGTCACAGCAGCAACAGAACAGAACTAGAATAGTTGTGCCAGGAACTCTCGTTATTTCCTTCCCAGAGTCAGAACAGTCAGAACTGTCTGGGGATACTGCCTAATGACACAGCCATCCTCCTCAGCTCCTCATCCAGCATGAGGGAGTGAGGTGGTGATGGTATGCCTACCTGCCTGGCCCTGTCCGCCTTCAGGGCCTCCATGCCACTCTGCAGCTGTTCCTTCTCTCGGATCAGCTCCTCACTCAGCGTCTCCAGGTCTTGGTTACTCTGCTTTTCTCTCTCCAGCTGCGTTTGTAACTTTTCAATCTGCAGATGTAAAAATCCAACCTGTGACAGTCAGTCTAACCAGGTGAGCTGTGTTTAGACAGACAGACAGATGGACCTCCTCTGCCCAGATTATTAATACAGGCCTTTGAGGAAGAAAAGGTACCAATGTCACTTTGCCGCAAAGTCTTTATACCTTCCCTCAGTCACTGGCCCAACAGACCTGCACTTTCTGCCTGGGGTAAGAGAAGTCACCGGGCAGCAGCCTGCTGTCTGTCCCAGGCTACCTATGGTGCCGTGCATCCAATCTACTCTATGTCTTGCTTCTTTTTTTCCCATGACCTCATCCATATCCGCTCAGGGTTGTCTGCTCAAGGTCGGACCACATACCCAAAGCACCTAGTGCCACATTCCCGACAAGGACCATAAGGCTCCCCTCTCTTTCCTTATGCTTGGTGACAGTATCCAGCTGCTCAGGTTCTGTCACCCTCCAGGTAAACTCATCATCAAGTCTTGCCTGTTCTGGCCACTCTACTCCCTCCTATAATCCACAGCCACTGCCCTAATCCAGAATGTATTGTGCTTCCTGGACAATTTCCCTCCCGTCACCACCCACCAACACCAGGCTCTGATGGGGGAATCCACCAGTGCCCAAGCTTCCTAGAACATGAGTTACCGACATAAGAGTTCTCCATATCTTTAGAGCATCTGCGTGCCCATTAAGATGTAGGTCCTGACTCAGCGGGGCTGGCAATCCTGTTCCCTGGAGATGCCCACACTATAGTCTACTCTGCAGAGGCTTCAAGCCTGGGCTGTCACTTCTTGCTATCACCAAGCATATTCAGCATGGGACACTTGTGCTGGTCTCAGAGGGCACTGAGTCAAAAGTCAAAAGTCTGTCTTTTGACTGTCTGACTGTGTGTCCTCAAGGAATCTCTGACCCAGGGCCAGAGACATCTGTCATACTCAACCATAATACCTATTGCACCTCAGGCAGCTGACCCTGCCTGGACACTGCTAGGTCCATGCTCAGTTTTTGACTCTATGGACCTGGGGATCTGTGTTTTATGTGTGCCTCAGGCTGCTGATTGGGGGTGGGGGGTGTCACTGCTCTAAAAGGCAATACTAAGAAGTATCTGAAGCTCAGCCACCATTCAATCTGAACCTTTAAGGGAGGACCAGAGTTGCCCAGTGACCCCGAGAGGACAGAGTGGCTCACACCGAAGGTTCCAGTTCCTACAGCTCTAAGCATCCCTGTGTAGACTGACTGTATCTTTCTCCTTCCTACTTCATAGTTAGGGGCACCATGACACTCTCTACAGGGGAGACAGCTGGGGTCCACTAGTGGGAAAGGTGGGAAAGGTGAGGTCAGTAGGGGTGTGCATGTATCATGGTTGTTAGAGTCCCAGCATTGGACCCTAGCCAGGTGTGCCTCAACCAGTCATGCCTGGTTATGGCTTTCCAGAAGGGTGCTATGATGTATCACATGCGGCTCTTCGCTCATCTCCGTGCTATCCCTTTCCCAGGACCCCAGAAGGGAAGCAGAGTTGCCTCAGCAAAGAGCATGCTGTGTGGCCAGAAACAGAAGCAGTTGCTAGTAGGCAGTGGGGTCAGTTACGGAAGAGCACTGACCCACAGGTCAGTGACTAGCCCAATGCCTTTACGAAGGACTAAGACTTGGGTCCTTCCTACACATGCTCTCAGGCCTGTGGGAGCAGGCCCCCAGCTCTGCCCTGAGTGACAATGAATACCACAGCTTCTTGGCTTACACCCTCACCACCAAATATGCTTGACCCCACTCCTAGAGAGCTATGTCAGACTTTGTGTCCGACACTGCTGATGCAATCCAAACACGAGATGTTCTTGTGTCCTGCTTGACCCCTCTGGATAGGTCACCTCGTTTCCTTTCTTGGTTCTCTGTTCCACACTGTTGCTTACTGAAAATCGACCTCCTCTCACACCCATACCCACTGACTGAGACATGGACAGTCATGCTGGTGGCAGTGCCCAGTGCACACGTTTGTATACAGAGAATAGGCTAAAGGGCAGAGGTGACCCATACTGTCCCTAGCCCAGCAAGAAGATACCTCAGGCTTTCCTGCCAGAGTGGAGTGGGAGGGTCTTAATTTCTTTTATGTCATCTCTTTTTTATATTATACAAGACTGGGTGCCCACTTATAAAGACATCCTTGCCTTAAGACCACAGAAATCTAAGAGACCAAATCATGTGGTCACTTTTCCCATTTTTGCTTTCCTCCAAAGGACAAAACATGCGATATGAGTGTCTCCTACTGTCCTCTAAAGGCAGAACGAGTCCCTCGAAGGTGAAAATGTGACATGACACTCAGTACTTAAAGGGGGTAAGTGCAGCTAGATGGCTCCCTGAGATCCTTTCCACAGCAGGAAATGTGTGACACACCCTAGGCAGAGGAGAAAAAGCAGCAGAGGTGGGGTCCCAGGGCCTGGTTTCCTCCCAGCTTGTCCCCTCTGCCCACTGCCCGAGGAGCCTCGTGACTGCATGGCATTTCAGGAGAATACAGACGTGAGACACAGGTCCCACAGGAGAGCCGCAGTAAGGACATCTCCTCAGAGCCTGGTGGTAGATGTGTTAGGGGTCCTGGAAGGTCACCTTCTTGCTAAGCTGCTGGTTCTCCTTCTCCAGCTCCCCACATTTGAGACTGCTCTCCTCGAGCGCCAGCGCCGTGTCCCGCAGACCCTGGATGGTGCTCTGGAGGCTCTGGTTCTCCTTCTCCAGCTTCAGGATGCGGCTGGAGGCGCACTCGTTCAGCTCAAACACGAAGGACTTCCTGGAGGCTGAAGGGCGAGTCCGTTAGAGCCTAGCACTTTGGAAACTGCCTCCACCTCCTGACATAAGCTGAGCCCCAAGAGTTAGGCATCCCTTCCTGCTCTCCATTCTCATCCCAGTAGGGCTGCTGCTTCAGCACCCAACAGTGAGGTCCCCTGCTGGCAGAATTGGGGCCCACTCAATCTAGAACTTAAGGAGAAACCGGATTGCCATCGGGAATCTATTCTGCTCAGCAGAGAGGGAAAGTGGCCAGCTCACTGAGGGGAAGGAAAGCTGTGCTTGTGTATATATATATGCCCACTGTTGGACAGCCTGGGCTAAAACCTAGATATTAGAGAGTTCTTCCAATTTCAGTTGTATTGAAGGAAAGTCAGACAGTACATGCAAGCTGCTTTAGACTTTTTAGTGAGACTAGAGAAAAGCTGAATGTTTTAAAAAATCATCTACTCTACTTTTAAACAACCCAACACTTTCTTGAGAATCAAGAACTCGACTTCTTGGTCTTTTCCTCCTACAAGCAGATACAAGGCTTCAGGTAAGTCTTAGAGCTTCTCAGGAGGAAAGTAGGCCTGATACACCCTAAGGGAACAGTCAGTTCCTTGTCTACTCACCCATCAGAGCCTTATCACACTGTACTGTAGAGGCTTATTCTGTTGCTATGTATTGTAATGCAAAGTACTGGCCTCAGGGACAAGGAAATCCTCACATTCACCGAACAGTGCTATGTGACCTTGCTCCTTAAGGTAGTAGTTAAATAAAGATGCCTCTAGGAGGCAGAAGAGAGGTAGGTGGGGCTTCAGTTGCCAGGCTTGGGGTCTGAGGCAAAGAGCCGAGGGGGAGAGAAGAGCTGAGAGTGAAGAGAGAAGACACCATGGGTAAGGAAAGGGTCATGAGAACTGGCCATGAGGGCTGGCCAGTCGGAGTATGAGCAGCCCAAATGGAACATGGCAAGTCATATCTCGGGGTTATCGATAGGGAAGTAGACAAAATATCAAATATCACAGAGTGTTGACACTGCCCAGCTCTAGTGCTATTAAGGCTTAGTATAAAATAAAGGTTTTGTGCCTTTATCTGGGAAACAAATGATCAAAGGTGGGGTAGAAGTTAATGTTCAATTAATATTCATTACAGCACTGTACTGCTGATGTTCTGCCTTTCCACTCCTGACTCTAACTCATCACCCGGGGGCTCTGACAGGGTATTGAGGTCCACAGCACAGGCATCCACGCATGTTCAAATGCTGTGTGTGATGCATGTGTTTGGATCCTTGGGCAGCTATCAGGACTGAGGAGTGTGTCCTCTGCAGGGTTATCATCTATCGGAGTAACAGTACAGACCCGACAGGCTAGACCATCCTAAAGACTCAAAGCCACAACAGCAACAGAGGGAGGGGACTGTGACAACAACATAGTATGTCAAATCCTAGTATCAACACAGGTCCAGAGCCGCTCAAGAGGCCTCCTCTCAGTTAGCTAAAGAAAGTAACGCAGCCATCATGGATCTTGAGGGAGACCCTACAAACACACTTTACTAGACCAGCATGATGCCTAACTATACAGTCTAAATACTTGCCCTGGAGAGGACTCATCATCATCAAATAACCTCATCTCCTGTGACAAGAGATCATTAAAGAAAACCTCAACCAATCAAAATGCAGAGAACAAGTGATCATGTGGTACCCAGCCCCAAGTGACACACTTAAAACACAAATTATGCAGAATTGTTCACAGCAAAAGAGGGGATGAGAAGACTATAGGAGCCAGAGGAGCAGAAGTCCTAGAAATGACAGAGAAGCTACACCATGAAGTCTTTCATGGCTACCTAAGTAAGACCTGAACAGGACACCACCAGCAGCCAAGCTAACGTGCAAGGGGGAAATGACATGGGACCTCAACCAGGACAAAGAACTACAGGCAAGTAAGGAAGGGTGAGCGCAGGAGAAACAGTCTTCCCTAAGGGAGAGCCCCCAAAGTGCTTATCCAATACTAATGGTCAGCCCTGAAAACACACACAAGCAACAGTGTGTGGGCCAAGTAGAGTGCATTTACATATTCATGTGTGCGCGTGCGTGCGTGTGTGCGCGTGCGTGTGTGTGTGTGTGTGTGTGTGTGTGTGTGTGTGTGTGTGTGTGTAAAACAACAGTTAAAGAAACAGGAAACCAAAGGGGGTAAATGATGTAACTGTGTTTTAAAGGAAGGAAGGGAAGGAGGGAGGGAAGGAGAGAAGAGGAAGGGAGGGAAGGAGGGAAAAAGAAAGAAAGAAAGAAAGAAAGAAAGAAAGAAAGAAAGAAAGAAAGAAAGAAAGGAAGGAAGCAAGCAAGCCTAAGTAAAGCCCCTCGCCTAAAACAAAAGTTCACTAATTCAACCTGTGGCAATTTGGACACATTTCTGCAACATTTGTGTGGAGGTTATTTTGATAATGGTGAAATCTATATAAATTTACCATTTTACATGTTTTTAGTATTTTATTACATTTACCTGTGTGTGTGTGTGTGTGTGTTTGCTTGTGTATATGTGTGTGACATTAAACTCAGATTATCAGGCTTGTCAGCACACGCCTCTACCTGCTGAGTTGTCTCACTGGCCTCAGGTTAGATAGTTCTAAAGGTTCAGCACGTGGCACTAGGAACACGCACTGCTTGGCTACCATTCACCAGAGTCCATCCTTCTCATCCTTCCATGCCGAGACTTGGGACAGAATAACATTCACGTTCCTACAGCTCAGCAATGGCACTGACAGCAAGTGGCTCATCACTAACTAAAGCAAGCTCCACAGTGAGCACAAAGACTTGTTCTTCAGACCACCAGCAACTGGGACTCACAGCAACATAAACGAGGCCAGGTAGGGCTAAAGCCGGTCTCTTCACATGTACATTCAAGCTGATGACACAAGCTAAAGTTTAAGGACTGAGTATCACTCCCGCTTACTCAGCTAACAGAAGCTGCACTTTAAGCCAGCCCTTTCTGTCTTCGGAGCCCACTAGAGAGGCCCTGGGCGCAGCTCAGTGGTAAGGATGTGTTCTGTATGCTCAACGCACTGACTTCAATCCTCCGTCCAAGAACGGTCTGAAACATTTAGAGGCAGACACAGCTCAACCCTAGCTATTCAAGAGAATGGGGCTGGAGGGTCACCCGAGTCCCGGAGTTTGAAAACAGTCTGGGCAACATAGTGAGACAAATCAACACTGTCATTAGGAATAAATCACTGGCCCAGAGAGACGGCTCAGCAGTTAAGAGCACTGGGTCAGTTCCCAACACTCACAAGACAGCTCATAATCCTAACTCCAGTTCCAAGGGATCCCAGACCCCCTAGGTTTTACATGTGGCCAAAGCATGCACATAAGTCCTGTGGCCAGTAAGGCAGCGCAGTAAACACCCATGCACGTAAGTCACGTGACCAGTGAGACTGCTCAGTGGGTAAAAGTACATGGATGCCACACAACCTGATGACCTGGGTCTGAGACCAGGACCCACACGGTGAAGGACTAACCAATTCCTACAAACTGTCCTGACTCCCACTGTATGCATACACATATAGATAATAACAACAATAATAATAGAATAAATAAAACATGTCCATGCCTGACCTTAAAAGATTCATAAACTATACCAAGTATTGTGAACTGATCAGGCCTTTGAGGCTGGCCCTGAGGGCCTAAACTGCTTCTCTAGTCCACCAGGGGGCAGACGTTCCTCCTTGTAGACTTGAAACTTCACAGGAGAGACAATGCCCTCTCCCACCCTGTGTGGCTCCCAGGCACCTCACTCAGCTTGGTTTGCAGGCACCAAAACAGACACAACTCAGTGTCCGGACACACATTGTTAACTCGATGCTTTCAAGTTCGGAGCTGGGAAGAGCACTGGAAAAATGACCTTTGTAGTTGTCTCTGGGAACTTTTATCAGTATCTTTCAAACCTTAAATAAGTCAAACGCCCATGTGGGCTCTATAAAGTGCTAATTCAATACTAACTGGCAATCGGGTGCATGGGAAAGGTGAACACAGCTATTTTCAAACACAGGAATTGGCTTATTGTTTGTCGGGCGCTGGAGCTTCCTGCTGCAGTGCTGACTGGGGTCCCCCACCCTTCCCATAATGGACACCTTATCTCAGGGTACCAGCAGAGGGCAGCAGTACTTGCTAGGAAAGAGGACTCCCTCACCCCACCCCCCACCCCGGAAGATCCATAAAGAGCCTGGGACTGGGGAGCAGCACTTAGCATCCCCACCAGGGAGACTAGATAAGCTGCATCAGTCCTGCCCAATTATGCAAATGAACAGTGCAAATAATGTCCAGGGTACATTTATAATAAGGATTAGTGACCACTAGGGACACTTCTTGGTGTCAGGGCTTTCTGTCATCAGCAAAGAGAGCTGTGATCTGGAAGCTCCTGAGTGTCCATATGGGAAACCAAGAAATCCCAACACTTCATTTGTAGTTTACTTCCGGGCATCGGGCTGCCAGGCCACTCATGTTTCCCCTGGGGAGGACTGTAATGAAACAGCTCCAAATGGCACTTGATGAAATCACATTTACTTGTGGAGAGTGAGTGGGTTGATAGGAAGACTCAGAGCTTAGGGCTCAGCTCCAGGAAAAGCAGCAGCGGCTGAGACGGGGCTGGATCCCAGGCTCCGGGCACTGCCTACCATCGGACAAGTCGGCGTTCTTGGACAGCTGTTCCAGCTCCCAGCCCAGGTGGGCTGACTCGTTCATGCTCTGCTTCTGTGCAATCTCCAGGACCATGTTCTCTTCCAGCAATTCCTCAATTCGTTTCTTGTCTGTGTCCCGATCCTAGGGCAGAAAGAGGGAAAATGTGAGGACAGGTCTGACTCACCTCAGACTCATAGTATCTACCTCCATCCACTGCAGGACAGCATGCTTCCTGCCAGACAGAGAGCCATAGAGAAACCCTGACTCAGGGCCCCGCTGCAATAGGAACTACTACTAGACAGTCCCTTGACACTCTACTTAGGTCAAGAAGGAAGTCCTAAAGTCTCAGTGAACACTCTCTGAACATAGGAACCCAAGGAACAGTGCTTTGTGATAGGCGCTCTGGGGATGGGCACTTGTTGGCTTTAAGTAGGTCTCTACAGCCTCAAATGCTATGGCAGGTACGATACACTAGTGTTCAATGCATCCAAGAGCCACTGAGGACCCTTGAAAAGAACACACCTGTGTTCACTCTTGCAGAAGAGCAGTTACTTTTGCAGAGGTGACATAAAAGTCAGGTACCAGATGTGTCAAGGACAGTTAAGTGCCCACTCAAGCCACTGAGTTTAGCAAGCTCTTCTTGTAGTCCACAAGCTGCTGGCTGGCAGGCAGCAAACTCAGAAGCTGACACATCAGAAGAGCCTACCCTTCCCCACATGCCCCTCCTATACCACTAGCCCCACCCCCATTTCCTCCCCTCCCCCACCTCCACCCATTGCACCCGTTCCATTAATACCAGTTCCAAGTCGTGGAGTTTAGATTTAAGCTGTAGGTTCTCTTTCTCCAGCTCGTGGACTTTATCACTGCGAGCCCGGGAGGCAGTCAGTTGCTCCTCCAACATGGCCTTGGTCTCGATTAAGATGATGTTGTCTTCTCTCAGCTCCTGAAGAGCAAACCCAACAGGAGAGCCATCAGATACAACACCAGGGTCGTGACCATAGGACTTCTAAACAAAGCACTTTCAGGACCCTGATGCTAAGCAGCCAGCCTAGGAACACCATGCAGGAAGCCCTGCACCCAGTTCTTGTCACTCTCATCTATAACAAGAACTCTCAAAGTGAACTCTCAAAGAAAAATTCAAGAATCAAGAAAATACTTAATGGTCCTGGAGCATAGATCAGTGGTAGGGTGACCGCCTCCCGTATGCAAGGCCCTGGGTTTGCTCCTCAGCACAGTAAACATCGAATAGTTTTGAAAAGGCAATCCTTCCTCAAGGTCTTCCACAAGCCAGATGATCCTACGCTTGGACCCCAATGGGAAAGTGGACTCAGCCGACAATGCCTGAGTTTCCTTAACCAAGAGGAACCGAGTGGCTAAGAGTCCACAGAGGGAAAGGAGCCCAGGACTAAGCCAGATCCTCTCAATTCAGTATTTATGCCAGATAAGGAAGTCCCAGCACAGCAGGGTAGGCAGATATGAATCCCACAGTCACAGAAAGAGGCCAGTCTGTGTGCCATGCTAGTCAGACCTTGTCTAAGAGTCTCATGTCTCATGAGTCCTTCCCAGCCAGCAATGCATGGTATCCTCAGTGTGCGCGCGTGCGTGTGTGTGTGCGCGCGCGTGCATGTGTCCATGCGTGTGTGCGTGCGTGTGTGTCCAGGATGAACAAACTTGCATTATCTGTCACATGCTTCACAGCTTATAAAGCTGGCCCTGGGGAAGCAGCCCACTGATTCTAGGGTCTCTCATGTGCCTCTAGAGATTCCATCTTCAACAAAGACCACACCGCTGTGGCTGGTCCTGCCTCATAGCACCCCTTGGGGAGAGGCAGGTCAGGATCAGTGTCCCCCTACAGATGAAGGGCCGGCTCAAGTGCAGTAAGGAATGTGCCCAAAGTCACAGACCTGCTGGGCTAAGGTTCTCTCTCAGGATGCAGGGCTTGGACTCTGTCTTTTCTCCATGGCCCTCAGGTTATTAAGAGGCCCAGACAGCCTCTAATGACATTAAGTCTCAAATCAGCAAAAAAGGGTCCAATCCTTTCTTTGTGGTCATTATCTACCCTGCGTCTAATAAGGTCTACCCACTAGCACCTCCAGCCTCTCGCTACTTTTATTCAGTAAGCAACCACAGGGCAGCTTGTACCTCATGTACACAGTCGGCTCCTACTCAGCCCTCAAAACCCATCCTGAATGACTCCCTCTGAGGACTTGGTTGTCTCTTTTGTCCTGTTCACTTGCTTAAGTCAGGTATTTCTGGGTTTCTATCCTTCCTGCCCTGAGGAAATGGTGACTGTCCTGTCACCATTCTTAAAACTCTTTGGGACAGGGCTGTTACACTTCTATGTGTATGTGCTGGCCTTTGAAGGACTCAGATAGTCTGACAGGCAGAGATAGCACCCAACAGAATCATCTCTCAGCTCCATCGACACTGTTTGGTGGTCTCAATGTCCACAGTATTAGATAATAGAATCTACTCTGCTTCATACACCTACCATTTCACAAGACAGGACAGCCCTGAGGGATGCTATGTTCAAGTTCCTGCAGACTAACAGTTCCACTGCTGGTCTACAGGGCTGAGAGGGCTGACTCCACTGCTCTGGGCAGCTGTCTGAGCCTGGCGTAGCTATCTGCTCCAACCAGGACACTGTTATCAAGCCCAACCCCGCCCAGTCAACAGCTAGGGTGTTTATACAGTCATAGGTTAGACTGGAGGACCTGTACACAAGTCATCTGAGAGTCCTCTTCAGATCTATCATTGTGACTTGAGAGAGAGAGATGCAGGGAGCCAATGGGTCAACTCCATTTCTGCCACAAGTTCTAACTGTAGAGACTCTCAGGCTGGATAACTCCGCCTAACTGAAAGTGTGGGTTACTAACGTGTGTACGATTCTCAGCATGCAATGCCTGGACTCACCAGCTGTCTGGGCACAAACACTTCACACCTGTGAGGGACAAAGTTCAATCCAGCACTCACCCATGAAACAGCTCCCTTGTCAACAGACAAAAACTGTCTTGCAAGGGCTTAGGGGTGTTGCTGAGCAGTGAATGACTTACAGGAAGGCCTGAGTTCTGCCCCTAACACTGAAAAACAAAAGCAAACAACAAAGGAATAACTGGTTTCCAGGAGTACCTCTTGAACCCCCCAAAATAGCAAACACAAGAGGGGATGTGGAGTCAAAGAAACAGTCTCCTTTCCAGTGAGCTTGGAATCACAACACACAATGGCTCCTAGCGTCCGTTGCAACAGAAAACCCAGGAGTGCTGGGGAAAGCGAAAGCCGGGCCACCAGCCCATAGCAACAGGCCTCTCACTCCTCCCTGCCCTGTCTCCAGAAGGACGATCCCTCACCACACACTTCACACACCATAGAGAGTAAAGGGCAGGATGCGCTGTATCCTGAAGGCTTGCCTGCCTACAACATGACTTGACCTGAAGAAATGCAGGGTCAGACCAGAAACCAAAGGGCCCCTCTGTCCTGTTCAACTCGATAGATGGCGTCAGAGTCCCCAGAAGCAACAGGGATGAAGTCCCAAGGCAGAACAGAAGACTGCCCACCAGCATCTGAGTTCTCCTCAGCAAGCTCCCTGGAATTTAAGATTCCTCACTTGGGACATGATGTCCACTATGAGCTGTGGGAGGCTGGGGTCCCTCCATAAACACCTCTAGTTCCCTTGCGCCACCCTTCCATTCCCTTTTTTGCTCCTTATGGTCAGAGCTCCCCCTCATTCTCTGGCAGCCGGTCAGGGCTCTGGAGACCGCCAGACACATTCCGATTCCAGACCACTTGCTTAGCAACTGTGATGCCTTTTCTTGTCTGAAGAAAGGAGGCTGCTACACCTCACAGCATCACTGTGGGCTTTAAATGCTAGGGTGGACCTAGAGCTAAACACAGTTTGGGCTACTACTAGTCACTACTAGTAGTACCTGTCACACACTACACTAGTACACTAGTAGTCCTAGTCACTACTGCTGTACTCACCTAAAGGCTTCACTGTGTACCTGCTCTGTAAAGGGCCAGAGAGCAATGCTCTCTGTCGGAGGTAGGGATGGGCATTGTGTTCCAATAAAACTTCACGCATAAAAGCCAACGGTGGGCTGGATTGAATCTAGAGACTACAGTTGACTGGCTTCAGAGTAGAGAACTTCACTGGCACAGAGTCCTCACTAGCAGTATGACACAGACTACCTTCCCAGGTGCACAGTCTGGTCAGGAAACAGACAGAAATACACATCACGGTGATACCGTATTTGATACACTACCACGAAAGAGGAAGCTGGCTTAGAAAAAGAACTGTGAAGCATGAGATTGGGGACACGGCCCACTAAGCTCACAGATTCAGCCCTGCTCTGGCGGTAAACTGACAACTCCTGAAAGAAGAAGGAGAGGCAGGCAGTGTTATCCCAGCGATGGAGAGGTACTGTGTGGATCACTGGAGAAGGCCAGGGAACTGGGCACCATAGCCAGATTAGTTCAGGGAGGGCTTCTGTGTATAGACAATGGAGTAACCAGAGCAAGCCAGCAGGAGACAGCCGGAGAGTAATGCACCGACAACACGCTGGGACTTGAGCTTAAAGGGTAACACCATGAGCTTGACCCATTTGGGGTGGTGTGGTGTGAGGAGACAAACGGGAGGTGAGCTGTGGCTTGGGCTTAAGCACCAAGTGCAAGGAAACTGACCAACTCCACAGTGAACACAGGCTGGTATGGAAGGCAGGCAATGATTCTGAATGCATTAACTAAGACTCCAATGAGATGCAGATCTGAGAGCACAAAAGGGACTCAACGCTCAAGGCATTGGGTACTTACTGTCACTGAGTCCTGAGCATCACCCACCAAAGGTGACAAGCACATCTGAAGAGCTAGGAACCTTACACAGGGTAGCGAGTCGGCCAGGAGTTATGGCAGAGCTGACAGACTCTATCCCTTCCTGACCCTGGGCCCCACTACTGTCATCTTGAACTGGCGGGGGAGGGGAATTAGGTATGAACCACGCTGGAACTGATCATTAACCTAGCTCCTAAGACCAGGGCCTTGCCAGTGACCCACCCATCTCTCTGGCTGCCTCTTCCCTGCGGGACCTGTTCCAGAGCTTTTATCTCCACTTAGGGTTCCCTACAGAGAAAGGCTGGCTAGGATAAGCTTGATGCAGACATGTCTCTGTGCCTGGGAGGCCAGGGTAGGACATGCCCCTCCTTTCATAACAGGACAAGACTTGCCCCACATTTGGGAGAATAGTATACTGCTTGCTGGGTTTCAGCCCCTCTGATTAGTTTGAAACTAGCCCTTCTTAGAGAGCTGTTGGTCTACACAGTACAGGGACAACCATTGCCACTGTGGTGAGGATGCCCCCAGTACCCGGGCATCTGCATTTAGCCTTGGGCAGAAATTATAAGCCAATCATGAAATATCCAAAAGGAAAACCTTCCAGGCTGATCTCTGCCTCTGACTCCTTCCCTCTTGCCCCAGGCAGTGGCTCTGAGGAGGACTACTGTTTTCAAAGGGAAGTCACATGGGCCAGCTATGTACCCACTCATCCTACTCCTCAATTCCTCCTTTTCTGGGTGGTTGTCCTGCTCCCTGTTATCTGGTTTCAACCCCTCTCTGAACTGGACCAGGAGCCTCAGAAAAGCTGTTGGAGTTTAAAAAACAAACTGTAAATTTGTGGTCCACATTTGACAAAGCAAAGTTGCCCGTGCACACAAGCTCTTCCTTATCTTCTCCTCCCACCTGACTCTGCCACATTCTTCCCTCTGGGGATCTGAACTGGTGCGGTTCAGGTTAGATAGAATGACTGTGTCACCCTGCCCCTAGAACAATTACTCAGAAGTGTCACAAATGTGGCTGGCTGACAGACTGTATCTCTTATCTGTATCTGATGCTACTTAGGTGAGCACTGTAACTAGGCTCACTCCAGTCCCAGGGAGAGTGAACCGTAAGCTTCTCCCCTGCATTTTCCCCAGAGCACAATATGGTACATGGCAATGGTTTCTTTCACTCTGTGCTTTCGTTCCCAAGGATCTTGTCTCTGTTGCCATGTGAGGTAGAATCCCCACCAAGGCTGGAAGCCCACACAGACCGAGCCTCTGACCACGAACAGGTAGTGAGTTCTGTAATTGTCCCCGTGTAATTGAGCATCCTGCATCCAAGAGGCTCAGTAGAGAAGTATGGATGGTAGTGTGAAACCTGAAATCAACCTTGAAGCCCCACCCACCCAAGGAACAGGTAACTTTCTAGAATGCTGGGAATTACAGTTATTTGTTTAAAAAAATAAATAAATAACAAAGCCTCATGGACAAGTACAGTATGGGGTTGTTTTTATAAGTGCCTGCAAAATGTGTCCTGACCAAAGCCCATCTTGGTCAGTATTCAGTAAAACCTGTTTCAAATTTGGCTTAAAATGTTGAAATTGATTTTTCTCTCATGAATTAATCTCTAACTCTAACCATAACCCTAACCCTGATTAATAGTAGCCTAGAATCCTAACATCTCAGGAAGCCGAGACAGAAGGATCCAGCCCAGGCTACACTTGTAAGACCCTGTTTGAAACTTGTCTGGCAAAGTTGCACCAGCACCGGAGTGCAGAAGCATCATCTACAGAAATACAGACGTCTAAGGCTGCTCCCTAGGGACTCAGAAATACAGGGATTCAAACTTACTCACACTCATATTCTCTCTCTCTCTCTCTCTCTCTCTGTGTGTGTGTGTGTGTGTGTGTGTATGTGTGTGAGAGAGAGAGAGAGAGAGAATTAAAAACAAAAATCAAACCTAATTGTTTCTGTTGTTATAAGCAAGTGAGTCCAGAGAAGGATGCTATATACCCTTCAATACTCTACTGTATTCACCTGAGATACATCTCCCACTGAACCTGGAGGGCACTATTTCTTTGGCCAACAAACCTCATTATTATCCATGTCTCCACTCCTCCTCCATCATTGGGCTTACAGGCCAGAGGTCACATTATGCAGGCACTGGGGATCCGAACTCAGGTCCTCAAGCTTGGACAGCAAGTGTTCTTACTCAGTGAACCATCTCAGACTAGGCTGCCTATGTGATTCTTTTTTTATTGTTTGAGACAAGGTCTCACATAACTCAGGCTGGCCTCAGACTTACTGTGCAGCCAGGAATGGCTCCTGATCCTCCTGCCTCTACCTCCCAAGTGACAGGAGTGCGGGTATGTGCTCTCCACACGGGAATGCACCGCCACACCCACTCAGCTTACCCTGTCCCTTCTTTCACTAATATTTGTTTATAAAAAAAATAAAATGTACTGAAAAGTCAAAGTTAATGTGGTCTACACCTCCATCCACATCTCCCAGACTCTATTACAAACATGTCAGCGTATTTACTTCATCTCATGCCTAAGCTTCTGCCCACTGCTAACTTCATTTTTACTTCCAGATGTCCACACCTTACACTTGTGTCTTCCTAACGTTAGGACTCCCACAGGTTGGCCGCAATCTACACACGCTCCACGGCACTGGTTTAATTGCTCAGAAACAATTCTTACTTCCCCCTGGAGGACTATTAGTTACTGATGGATGCCAGGGAGGAGGAGTCTGTGCCTTAGCTGTGCGCCCGATGGTGTGCCAACCAGCTGCAGTGGCCAGTTCCACACCCATGGCCATGTAGGCAGCCTTGGTTAAACTCAGTGGTCCCAAAATAAAGCAAAATAACATGAACTGTCAGGAAGAATAGGTGGGGTTGTGAGTAACTAGAATGCATTGCATACATGGTTGAAATAGACAAAAAATCAATTTAGTTAATAAAAAATGACTCTTAAGGAGCTCATGGTGAGGGGGCTGGAGAGATGGCTTAGCGGTTAAGAGCACTGACTGCTCTTCTAGAGGTCCTGAGTTCAATTCCCAGCAACCACACGGTGGCTCACAACCATCTGTAATGGGATCTGATACCCTCTTCAGACAGTGTACTCATATACATAAAATAAATAAATAAATCTTAAAAAAAAAGGAACTCATGGTGAGTCCTTTGGAAAAATATATTATCGCCACACTTTAAAAATTTCTGATTTTTACATTAAGTTAGATATAATTAATTAAAAATAAACGTAAACCCATCACAATCAACTGTGCACTAAGACAGCACTGGCCCCCTGACAAGAAGACACTCAACCCTAGGAGGTGCTTGTAAGCCCAGGCCCAGTCCTCTGATGGGGGAACAATTATCCTAACCTTGGTAGGCCCAGAGCACCACTAGGGTCTTTAGGCAAAGCAGACTACCCAAGGTCTCCAAGCCGCACTTGATGTTAGTGGCAAGTTACTTCACTTGAGTGAACACTTGCGTGCACAGGCCAGTGGTGGCCAGGGACAGCCCGTATCTTCAAGATGTGCAGTAGTCACCAGACCTACAATGCAGCACCACCAAGAGAGAATCCAGTAAGCATGATCCCCAGTCCCTGGTGTGGGCCAGAACTGTTCCAGTTGCTAAATACATACATACATATATACATATATACATATATACATATATACATATATATGACAGTGTCCCTGTCATTCCCATGACAGTCTCCACGCTGCTCAGTCAACACTGCCACAGCGGCAAAGTGTATCACCCACCAAAGTGTTCCACATGTGCAGAGGGCGAAAGTGTCATAACTGTTCTACACATTCTCCAGGGGCAGCTCCCATGGCTGTTGGGAATTCTTCAATACAAGGAGCATCCAGGTACTGTGTGCTCCATCAATACCCGAGTCCTGGGGCCATATTCCTGAGAAGAGCATGTTTCTCCTCTCATGCCCAAGTCACTGGGTGGCTTTGACCGCATGGTGTCTGCAAACCATGCATCTCCTGCTCTAAAAGGTCACAGGTAGGCAAATACATCCTTTCTTACTAATAACAGAATGACATGAAACTAATATGATAAAATGTGTCCCTGTACTGAACTGTGTCAGATGTTGAAATAGGTGGGAAAGTCGTCTCCCTGCAAACCTTTTTCAAAGCTGAGATACTCCCTGTTCAGAGAACATGACTCTTACATCACCATTATCACCACCACTCCTGCAGCAGCAGCAGCAGCAGCAGCAGCAGCAGCAGCAGCAGCAGCAGCAGCAGCAGCAGCAGCAGCAGCAGCAGCAGCAGCAGCAGCAGCTCCTAGCACAGTAGCTTATCTGCACAGAGGAAGAAGGTTGGGACAATGTTGGAATGAGCATACAAGTCTAGATCTAGGGACCTACCTACCTCTGGGAAATAGAGTACTGGAGTGAGTCCTGGCCATCACATTGTATTCCTGACCCTGCCTGGGTACCTTTCAAGGTCCCAACTTCAGGGGGAGCTGCTGAGGCAGCAGTTTTTGAAACTGTACAAGACCATGTCTGAGGCTCCAACAGTGGTATCTGAATAAGCATCAAGCCCAACTATGCGCATTGTCTGCCCGCAGCCCTTCAGGCTGGAACTTACACTTCCTAAGTCAGCCATGGAGCCAGACAAAGGGAAGCCTGGGCTCCCACTCCAGTTCCTTGCCCATAATCCAAGGTGTCTTCTTAGCAGGGAGCAAAGTGAGTCACTCATATTCCTCAGGGGGACACCAGATGAGCGGTCTGAGAAACACTGCTCAGTCATAACCCCCCTGGAGCTCACCTCAGCAGCCATGGCGGCAGCTGAAGGGTGAGTGTGCCAGCAAGATAGCCAAATCCCACAGCAGAAATGATACGGTGCCTTGACCTGTGCTCAGTCACCCCAGAAGCTACCAACAACCAAGAAGAAACACTGGGATTTCTTACAGCAAATAAGTGCCCTGAACAAGTGCTAAACTCTTCACATGTCCTGAGCAGGCACTTAGTGTCACTTCCAGAGCCCAAGGAGGAGGGGAGGGGGCGATATTCACAAATCTTCAGCCAGCAAAGGGGGTCTACAGATGCCAGGACATCGCAGAGCATGATCAAGGCATCAGGGACCTCCTCTAGGTTTATCCTTGATTTGTTCACCATAATCTGCACAGGACTTAATGTAAAGTCTTGAGCTAGGCTTGGTGGCTCGTACCTATAGCCCAGGCATTCAGAAGGCTGAGCTGAGGAAAGACACTGGAGTCCAGGAGTTCAAGGCCAGTGTGGGCGGAAAAGCAAAGCCCAATCTCAAAGAAAAAAAAAGAGACAGAGAGAGAAAGAGACAGAGACTGTGGGGAGCACAGAAGGCGGCTATCATCCTTGCAGCCATCTTGAGCCATATACCCTGACAAGAGACTTGATTACAATAGCCTACAGCAGCTGAGCACACTCTGATAACATCTTGTTTTAGATACCCAGGATTTTCCCTTGGGTGTGTGTGACTTAAGGGTGTGACTTAGAGATCAGATTTAGAGACAAGACTTAAAGGTGTGATTTAAAGGTGTGGCTTAGAAGTGAGACATATAAAAGGTGAGAGGCAGACAGAAGAAATGATTAGACACTTAGGTAGTAGGCACTTGAGACTTGAGACAGGCGACTATTATTAGACACTTACACTTGGACTAGACACTTGGAAGAAGTAACTTGGAACGGGGAAAGAGACTAGCAATTTAGGACTGGGATTAGGACCTGAAACTTGGTACTAGGAACTAGGGACTTGGAGAGAAGAGAGACTGAAGAATAAATGAGATTGAATCACACTCTGTCTGGTCTCCATTCCTCACGTCCATCCTCACTCTCATTCTTGCTGAACCCAGACCCGCGGACCAGAGCAGCTTGGGGCAGTGCAAGCTCTAACAATTTAGCCCTCAAGGCTTTTGACAGTGCGGGTTCCAACATTGATAGAGCGGTCCCCGACATTTTGACCCCCAAGCGTGGGGCAGAGTGGTCCTCAACAAGAGACAGGATATCCTGGCACATAAAATCATTTGCTATATAAGGTTGACAACTCAAGCTGTATCCCTAGCATCCACATCAAGAACTAGACACAAGGCAGTAGAAAGGTAGCCCAATGGTTAACACTGCTTACTGCTTTTGCAGAGGAGCTAAGTTTAGTTCCCAGGACCTGTGTATTGAGCAGACCACAGCAACCTTTAACCTCAGTCTCTGTGGACACCTGCATACACATGCACATAGTCCCTGCCAACACACACACCAGTGCACATATATGTGCATGGTTCCCGCCTACATACAAGCCATTAAAGGTAAGGTTTCTTTTAAAAAGTTTGTGAAAGGCTGGTGTGATGGCACATCTGTTGTCACAGCACCCTACAGTGAGGTGGGACGCAGCCTGGAGAATGCAGAACCACACAAACAACAAAGGCTGTGCCTCCATAAGGGAAAACAGAACCAACACCGGCAAGTCATACACACACACACACACACACACACACACACACACACACACACTCACGCGCAGGCACGCACACACAGTACGTGCCCACAGTTGCAAACAAATGAGTAAAGTAACAGAATAAATTGGCAGACTTCCACTGTCTGTGAGTACATGGGGGACCTGCGCAAGCACCAGCACTCCACATTGTTTATCTTTAAGATTTCAACAGTATTTTTATTTTATAGATGCAGAGACCGAGGCCTAGCAAATAGTCCAGAAAACTGCAAGCCTTAAGAAACAAACAAAACAAGCCCCCAAACAAACACCAACCCACAAACAGAAGTCCTCATTATGTTGTCCTGACTAGTTTATGTCTACTTTATACAAGCTAGAGAGTCATTTGGGAAGAAGGACTCTCAATTGAGAAAATGCCTCTGAATGACTGGCCTGAAGGCAAGGTTAGAGTGTATTTTCTTAGAGACCGATATGGGAGGGCCTGGCCCATTGTAGGTAGTGCTATGCCTGAGCTGAGCAAGCCAGGAAGGAGCACTCTTCCACAGCCTCTCCATCAGCTCCTGCATCTAGGTTCCTGTCCTAGGCTCTGTCAACAATGAACTACAAGCTGCAGTATGAAATAAACCCTTTCCTCCCAAAGTTTCTTTTAGTTATGGTGCTTATCACAACAGCAGAAACCCTAAGATAGGCATGAAGTGGGAGAAAGAAAAACTCTATGAAGCATCACTGCCCTCTATCAGTCAACTCTATCCCCCCTCTACCACCCAACATCTGGAGATAAGAGAAAGTTAGAGGGAATCCAGAAGGGTCTAGGCAGAAAGGCCTAGGCAGGTGGGCTATAAAGGAAGCAACTGCTTCAGTATGGATCTCTCCTCAGATCCTCCAAGGACACACACTTCGGAGGCTGTGTCCAGCAACAGTGTATGGACGCCTGTCCAGCCACCTCACTCCATCTTGAGGGGTGGCCAATTACCTCCATGCGAGCCTTGTAGAAGTCCACATCGTGTAGCTTCTCCTTGCAGCGTACCAGCTCCATCTCCAGCCTCTCCACACGGTTTGCCTTTTCCCTCAGCGAGTCCAGCTCATCCCGATAGGCACGGGCTGACCGGGCATCTGCTGCAAGCTGAATATTCTGTGAGAGTGGAGAAGGTAGAAACCCAGATTAAGGCACCCATTTGAGGAGGAAGAAAGGGTCAAATTCCTACAGTGTGGAGTCTCCTGATGGCCAAGGAGTGACATGTCCATGCCTCTCTGTGGGGTCTCCTCACACTAAGAAACACAGTTGGCACCCTGAGGATGCTCTCAGGACAACAACTCTGGACAGCTTTGCTGGACAAGTTCCATGTTACATTCCTCATCCCCTGGGGCCAGTTACTGGGGAACCCCAGACTCAGCCCCTAGACATGCAGGCCCAGGTCTTGTGCTCACATCTTGCTTGGCCTTCTGAAGCTCCAGGACCAGCTGATCCACCTCGTGTCTGGTGTCTGCGAGCTGCTCCGTCTTCTCCTCCCTGCACGGGTGATTAGGAGATTGTGAGGGGGAGGATGTTACTTGGCAGGCTCTGTGAACAGGCTGCTACTTCTAGGACCACAGAGGAGAAAGGAGGGCACACAGGCTTCTGGGAGCCTGTGAAAATGTTCTGGACACTTCTGTGTGTTTGTACATGTGGTAACTGGAGTGTGCATGTGCGCACATGCTCACTTGTGCAAGTGCATGTAAAATCTAGACATCTGGCAGTCCATGTTCTTCTTTATGCCCTTCATATTTTCTTGAGGCAGGGTTTCTCACTGAAGGAGGAACTTGCTGTTAGACCAGCTAGCCAGCAAGCCCTGGGGATCCCTCTACCTCAATCTACAAGTGCGGGGCTACAGATGTGCTATTATGTGGGTGGGTGTTGGAGTTCCAAACTCTGCAAGTACTGTACCCACTAAGCCATCTCCCCAGCTCAAAAATCTTAGGTTTCTAACATGTACTCTTAAACTGGGTCCAATCATCACCTGTTGTCCCTAAGTGCTCAAGACAGACAAGGACAGTGTAGCCACAGCTCTGTGAGTTCAGATGACTTCTGTGAGGACATGGAGAATCGGGGTTGAGCAACTCCCCAGACGGACAAGTAACATTCACAACTTCAAGAAAACACTCCTCACCCAGCCCTATACTGAGCCTGCCTGGCACAGCAGCCTGCTTTGATAGACCGTCTGGCTGGAGCCTGAGTACCAGGAAGCCCTCCCTACAAGTGCAGGCCTGCAGAGAGCTGCTGCTGAGCCTTCAGCCACAAGGAGCTCAGAGCAGCCCTGCCAGCTGCATGGCAGCAGAGCTATCCCACAGCACCACATGTGCAAGCAAACTACACGAGAGGCCCATGTTTGGTCCACACCACAAAGAAGAGGAAAAAGCAGCAAGACTCACAGCTCCTGCCTGACGCGCCGCAGCCTGGCCTTGGTGTCAGCCAGCTCCACGGCCAGGTGCTGCTTGTCCTCACTGGACAGGCTGCTGGTGGGGCTTGGTGTGGAGTCTGGACTAGAGAATTTGCCAGGGCTGGGAGGATGCTGTGCTTGAAGGTAGTCCCTCTCTTGTGTCAGGTCCACGATTAGCTGCATAAGACAGGGATAAGACGGGAACACACAGGTTCACCAGTGCTTCCTGGACTGGAGCACGGTCTAGGCCTGACTAGGTAAAGAACCGCTGAGACAAGAGACTGAGAACCAGGAGAGGATGTTACATGTTTTCAGAAGGAAGATCTATTTAGTGTGATAAAATGTGAGTGGAAGCAGCCCCCCCCCCCCCCCCCCGCCCCAGGCACCCTCTAGGTCTGTCTTTCTGTGGGCATCTCCTCAAAGACCATTCGCTGCAGGGGCTGTACCCAGGTGAAATACCAGTGTCCCACCCCAAAGATCCTAACCAGCAGGCCGGGAGGAGCATTCAGACCCGAGAGAGAAGAGGTGGAGGAACGGCCACCTCAGGGACCCCTCCTGGCTGCTTCCGCTGCCCCACAGGCAAACCTCGGTACACTCGTCACGCTCATCAATGAGTCTGCGGAGGTGGAACACCATGTTTCTGGAAAGGGCCTCCAGCTCCTCTGGGGCCACATCTGGCAAGTCCAGCCACTGCAGGTCAAACACATTCTCCTGGTTGTGGGTCACCTGTAGGAATATGTCCTGTATTGCAGAGGCTGCTGTGCTTGGCCCTGGCATTCCTGAATGCACAGGGTCATGTGGCGTGTGACCCAGGCAGAGGCCAGAGCCCACTTTACACCTCATCCCCAAACCAAGTCAACCAAAACAGCCACCTACTTCCCAGACACCACTAAGCCCTCATTGATAAATTTCCCATAGTTAGCAGAAGGGCCCCTTAAGATAGTTTAGAAGCCATGAATACAGGCCACTTTTCCTCTCCTCAGATGACAAGACATAGTCACTGGGATGCCTCAAGCTGCATTAACGTATGACCTAGAGAAGGTAGGCCTCTCAGTGGAAGGATAAGGAACAGGCTTTACCTTATTCCTTAAAATAAAATCTAATGCAAACAGAACAAAATGTTAATCCTCTTAGTTCAGAATAGTGCATACATAGCAATCCTGGCTTTCTTTGGGGGAGTTATTTACAGTCTAAGGTGATTTGAGGGCCTGAGTCTCAATCCCACAGACCACAGAGGGCAGCTTGGCTTTACCACTGTCAGAGAGCTGAGATCTGCTGAGCTGCTGTCCTCTCATGGCCGGAAGAGAAACAGTATAACACACAAGTCTCAAAGGGGACACCAGGAAAAGAGAGGGGCCCACTGGGAAGCATTCAGATGTCTGAATTGGGATAAATATTATTCCATGGTACCCTGAAGCTAAGTTCTGAGGGCCAGGTCCCAGCCTGATCTATGCTAGGGCTGTGGAGACATTGAGTCTCAAGTCCATTGAGACTAGCTTCAGGGTCCCTAAGCCAGTGGCACATGGTCACCTGCTGAGTTTCTAATTACAGGCTCATTCTTTATCTCCCTAATTCTAACAAGCGGCTCCACACAGATCCTGGGCATGCGGACTTTTAAGAGATACCCAATAAAGCCCTATGCCAGCTGCTGAGTTTGATAATCACATGGGCCTCTTTGGTTGTATATTCCTTTTTATTTTTATATTTTAATATCCTGCTGTCTGCACAAGAAGGACAGTGAGTGGCAAAGAGCTGACAAATCTCAATGACCCTAGACATGCACATTTGCAAAACACAACACCCCCAAAGGAAATTAAAAGGCCGACTGCTTCTTAAACCCAAAGAAGTATGGTAATGCTTAAAAATATTTACTCAGTACCAACTTTCTCTTACATCAGGTTAGCTGGGCCTCCAAATGTAATGAGTGACATCTATAGCCTATTTCAAATCCTGGCTTGAAACTCTCCACCCCAAGATGTCCCAGTCACAGCCACGTCACCAGCATCTACCACGAAAGCCCTGTATGCGGTGCCTCTTCTAATAGCACAATGGTTCTTACATGGTCTTATTCCTGCATTTATCTACTTGATCTAATCACAGTGAGTTCTGAGCCCTAACGAGGCACCCAGCACTGAGAGAAAGGTTCATCCTGTGTGGACATCTGCCCCACAAGGAAGCCATCTTTTCTGCTAATGCTACCTTAGTCAGTCTTACGCAGAGGGACAGGAAGGCCTGATTTGTCCTTCCCCATGGCCATGTGACAGTGTAGCGGCCTCCTGAGACGTGCTCTAAGGACGTGCTGGTTTGACATCTCCCTCGGTGGTAGCTTGTTTCCTTGTGTGTCACTGACAGCAGCGGAGACTCTCTATAAAGATCAACTGTTCAAAGCGGATGACATTTGCCAGAATACATTTTCAGGGCTTATAAATCAAACTCTGAGCCTAAACCATTTGACAGCTCTTAAAAATAGTCTGAGTCCATATAAGGCAAGAAGAAGCAGGCAGAAGATGACTTGATTGAAGTGTGTGTGGTGTGTGTGTTTTTCAAACCTCTATTTTTATTTTAGTTTGCTGGTGGCTACCTTTCCAAACAGAATCAATGCGACTGTGGTGTAATAAAACCTAAAATTAACAAATCATTCATGGTGACGTAGTCATCACCATGGCCACCCCTGACCGACCCCAGACCTACCTCCTGGATATGAGCCACAATGCCAGCCTGGGTCTCAATGTCCAGCTGTTTGATTCTTTCAATGAATTCCTCTTTTCTCTCACACTGTGAAGGGTTATATGAATCAATAGAAGCATTCTTTCAGGTACAGGAAACCCGGTAACAACCACACCCACAGCAGCCTGGGGGGTGGGGGGCCCTTGTACTGTCCTCAGACTAAGACTTTGCACAAAACTCTCTGGCCACCCACAGGAGACTGGCTTCAGAAGCCCAAGTTTGACTCCACACAAACACACTTCTTCACAAGCAAGTGAGCGCACGTGACTCAGGGCGAGCAGGCACACCTCAGAGGGCAACTGTTTCTGCTTGGTGACACTGGGGATAGAACTCAGGGCTTTATACATACTAGCCAAGCATTCTGTTATGGAGCTTGGCACCAGCCCTTGGTTTTTTGAGACAAGGTCTCTATAGTCTAGGTTACCCTAAAATTCATAATACCCCTATCTTAACCCCCAAGTGCTAGGATTACAGGTGTCTGTCATTATACCCAACTATATGTTGACAGTTTTATACTTTCTGTCCTCTGAAGACAGAAACTGTCCTAGATCCTCAACTCTGCCACTGTAGCTGGAAAACACGCAGTTGACAACTGCAAAAAGCAAAGAGAACAGTAGCTCAATAAAACTTATTTATAAAAATAGGCCTGAGATCTGGCCTACATGCTATAGAGAACACACAGTATGGTATCCTGGCCCAAAGAACTACAAACAGTTGTCACACTGTCTCCCTGTAATGATGATGTACTGGCCATCCAGAACCCTCCCTAACCACTGCACAGCCCTACCTGAACAGCACAGCCCAGCACCAGCAGCAGCACTTTCTTAATCTCCTCCATGCTCTTCCCTGTGACAAAACAGCAAGAGATTTAATTAAATACAACTGCTTAAGAAAGTAATGTATATTTTGCTTTAAGGAGGAAACAAAAATCAGATAAAAGACCAAAACAAAACAACCCAACAACAACAACAAACCAGTAACCGCTTACACGTGCGCACTATGCAGAAGTTCATTTACTTACCTTTTACCTCGTGAGAATTTGTGCAGAGCCATTTGAGCACTTTACCATTCCCATACCTCACAAATCTCTCTCTATGATAATTGACAGGTCTCAAAACCTTCAGCGTGCGCTGTAAGCAAAGTCCAGGAGGGGACAATGATCTACGGCTCTGCCTGTTGTCACGTGAGAGCTCAGGAAGAGCAGGACAGTATGAGAACCACATGTGTTCTGCTTCATGCTACTAACACTTGTGCATCTCACGCCTCCTTGCTCTTCTGCTTGTGAGGGTCAGTGTTGGGTGGGAGTGTTCTAAGATAAGCCACAGAGAGCACATCTGGCACCTTTTGTTTTCTGAGGCAAAGGCTTTTGAAGTAACCCGGCTGGCCTGGTCCTTGTTATCTCCCCTTTTCGTCATCCCAAGTTGTGAGACTACAATGATACACCTGGACATGCATTATACTTTAGTGTTTACCAAATCACTTTGCACAAAAGCTCAATCAATCACCAACTGCTTTCCAGGGGCAGGTTTTCAATATTTTGATACAAGATGCTGCAAAGGGTATCCTACTGGTCAATTCTCTAGGAACAGCCTTATATACTTTCTTGGGGCAAATACTACTACATCTGTCATGTGGCCAAACTGTCCTGAAGACGGGCTTTTCCATTCTGCTATGAATTACAGAACAGTTTCCACATTCCAACCTTGGTCAATATATCTGGCCACTGTCTTAATTTTGCCACTAGGATGGATCCCAAACCATACTTCATTCAAAGTTAACTGTCTGTCTTTGGGCTCTCAACTTGGCTTGGTCGCTCCACAATGGGGTGACTGGGGAAAGCCATACTCTGTCTCCAGCATCAGTTCCTGCTTCTGTGAGATGGAGGCGGCTGGCCTGGATCATGAGCAGGGTTTCCATGGAGGTTTGTTAAAAAAAACCAAACTACTGTTTTCTGTCCTTTTTGTCACATCCTGTCATACAACAGGGAAAGAAAGGTGGACGCCAAAAATCACTATTTACTTGAAAGACTTCTGACTCTATCACACTGTTCCAAAATGGCACCAAGTAGCAACTGGAGACACTTGTGATACTAACTTTCACCATCAACTTGACTGGATTTGGAAGCACTTAGGACATCTCTGTAGGAATCTTTGAGGGCAATTCCGGAAAGGCTTAACTGTGGAGGGAAGACCAATGCTTACATGGATGTATCATGCCGTGGGTTGGAGTCCTGGACTGAAGAAAAAGGAGAAGGGAAGGAGCCTGATTGAGTGCTAGCACCCACCTACCCCCCCACTCTGTCCTGACAGGAGCAGGACATGTGATAATGTAAGGCGCCCACACTCCCACCATGAACTCCACATCTTTCCCCACCATGATGGACCCTCTTAGCTCACAAGCCAAATACATTCGTCTTCCCTTACGTTGGTTCTTTGATAACAAACTGGTATTTTATAACAAAGTGAAAAGTAAGTAATACACTGCACAAATAAAAACCCTAAACCGCACCCAAGAACTGGGATACAGACAAAGAGGTATGGGCAGTAACCTGTGAGAGACTTCTAATTCCTGGCCAAGACTGCTGAATTTGCTCCTTGTGCTAGCATGGCTGTCAAGCTCCAGAGCAGGGAGGTAGCTGGGAGTTCACTGCCCTAGGCCCACAGCACCTCCCAGACTTACCGTGGGACCTGAGGCTATTTCTTTGTCCTTAGTGACACATCAAAAGATGAGGCCCCGTGGTATGGATCCACACACTACAGCCTTCTACTTGGCCAGAGGCTCTGACCTACTCATGACCACACTCCCTTTTTATCACCAGAAAATCAAGCCTTCCAGGTTGGTTTTAATCAAAAGGAAAGGAAACTCCCACAATAAGCGCTAACAGCCTCAAGTCAGTCAGGCCAATGAAACTCTGGGGCGTTGCCAGTCAGCATCCACCTCTTTCCCCTCTTGAGTGTCACAGATCACTGGCAGGCAGGTGGCCCTCATGTACCCTTGGGTGAACACAAAAGTACTTGCTCCTGGCCCTCCAGTAACTACACAGCCCTTGCTTCCATGCTTATCTGACCTTATCACTGGATCTGAGACATGGGAAGAAAATGCTTCTAGGGTCTGAGCTCATGAAGAAAATAGTTACTCTTCAGTCAAGGGCCAAAGGATCTAATTATAGCATCCTTCAGAATAACTGAGACAATTCCAGTGATCCATTAGAATAAGAGACTAAAATAATACGGAGAGGTGGGCTTGAGGGGTCAGTCCCCATCAGATGGGGGGAGTAAGCACTGTGTCCTACCACACAGAGAGCAGTTACAGCTCACAGTACAGTGAGCCACCACGGACACTAAGCATATAGGTGATACACAGATCTATATGCGGGTAATATAGCCACACACATAAAAAATAATTAAAACTAAAACAACAACAAAATGCAATGAGGTCAGTGCGAGAGCAAGGGTGACCCTGGCACCCTGCCAGCACCCGAGGGCCACCCTGAGCCATTTATGCACCCAAGAAGTCATCATAATTAAGGGAGAACTAAAAAAGAGCTAGATGTGGTGGCAACAGCTGTAATACCAGCACTGGGGAGGCTGAGGCAGGAGGATCATGAGTTCAAGGCCAGCTTGGGATACACAGAAAGATCTATTTCAAAACAAGACAAAACACGGTCAGGTAATGGCACCTCCCGCCACGTCTGATGGCCTAATTTTGATCCCTGGGACCCACACAGTTTGAAAGACTGACTCCTACCTCCACACTTCATTCATCACATGCATGCACACACAGAGATAATAAATTAATAAAAGTGTAATATAAAAATTTAAGATAAAATGTGAAATGTTATCTCTATAGAACACTGTTTGAAAAAAAATAAAGATTTTTGTGTGTGTAATGAGGAACAAAGCTTAAAAAAAAGGAGAGAGAGAATCAAACTCAGAAAAAGATTCCATAAAAGAAACAATAGGAATAACCCCCATAGAGATAAGCAGGGTCCTACCCTGCTGGGCTACACCCCTGGCCACTGATGCTTGCAGCCTACACTTTTCACCTGGCAGGATCCTCCTCAAAGGAGCTCAGAAGGAAAGGCCCACGCCAGCACCCGAGTGCCACCCTGGATGGAGTCCACGCCATCCTTCTGGTGAAAAGTGGACGCCAATTTCTTCCAAGATTTCACTAGTAAAGAAAGAAGCTTTTTCCTAAGTTCCTCAGGGTATAGATTTGACTAGCTTCAGGGAACACCACAGGACTCTCTTGGGTCCCTGCAGCAGGCATGCAGGGCTAGGTAACTCAGTCAGACCAGAGGACAACCAACTCCCTGCCAAGCACCTACTGTATACTGGAAGTATAAAAGTCAAGTGCTCTAAATGCAGACAGATGTGGACACAAATGAGCATGCCAGACATGTGAAAGAGTTGACAGGCCAGAGAGATGGCTCAGTGGTTAGAAGCACTGGCTGCTATTCCATAGGATCCAGTTTTGGTTCTCAGCATCCACATGGTAGCTAACTACTGCCTGTAATTACAGTTCCAGGGGATTTGACACTCTTCTGGCCTATATGTGAACTGCACACATGTGGTACACAGACATACACACAGGCAAAACACCTTACACACACACACACACACACACACACACACACACACACACGGTGACCTAGAAAAAGAACCTAGCTTGCAGTGTCAAGCAAGGCTTCTAGGCACAGGAAACAGCATGTGCAAAGGTACAGGGGTAAGAAGGCATGTCTCTCAAATTGTAACTGCTTTGTGGTTAGGCTTACTGGAGCTGATTTTCAGAGAGATGGTGCTGGGGACAAAACAATGTCATTTTCTAGGCCAGGTGACTCACAAGGAACCCCAGGTAGTGAAGTCAAGACACCCACTTTATTTATCTTGTGGAACCCCGGCAGTCTGAGTCAGTGGTGAAGTCTAAGAAAACCCTACTAGCCTGTTTACAGCCTGCCTACAGCCTGTCAGAGTCACCCAGTTCTTTGCAGTCAGCATGGAAAGCAACAGATAAACTGGTCAATGAACCCACAAAACTGGAAGATGTACACAGCACCCAGCTCCAGTGCAGGAGAAAGCATCTGATTGCACACAGAGTGAGGTGTGGGATGAAAAAGAGTGAGCAGTTAGCCACAGCATGGAGCTGGGCTAGATCAGAGGAAAAGGCCTCTGGACCTTCCCCGAAGCCCATGCAGACAGTAAGGAATCACACCTCAGAGTCCTGAGCACAAGTCTACAGACTGGTACCAATGGACACCAGCACACCACACAGAACTGGTCTTGGATAATGCTAGCATTCCTCCGTGTCTTCCGGCTCCCTCCTTGGATCCCTTTGGCTGAAGCCACTGGAATGCTTAGAGCTGACCTCTTGTATTGAGATTCAGAACCTGAATAAACCGAGTCACCTGTAAGAGATGACTGAGGAGCAGGCAAGGCAAGCAAGCGTCCTTTTCTAAAGGAGTCCTTCCTGCCCTAGCTGTACTCTCAGCCTGGAGGAAGGCAGGAAGGAAACACTGGGGATCTGGAGACAGGGTCAAAGAACAGCAGGGCAGCTCGACCCTGTCTTGCTAACTCAGCAGGTTGAGGATTGTAAATCCCAGGCTTGCAGGGGTGGCTGGGGGGTCAGGGGGACGTGTCAGCCTTACACTCACACAGTACACAGACAGAGTACTGGCCCTCTGGCCTGAGCCTGCAGAGATATGCAGCCTCTATACCAATAGGCACTACCACTGTACTTCAGAACCAAGTGCTATGGCTACCATTTGTATTAACCCCAAAACAGTCCTGAAAGAACGGCAGCAGCATCTCCATCTCACAGAGGAGGAGGAGGCTGAGTCAGAGCTAAGATCTGCTCCTGAACCTGCAGCTCCTTCCACCTCCCTCCTCTCTGGCATCCCAGTACTCGCTATGCAAGTGCTCCTCCACGTCTGCTGGCTGACAATGCTAACTGCTGCAGAAGACCGATTGCTAAGATAGCAGGTTTGGTTTCCACAGATAGATGTCTTTCTTGGTAATTCTACATTCCGCTCTCCTCTGGGTTTACATGTGAGGGTGGCCCACTAACACTGCTTTCCCTGGTTTTGTGGTTAAAAACCGGTCATTTCATAAGCAGGATTACAGGGCTGTCCTATTTGTAAAAACAACAGTTTGAACATGGTATCAACAGTCCCCCATGTACATCTAGAGATTCACCCAAGAAGCCTAGCTCTGGGGCCGTTCTGGAAGCTCATGTGTTATTATTTATTATTATTATCATTACTATTTATATTATTTAGATAGAATAGCCTTCCATAGCACTACCATGGGCACAAAAGTGCCCATGCGTGGGAGCACGGGACAACCTCCACCATCCATGCTCCACTCGAGTGGTAGGAAGCAGTCTCACATTCTGGGCGGGAGGTTGTGAGTTTTCTCACCCTCAAAATGTGATCATACATGACACCCACCAGGCATGGAAGTGACTATTCAATCCCCTATTTTTTATTTAGTCCTTCAACAAACATTATCAACTACACACTTTTGGTAGGCACACCGCCACATGTCCGTATGAAATGGTACAGGAGTACTCCAAGTGCACCTGCCCAGCTGCCCCGTCCATCCTGGTGTCTATCTTCCATAACAAGTCTGCCCAATGTCTCTGAGTGCCCTGGCACCACCACAAAGGACAGAAGACAGCTGTCCCCAACTTGAAACCACAAGCCCTTAGGACACCCTCACCATCCTAGCCTGTCTCTACCAGTCTGGAATGCAAACTTGACAGAAAATTCACCAAGCAAATAAGAGAGAGGAACAGAATCTTCCCAGGAGAGATGAGGGCCACGCAGCAGCAACAGAGTCAGATGGAGAAGCCCAGGCCCAGACATCAGTGAGAAAGACAAAGACCTTTGACAAATAACATCTCCTCCTTCATTCTCTTCCTCCGACTCGACTGGTCGCAGCCACAGAGAGCAGAACTGCTAGCGGCCATGGTGCTGGTAGCTGGGGCTCTCTGACCACTCCAGGAAGTTTACTAAACAAAGCCTGGTTTCTAAGCAGGCCCTGCTGGCCAGAGGGCTGGCCCTGGACTACTGCGCTGGCCCAAGCGTGCTGGGGAACCAAGCTCCATCTGTTCCTAGGAGGCATGGCATGGACTTCTAGTGTCCAGGTCACAAAGCCAGCACTGGAGTCCGACAGAAGGCTCGCATTTCTGAACTAGCAAGCAGCAGGAAAGCCAGGAGCAAGCTAACAAGTCCCTCAGAACATCAAGGTGCTTTTCTGAGGTGCTGTTCTCAAGGATCAAAGGGGAGTGATACCAGAGTGATCAAAATTCTGGTAAGAGGGGGACTTTACAAACTGATTGTATTAGCTATTTTTCTCAGTGCTGTGACAAAGAACCTGGTGAAAGCAACTTGATAAAAGGTGCATGCAGGATCGTGGTTTGAAGGAATATGCTGCGTCAAGGTAGGGAAGATGTGGAGACATGCAGGCCCATGGTTTGAAGGCAAATACCCTGTCATGGTAGGGAAGATGTGGAGACAGAGTGAGGCACCTGCTCACGCTGCATCTGCAGTCAGGAAGAAGAGAGATAAACAGTGGCACTCACTGGCTTCTTCCTTTTCTTCTTATTCAGTCTCAGATTCAATCTGAAAATGTCCTCAGAAACACACGTGGGTCCCAATCGAATCAAGTTAACAAATATTAACCATTAATGCTTACATTTTCTCTCTCCCCATTCAAAGAACTAAAGGTTTTTCCAATTTATTGTCAGCACGCTGCTTGTTGGTAAAAGTGCCTGTCACCAAGCGTAACAACTCGAGATCAATTTCCCCACGTGATGGAGAGAGAGAACTGGCTCCTAAGAGCCATCCTCAGATCTTACATTCACTGTGGTATGTCACACACACACACACACACACACACACACACACACACACACACACACACACACACACACACAGAGTCAATGTAGTAAATAAATATACAAACAGGCTTAGAACAAATGCAGGCCTGGATAAATGAGATTAAAACATAGGCTGGAAAAGGACACAAGAACGGCTCAGCAGCCTCGTCACCCCACCCACCCCATCCATCCCACTGCAGGACTCCAGGAAGTCAGCCGTGGAGGAAAAGGGCCCTTTCAGTTCTAAGGGGAGCAACCTAGGTATCAACAAGGTCAATGGTGACAGGCAGAGCCTGGGCCCTTGCAGGAGGTAGCCTGCAGAACGAGCACATCCATCTAGGTACCTCAGTTAGCTGTGCAGGGCTGTTCCGCATGAGCTGTGTGAGGATCCAGAACTTCAGGGCTGCTCCCTTAGAGGACAGAGAGGCATGGCTCCCTTGGAGCATCCCCCTCCCTCCCAGGGGGGCTGCTGGATCTTACACATCTCCAACTCTGATCTCCTCCCACCTGACACCCCTCTTCACCTCTATAGTCTGGATGGAGAATGTCCCCCAAAGGCCCATGTGTTGAAGGGCTGGTCCCAAAGTAGAATAATGATGGGACCTAATGGAAGGTCTAAGTTTTGTTTGACTAGGCATGCCATGACCCTGGTCACTTATTCCTCTGCTCTGTGGCCCTAACGTGGGAGGTTTTGCTCCAACATATGCTTCAAGGTCCCAAAGCAACTGAATTATGGGTGGCAGCATCCCAACAACATGACCTAAAGTAGGCCATTCCCCTGTGAGAGGTGATCACCTCAAGTACTAGCTCTGTGACAGAAAGCAAGCATGATTTGCCTTCTCTGCTAAGAGCTCATCAAACCCCTGCCCAAATACCACCACTCCCCACTCGCCTGAGTGAAATTAACTATCCCATTTACACAGAGAAGCAAGAGGGGATGACCTCCATTACGGATTCTCCTCTACAACCTCCCTGCCCCAATATACACTGGGGACTTCTCTATGGCTCCCGGCTCACTGGATCCAAATAGTGACCATCTGAACAGCAAATTCTGGGAACAGGTTTGGGCTGAGCTCCTTCTGCAAGGCTCCAGCCAAGGGGCAGCCTGCCAGGATGAAAAAAAGATGCAAGGGCATTTGGGTCTCCTTGGGAGGGGTCAGAAACCAGGCCTGTGGCCAACCAAGGAGGATGGCTATGCACAGACTACTCCAAGCCCCCCAAGTGCTCCATCCGTTCCTGCAGACCTATGTTCAAGTGCCATATACGGAACACTTGGGACCAATGGCCAGCCCCACTGACAGCTGGCCCAAGAATTCTAGCTGTATTCATAGACAGGTCCCTGCAGAGTACACACATGAGGTCGCAACACCTCCACAGACCCCAGGAATCAGAACTGGAATTTAGAATGAGCATAGCAATGGTGGTGGTCTGTCCTGCTCAGGACCTATGACCAAATACCCCAAACCACAACATATGCATAACGTATGGATTTAAACATGTTTACTGACCTCCATGCCTCTAAACTTGTATGGCTCCGTCTCTTCCCATTTAGCCGATGCAGATGACCTCAGCAATTTATGAGTCTGTAAATAACTACTGTGCTTGGATACATGCCTTGGAAGAAAAAACAAGCTCTCTCCCAAACTGTTCTATGATGCACCACAGAAATTAATTTGCTAACACTCTGGCTTCTTGTCAGACAAATATAGTCTTTTTGTGTGTATGGCACAGTGACAGGCCTGACTGCTGAGAAACCACAAGTGCTGGGCACACCACTCTACCTCATTTTACAGTCAGAGCTGGGGCAAGCCCTTGGTCTTCACGAGGCTCCTGCAGAACAGTCTCACCAGTAAACCAAGTTAATGGGCTTTGATGAATATGCAGCTGGCAAGATAGTGTGGCTCTCTCTGTGGGCCATCTCTGGCCTAAGGAAGAGACACAGCTGTTACCGAGCAGGGATTAAACATCACCCGGATGACCTTTTTTATGTACCCAAGTCTGTGACTAAACAGCTGTAGGAAGCTGGGCTTAAAGGAGAAGCATATGGAGGGGTGGGAACAGGTTTCCCACACACAGGCTGTGGCTGTGTTCGCTGAGCAGATAGTTCATGCCAGGCTCCGATGGAGACACTGGGGTATAAGATAGACTGTTTGCTCAAAGGAGCTAGGGGAGAAGGGAAAGCAGGACAAGATAATGGGGCAAGGAGGCCAGGAGGGCTGCACTGAAGAGGTTCCAGGAGCAAGGACTTGACAGGCTGCCCTGTGGGTGCCTGAGAGGAGTGTAGCAAGGGAGAGAAGAGCAGCCGATGGTGCCAGGAATGTCAGTGAATGTACTGTTTTGGGATCAGTGACCTTGTTCCATTGTGGTACATGTGCCAACAGCACAAACCTAACATCAGACATCAGAATGCTATGATTAACAGTGTGGTGTTAGCCATCTCCAAAAAAGGCTCAGGTGTGCCCCTCATTAGATGCAAGAGTGTAAAAAGGAATTCTCTCTACTCCAGGGCAGCCATGGTTCCTTTTAAATGCTAACTCCTGTTCTTTGTTTAAAAGGAACCACAAAATGCTTCACACATCTATTTTTAAAACTTAAAACTGAAAATTTGATTCCATAAATATGTCTCTCTGCCTCTGGGATTTGTTTGTATCTTCTTATTGGCGGATGTCTCCTGCCATCCTCCCTGACTCTCAGAACCCCTCGAGAGCCCCCGTCAAACCTGTCTATCCATGCATCACGGTGAGACCATCACTGCCCTCAAAGGCAGCCTGCTGAGGCCACTATCTAGTACATCAGTCAGCCCTGCCTAGGCAGCTGAGCTTAGGTGTGGGTGTCATTCTTTGCTTTAATATCTGATGCTCATTGTCTCACATCACTTCTCCTCAGGAGCTGGAGCCAGAGCCTCTGAAATGGGTCTGTGTTGGGTATGCATCACAGTGGGGGCCTTGGGACCACTCACCTCACCTGCTGACAAACACTGAAAAGCAGCTTCCCCTGATGTTCTCAGGACAGACCAAGGGGAGGGTTATACAATTCTGTAGACTTGTGGGAAAAAGCATTCACATAAACTATACACTTAAAACAGAGGGGATTCAGCAATATGCAGACAAAGGTGGGCTAGGTTCAGTAAATAGATGTATAAAGAATCTACTTCCAGGTATTCTGGTTTGGTGCCACACAGGACTGTTTTCCCTGACATGGACAATCTGTCTCTGGTATGAGTAAGAGGTCTGGAGGAAGAGAAGAGAGAGGAAAAAGGTATCCAGATTTGGGGGCAGCAGAAGGCTCGGGGAGTGGCTCAGCAGGGCAGGAAGAACGTGTTGATTCATTCACCACTGACATTTTCCTCAGCACAGTGATCTAACCAACTTGTGGTCAAAAAGGTTGAATGCTGGCAACTGCTGGGACAGGGTGTATGACACAGGCAGAACTGAGGCCCCAGAGAGCCCAGGCTGCCAATCAGCTGCTCTGCTTATCAGCCTAGTGACAAGGGTGTGTGCATAACTAAATTCCTCACCTATAAATGGGAATGGCACTGACACACCCAGAAGTACACTGTCATTTCCACACTTTTAAATGTGTTCAAAGGTTGGCAAAGGAGCAAGCATTCTCCAGCTCCTCCTCTGCTCTCAAAGCAGACAGAATGGCAGCCCTTGCTGGCACAGCTACCTTACAAGCCATCACTTGTCTCCTGGCTAATACCAGCCCCGTATCAACCTGGAAGACAACACAGTTCTCGGAGAAGCAACCCACTTCCCCAGGGTCACCATACAAGTCTCTAAGGTCCCAACGTTCTCTAGGGCTCAGAGGTGGCTGGACAAAGCCAGAGCTGAAGTCTGGAGGACCAAAGGCTCCTTCCTATTGCTGATGCAATGAGATGGTATGGGGAAGGTCCTCACAGGCAGGAACCACCAAGCAACCTAGTGGACATGGAAGAGCCACCAGGTCATGCTGGTACAGATGGTCATGGTCCAGTGTCAAGGACGTTTCTTTTTCAGTGTACAATACAAAAACAGGTGGGCATGTTACCAGCTAGAGGCCAAAAAGAATGTGTCCTGCCTACCTCTACTGTACCAGGAAGCTGCTGCTGACACTCCCAAGATCACACCATGGAGCAAATGGCTCTTTTAAAAGTCACATCCTAGGCTGGTCACTGGGTATACTTTTCCTCCAGTTTTAAGAGAACTTGGGTACTGTCCCAATCAGGAGAAAGGACAGCTAGACCCCAGGCTGTCGAGGTCAAGGAGCAGCTCACAGAGTTAGACTCCTTCTGTAAAAACTGCTAAGTCTCAGGACCCTTGGCCTTGGCCCACCCTGCAGGTGTGGTTCCCTTATTCATCTTAGCATCTCACCTTCTCTGAGTTTCCAAATAAGAACCCTTATTCACTGGCCAGATGCTCTAAGTCCAGTGAAGAACATGAGACCACATAGGGGACCACTCACAGAACATACACAAACATCACAGGATCCCTGAGGAGAGACGCTGACTTCCCTAAATGTGCTTACCTCCCAATCTAGGCACACACACATCACAATGGAGTCTGATACCACATTTACAGAGTAGTGCCTACAGAGACCATCATAACTTCCACTCCCAAAGCTAGACCTGTCCCCTCTGAAGGGACAAAGCACAGGCCTTCTCTGTCTCCGCATGCACATCTGAAGACGGAGAGGGAAAGCACGCTTGGCTTATAGCCTCAGGACGATAAACCACTCTCTAAAATTGTACCAAAACCATCACGTGTTTCCCTGAGCTGCCTCCAAGCTGGTAGCCAGAACTGTGGCTAACAGCTGTCCAAACTGATGGCATTGCCTAGGCACTACAGGAGGTGGGGGTGGAGCTCTTGCACTCACCAGACAGTGGGTCTTTGCCAATCATCAAAACATTGGGCAAATTCATTACGATCAGCTGCTGGAGAACTTCCTACAGAGACAAAGAGAGAAAGGCACCGTTAAGAAGAGGGGACAACAGTAAAGAACCACTGGGTAATAGAGTCACTGGAGAAGCCTGCAGCCACTACAGGGCAACTGTGAAGGCCCTAAATGATAGGATAAGCCATCAACAGAGTGTAATCATCCTGCCCTGCTCAACAGACAAAAAACGATGGCTGCACATGCAGAAGCCTGGGGAGGAGATAAATGGCATGCCGGGATTAACTTGTTTTTAAACGCTCTCCTGAATTGTTTTTGTTCATATAGCTGGTGCAGTCAAAACAAAATAGAGAATAAAAAAATGGAGATACCACCGAGCATTAACATGCTAAGGACCACGAATCTGAGCACAAGATGAAGCTTTGGGTCATGTTTTGTTAGAGATTTTACTTTTTTTCACAGAGAGTGACTTTGCTAAGAGAAGAATGCATCTGGTTACTCAGCCCAGTCAGGTGGCCTTGGGGACAGCTGCCTCCTGACCCTCAGAGGAGTGCACCGAAAGAAGGCAGGACATGGCCATCAGTCACAGCCTAGCATCTGTGGGTCTCTCACTTCTGTCCTGGTCCATGGACTGGACAGGGTCTGTCTTCCTCCCAGCTTAAAACTGCTTTTCACAAACTGGAAGAGAAAAATACAATTGGGGGCTAGGGAGATGTCTCAGTGGGTAAAGTGCTTACTGTACAAGCATGTGGACCTGAGTCTAGATCCCCAATGTGAAGAAGTGTGGCATGGCAGAGAGGATATTATCCGTGTGTGTGTGTGTGTGTGTGTGTGTACATTTGTGTGGCAGTGGCAACAGGGGCAGGGAGCAATAACAAGCGATCTCCAGAGATCACTGGCCAGTCAGTCAGTGAGAGACTCTGAGTTTTCTTACTTAAAAAAAAAAAAAAGGTAGAGAGTGGTAGAAGAAATCCAACATCACCTTTGGCTCCATGTGCATAAATATATGGATGGACAAATGGGCGGGCAGGTGAATGGACATGGACAGATACACACACACACACACACACACAGAAATCTAGTTTTACGGAACCTAAGGAGAGGAAGGGGTGGCACAGCAGAGAAGCTTCATGCCTCTGAAAGTGTTCCCTCTGGGATGTAGCTTGAGTGGAATTTCTCTGCTGCACAAAGGGGAGGCATTGACTGTGTCCAGCAGGCTTCCCACTGGCATTGGAGAGATAAAACTAGCCAGTAGGCTAGCCCCACAGCCGAGTACCTCAAAACCATCTCAGAACCATGAAGTGAGATACCTGACAGTCTAGTACCTGGGCTCACACGTCACCTCGCCAACCAGAGCTGTCATCTCAAACACACGAAGCTCTCCCCACACATGTGCAAACAGGACATCTGGAAAGCAGGGTTCTCTCTGGCCAGCACACCCATCCTGTTAGGCAGCGCCCTGCCCAGGCGGGCCCCAGTATGAAGCTACCCTGGGAGAACAAGACTGTCCTTGACAACTGTCTGCATCCCCTTCTGAGCCCCGGTTGGCTTTCCTGCCGCTTTGTCCAGGCCTCTGAACCCTCAAGCACTCTTCTCAAACAGAGGTTAGTATAGGAAGCGATGCTCTCTTCACCGCTCTCAGGGTCCTCTGTAAAGTCTCTGAGAAGCTTCGTGCTAACACTAAGCAAAATATCATTAGAAAGTGCTGCTGGGAAAACAGTCTTTCAAAACTGGGGCGTCGCCTCAGTTAATCACGACTTCCTGATTTCCCTCAAGAAAAGCGTTATTTATGCAATGTAAAAAATTGTTTAATAGCATGGGGGCGGGGGTGGGGGGGAGGCACGCCTATTTCAGTGGTCACAAGGGTGAGGTATGAGGACTGCCGTGAGTTTCAGATCAGCCTAGGCTACTCAGCAAGACAATGTCTCAAAGAACCAATAAAAAACAAACAAACAAACAAACAAAAAAAAAATACCCAATATTTTATAAACAGGCTTTTAAAAAGTGGTTCCTCTTAAAACACCAGGTGTCTCCTAAAAAACAAGTCAATAGGGGAAATGCCCAAGGGCCATTAACCAGTTCCCTTAAAGAAACATCCATCATTTTCCTTTGAGAACAGGCTCAAAGGTCGGTCCTGCCAATAACATGTAACTTGAGGCACATAAGGATTCCAAATTTTCCAAAAGCCAGCTTTAAAAAGGTAAATAAAAGCAAAAGTAAGGGCTGGGCGTGGTGGCACACGCCTTTAATCCCAGCACTTGGGAGGCAGAGGCAGAGTTCGAGGGCAGCCTGGTCTACAGAGTAAGTTCCAGGATAGTCAGGGCTACACAGAGAAACCCTGTCTCAAAAAAACAAAAAACCAAAAAACAAAAAACCAAAAAAAAAACAAAAAACCAAAAAACAACAACAACAAAAAAAACCAAACAAACAAAAAAAACCAAAAGTAATGCCAGTGTATCTAAATATAATCATTTAAAAAAAAAAAAAACCTTGAGATAAAAACTATTATTGAGTCATCTTCATTCTTTTTCAAGGATCTTTGAAATCCAGAGTGTACTTTACACTTAGATAATTCGGCAATTGGTATGCAATTTGGAAAAACTTGAATTGTACATGTTCATAAAATTTACAACTGAACAAGTCAATTTCAATTCCCTAGTTGTTCCAAATGCACTTAAGTGAAGACCTGCTCTTTCAATCCAAATGAACTACGATAGTAACTCATCTCCCCTGATACACCAGCCATGGCTGACAGCCATGGATGGCTACAGGACACCCACAAAGGTGACAAGGCGCTTGGTGGCCCCTGAGTTCCCTTGCACTTTTGACCTCCCCAACAAAAGTCTAGCAAATGTGTGGAAGCTCCCACAGTGATGGAGCCTCCCTCCAGGCCAGGCCCTCAGCCTAGTGGGGACGTGAGCAGGGTGCTGACGAGAGGCCGCCCTGCCTGGCACTCAGAACAGAAAGCCACTGTGAACTGGCTGCCACAGTCTGCTTTGGACACCTGGTCCCACCCAGGCTGGCTGTGAGCAGCGGGGCTGGCTGATGCTGGAGTACAGCCCAGCGCTGTGTTCCCCACAGTCCCCCAGACCAAACCACCCCAAAATATCACAGCTGCATCCTGGTATGGGGATGGGGGACAAGCCTAGACATAGTCCAGAGAGAACCCTCTCACTATCCATTGTGGTGGGTAAGATTTTCTACCCTCCCCTCGCCATCCCACCATGCTTTAGATCTGTTGTCACTGCCTCACATAAGATGCTGTGGAAACCCCAGATTTCCCTTTTCATAAATGAAAGTGGACTAAATCCAATCCTGGTATGACCTACTGGCAAGTTAACTGCTTCAAACAATCCCCCAAATCTGGGTCAGTGGAGGGTGTGTTTGCATCCTGCAGAAGCAGCCTGAGCCACAGGGAGGAACCAGAGGGAAAGTGCTTTATATTGTAAAAATAAAAAGGTATCCTTTCTGCCATTCCAATCTGGGCCTCAAATCCAAAATATAGGATCTCATTAATTGCTTACGATCAAGAGGAACAGCCAAAACACTCTCGGGGGCACCCGTCACCCTCAGGGGGCACCCGTCACCCTCAGGGGGCACCCGTCACCCTCAGGGGGCACCCGTCACCCCAGCTTTGACGGCTTTAGGACAGCATCTGTGCCTGCACTATGAACAGCACCCCGCCTGGATTATGACCCCGGCTGGCAGTTTCAAGATCTGTGGTTTTGCTGGGCGGTGGTGGCACACGCCTTTAATCCCAGCACTTGGGAGGCAGAGGCAGGCGGATTTCTGAGTTTGAGGCCAGCCTGGTCTACTGAGTGAGTTCCAGGACAGCCAGGGCTACATAGAGAAACCCTGTCTCGAAAAACCAAAAAAAAAAAAAAAAAAAAAGATCTGTGGTTTTTAGCAGTCACTGTAAGAGATCTAAGAACATACCAGGTATGGATCTTAGGTCTATCATCCCAATACTTAGAAAGCTGAGGGAGGAAGACTGCCCTGAGTCTAAGGCCAACCTAGGCTACACAAGCAAGATCCTGACTCAAAGAGTTAAGAACAGAACCAAAGAGCAAGCTGAATAGACATCTAATGAACGGACACTGTTAAGATACATGTTTAATGGGTGGGGGAAAACTTTAAGAGAGACTCAAATACAGAATGCTCACAGTGAACTTTCAAACTCAAAAAGAGGTAAGTATAGGAAGCAATGCTCTCTATTCACTGTTCTCAAAGGTAATCTGTAAAGTCTATAAACCAAGCTCTAGGCCAACCAAGACCAAATAGTGAGACCCCGTCACCAACATGAGCCAAACAAAAGAACAACCATTTCATAAAAAATAGAAAGAACAGCCCTCCACCACCCTGAGTGACACTTAAATTTTTTTTTAATGTGTATGGGTGTTTTGTCTGCATGTAATGTATATAAGTGCATCACATGCATGCCTGGTACCTGTGATGTCCAAAAGATCCCCTGGAACTGAAGTTAAAGATGGCTATGAGGCACCGTGTAGGAGTACTCACAAAGAACTTGGGTCTCCTGGAAGAGAGCCAGTTAATGGCTAAGCTATTTCTCCAGCACACAGAAACTCAATATTATAGGTTGACGATTTGTCCAGAAAAAAAAAACCTAAGAGATGCTAAAGCCAAGGACAAAGGTTTAGGACTCACTCTCTGTAAGCTGGCAAAGCAGCTGTTAATTCTGAATTGAGAAGAAAGCTCCCCCAAAATTAACCACTGCACAGGCAGCAGGAGGAAAGTGATGCTCTCCGTTGCCAAGGAGATGGGGATGGTCCATGGAGCAAAACAGGAGCTTTCTGCAGAGGCAAAACAAAACCACAGAGAATGTTCCTGTTGACCTACTCACACTCTCAGTCAGAGTCAAGACTAGAAGGCAGGAACACGAATGACATCAGCTTTGTGTGAGCTGCTTGCACACCCTTCAGGTCTACTCTGGGTTCAGACACTCACAGAACACACACTGCAGACCTTGCTCTGTCTGAGAATGGCAAGCAGGCAAACAGCCCCAGCACAGCCCAAGTGCTGTCAAGGGTTTCCCGGCGGCCGGGGGGTTTATGGCCTGGACTGGAAGGATGCTTAGGAATCTGACAAGTAAAGGACCAGGCTGAGAAAAGTCTAGCTGTTCCAGGTTACATTGAGAATATACTTGAGGGTGCACAATCTGCTCTTTCCACTGAGATGTCCTTCCACACACAACCCTGCAACACCTGGCAGAGCCTTCTCAGCTCCCAAACCTCAGCCGAGACCACATGCCTGCTCCCCTCTGTCTCTCTGTCTCAATTTCTAATCCTCCATCCGCCACTTACATGGTACATTTTACTTGTCAATCAGCTCCCCACTCAGGCACCAAAAAGCCTCTAACAGTGACAGCTGGGAAAATTTAGTCAGAAAATACTCCTGAAGGTTTGCATTACGGCTTCTTACAAAGCCTCTTTTATGCAGGTGTCTTCTCTCTCCCATACTGATGAGGAATCAAACTCCGAAAATCCAACTGTTTTCCTGTACAGAGTTATCTATCACCCATGCCTTCAAACCTGGTACAATCTCTCACTATTTCCTTAAGATTGATTCACAGCTTGTAGCTGTTAGCAAAAGATGAATTATTTCAAAGTGGGAAGAAAAAAAAATAGTTTATGATGTTTTATAATTTTCCATGAGAATGTCTATAAATGGAATTCTGAATATAAATGCAAAAAAAGATAACATTCCGAAGTGAATCTGTGACGCTGGCTTGAACACACTGTGCTTTTATAAACTGGAGAGTTCCGAATGTGATCGTCTTTAGAGCAAACGAAGCAAGACAAGGATTACTCCTCAAGTCTCAAACTACCAGGGTGACGGCCCTCAGGAATGGCCTCACTGGTATACAATCGCCATCAGGGCCCCACTGTGAAACTTCTCTAGGAACAAGAGGTACCGCTCTGCCCAGTGTGGCACGAACAGAGCCCCACAGAGACCCGAAGTTGGGAGAAACGTAACATGGGTCATCTGCGCCCTGGTGGCCTGACACTTGTACCACCGATCTACATTCTTACACATGCTACATCTCAAAACCTCTCACCTGGATTTGGCCAAGAGGGTTCCTTGCATTTCAACAACACTGCGCAAAACGAAAGCTGCCTACCAACACAGCTCCCACACGCTACCTATCATTTCACAATCCTTACAATCTCCCCAAACCAGAACATGTCCTGCAGCTGACACCTGCTTCATACCATCACTATGACAGGACATTTCCAGACTGCCACTTCAGCCAGCATGCCTCCCACATTGCCACTCCTGGGAGGGCAATAGGGATTTGACCCCAAAATCATGAGCCACAGAGAGCTTGTGGTGACTGTTGCCGGCAGGACCACGGTTTTCCAATTTAACTGCAGTAAAGAAACATAAAACAGTGATTTATCCATGACACCTGCTTAAACCATGACCCGGGGGACCAGGAGCTTGTAATTCCATCTGCACAGGGGCCTCCAGTCCTGACACAGCCCCTGCTGACTGGGGCAGGAGCCCTGGTACAATCGGCGGGTAATGAAGTGCGTTAGTGTGACGAGGCTGCCATGGAGTGCTGCTGATAGACTCAATCCATCTGTTCCGCCTCGTTTCAATTAATCCAGGGTCCCCAGGGCCCGAAACCAGCCGATCTGAACAAGCACAGCAGCCCAGGTTTCCCTAATTAGGCCAAGCTGTGTTCTAGGATAAGGCAATTTTAAGGCCTGTCTGGAGTTACCAAGTCACCAGAAACCCTCCTCCGACAGAAGAGAACCAAGCACCAGCCTGTTCCCTATGGACAGAAAGACAGACAAATACCTCTGAGCTGACCAAAGAGAACTGTAGGGGAGGGGCCTCCAGAAAAGCCAGCACCATGAGAAAAGGTAAACCAAACGGCCCTTTTGGAACCACGTAGCAGAACAGGAGCTTCTAAGGGAGTCCACTTCCTTCAGAATGGAAGCAGGGGAGGGGAGAGGATTGGGGGGCAGACGATGGGAATGTGACATCATCCTACACTAGGACCCCAGTGTTGCCTGCTTGGACTGGCAAGCAACTGCACACCCATCAGGAGGAGCCCAAGGAACTCAGGAGGGATGGACCCCGAGAACATTTCAAGTGATCCCAAGAAATGCCTGCCCTTCCCCCTTAAGGTTGTGTGATGTTCCTGGCTGCTCTCTGGGCAGCTGTCTGTTTAATGCTCAGGAATCAGGGCAGGGTGAAAGTGCTTAGGGAATCCCATATGAGGAGAATACATGCCTGGTCACAAGAAGCCAGAGGGGGGATTTGGGGACCAACTTCTCTAATGATGTCATCAACAACCATAAGTGTAGGGGTGACAGGTCTCATCCATGAACAAAGAGTCCAACCACCATCAGGAAATATGAGGAATTTTCTATCTTTTAAAGTCTTACTTTTAATCATGCATATGTGTGCTTGTGTGTAGCCAGGTGTGTGGGAGCTGGGGGTGTTGAATTCCCTGGAGCTGGAGTTACGTGTAGTTGCTAGTCACCTGATGTGGATGCTGAGGACTGGACTGGGATCCTCTTCGAGAGCACTGTCCATTCTTAATTGCTGAGCTGTTCCCCAGCTCCAAGAATCCATATTTCAAGTCAGAACAGCCTTACAGCTCTTCCTATAGAGCCAGAAAACAAGCCCAAGTAGAATAAAATCTGGGACTAGAACCAGTTCCCACCGGAACCTTCCTTAGGACTCTGCATTACACTACAGGGCCTTCGCTCAAGAGTGTGCAGTGAGGCCCTACTTTGCACCATGACAAGCCTCGTGGGAAAGGAAGGACGGACTTGTGCAGCTGAGATGAGAAAGCTGTGTCCTACACTTCAGGGCTGTCCCGCTCTCTGCTAACCAACATTTCTACTGTTAGCTTACAGGATGGAGAAGGGTAGCCAGGAGTAATACAAGGATCCCAATCTTATAAGCAGGAGGGATCTGACTGTTGTCAACCAGGTGGCAGATCTTTGGGCTTCCAGGAAAGGCCAAGACTTTTCCCTCGTGAGAAAGCAAGGAAAGGGAATGCTCCCTGGAGACTGGATTGTTATAATAAGTCTGCCCTCTCCCTGCCCCCCATCAGGGGACAATGCAACCTTCAGGGCTGGCTAAGACAAGCATGACACATGCCATCCAGGGTGCAGTGAAGTGTCGTGCAGCACTGTAGTGCTGTGTTAAGTCATGTGGGAGGGTCTAGGCCAACCCTGGTAGACACCTTCTACCCTGAGCACTCCACCAACCACAGTTCAGTGACCAAGGCAGAGCCTTTCCTACATCCCAGCAGGTGGCACCACCCCAACTACCACGTCCCACCACAGTTGGCACACTACTCTCGGTTTCTTCATTCCTGGGGTCCAGAGCAAGAGCAGCAGCAAGTGCCCAGGAGCCTCCAACTAAGGTGGCAGCCCAAGTCACACAGGAGCCTCGAGAGCTTAAAAGTGAGCTGGAGCCGAGGTCGCACCAAGTATCACTCCACACACCAGGACAAGCTTAGACCTTGCTATTCTACTACCCTGAGACGACTAATACTTTTGGGGATAGCAACGCCTCCCCGCCCCCACCCATCACAAGCATCTAGAAAGCAGAGAAATGTGTTGTATGTGGTTTTATTTAATGCTGGCCTCTCTGTTTTCTGGGTGCCTTCTGGGAGTTACATGGTATACCTGTTCGGAGATTGTGGACCAAAAACAAAAACCATAAAAGCTGCAGGGAACAGAGAGGACAGCCTGGGTATGTGGGTGGACCTCTTAGAGCCCACAGCCAGATGTAGACAGTTCCTCCAGCAAGCCTAGAACCTTTACAAAGACAGCCGGCTGCTGGGCAGAGGATGCTGGGAGTACAGGGGGTGGGGTGGGGTGGGGGTAGGGGGATCCAATTATGGTTTGGATTCGGTGTGCAATCCTCAAAGGTGCATGAAAGAAAGCTTAGTCTCCAGTGTGGCAATGACGATGGTGGGACCTTTAAGAGACATAACTGAATGAATGGGAAGCCATTAGGTTGTTCTCAAGGGACTCCTAAATCTCACTTGCTTTCTGCCATTATGTGATTTCTTCTCATCCACTCCTGCCTTTGTGATAGTCCCTACCATTAGGCATCCAAAACAGCTGCCTGGACTTGGGCTTTCAGTCCCACAAACTGTAAGCTAAATAAACCTCTTCATAATCACACTGCCTTGAATGTCTCCTCCTAGTAATAGAAGGGGTTGAGTCAGAGGCTCTGAGAGGGAGGTGGTCTTGAAGTGAAATAACAAGGAAAAAGAACAGGTACCAACCAAGATGTGCAGGTATGTAGGCTGCCTGGGTCTGCGACAGGGGAGGTGGCAACAGAGAGCAAACAAGATGCAAAGGTGCACCCAGCCCTGTCCTCCAACCCCAAGGCTGAAGTAATGTATTTCCCCCTCCAGAGCCCCAGTATGAGCCACTGCTCAGAGTGTGACTCACCAAGGAGTGCCCCATCTTGGTCTGTAAGAGCCTCTCTGCCAACTTCAGAACACCTGCCAGACAAGCAAGTGTTTTTCCTAACCCACAGGTGACCAAACTCCATACTCAGCATGCAATCAGGCCCCCAGCCCGAGCTGACTAAACCCAAAGCCACTCTGGTAACCTTGGGTTTTGCCAGGTGTCATTCCCAACAAAACTTGGAGCTACGATGTTCCCTGCTTCTTGCACCAATTCAGCAAAGCCTGACTGTAATGAAGATCCAAGGTCGTACCCCCAGAAAGTGAGGTCCTTGAAGACAGAGAGAGACCATGGCTACTTTTGCATAGAGAGGGAAGGTGTCAATTCCATTCTTGAAGCTTCAGAAACAGAAATGTTCTCACAGTGGTCTCCATCCCTCTGGGCCAGGCATAGAAAGGAAGGAGGGCTGAACAAGTCCATCTGCTAGAACTTTCTTCTCTCTCCAACCCATGAGGAAAAACACACGCACAGCACAGACACACACACAGAACACTGACACACAGACATACAGATACACAGACACACACACCTGCCTGTATCATTAGGGGTAGCTTCGAATCTCCAGGGCTAGTGGAACACCCACTGAGAATGGAAGGGCCTAGTCTGGGCTCAGTGGGGGAGTACCGGTATATAGCAGTGGTTGAGTGACAGCTGCCAGACTCAGTCTGCCTGGGAGAATGAATGACAAAGGCTGCAGAAAGAAACAGAGTGCATAAATGAACAGAACTGTGTGTCCACTCTCCAACAGTCCTCTCACTGTATCCCACCCTGTGGGTAAATCTCTGTAAACCGGCCACTTTCCACTGAGACAGCAGTTTGTAGCAAGACAAGACATTTCACCTAGATAGCAAGAAAACTCCATCACCAAGAATATACTTTCTAGCAGGAAACTGGGGAGGACAGCTCAGGACAGAGCTGACACCAGGGAGGAGGGGGAGGTGAAGAAACCAGTTTCATGAGGTATATATTGGCAGGAAGTGAAATCTCAACAGATGTTATCAGCTTTAGGGCTGCTATCCCTGGGAGACACCTACTAAGTACTGGCTGATCAGAGACGGCCACAAAGGAGGTTGGTCTAGTTCAATGAGGAGCTATAGGACCTTGTCACACATTGCCTATCTCCAATACAAATGATGCTTTACCCAAGGAGCCAGTAACCAAGCAGATACTGCATTATCTTATTCAGTCCTAAATTAGGAAGGCGGAGCCAGAGTTAGGTCACTTGCCACCTGCCAATACAAGATCCATTCCTTTGATCCCAGTACTCAGCAGGCAGAGGCAAGCATATCTCTGTGAGTTTGAGGTCAGCCTGGTCTATAGACGTGAGTACTGCACTGTACCATATAGTTAGACAATGTCTTCAAAAAAAGGGGGAGGGGAGATCCAGAGATCCCTCTGACAGCTCAGGGCTCAGGAGGATGTTGTGGTAAAGGAGGAGCTGACAAGAAGTAGATCTGAGTCATGGGTAGCAGGGCCTCAGATGAAATAAGGACTGCACAGGCCATGGGTGTGATGTGGGGTGTGAGGCAGGAAGAGATGTGGAATGAGAACTACAGGCAAAAGAAAGATCAAGTGGGAGGAGCCCAGACGGAAGAAGCTTCTGGAAGCCCAACTACATCTGCCATGGGCTCCTGTGGTCTGATATCCCTTGCTCTGAGGAGCAAAGACCCCTCAGGTGAGCCAGGATTTCCAAGGCATTCTACATCTGGCTTTTAGGCTGAGGTGGCTGGCGATGGCTCTCTGGAGGGTAAGGACCCTGAGTAGGGCTGGAGAGATGGCTCAGCAGTACTGGCTGCTCTTGCAGAAGATCTGGGTTTGGTTTCCACAGGGCAGCTCACAACTGTCTGTAGCTCCCCTTTCACAGAATCCAACATCCTCTTCTGGTCTCCTTGGGCACTAGGCATACACATGATTCAGAATACGGATGTAGATAAAACACCCATACAAATAGAATATAAATTTTAAATCTCAAAAAAAGGGGAATTCTAAGGCCAAATCTGAACTCAAAAGCAGAATGTGCTATGGTTGACTGAACAATATCTGAGCCAGGAATTAGGTATGGTGTCCCCCCCTTCCATGTAATCAAATGTGACAGGTGACTATAACGGTATGTGGTACTGAAGGCTAAGGGGATGTGGCCAAGTGCGATCTTCACTGCTTACAAAGCTGTGTCCTGGGTTTTGTGGATCAACCAGCCTCACTTTGCAGTTTCCTTCCTGACTTGTGGGCTCCTAAGGTGGCAATGGCAGCCCAGCACTCAGGAGAGTCAATCACCAAATGATCTAATTCGGGGCCCACCACTCCCCAGGAAGCATGTTCACCCTGGATGTAAATAGCCTAACTGTGGATCTTACTCACAGGAATTAAAGACTGTCCCTCAGCCAGGCACACTGAGCCAGCTGCTATCTGAGGACCAAGGGCCTTTCCCCTTCCTTCCCGTTCCCATCCAGCCATGGGTTAGGTGAGTGTGAGGCAGACAGCCAGGGTCAAAGAGCGTCCTCAAGGAGCTCAGAAAAATCAGACTAGCAGCCACATGGTACCACAGCCAGCCAGCTGAGGGCCTAGTCATTAAGTACACCATCTTTGCTTCAGTGCAGTTAAACCTACCGGGAAGGAGCAGGCAATCCATCCCATCCCTGCTATAGCAGCAAGTGGACTCCTTCCTCCAGCTGTAGCCCAAAGATGACATAAGAAGACTGTGGGCCTAATAACTGACAGCCCGCCACATGAGCTTCTGTGAGGCATGGGAGTGGATGGCCAGCTCACTCCAGCTGCACATTCTACCAGAAGTATAGAGGAACAGATGAAGATACAAGCTATGAGCCCTAGGGCATGGCTAGTAACCCCCAAGTGGAGTGTGACCTTCCAACGTTGAGGTCACAGTGACTGGTGACACAAATCTGGAGATCCAAGGAAAGGCAGATGGATAAACAAGCCAGGCTTCTCTGAGGCGGTTGCACCTGTGTTCCCAGACCATTTCAGGCCTAAGCTTTCTCTCAGGACTTCTGTAAGCCACCTTCTTCCCCACCTTCCTCCATTTTCCGCTTTGCATACTCAGCTGCTTCACTTCTAGATTCCTCCAGGTCTTCATCACTCATTCAAGTGTAGCTGAGCCTCCCTCTGTTCACAAAGGGGCACCAGGGGGTCAATGTGAATGAAATACAGTTTTCCTGTCCTCCAGGCACTGATCAGCCCTCCTCACTATGAGATCAGCAAAGGACACTGCCTGCTGGGTACAAAAAAGAGCCTGCTTATAAAGAGAGAGTGTTGCAAGGCCAGTACTAGTCACCGAAAGCTGCCGCCTACAAGAAAGGCAGGAAATAAAATAGTAAAAGCCTGGCCTACTCCACCTACAGGGTAGCGTCCTCCCACATCAGTCACCACTGGGTAAGCCACGTTGGCTCAGTCTCCAGCTGGCCACTCACAGTAGCCCCAGGCTTGTTGAGATGGGAAAGGGCTTTCTCCCCAACAGTCGACTGCTGAGGCTGGACATGCCCTGAGGTTAGCATTCCAGAATTGCCCAGTCAGAGGGTGAGGCTGCTGCTGGCTCTGTACAGGACTGCCCTAGGAGACAACCCTACACGTACACAGTCAAGCCACCTCCATTCTCTTTCCCAGGTTAGCTATCATCCTGTGTCTACTAACACTGGCCTCCCCAAGAAGAGAGACAATAAGAGACTACATAGTGAGAGTTTCTCAAACACAAACACCAAAATAAACCAATTAAAGAGAAACTGAAGCATAATAAGGGCCACTTTCCAGCCCCAAAATACGTACCAGTTTTCCTCTAGGAAGGAGACAGGAATGATGGCTGATGGCTGGCAGAATCAACCACCCTCAACAGGATCAGACCATCAGTAACACCCATTCTTGTGCAGGGATGCTGGACTCTCAGCCCGTCCCCTGTGGACCACCCCACCCCATCCCCCACTGTGGACTGCTGTTCATGCAAATGAGGGTCTGAACACACAGACCCTATGTGGCAAACTATTTGATTGACACAAGTACCTTGTTAACTCAGACAACCAGTGGACAGACAGGGTTTAAGAGTCAAGAGATGCCCAGGTACCCGAGGGTGAGCAGACAGGACCAAAGGAGTCACTGGGAATCCAGGTCTCTCAGCAAACGGAATGCAAAGGATCCCAGAGTCTAGAAGTCAACAGGAGATGCCACAGACTTTTAAGACATTGAGTTCATGGTATCCTGTACCAGCAACGCTAAGAACAAGTGGCAGGCTACGGGACACATCACAGAGACTTATGCTCAACTGTGGTGACAAAACCTTGCAAAGTAGCAACTCAGAGACTCCGGTTTATGAGAAGCCAGGTAAGCCCTGGCACAGGGTGTTGTGACCCTTGGTGCTTTTGATCTCAGTGCCATTTGAGTGGAGGCTGAAGCCATGGTCAGTTCTCTGCTCTGCAGAAAGAAAAGAAAGAAGGCAGGCAGGCAGGCAGGCAGGCAGGCAGGCAGGCAGGCAGGCAGGCAGGCAGCTCCTCTCAGGAGGGCTCCCCAGAAGCAAGGTAGCTGTGTTACACTACACTTCACACAGCCAAATGGCCTATCTTGCCATGCAACTACAACGAGACTTGGAATTCGGCTGTATGGGAGAAAAGGCAAGCAGGCTCAGAACTAGAAAGCTATCCACCACAGAAGAGGCGGAAATCTTGACCTCTGCCCTGTGGGGATTACTATCTCACAAGAGACCCACATGAACACATGTGGGAACGATTACCCAGGAGGCTGTATATTAACTTGTGTGTCACAGATAGGAAACAAGTAGTTAAGGGAGAGAAAAGCCACAAGCTGGCTGAGGTCACAGTAGCCAGCAGGCATCTTGCAGAAGGGAGACCTGAACTGGATGGACAGGTGGTGACTAGACAGAAGCAGGGGGAGGGTAACTATGACAACACAAACTCCACCCCCAGCAAACGCTGGGCCACAGCAGCCTTAGCTAAAAGCCAGCTCCAGCTGCAGGATTGTTGGCCTGACATGCACAGAACAGGGCTTATTACTGAGGGTAATCCTGGGCTCCTGGTTCTAATCTCCGTGAGACACACAGCCCACTTTCATTCTGCCACATTCTACCTGCAAGGCCTCAACCCAAAACAAAGGCTAGGACCCCGACAGAACCAACAATTGACCAGACACCCCACTCCCAGATTTCAGAACTGAAAACTTCCACTTGCTACATAGAGAAACCCTGTCTCGGAAATAAATAAATAAATAAATAAATAAATAAATAAATAAATAAATCTTGTTATCGTATCTAAATATTCCTAGCAAGCACCTCGACGTTAATATCTGTTCACCTTAAACAAAGGAACAGTGCTGCATGTGGTGTCGAGAGCGTGCTATTTTTACCTAATCTTTATGTATTGCTAGAATTCGTCTTCAGCACTGCATACCACTGCACTTAATTTGTTTAGACAGCTGGGTAATATTCCATTGTGCCATCATGTCTCAGTGTATCCAACTGTCCTACATTGATAGGCATCTGGGCTGCTTCCAGGTTTTTGTTATTGTGCACTCGAGTACAGTGGGCCATTCCCTTCCGTGTCTCCTAACGTCTGTCTGTGTGCTAGTTTTTCTCTGGTAGGCTCCTAGGAAGGAAGCCAGGTGGGCTGCAGGGTGTGTGCAACGCCAGACAACGCCAGATAAATTTTCCAAAGCAACTGTGGCAATTCACACTCAGAGGAGAAACAGAACAGAGGATGATGAGTAAGAGGAGCCCACAGTGAACCAACGTGGGCTTGCAATGTCCCCTACACAGAGCAAGTAAACCCACCTGACTCTGAAACCCTGTGTTCTGCCACCCACACCTCCCACCAACGAGTGGAAAAAAAAAAAACACCCAGTTATCTCTTGCCCAAGGCAGTAGCTCAGACAAGGGAAGATAGTGCATCAAGGATAACACCTACACAGGGTCAAGTGTTGAAACACAGATAAGATACTTAGACCAGTCTGAGTAAGATCAGGCTATGGCCAGACAGGGTGGCTTGAGAATGGGCTGGGGTATGTCACTGAGAGGTCTAACTGGTTTTCTATGTCCAGTGTTTCTCACTCCATCATTAAGTCCCCTGATTCATATGCTTCCTCTCAGTCAGCCCCCATGGGTCCACAGAGAATGAATACTGGGAAGACCTTGCCTTCCTTCATGGCAGCCTGGCACCTGCTCTCCTTGACAGCTGTCAGCATGTTACTCTGAACAGCTGGCAGCCACGGTCTACCTCAGCAGGCCATGGCTTCCAATTGGAGTTCTTTATGCTTTCTGGTCTTCCTAGTGGTGGGTCTGCTGGAAAACATTAACTGTCCTCAGGGAGGTTAGTTACTGTGAAAGGAGTCAAACCCGAGAATAGGATGAAAAAGCATTTCAGTCAAGGCAAGAAACTGGGACTGAGTACAGATACCATTGGGCTGTTATCGCTGGCAGGGTTTCAAGTGGGGCAAAGCTGTTGGGGCCTGGCCACACCCACTGTGAGGAAGCCCCTCCATGCTCTGAGACAGGACCCTCCAAGGACCCTTCTCCTGGGACCTTGCCTGCAGGAAGATCCTGGGAGAATCATGACCTCACACCATCTCATTTACTTCCTGCTACTGTTTGTCCAATAAAAACAAAACTCACTTCACTATTAATACACAGGCATTATGAATAAATAACCTTTGCAAACCTACCAATGATGACGTTCCAGTCATTTGAGGAAGCACTTGGTATGCCACAACTTTTCAATAAAACATTAATTAATTACATAAAGCTCAAGGAGAAGAGGCAAAAAACACAGAGCCAGAGTGCTGTGAAGCAGCCTCTTTAGAAAGGCCACCGTGACAGTGAGGCCACAACAGAAAGCCACACACATTCTGCAAGGGTTTTTTTGTTTGTTTGTTTGTTTTTTGTTTTAATTACATTTGTAGGTGGAAAGATGTTTAGTGGTTAAGAGCATGGAGTGCTCTTTGCAGAGGACCTGAGTTTAGTTCCCCTACCAGAGCAGCTCAATGCCTGAAACTCTGGCTTTAAGGGATCCAACAGCCTCTTCTGACTTCCACCATTCACACGAGTGTGCACACACAGATAAATAAATAATAAAATGAAACTTTTAAAAATTACATTTATTTACTTATGAGTAAGAAAGAGGGCACAGAGGACAACTTGCAATGTGTCTTTGTAGTGAGCTGGGGACAGTGAGAAAGGGCTGGCCAGCTTGGTTACAGCATTTGTGGTAGTGAGCTACAGTCTCGGGCAGGCAGTGATCTATACACCCCAGCAGCTTTGCTTTCTTCCAGCCCTGACTGTGACTGCTAGCCACTAGCCCAACAGAATGCCAATCATTAGGCTGAGTGTGTGGCCCACCAATCCCATACAAGGAAGATGCTGTAACATTGCTGGGGAGAAAGATTAGGCAACTCTTCCACCCACCAAACCCCCACTTCTTCCTGCAAGAAAAATGAGCTTCTAGCTGGAGCCATGTTTGCCTGGATCCACTCTTAGCTGAGCCTCCTGAGTGCTGTGGACCCTGTATGGGACATGTCACACACTACTCATGGCTCCAAGAAGCTCCTGGGTGAGTGAAGAGAAGGGTGCAGAGGCTTCTCCTGTGGGGTTCCAGTTTCTTGTCCATGCATGATACATAACAGAGACTAAGACCCACCAGATCCATGTCACATGTGTGCCAAAGATGTCTCAACCAGAACAGAGTATTGGAGATACAATACATGGGCCTAACCAGCCAGCAAGGACACAAACATCTTCTGGGGTCAGGATACTCCTCTTTGTTGTACAACAGACTATCCTTCCACCTCTCCGTCACAAGGCGCTGGCTACAAAGAAAATGAGCACTTTCTAATATGACCATGCTCGCACACTTCAAATACCTTTTCCCCAAGTGCTTCATAAAGAAAGACTTCTGCATGCATTTTTGAGCCAATCCAGAAGTGGATGATTGACACCACATTCTCCCTGCTGCTGAGGACACAAATGCTTTAAAACCCTAGCACTAGGGGTCCAGGCAGCAGCTTCACCCTTTCTGCCCCAGGCACTGAAGGGGAGATAGCAAATCGATCTTCTACACCAGTCAGGCTTCTCTCTGTCCTCTCCGGTCTCCACCTTGCTCCAGTCATTTAACACTGTCTTCCCTCTAGCTAGGATGATCCCCTGATGTCAAGGCAACAGAAAAGCACTGGGGTGAGAGGCTGCAACACTGGATTCTAACTCTAGGCCCGAAATTAGGCACACAGGTACAATTTCTCTGGGCTTCAATTTTTTTTTTTCATCTGTAAAATGATACTACACTTCATGCATGGAGGGATACCAGGTCTGTCCTCCTGCCTCCACAGCCAACAGACTGCGTGCATGCACGCGCGCGCGCACGCGCGCGCGCACGCGCGCGCACACACACACACACACACACACACACACACACACACACACACAGGGAGAGGGAGAGGGAGAGGGAGAGGGAGAGGGAGAGGGAGAGGGAGAGAGAGAGAGAGAGAGAGAGAGAGAATATGTCTCCCTCCCTCTCTCATAACATGTTTGCCACTCCTAGGCCTAGAAGGTCTCTAGGGGGACTGTAACCATGGTGGGGTAACAATACAGCACTGGGTAGGAGAGCATGCAAAGGCAGGCATGCAACTGTACTCCAAGTTAGCCTCCTCAGTTAGAAATGAGAACCTGAAATGCTTCTCAAACAAAGGCCCTCAGAAGCTGTTGTCTCGGTGTGTTCCCCCAAGTTTTGAGCACCTATAGCACGAGGCACACTTGTACATCTTAGTGTCCTAGGCTGAGCCAGGTCCACGGTGAGTCTCATCAAACCAGCCAGCAGTGAGAAAAAGAAGACTCATCTGCATCCCATGGACGATGTGAGGGCAGGACCACAGCTCACAGGCTCCCTATTTGGGATCGAACCCGGGGCGTCACACTGGTTGGGGACACACTCCACCACCAAATCACATCCTCTAGACATTTTTACTTTTTATTCTATCTTATTTTGGTTTGTGATACTGGAAACTGAACTCAAAGCTTCACAGAGCCCAGGCAAGTGTTCTACCACTGTGCATGTCACATCCTTAGCTAGCCCTTTTATTCATGTGTGAGCATAGGGGTTGGAGTGGGTAGGTATGTTGCATGTGCATGTGTACATGTGTGCTAGCCCCTATATGCATGCAAAGGCCAGTTGATCCACTATGTGCATGCAAAGGTCAGGCTTCCAGCTCTGTCACCCCCATCTTATTCCAGTGAGACAGGGCTAGCAGACAGGCAGCTCCAACAATCCTTCTGTCTCCCCCACAGTACTCAAATTACAGGTATGTGTGTACCTATCAAACCATCCACATGGCTGCTGTCGATTTAAATGCGGGTCCTTACACTGTCACAACAAGCTCTTACTTGCTGAACAATCTCCTCAACCTGTTTTTGTTTGAGACAGGGTCTTGAACTCCTGCTTCTCACTCCTCATCACTGGGATAATAAGCCTGAGTCACCATGCCTGGCTTCAGTATGTATTTCTGTATCACAGAGGATTGAACCAGGGCCTTGTGCTTGCTAGGAAATATTCTATGCTGAGCTACATCCTGAGCAGTATTGGAACTCACCCCTGGAGTTCACTAAGCAGACCAGGTTGGCCCCTTCTCAGGACCCTCCAGGTCCAGGCCTCTGCCTCTTTGCCCACAGACTTGGGGGTAGGGAACTGTTCCTCAACAGTGAGCCATCTCTCAAGCCCCAGCTATGGTGCTTACCTCCCCCCACCCCTGGGGCAAATTGTCTCTCTGGCTGGCATTATTTCGGTCAGAGGTCCAGCTAGGAACTCAGGGGGCCACCATCTGATCTGCCAAGCGTGACTGGCTTGGTTTCTACTGAATGCAGCCTTTGATCTGGATTTCCACCCTACTCTCCAGGAAGGGGAGGGCTCCTCCCTCATTCTGCCTGAATGCAGGAGTGCAGAGGACCCAGGAGACACTGTTGGGGAGAAGACAGCCAGGAACCCAGTGGCTGGCCTCCTCCACTGTCAGCCACAACTGGCTAGGTGCTCATCTCCCTGGCTGAGGAGACTGTACCAAGCTGTCACTTGACAAAACCAGTTCTCCCAGTTCAAAAATAGTGTAGGACCTGGTGAATGGTTGATGGGAAACTAGACACCCCTGAGAACAGCATCCTTCTCAGCGAAACAAGGTGCTGGGAAAAGTCAGGAGCACTCCTGCAGGTTATAAACTATTTTATTGTCCGCTGCATGCTGGGACAGGGAACCTGACTCTCCAGCGGAGAGCACACAACACAGTAACACAATAGCTTCAAAAAGACGTGGTTTTTCTCACAGTGAGACAAATAAATGCATCTGTGTGTAAATTTCTACAAAAGTGGGGTAACTGTCACAAAGCTGGCAAAAAGGCAGCTTCCCTGTTTCCTTGACAAAGGCCAATTCTGCACCCAGCATGAGGGAGGGGACAGCCTTTCTGAGCATCCCACTATGCACTGGTACCACAGTACACCAAGTCCTGGGGAGGCAGAATGAAGGCATCTCATCTGGATATTAGTGTACAGTAGTAAGACTGAAATAAGACAGTCAGTGCTTCACCATCCAAGCCACGAGGACCAGCCTGTCTCAAGAGCATGCCATGGAAGGAAGGGGTGGACATCCATCCTTCTACCGACACCTAATACCCAAACAGCTCTTCCATCACACAGGGCTAACTGGTGAACTGGGCATGTCGTGGTGGGGCTAATGAGCCAGATGCTGGACTTTGGTCTTGAAATCCTCACTCGCTTCCTTCGTTAGGCAGCGATGTCTTAAATCTGTCCCTCACGCCCAGCCACTCAGTATGAAAGCATAATACAATTCCTATCTTCCAAAGAGAACAGACTTCATCCTTTCTTATCATTCAATGCAATACTCCCCACCCCCACCATGACCTAGCAGATCTCCAGGTGCCTCTTAATGCACCACACCAAGGGCCAGCATTAATACTCCTTTTCACTGAGCATGGCACCCCAGGCTGGTGTTGCTTTGAAGTCTGGGTCCTCAGGGCCACCAATGAATGCTAGCAATAAGATGCGGGGCTGCAATGAGCCTTTTCATGTCCTACCAGATTCACAGTTCTCCTGACCTGTGACTTCAACATGAACTCGTACGACTCCACCTCCCTCCACTACATCCGGACTGTGATGCATGTTACTGCCAGTTTCAACAGCGTGGCAGATCCACCCAGAAGACTGAGAATTCCAGGCCAGCCCAAGCTCTGTAGTAAGACTCCTTTCCCTTTCTCTCTGAGGCTGCTATACCTTCCTGGGTCTTACTGCATAAACAGGGCTGGCTTGGAATTCTCCATCTTCCTGCGGCCCAGGGGGCCAGGATTATAAGCACACCCTTCCACACTCTGCTTCTACTGCATGGAGAGCTCCTTCTGTCCTGAGCAGGAACTATTCCCTACAGCACATCTACACCTCTAACTGAAGTCACCAGAGGAATTTTATTTCAGAAGCCAAATAGTGCAGAGGAAAGCAATGGCCAGAGAGTGGAAAGACTTGGGCTCTGAAATCAACACAGAGACTCAGGCCATACAAGATGGTGCAGGTCTCGGCACTAAGAGGCAGAGACAGATCTCTGTGAGTTCCAGGCCAGCCAGGGCATCACAGTGAGACTCTGACACACACACACACACACACACACACACACACACACACACACACACACACACACACCACACACACACACTCTGTCCCTCCTCCTC
>JANHMN010000022.1:27785455-27796805 GCA_030674055.1 Rhabdomys pumilio | reverse complement strand
CAATCTGCTGTCTCATCTTGTAAGCAAGGAAACCGAGGCACAAAGAATGACAATGATGCTGGAGAAAGAATGTGAATTGCAGGGTTTTGAACAGAGAGTCAAACCTGCAAAGCTACATCAACTCCTCTGTGGATCGTGCAGCTGGGCACCATCAACTCTGCAGTGGCTGGCGGGGTTTTCTTGGCTGAGTTATGTTACTGTCTATCAGCTCAGGTTCTGAAGTTAGGACCTCTAGGCTGGCTGGGTGTATGGCAAATATTCTACAGAGGGGAGACTGGAGACTGGAGAACCAACCCGCAGGGGTGAGTAGCGATGGGGGCAGAGGGGAGTAGCTGGAGCAAAGCAGGGAGTTAAGCTTTGAAAATGCCTAAGATGGAAAAGATCCAATTAGACCCTTTGGAACCAGGCCCCTTGTCTGAGGCTTAAAACTGAGCATGGTTATAGCAGATGGTATCCAAGCCTGCTCACCTAAGACAAACTCCCAGGGACCTATCTGTCATCCAGCTTAATCAGGTTTGAAGGTGCACAACCCCAACTTTAATACCTCCACATGCTCCTGGATGTGGTATCTAGAGACAGGGTGCAGCCCATGCAAGTCCTGCAAACCAGCCCAGAGGACTCCTGGAGGATACCCGGAGGACGCCTGGAGGATGCCTGGAGCAGTAGCACCTCCCCCAGGGACTAGTTCAAGCAAGGTGGCTTTGGCAGAACCTATTCTGAACTATACAACCAGAGATAACTGAGCCCAGGGAAGCACCACTGAGGGCTACAATCCCCAAAGTTCTTCCTAGAGCCCCACATTTCTAGGCAGAGGCACACTCTAGAGTCTGCCTTCATAGAGGCTCCAGGCAACAAAGTCACATCAGCTAAACGTCCTTGGGCTAAATGTCCACAGAAACCAAAGCTACGCAGCAACCGCCTTAGGGACTTTCCACAGAGATTTATGCAGCTTCAGGAAGGGTCCAGGCTGATGCCTGGAAAGAAAGCAAGGCAAGGAGGGAAGCAACCTGAGGGACTGGAGTTGAGTTATAAAGTCTGGACTCAGCGGCTGCTGTCTTCAGATCTCCAAGAGGTGGAGCATAACCACAGATGGTCCATTGCTATGCTGTCCCGTGTACTAAACAGGAGTGGCTTAGAAGCATCATGTTCTGGGCCTTCACTGCTTCCCAAAATCCTGCAAGTCTCAAGCAATGCTGGCATCCTAGATCATCGGGTCAGCTAACTAGCTGGTCTCTCATTGGGGAATGGGCTTCCCAAGTATCCCTCAGAGAAGCCAGAAGTGAGCACCACCACACTGGGTCACTGAAGCCTCTTTAACAAGCTCGTGGCTTTGTTTTGTTGAGATAGTATTGCATGTAGTCAAGGATGACCTTGAACTCCTGGACCTCCTGCCTCACCTCCTGAATGCTGGGATTATAGGTGTGTGCTAAAGGCATCTGTCCTGTATGACTGGGCGGTGGTAGAGACTGAACCCAGCGCTCGCCCTATGAAAGCAACCCAACACTAAGCTACACACCTATTAACCAGTAAACAACTACTACAGTCCCAGAAATACTAGGGGACATTGTTTTCAGTCAGGACGTGGGTAAGAAATGGGGTACCCAAGTGAGTTCTAGCCAATGTATGACACACAGCTAGACTTCTGTCAACCCTATTATGTGGAGCCAGGATAAGCTCTGCCCTTCCACTTTGCATGCATGTGTCTTGCTGGGACTCCAACACAAGCCTTCAATTACGTGAGGTAAGTGGTCTATCACTGAGCTACATCCCTATCCCTGGCTGAATTATTAACTCACTTATGTGCTCTCAGACAACCCTCACCTATATACATTAATAGAGCTGAGCTGAAACCTGTAGCTCTGGGTTGCCATAATCCACTCTCTAACAGCCTTGACACTGATCCTGGCCTCTGAGCTCAGGTGTGTCTCAAGCTATGGTTATGCTTGGCTGCAGAGCTCTGGATGACGGCTGAGCCACACTCCTGTGTAATGTGGATGAGAAGCATAGCATAGATCAGAGCAGAGAGTAACTATGCCTGCTGCTTAACTCAACAGTTCACAGTAGGAGCCCAAAGTGATAAATAAACAAGAAACGCACATGGCAAGCTGTCATCCTGTGAGGAACACTAAAAATGACTAAAAAAGGATTGAAACCGTCAAACACATGCCGTTTCCACCAAATAAAGACAGATCTGTTCCAACAGTGGGCCATGACTCAGATGCACACTGGGGGAGCAAGCTGTTAGCCCCTCCCTCGGGGATCCATCAAAAGGAGTTCCCCGGATATTAATAGCCCTCAGCTGTCGCAGGGAAGCCAGAGATTCCCTTCCCAGGGACGGGCCACAGCCTCAGCCAGACAGCGAACGGAGAACCACTTTAATGTGCTGAGGCAGCAGGAGGATGAGTAGCAGGTACGTCTTCTCTCCTTTCATTATGACTTAAGTGATAGAAAATAGAAGGCCAGAAACAAAGCACACACGTTCCTGATTCCTCTCAGCCCCACAGCAGTACTAGGTGGGGCCAGACAAAACCAAAGTTCTCAAGTCACACAACCTGCATTGGGATCAAACTTGTTCTATTTAAGGAAAACCGGGCAGAGCCCCCCCAGGCTCAGTAGCTAATGGCCAAGAGAACTGGAGTTGGGGAAAATCCAACCCACCCTCCTTCCATTCTCTCAGGACGAAAGGGAACAGACTTAGCATAACCTCTACTCTACCCTCCTCTAGGCCTCTAGCCCCACCCACCTCCAGGGGATGCCACTCCTTTCTTGTCTGATAGCAAGTCCAAGATCAGAGCCAAGGTCTCAAGTGGGGAGGGATACTTCAGCCTCTGCCAGGTTAATTCCAGTTCAGTGCAAACATGAATTTCTAAAAAGACCTCTACTGAGTCAGCAAGATGGCTCGGTGGGTAAAGGCCCTCGTCTGGCGACTTCAGCTTACAGCTCATGGAATGTAAGGTAGAAAGAACAGATTCCACAGTTGTCCTCCTCTGATCTCCACAGGCATGCATGACACAAGCAGCCATATACACGCTGTGCACGCATGCCTGCACGCACACACACAATGATGATGATGATACATAGGATTTTAACAAAAATTCTTCTACTATAACCCATCAGTCACAGGGACATCTCAGCTGCTAGGACTTAAGATTGCCTCAATGCAGAGAAAGTCCTAATCTGACAGAGAATAAAAAAGGAAAGGAGGAAGGGAGAGGTTGGCTGAGCAGCCTAGCAGTGCAGCAGTCTGAATGAGAAATGTGTCTGGTCCCTGGCTGATGGCATTGTTTGGGGAGGTTGGAGATCCCTTAGAAGGTAGGAGGAAATACTTCCCCCTGGTCTGGAGAGTTTTTAGCTTTGACCCACTTTAGTCTGCTCTCTTTGCTTCCTGTATGTGGTTAAAAAGAGGATTTCTCTCTGCTTCCTGCCCCTGTCGCCATGCCTGCCCGACCATGACAGGCCCTTACCCCTCTGAAACTGTGAGTCTACCTGAACTCTTCCTTCCTTAAGTTGGTCTGGCTGAGGTGTTTTAGCACAGCAATAAAAATTAAGTAATTCAACCAACTATGGTTATTTATCCTCTCTGAAGGCCAGGGCCCTTATGATTACCACCACATATATTCTTACTGCAAGCCCACTCGTGCCTTACAAAAATATCCGGCACACAGTCACAAGTTCTGTGGCCTCTTCATCAGTTATGCACACAGCTCCTCGGTGCAACACCTACGGCCTACAGTGTGCTGGATGGGGGCAACTCAAGATGGCCTCCGGGGCTTTCACACTTCTTAAACTGAGCCTCTGGTGGACAAGCAGGTTTGAGGAGGGTCCTCTGAAGTTCAGTGAGTGAAAACTTGATCCCCAAGGCAACAACTTGAGAGGTGATTAGGCCTCAGCTCTCAAGAACTGATAAAGGCTTTATCACAGGTCTCCCTCATTATCTAGAGGGGATCCCTCCCCCTTCTCTCCCTCCTCCTCTGCCACCTCAAGGCACAAAATGAGGGTGTGGACAGGTGCTGCCTCTTAGACTTGAGACTTGCTAGCCTTCAGAACTGGGAGGGGAAGAAGATTCCGTGGGTTAAAAATAGTCTTGCTACCAGGCAGTGGTGGCGCACGCCTTTAATCCCAGCACTTGGGAGGCAGAGGCAGGCGGATTTCTGAGTTCGAGACCAGCCTGGTCTACAGAGTGAGTTCCAGGACAGCCAGGGCTACACAGAGAAACCCTGTCTCGAAAAACCAAAAAAAAAAAAAGAAAAGAAAAGAAAAAAAAGAAAAAAAAATAGTCTTGTCTGTGGCCCCTGATGTTAGCACTATAGAATGTACTGGCAGCACAGTGGTTGTGAAGGATTTGCCAACTGGTTATTCCAAACCAGCACTGCTGGACAAGAGACACAGCCAAGGTCTACCTGCCATGCCCTCCTGACAAGCCATCCAAGGTGCCAGCCACTGGTTGCACTTTACATCCCATCAGGACTGCAAGGCCAGAGAGAGGAAGGCAACAAGTCCACTTCCTTGAGAACAGGGGAGCACAGAGTTCAAGGCCCCAGAAGGACAGTTAAGTTGATCTCCGGCTTGGCCACTGTTTTATATCCTAGACCTCACAACCTACAGGATCCTTGATTTCTCTAAACTCCCATTCCCTCATCTTTAAGACAAGAATGCATATTGTAGAAGGCGAGACAGTCATGTCTCTGTGACTTCTAGGCCACACTGGTCTACAATAGTGAGGTGTACATCAACCAAGGCTACACATCAGAGACTCTGCTGCAAGCAAAATAAAACTTTCACGTCACAGCAACAACAACAAAGAAAAAAAGAAAAGAAACAAAGATACACAAAGATCTACACCACAGCACTCAAAACTCCCCATCATCAACACCAAGCACCTGACACAGAGGTCAAGATTTAGAACATTCTAGAAGCTTCAGAAGCCACCCTGTCTATTCTCTAGATGGCCGTGTATCATGCCTTATGAGACCCTTGAAGCACAGAACACTCGGCTCTGGTTTCACATCCTCACAGTACACCTGTCTTGCTGCCTGCCCCTCCCACGAAGAAAAAAAAAAAGAAGGCTCGGGTTCTTTGCTTTTGTTTCTGAGTTGCAGTAAAACATACTTAATACCAAACAGCACTGTTTCGGGTATACAGCTCAGTCCACAAGCCAGTGTACTACCATCCTGCCCCCCGCCCCATCTCCACACTCTTTTCATCTTGCAGAACTAAACAGTAACTTCCTGGGCTCTGTGCTTAAGAACTAATGACTTCCAAAACCAGGCAGTCTTCCACAAGAGGAGGGATGAATTTTCTGGAAAACTATACACCTTTCTCTTCTCTTTTTTTTTTTGAAGCTCTGGCTCCACTCAGGAATTTAAAAGCTTCATTACCCCTCAATGCCCTCTAAACTCTTTAACCCTGAACATGCGCTTGGATTTCAAACCATCTCATAACTTCACTCTCTAATTCCTGACCCCGAGCTGGGGAGCCTCCTAAGCTGCCAGCCTCCTCCATGGCCACCAGATAAAAGCTCCTCCAGTTAATGCTATTCCTGACAACCTAGTGACTGGTGGTTCAGACACTGGACCCAGGAGATGTTCAAGGAGATCCAGGGACTCAGAAGACCTATAAACCTTGGCATCAGATTGTTTCTTCCTCCCACAGTCCCACAATTCTAACCACTAACCCTGGGCGTAGGAAAGGCTGTGAACTGTGAATGTGGAGAACAGGGGTCCTGACCTGAACCTCCCACCCGAGGATGGGGCCGGGCAGGAATCTCAATTGGTCACAACAGAAAGAGACAGGGAAGCTTCACTGATCACATTTCTAATTACTTTCCATTAAAAAGAGCAAGTTTAGAAGGAGGAGATCAAAAGGCCTGTCACGAAGATCTGCCTTGAGAAATCATCTTAGCCCACCTTTTGAACCTCCGTGGACAATGAGGCTCTGAGTTTCAATCCAGACAAAAGTGGAAGGAACCACTCAGTCTGACCCCACCTCTCACCTGGCTCTGGGCTCCTGGGGGAGGGCAGGAAGCTGCTGGAGCAGCTGGGCTACTTTTAGGAAAGCATCAGTCACCAGATTCAAGCAGAGCCATGGCAAGTCCGAGGGCGGCAGCTGGCACCAGAGTTCCTGCCCTTGGGACACGGAGACAGCATGTGGGAGCAGGGACATGAGATGATGATGATAACAAAAACCATGAGCTGGTTCAGGAGCATGTGTGGCCTGCCAGAGGAGGCCAAGGGAAGCAACCATGGGCAGGAGAAACAACACAGACAGAAGTTGGGCATAAAACCCAGCCCTGCTCAACAGACACCAGTGGACAGCAGAGTCCAGTTAAGTAACCCTGTCTCTGAACTGACCAAATCCAGGGAGCTGAGGCCAGAAGTTACCTCACTGGACAGAAAAGGAAAGGGCTTGGAGTCCAGCAGCAGGGATTTCTGCTGGCTGCCATGGCAATAGGAAAGCCTACAGAGACTGAGCCAGGAGAGGAGGGCAGGCAAACCGAGCTGCCTGCTGTTAAACTCCTGATGGATGAGGAAGGTACTGTACTTCCTCAGGCCTCCTCAAGGTGCTGCCCAGCCAGAGGCAACCTGAGCAAAAGTTCTCTCCCCAGTTAAAAACCAGCAAGTTTAGAAGAAGATCAAAAGGTCTGTCACCTGGCTTCCCAAGAAACAAAAGTAGGACAGGAGAGGAAGGGAAAGCCTAGGGTGGGGGCAGCGCTAACTCTTCAGGGTAACTCAGCACCAAGCCAGTCTCCTAGGAAAGTGTGGAGATTCTATCCCATAAGGTCAGGAGAGCAGGCCAGAATCACCAGAAACTGTCAGCCCTCTGACTCCTCAAGCTTGGGACACCCCCCTCCCCCACTCCATTTCTATCCTGCAAAAACGCCACCCTTCAAGCTCCAGCCATAAAATTCATGTCACCATTGTTTTCCTCCCAAGGCAAGGGCTTCAAGACAACTTGGAGAAAGTGCCAAAGCAGCCTCTCAGTTCTCTCAGTAGCTACGCTCTCCATTTCACCGCCTGCAGCTACTGACCTGAAGCAAGAGCAGGAGATGAGCCTGAAGGTTTGAAAGGAAGGGTTTTTTTGTTCTGTTGTTGTTTTTAACGGAAGGTCATTCATTAAGCTTAAACCTTAGAAGGCTCAGGGGAGCCAAGTTGGCTACACCAAGTTGAAGATGATCAATTTAATTTTTATCCCCCAGAGCTTGAGATGCTTAGTACATGTGACATGTGGCGTTTCCATCAACAAAGCAAACAGCACATGAAAAGCCCACAGGCCAGAGGGAAAACAGTGGGTGACCTTTAGACTCCAGGGCTCTCAGCACTGTGCCTCAGTTACCTTTGTGCAGCCAGGGTCGAAGCCTGCCCTGTACCAGGCCTAAGCCCACCAAGTAGTCAACAACCTAAAAAAGGTAACAGGTCAGGGGCTATGTAGGGTTGTTGTGGTGAGCCGGGATCCCTACGCATCCCACCAGTTCCATGAATGAAATGATTTTATCTAAATTACTTACTTCATCAGGTGGCAACTTAGTTTGCTCATGTCACTAACACACATAGAACGTAGCCCTGTTTCCACATGGGTGCGGTGACAGACTAACAAAAGAACTCAATGTGTGCTGTTAGTGTCAGACAAAATTGGGCAGCTTCCTTCAGTGAGAAAGTGTGGAAACCACTCGGCACTCCACATGTACCCAGAAAGCATCAAAGATCAGAGAGAAGGGCCAGTAGGGGAAGAGACATGCACATGCACATGCATGCGCGCGCGCGCGCGCACACACACACACACAAACACATACATGCATTTCATATGCATGCACACGAGTCTGAGCAGACTGCCCTTTGAAGGTTCTACGATCCACTCAAGAGATGAAGTACTACTGCCTGTCTACAATACCTCTACCAGATCATCAGGCAGCCCAGCCCAGTGATCACATCTGCAGTGTAGCACAACCCCAGCACTAAGCCCTTTTAAACCCTCCGACCACCCTCCTCAGCAGGCACTGCCAATCACCCCTCTTTCCAGATAGGAAGGAACTCAGGGAGAAGAACTGAGCAGGTCACCCTTGGCTTCTGCAGAGGTCTGCAACAACTCTGTTTACTCTTCTGTATGGATTTGTGTCTCCTGACTCCTACACTCTCCATCTGCATGTGCCCTGTCCCCTCACTTACAGAACACAAGCTCTCACCCAACAAAGCCGGCCTGGAGGGGGAGCTATGCTGTTTCAGTTCACATACCCCACAAACTCAGGCCATGGCGTTACGCCTCCCAACAGCACATAAGGCAACTGTTTCATTATACAGATGAAGCTACAGTGGCTATGAATGGCGTCACATTGGTTCCTAGATCCAGATATGAGTTAAAGGGCCCAAGCTAATGAAACTCCCCATCATGGCTGCCGTACTGTTTGTCCTCCAGCTGCTGGTTTCACTTTCACAGCCTACCAGTACCTAGAGAGGCTACCACCCAGTGCTCTCCAGTCAGAGACCTGATGACACTCTTCCAGGCCGACTAGTAGCTTATGAGAATGACAGGGGTCTGCTCTCTGCAGAAACTCTGTTTCCAGAGAACCCCAACATCCAGAGTTGGTGCTCACCCATCTGCTGAAAACGTGATCTCAAGCCACTAGACCCCTGTGGCGGACACACTGTCACACTGACTGTTTCCTCAAAATGCCTACACCCCAAATTATTACCTATAAACTCAGAATCTGGGGTGGAGTGTGGCCTGTGCATTCCCTTATAATCCTGGCTCCTCTTACTAGAAACATAGGACTGAAATTATCTGGGAAAGGCCAGGGTTCTGAATGCCTTGGCAAAGTCACAAGGAAAAAAATAAAACAAAAAACCAACTGTCTTTCCAAAGGGAAGAGTTGAACAGCAAAAACTGTTATTAGCCTGGCTGTGCACCAGGCAGCCAGCTTTTAGGGAGAAAGAAAGCTTGCCTGGGCAAGTTCTTGTCAGGCTTCATCTGATAAACCAGTTACAACATCAAACACGCTGACCCTGGCATTGACAGTCACCTCAAAGAAATAGGAGAACCCCCTCCTCGTTTTAAAATTTTAAGAACTCCATTTCTTCTATCTGGTCACAAGCGAAACCGGTTCCTACCTCTTCTGTGTGGGAAACCACCTCTGAATAAATCGTTAAACTTCCATTCATTCCAACACGGAATTGATTCTCATTCCACTGAGCACCCAGCATGTCTCTCTCTAAGAGCCGAACAATGAGCACTGTGGACCAGAGACTCAGGGGCCCTTGACGTTGGAAGATGCACTGTGTAAAGTGTTAGCTATAATTTTGTAGGCAGCAGGAATGCAGACCTCTTACGGTCTTCCCAACCCAGTCTGTGCACACACCACAAATGAGGGACTCACAAACACAATTCCTCAGAAGCCTGAGCCACGGTGGAAAAACACACCTTGATATGGTGAAAGAGGGCATTAGAGACTGGACAGGAAGGCCAGGAAGGAAAGGTGCAGGCCTTTGGGCCGAAGCCTGGAGAGTGAGTCCTGAGCCCCTGAGCGCTCACAGGGGTGGACAGAACAGACCTCCACCACAGTGTTGCTGGCATTCTCCACACCTGGGAGCAGAGGACCAGTGGAACAGGCCAGCGCACAGGTCCAGGGATATTTGGAAAAACCCTGGCTATTCATGATCTGGACTCAAGGCCAAGAGGCCCACAGGAACATCCCAGACTCAAGTGTATACACACACACATATTTACACCTGCACACAATACTCATCTGCATGTAGACAGACACGAGCATGCTCACTCATATTAACACACGCGTGCTCATGTTCATTCAAGCGAGCGAGCTCTAACATAAGCCTTCAATGCCCCTGGCAGAATCCCAACTCTGCTAATTACCTCAGACCCACCTTTCACCCCTCCCACCAGCAGCAATTAGCCCTGCATCTTGACTTCCTGCTGCTCTGTGAGTAAGGGACCGAGCCAGCTGCTCCCTCTGCCCAACCCCGGAAATGCTGGTTTCAGAAGTGTCTCAAGCAAACCAGTCCCTACTTCTGGGGCTCCAGGCTGACACAAAAACAGGGGTAGTCCTTTCAGGATGTTCTGAGAAACAATATTCCAATTTGATCCACTATGCTCGGGCCCCCAACTTAGCATCCAGTTGCACCCATGCAGATCTACCCAGAGCAAGTCATGTCCCACAGACTCCAGAAGCTTGGCTTTGAGAAAGAAGTCTCTCTGGGCAGCCAACAACTAAGGAAAACATGCTTCCTGGGGCCGAAGTTTCCTCCTAAGTCTCAGTTTCTTAATCTGTAAAATGGGGCCTAAGTCTCAGTTTCTTAATCTGTAAAATGGGGCCAGTAACTTCTTCCTCTTGAGGATGTGGCTATAATGAAGTTCAGGGCAGTCAAGCTTTGGTCCCAAGACTAAGCTCCCTCCCCTTGCTCTGTCTCAGCCTTCTGATTCCTCTTTAGGCTCCACCCCAACATTCCTGTTGGTATTCAATAAGCCTTCTGATATCTGAGATGATAACAAAGGTGAGGGAAAAGGGAGGAGCTAAGGGGAGAGAGAACAGAAGGGGGTGACCACCTATCCTGCCTCCCCAGAGGTCTGAGAATGTGGCAAGTCACAGGGGCCTGGGCTTCATGACCTCCACCCCTAGCCAACAACATAGGGACTGGCAGGCTGGGGAGAGAAAACACCATACCTGGGAGTCAAATGTAGAAAAGAGATTGCAGTGGTCCTGAGTGCTAGGGCCTCCGGCAGTAGTTCCCCGTGCCCACAAGGCTGAGAGGGAGCAGCTCCCTGCCGACCATCGCTTTCTTCAGCCTGGAATCTCAGTGGAGCTGGGTCATGAAGCAAGCCCACAGCTGAGGAAGTCCACAGGCTGAGTGTGGGCTGGCTCAGTCCCTAGTGATTCTGCTCTCTGCTGACCACTCCTCTCCTTTGGCTTCTGCTGAACCTTGGGGTTCCCTGTCTTCACATTAGGGAGCCCTGCTTATTCCTCTCACAATCTGATCCTGGGTTTACTACCACCTGGAAGGCTTCACTGCCTATAAAGCTGACATGTGACTGTGAAATCATTCACAGTACCCTGTGATTCCCAGCAGGACTGCTCTGCCGACCCCAGGTGCCAGACACATCCCAAACCCAAGCTGATCAGCTGTCTACACTGGCTCCTCATGTTATGTGTAACCACAGACTCCAGGTGACAGCCAATCAGAGACCTTCACTTCTCCTCAGGCTGGTGGTCTACTACCACCAAGTCCCCCATATCACCTTGTTTTCTGACCTTGGTCAAATGTAGGCCATATGACCAGCTCCCAACTCTGCTCCCTGCAAGGGCCAACACATCATTCATTCTTCACAGAGGTGCCAGAGTTTCAGC
>JANHMN010000022.1:27739068-27776630 GCA_030674055.1 Rhabdomys pumilio | reverse complement strand
GACAATCGTAATCGTGACAGAATACCCAAGACACTACTCACTTCTTCCCTCTCCCAACCCATTTCAAATCCAGACAGCAAGAGAAGGCAAGGGTCCTGCAACATCCACGGTGCTTGGCAGGGCCTGGGCCCAGTGCAGGCCCAAGTCACAGCCAGTAGTCTTTCAGTTGACTCAAGGCAGCATTTGAGGCAGTGGGGAGCCTCAGCTGACAGGGGAGAATCAGGTCAGCAGAGAGCATACCACATCTGCAAAGGCCCCAGAGCTCACCAACACTCTCGAGTGTCAGCAATGCTGACCCACCGCACATCTGCTCAAACACATCGAGCCGTGTAAAGTGGCTCCTTCACTCCTTAAACCCAGATTCTTGTTGGCCTAGAAACACAATGCTTCCATTCTTGGCCCCTGTAGCCTTTTTGTGGCTCCTTCTCTCCCTCTGCTTTTGAGTAGCTTTTGCACAAGAGCCACTAAGCCAGAGGCACGGATCATGCTCGTCTTCCAGAGAGTCCCCCAGTAAAACACAGAAAACAGGCTGTGAACCAAGGGTCTCCAGCCCTCATGGCAATCAACAATGCAGGCCCCTCCTGCTCTGAACTGACACCTCACAGAGGGCTAACACAAAGGCACCAAGGGCCAGCTACCACTTACTCTGGCTTCTTGTGGCAACCCATTCAAGGGGCCTTACTGCAAACACATGGGAACTCACTCAAGGGCCCTCTGTACACCCACTTGAGGGACCTCTGTGCACACATGTAGAAACCCACTCCAGAGGCCCCATCACAGACCTGTAGGAACCCCTCCCTGGGCCAGCAAAGCAGCCTCACCTGGTAGTAGGTCTTGATGTTTCTCACCAGGATACTCAGGTTTTGGATACGCAGGTTGACATCGTTGTTGACATGCTTGTTGATACGCTGATTGCTGGGTCTGGGGTCTCTAGAGTAAGAAACAGTAAAAGTCACACCCCAGGGCTTTCACTATGTGTCCTTCCCCAGCAGAGGGCCAGTGTTCAGCTATTCCCTTGGCTCAGCAGTTAAGAGCACCAGCTACTCTGCTGAGGGTCCTAGGCTCCATCCCCAGGACCCACATGGCAGTCAGAACCGTCTGCAACTGCCATCCCGTGGGATACCCTTTTCCTGGTGTGCAAGCATACAGGTAGACAAAACACGTAGATACATTAAATAAATAAATAAATAAATCTTTTTTTAAAAAAAAAAAAGGAGAGAAAGAAAAATACAAAACAGGAACCCTGGCATGTTTTGTGACCTTCAGAATCATGTTCTGCTCAGTCCAGGTCTCCCTGCTGTCTGGAAATTAGGTGGGTCCTGCTCATGATCTACACTCCAGGGATTCAACAGTGATGTCCAGGTCTAGGATATGACTGGTGTACCATCACACTGCATAAGAGAAGCTGAGAGTAGGAAAGCCTCATTTTCCAACCATCACTTTCCAACCTCAGGAGAAATCGGGTAAAGGAACTGGACGTCAGCTTAAGCCACGTACAGCATGGCTCATCTACATGCAGGACAGTCCCCCCAAATCCTCAGTGTGGGAAATGGCTGCCAAGCAGAGCAAAGTGGAGAGGGGAACTCTGCCTTTCATAGCAAATGCCTCCCTCCCACCCGCTCCCAAGGCACCACCAAGAATAAAGGCAGGGAACTCAAAGCCCCTCTTCCTGGTTTCATCTATCAAAGGCCCTGTGATGATGAAGGCACAGAGCCTACTCGGAGCTGATGGGGAGCCACAGAAATAAATCTCGGGGCTCTTTGGCTCACCCGAGGCCACATTAACAGAAGATGGAGAAAGAGAAGGAAAAGACCCACACCTTGAAACATTTCAAATGCCACTGGAAGCACAAGGCTCTTTTGTGACGCAAGCTGTTTAACAGTCAACCTTTGAGTAAATATTTGACATATACTCTAGAGGTTCCACACAGTGCCCTAAGCATCTGAACCTTCTTCCCACAGCCCCTGACTTCACAGTCATCTCACACAGACACCCCAGGTGACAACACTGTCCCCACTGCATGATGGAGTCTATCAAAACCATATTTACTTATTTCTTCTAGGGTCCTTTGTTACCGAGGAAATAAAGGCCAGGAACACTCTAGGAATTAACTCAGCCAAGAGGCAGCATGCTGCATTTCAACTGTAAAGGCGTTTAGCCACAGAACACTTCCTAGCATGACCAAATAAGAGGTGACATTAAGGGACCAGCTGCGGGTAGAGCAGCAGTTTCACAGGACCAAAGCTTAACACATGGATCTGAAGGAAGCGGCAGGCTTTCCTGATTTGCCATTCTTGTTCTGAGGAAGGAGGGAAGGAACCCGGGCTGCAGATGCTTGTCAAGCACTCACCTCCCGGCTGCATCCCCAACCTTATCTCTTTCTCCTTTTCACTTCTGAGATTCTCATTATGTGGCCCAGCTGGCCTTCAACTCACAATGCTTCTCATACCTCAGCATTTAAAATAAATAACTGGGATCGCAGTGTTAGGACACCCAACTGTTTCATCTTTTTTTTTTTTTTTTTTGGTTTTTCGAGACAGGGTTTCTCTATGTAGTCCTGGCTGTCCTGGAACTCACTCTGTAGACCAGGCTGGCCTCGAACTCAGAAATCCGCCTACCTCTGCCTCCCAAGTGCTGGGATTAAAGGCGTTCGCCACCACCGCCAGGCTTCATCGTTGTTTTAATCTGGGGTTTCTTTTCTTTCTTTGAGACAGAGTTTTATGTAGCCCAGGCTGCCTCAAACTTACTAAATAACCGAGGATGACCTTAGAGCTTCTGATCTTCCTGCCTCTATTTCCTACCAGGATTCCAGGAGTGTAACCACTACACTTGCTATGTGCAATGCCAGGGACTGAACCCAGGGCTTTGAGAACACTAGGCAACCATCTTACTAATGCAGCCACACCTGCTGCCTCTAGATCGCATCTTCACCAGAGGGGCCACTTCAGGAGTATCAGGTACCCACAACGTCAGTATGCACCACGGACAGATACCCATTAGCAAAGGGTCTGCACATACCCAGGGCCTGGGATGTGCAAGCCATATCTGCTTTGTTCTCTCCAGGCATGGAAAGAGATAGCTAATTGAAGGAACACTAGAAAAGAACCCTGACATTAGTTTAGTTTATGACTAATTAGACTAATTATCATGATCATTAGTAGTCCCTCAGTTAATAAGTCTCTCAGGGTAAAGAGCGCTTATTAGGAAATAAACCAAAAGTTTTAGCACTGCTTAAGGAAGACAAAGCTCATGTCTACCCATTCAATGCCCCATATTGGCTGCTGGAAATGACGGTCAGAGGCCTAAAGGGTCATAAGAGTCTGAATAAGCCACAGGCTGAGGGGAATTTGCCTCTTGCCTAACAGGGGCACAAGTCAGCAGACAGAGCCCCTGATCCAGAAGTTCCTCTCCTCTCAGGAGTAGATGCACACCACCATGATTATACAGAGACACACATGACCCAGCCCTGCCTCACTCAGACTACACTAGTGACACCAGAAATCAAAGCGCACCATCTTGCTTCGTCCTCCGCTCATCTACAAAACTCTACCCCCTTATCACAGATCAGGAAACCGAGGCTTCAGAGTAGAGCCATCTGCCCAGTGTAGCAGAAACAGTGAGTGGTGGAAGTGATCCCTGCCTGAAGCAAGCAAAGCTTCCTTCCAGTCCTCACGGACAAGAAGAAAAGAGCCAGTGATCCAGACCACTCAGCACTCTCTCATTCGGGAATCCTAGCCCTGGGCCTCCCTTGAAAGCTGAGCCCACCAGGGCATTCCTGCTTCCAGGTGAGCCTGATGTCAGCAGAGGCCAGGGCCAAGAGACTACTACCCAGCCTTCTCAGGTTGCCATAGACAATGGTCAGGTGCAGTCATGTGACCACCAGCCAGCCTTCAGAAGGCTCTGAAGTATTAGGTAACAGCCTCTTATCTCAGCCCTACCCCAACTCAGTCAGCCACCCTGCTCTGCCATATCCAAAGGCCACAGCCTCCCACCTGGAGAAAACTGATCAAAAATAGCCCAGCAGCAGTCTCCAGGCACCCACTATCACTCATCTTATTCTCAGGCTAACATTGCGCCACTAGGCAGAAAGGGAGACTAAGGCCCAGCTGAAGGAAAATCAAGTGTTGGCCTAGACCTTAGACTCAGCCTATACTTCACCCTGAACACAGAGGGAAATAGGCAGACTGCAGAGGGAAGGGCGAGCTGGCTCGGCAAGTCAAGGCACTTGCCACTAAATCTGAGTTCAATCTCCAGGAACCACAGAGGAAGGAGAGAACCAACTCCTGCAAGCTGCCCTCTGACTTCACAAGCACACACACACTTTTTTTTTTTTTTAAGTAGACTGAAGAAACCCAGCACCCTGTGTATGTGACTGACCCCAACACCCATTCCTATCCAGTACTAAGCTAGGAGCTAGCAAATCATCTCACTTAATCTCCAGGACCATTTCTTTAGGGCAGAACTTTATGTCCCGCTTTTAAGATGAGGAAACTGAGGCACCCACAAGAGCCTAGTGTCACAATGCTTGTGGGAAGATGACCTCTGACCACTTAGGATGCTCAACACTTGGTCAGGGTTTTTTTTTTTTTTTTTGGTTTTTCGAGACAGGGTTTCTCTGTGTAGCCCTGGCTGTCCTTGAACTCACTCTGTAGACCAGGCTGGCCTTGAACTCAGAAATCTGCCTGCCTCTGCCTCCCAAGTGCTGGGATTAAAGGTGTGTGCCACCACTGCCCGGCTGTCAGGGTTCTTTTTCAGCTTTTTTTTTTTAAGGTCTCATACAGCCCAGACTGGTCCTGGCCTTGAACTTGCTATGTAGCTGAGACTGTCCTTAATCTCCTGACCCTGCACCTTTCAAGTGCTGGGAATAAAGTTGTGCACCATCACATATCATCCAAGGTTCTATTAGTTACCCACCTTTTGAGGTGGCAGGTATGGAACCCAGGACCCTGGACACTACAGGTAAATACCAGAAAACTATAGGAGCCCCTATTTGTATCTTATCAAGGTTACTTTTACAAGGAGTGAAATGTGTGCACAGTAAGTCACAGCCCAGAGTTGGGGAAAATGCATTCCAGGGAGTCATTCCACAGCCTGCATGAAAGTCAAGCCCCACCCACTTCCGGAGGCAAACACATTCTGATGCCTGTTACCTGGCGCCAAGTTATGATTCCATAGAAGCAGAAAATTATGATTGGCAGGTCCTGTGCCCACTCCTGCCTCTGTTTCCTGGTACAGGAAAGCCACTTATTGTCTCTGTGGCTGTCCCAGGACTGCTGCACACCGACCAGGTCCTTCTTCCAGAATGATCAGACTTACATATCACAGAGGGAAAAGTAAGTCTGAAAACTGTCAGGGAGGGAAGCAGCCAACCCCTCCACAGAATTTAGCCAGGGCAGTGCAAATAAGTGATGAGCTGGCATTTTCCAGGAAAGTCCAACAAGCTTCCCTGATTTACAGGCAAGTGGTAAAGGCTTCAGGAATTCCAAAGGTCAGGGAAGAAAGAGACTCGGTCCTGGGCTTTTGTTCTCCCCTGTGCCTGTGTGTAGCTAAATGGAAGACTGGAGGACACTGCTGTGTTTTTTAATTAAACAGTCTCAAGCTTTACAGGGATAGGATGGTCCTTACACCAATGGAACCCAGCCGTTGGGACCTGACTGAACCGGGGTGGCAGGAGTGTGGCCAGAGCCCAAGCCTGCTTAGAGGCAGCCTCAGAAAAACTCATTCTCATCAGTCCTTTGAGAAGTGCAGCCAAAGCCAACAGCAAATGTCTCTTTAGAATCTGGTCAAACGCTGAAGACCAGTGAGATTGGGAGAAAAAAGAAAGAAAAAAGAAAGAAAGACAGACAGACAGACAGTTTCCACCACCTCGAATCAAATGTTCTATGAAATGGAGTCATCTAATTGGGAAACCACCCCCTACCCGCCCCCACCCCCAGCTACAAATCCGAGCTGTATTTCATTAGCTAATGGATTACTGAGTGTAACACCTCCCCATCAGTCCCAGCTGAGTGGGTACATGTAAAGGCTGATCCAGTTTTATTTTGTTCCAAGTGCCTGTGACTCACACTGTCACTCACTTCCAATATGATCCCCGAAGCTTCTAAGTTAAACATCGACTATAGGAGCCAACACCTAAGTGGTTGTAAGATGTCAGACAGACACAGGCTCTGCAGAACTCCACAACGGATGTGGTCGGAGGCACAGCCGGCAAGTCTATGAGACCCTGTTTAAGCCCAAGCAAGCGGTCCAAACACAGCATGGCTGCTTGTGAGCTTTCTGAACCCAATTGACACAAGGAGGTTTAATGACTGACTGCATCTGGCCCAACAACTGGGAAGGAGATTCAGAAGCTCAGTTCCCAAGCCACAGTGAAACTCTTGAGTTCACACCGCGATGCTCCAGACCCAGCGGACATTTCCTGTAACCAGACCCTCTTTACAGTTCGGTGTTCCTCCAAAAAGAAAAGGGACTTTTGATGTCAGGGCTCACACTACCACCAAGTCCTTGAGTGTGCAAATGAGTCAACTGCAAATTTCCTTAGCTCGCATAAGGTGCTGGGGGAGTCCAACGACCCACCTGAAGGGAATCCCTCCCTGGCCATCCGACACCACCCACACTACAATCTTAGGTTTCCTAAAGCATCCTTTCTTCCTGAAGAGGCAACTTACATTTGCAACATGATTTGGTTCAAAAAGATGCCGTCCACTAAATCCATGTACAGAGTCAAGTTGTCCTGGTGGCCGCTTCCAAACGGGCCAAAAGTTTTCACCTGCGGGGAAGCAAAAGCATGTTGGTCTGACGCTGGGGGACAAGGCAGGCCAGGGAGGCCACCCACCACCGCGGTACTCTTCGCAGGCTCTTCCCGAGCCAGGCAACAGACGCGCCGGACAGGAGGAAAACTTCTGGCTACTTTTCTCCAGCGTCCCAGAGCGCGAGGAAAATACATAAATAAATAAAAGGGACTTTTCAACAAATTCCTCACGTCTCAGATGCACTGAAAAGCAGCTCGCTCAGCCCGCGAGTCCGCGTTCCCTTTCGGCGTCCCCACCGCCGGTCTCTGGGCTTCGGGAGGGGTAAGCCCCCCTTCCCCGCCCCCACGGCCGTCGGGAACAGGTGCGCGCTCCCGAGTGGGAAGCCGCGAGACGCCCACCCGACACGGAGCCTCCCGGTCCCCGGTGCCGCTCCGAGCGCTCACCCAGGTCACCAGCGGGCTCTGCAGAAACAGCTCCACGAGCTGCGACACCGTCACGTCCATGCTGAGCCGCGGCCGCGCCGCACAAAGCGGCTCTGGCAGCCGGCGGCGGGCGCGGGAGACAAAGGCGGGGCGCGAGCCCACGGTGCGCGGCTGCAGCCCCGCCCGCCCGGGGAGACTGAGAGGGTGGGGGCGAGGAGGGGGAGGGAGAGGCGACGAGGTCCCTCCTCGGTCGCCCGGTGCCCTGCGCAGCCTAGCGGAGCGGAGCCGCACTGGGCGGGGAGCGCGTGGGGGAGCGGGGACGGGAGCGGGGCGGGGCCACAGCACGTGGCGGCCCGAGTGCGCGGGCAGGTGCAGCCTGCGCGCGCAGACCTGGGCCCGGGAGGAAGAGGCTCGGTGTTATCCTCAAGCTGCCGGCTTGCGCACCGGTGCATCCGCTCTGCCGACTCCCCGGCTTCTCCCTTCCAGAAGTTCCTTCAGGATGCTGGCGTGCACACACCCCACGCGTGTGCGCCCCTGCTATGGCTCTACCCTCCATCCACCATAGCACACCGTGGCGGACAGCCAATCCGGGCCGCAGTGCGCAGCGGCAGCTTTGAGGCTGGGTCCCCAGCGCGATGGACGCCGTGCCCCCTGCTGGCGGGGCTGTGTGCTAGGAGGCCTGCAGCCCCACTTTCTCACCATTTCCTGATACTAACTTCGCTCTCGGAGCTGGGCGGTTGTTGCATGTACGCTATATGACTGGGGAGTTAAATCTTCGTTGTGGTGTGGCAGTGTTAACCCGAGGCCCCTGTCACATACTTAGCGAGAACACACAGGGTACTCAATGGCTGCCCTTTGGCTAGTAATTTTGCAGCGTGGCTTTGTTACATATTAGGGCTGCGACATCTGCTGATGACATGTGGTATTACAGTTCTGCTCGGCTGGGAAGCCTGTTAATAGACTGTAGCCCCCCTAGTATACTGGCAAGGTTCCAAGAAGTGTGGAAATAAAGGGGTCGAGGGCTTCTGCAATGAAGAGCACTTGCTATTTCAGAGGACCTGGACTTGTTTCCCAGCACCCACACACAGGATGGTTCACAACTATCTTTAAGTTGAGTTCCAGGGCCTCTGAGGGCACCAGACATACACATGGTGCACAGACATTGATAAAGGCAGAACACTCACACACATAAAAAGTAAAATTAATAAATCTAACCAAAAAAGTGGGGTGGGAATGATGGTACAGCTCTATAATCCCAGTACTGGAGAGATGGAAGCAAAAGGATCTTCAAGTTATCCTTGACTACACAACGACTTCAGAGCTAACCAGGGCTCGATGACACCCTGCTCAGACCATGGCAGTCAGTTCTGGTTCCTGTAATCACAGAATTTGGTGGAGCTGAACCAGAAGGGCCTTGAGTTCCAGACTAGCCTCGGCTATATAACTCGGTTGATGACTGCATGTGGTATGTGGGTAGCATAGACTACCCTGTTTGGAAGAGTAAGGAATGCCTTTATGGGTTTGTTATTCTTTTCTGTACCAACCTAATTTGTTAAAAAGACAAATCCTTCTAGCTGTTTAATAAGCATATTATCTCATACGAACAACTGCATCGAACAAATGCTCTCTGGCTGTTGTGAGACATTTCATTCTAGTGTGGGAATAATTTCTCCTGGGAATGTTGGCAGTCGCTACATAGCCACCCTGGGGACTTTTCATAGCAAAGTCAATGAAACATTATGTATGATTAATGTTTTATAAAAGTCATTCCACCTTTTAGTTTTAGACACAATTTAAGGTCCTATCAGGTGACACAAAAATGCAGTTAGTTATTCCATATCTGAGGTTGCCTGTGATCATTGATGGTCACCACCATTCCTTGGCTAGACCTCTTCATCCGGATAGGAAGGATTTACCCCAACTCCCTCTTCCCTGTGGACAGCTGTGCACTGAACTCCAGAGGTGACCCAGTTATGGTTATAAAGGTTTCAAACAGTGGGGTTTGCAAGTCTTGGGAATTGTTTTCCCTGCTCAAGCATTTCTAGGTAAGTTGGAAGTTCAGAGTGAGGCATGTACACATTTTGCAGTGATACATAACCACTGTATCTTCCTCATCTTGGCCCCCATTTCTGCTACTCCTGCTGCTGCTCTAAAAAAAAATTGCTTTCCCTGAGCTCCATCTTGGTGGGACTGAGTTTCAGGAGAACTAATGAACTGCCAAATAGTGTCCTTCCATCAGCCTCTTCTGTCTTAAAATGCCTCTGTTCATTTCTGGTTATACATGTCTATGTTGCTCTTACAGTTCTTGGATAGAAGAATTTCTTTTTCAGACAATCTCACTGTGTAGCCATGGCTTACTTAACTTGCTACATAGACCAGGCTGGCCTAGAACGCAGAGACCTACCTGTCTCTACCTCCCAAGTGTTGGGATTAAAAGCATGGGCCACCACGCCCAATAGGAAGCAGGCTTTCAATTTTTATTCTGATAAAGGAGTTTCTCCTCCCTCTCAGGAAATATTGACTCAATCATGATAACTAATAACATTTCTGTGTCACCTGGTCATAGCTTAAATTGTGTGTCCGACTAGAAGGTGGGGGATTTATTAGCATATATTATACATATTAATTATATATAATATACATTTTATATTTTATATATAAATATACTAAATATAATATAATACATAATATCTAATATGTTACATAATATATTAATATATTAAGTAATTATAATTAATATAATAATATATTATAACAATATATTATAGTAATATATTATATATTAATTATACATAAATTTCATTGATGTTCATATATATTGAATACATTCACTATCATTACCATCTCCGTCCTCCCTGCCACTCCTGCTCATCACCTCCCTCTCCTCTTTATCTGTCCCTACCCCTCTTCCCAGTGACTTTCATTGAGATTGCAGCAGCCTGAGTAAGAAATTATTTACAGGAGCATAGATTCACCATCAGACTTTACATTACAGAAAAACCACCAACCAACCATTAACTGTGGGGCTTCACAAATCCCCTCCCACCTCCAGGACAGGATGTTGATGGACCTGATCTTGGACAGGTAACAACAGCTACTGTAAGGTCAAGAGTGTCATGGCTGCAGCATGCTCAGAAGACAGGGTTCCACGGCACTTCACTGCATTGTCTGGTTTTTAATTCTCTCTACCCTTTCTTCTGCAGCATTCTCTAAGCCTTGAAGGGAGTAATACAGGTAAACACAGGTATAGAGGGCTGAGCACGCAACAATCCCTGATTCCTGGCACCGTTGACCAGTCATGAGCTGCTGCATTCCCAGTGCCTACTATAAAAGGATGCTTCTTTGACCAAAGCTGACAGAATCAGTAGCCTGTGGGCATAAGCACTTATTCAGAAGGCAATTGGATGGGCATACCATGTCCACTTAGCAAAACAGTGGCAGCACATTTAGCTTTCTCTCTAGAGCTTGTGATCTGCCCCAGGCATGGACTTTTGACTAAGTGTGTGCAGCAGGCCTCAGCTACCCAACTGAGGGTCTCGGGGCCTCCCTCACCAACAGCTCATAAGGTTAGTCACTAGTGCTAGAATTATTATAACTGTGGCTTTGGGGAAAAGTTTTATTTGCCTCTCCAAAGTACCTCTATTTAAATGCTTTAAAATTTTTTTTCAGATTTACTTGCACACATTAATATTTTGCCTGCATGTATGTGTATATGTGCACCTTGAGTCTGCCTCCAGATGCCTTAATTCTGTTTGACCTCTGTATGTCAGTACCACATGGTCTTGGTCACTACTGCTCTGCAATAAACTTTTGTTTTGTTGGCTTGTTTTTAACAACATTTACTGAACCTAGGACCTCGTACACTTTAGATGTCTGCTCTTCCACTGAACCATACAATTCTACTGTTGGACCATTATTTCCTTCTTGAAGATCTCTTGCATTACTCTGAGTCCCTTTTTTTCTTTTCTTTCTTTCTTTTCTTTTTTTTTGGTTGTTTTGAGACAGGGTTTCTCTGTGTAGCCCTGACTGTCCTGGAACTCACTCTGTAGACCAGGCTGGCCTCGAACTCAGAAATCCACCTGCCTCTGCCTCCCAAGTGCTGGGATTAAAGGCATACGCCACCACTACCGGCTATTCTGAGTCCCTTGTAATTCATACTAATTTCATTTTTATTGTGGTGCCGGAGACAGAACCCAGGGCCTTTGTGGGTGGTGAGCGTGCTGTGCCATGGAGTTCTTTCTCTGCCTACATAAATGTTAGAAAATTTCAACATCTATAAAGATGTCAGCTGGGGACTCTTTGGTGTCTTCGGCTGAATTTGGATGTTAATTGGGGATGCACTGCCACGTGAATCACACTCCTGTCCAGTATGCATGAGGTATTCTGCACTTATTTAAACCTTTTTCAGATTCCTTCAACAATGTTTATATTTCTGAACAAGGGTATAGACTTGGCACTTTTTATTAAATGTGTCAATCCTTCCACTCTTCTTTATGTGATTTCTACATCCTCAAAGGATACTGCATCATACTGGTCTCACCCTGGTCCACTGGCCTTCCACAGGCAGGTTGTTGCAGATTTTGGCATACACTAGGGCTGGAGAGCTGGCTCACTGGTTAAGAGCACTGATTGCTCTTGCAGAGGACCTGAGTTCGGTTCCCAGCACACACATGGTAGGACTCACAACCATCTGCAACTCCAAGTTCAGGGGACCTAACACCCTCTTCTGTCCTCCAAGGGCACCAGTCAGGCAGGTGGTGCACAAATGTATGCACGGGCAAAACGATAATAACACATACAATTAACAATTTTTGTTTTTCATCTGTTTATTTCTTTGAGACAGTGTTTTTCTGTGTAGTCCTGGTGTCCTAGAACTCACTCTGTAGACCAGGCTGGCTTTCTATTTAGAGATCAGCCTGCCTCTGTCTCTGAAGTGCTGGGCTAGGATTAAGGGCATCCACCTGCCTGGCTTATTTATTTACTTACTTATTTAATTTATTATTTTTATTGTTGTTGGTGGTGGTCTCCTATGTAGCCCTGGATAGCCTGGAACTCACTCATCCACCTGCCTCTGCCTTCCAGTGCTGGGACTAAAGGTGTGCACTACCATGCTTGGCTTTAAAACAAGTCTTTTTTTTTTTTTTTTTAAACTTTCTGTGATTACAAACTACCTCTCTTCAGATCATTCTGGCTTTCTTTGGGTGCTGCTGGGAGTTTCTGTTGTTTTGCTTTGTCCACATTAACACATCTCTTGTCCAGATAGAATTATCTTATCTTGGATATAAACATTCAAATTGAAGATCTCTGAGCTCCAGAGACGCTCTAGATTAGTAGACTGCTGCACTGGCTGGTTTTGTGTGTCAGCTTAACACAAGTTGAAGTTATCACAGAGAATGGAGCCTCCCTTGAGGAAATGCCTCCATGAGATCCAGCTGTAAGGCATTTTCTCAATTAGTGATCAAGGAGGGAGGGCCCATCTTTGTGGGTGGTGCCATCCCTGGGCTGGTAGTCCTGGGTTCTATAAGAAAGCAAGCTGAGCAATCCAGGGGGAAGCAAGCCAGTAAGTAACAGCCCTCCATGGCCTCTGCATCAGCTCCTGCTTCCTGACCTGCTTGAGTTCCAGTCCTGACTTCCTCTGGTGATGAACAGCAGTGTGGAAGTGTAAGCTGAATAAACCCTTTCCTCCCCAACTTGCTTCTTGGTCATGATGTTTGTGCAGGACCGGAAACCCTGAGTAAGACAGCAGTCTTCCAAACTTGTTGTAGAAGTTCTGTTCCTGGCTAGAGAGATGGCCCAGAGGCTAAGAGCACGGGCTGCTCTTGCAGGGGCCCGGAGTTTGGTTCCCAGCACTCATGTCTGGTTGTTCATGACTGCTTGTAATCCAGCTCCAGATCTGATGCTCTCTTCTGACCTCCATGGGCATCCATGTGCACATATGCTTACAACAGACAGATTGTTTTTAAAAATCCTATTCCTAGAAGGGCTTCATAAACTCCAAAATGGCAGAAAGAGCTGCCCAGTGCCAGTGTATATTGAATTATTTTTTAAATTTTATCTTTTAATCATTGCAAGTATACATAAATACAACTTTTTTGTTTGTTTTGTTTTTGGAGACAGAGTCTTGAACTCGTTATATAGCTGAGGATAAGCTTTTAATTCCTGAGCTTGTTTCTTCTTTCTTTCTCTCTTTGTTTGTTTTGTTTTTTGTTTTTTTGAGACAGGGTTTCTCTGTGTAGCCCTGGCTGTCCTGGAACTCACTCTGTAGACCAGGCTAGCCTCGAACTCAGAAATCTGCCTGCCTCTGCCTCCCAAGTGCTGGGATTAAAGGCGTGCGCCACCACCGACCTGCGGCCATAACAACTTGTAATAACCCCTTTTAAATGATGACAAACATCCATTATCCACTGAACCACCCAAACCATCTACTCCACTTCAGCTCTTGGGAATAGGTGTATTGCTCTCTTAAAATTGTGTCCTGTTGATTTGGGAGTGTCATTTTCCTTTTGAGGGCTCCCTAACAAAATTGGTATATTGGTTAATCTTAAGAAAGCTAGCTTTAGCAGTTGCTGTCTAGTCTCTGCATGCTACCAAATTTTAAGGCTTCTCTGAAGTCCTGACTGGAACAGTCTGTGATGCTGCATGATCTAGCTAGCCATATTGAAATTGTCCTGGATTCAATTTTTGAGGAAACAACACTGAAACAATTGGAGGTAGAATCACCCGGGTTACTTGTCTTCTTTGGTGTCTGGTCCTTTTCTCTGTACACATATAAGTTTTCAAAGATATATATTTCTGCATTAACATAAGTTTGGAATGTGCAGTATGCACAATTCAGTTAATAATGATTCTTTGCTCTAAGTTCAAGCAGGTAAGGCTTTCTTTCTTTATAAGTCTTTCTTTATGTTAGTTTGGATTGTATAACCAAACTGGAATATAAATTTCTATTTATGCCATTTAAAAGGATAGTATGATAAGTCTTGAGAATCTGTAGCCAACAAGATCTGCTGGCTATGTATAGCTGAAGTCTTGGCTAGTGATATTTTCATGTCTCAGCCAGTCTTAGGGTTCACACATAGAAGGATCAGTGATACAAGTTACCTGTTCATGATTTCTTTCTTTCTGATTGAAGCCAAGATGTTCAAATCTTTTCCTATTGAAACAAAGGCAAAATCTCTCTCTCTAAAGTTATACATTTCTCTCCTTCTATTCTGAGGTGAGGACATCCATCATAACAGGCTGATTTAGTTCAGCAAGGTTTTCCCCCCCATAACTCAGTGTCTCTTAGCAGCTGTGTTATCTGTCTCATTAACATTTAAAAATCTGAAGTCAATAAAGCATTAATCTATTTCTGGGAGATTTCATATCCCCCTTGCTCTGCCTGGCTAGGGAATTGTGTCCAAATCTGGGAAGTGCTTGTTCCCTGACTTCCATTCAGGGTTTTTTCTCAGGCTCTAAGTTTGGATTTTTAGCTAAGTTTGGATTACATGCCTACCACAATGGATGCCACTTGTAACCATAGCTTTTTCCACTCCACCTTTTTGTTCCCTGAAATAATGACTCTTGAGACTTTGTGTATATGAATACATGCCTAGGCCAATAGTTTTGGCTCATTTCTGCTAGCTCATGGCTCTGTTACCTATTTAAACTAGTTTAAGTCACACCATGTGGTTATCTACCTCTCCTCAGGTTCATGAATCTGTTTCTATCAGTACTTGGGGCAAATCTTTCCCTCTCCTGACTCTATCTCAGAATCCCTCTCTCTCTGGCAGAACTCCCACCTTCTTTTTCCTGCCTAAGCCAAAAGACCAACAACTTCTATTGACAGATGATGCTTTTACACAGTGCACAAGAGTCTCTCTACGAGGTTCTGTGGATTCTAGGTATTTAATTTTAACCAATATGCAATTCTTGCTGCATAGACTGTGGATGACTAAGAGCAGAAAATTTCACATACAGATGAAATAGTAACCTCTATCCAAGCTTTGACTATATGAACATGTGTAGGGTTGGAAATGTAGCTCAGTGATTGAAATTTATGCTCAGCTATTGCATGGACACACATACACACAGCTGATTGGAGTTGGTGGTAGAGCATTTGTCCTGGATTTGACTTCCCAACAACCCCCAAAGCAAGTATATATACACATCATTTGCAGTGCTGGGATATTAAAGTGATCATCCATTTAGGTAACATGGCATTGAGATGGTTATTTTACAGACCTTTTTCTTTAGCCCTTAGTTACTTTGTAGTTTTCAGTACAGGTAAGGATCAAGAAACTTGACCAAACCTTCTATGTTCTTGCCATTACACTCTTGCTGAGAACCAAATTCAGAGTTTCTCATATTGCAGGCCAGACTGGTACCATTAAGCTACATCTCCAGACTCTACATTCTGTCCATAACCTTTCAATCAAGTTTAGAGTCAGGTGAGCAATCAGTGGACAGGTAGGACAGGTGGGGCTTTCTGATGTTCATTCTGTGGCCCTCCTACCTTTCCTTATTCTTCCAAAGATGGACCTTCAGGTACTTGAATAGAACTTGAAGGTTCTCCAAACACCCAGTTTTGCTGGGTTCTTATATGTAAGGTCTGTACTTCTCAATAGCTACCTCATCAGGACCATCATGGAGGCTAAGAGCACACAACTGTATCCTCACCTTCCTCTAGAGCAGTGCTTTTATGAGAGCACACAAACTAGTAATTTCTGTATGAACGTGTAAAATGTACCTACTTTTCTTCCTGTATTAATGTAAGTCTGTGTGTAAGGGTAGTGGTGGTGATAACATACATGTGACATCAGAGGAAGACGGCTCATGAATAGAATGCTAGCCTAAATTGTCAAGATGCTTGTCTCAATCAATCCAGAAGCCAGGTGCAGTGACATGTCTGAAGTTTGACTTATTTGGGAGCGGAGACTGAATTGCTTGAACCCAACCTGATTAAAACAGGATTAAAATAGGAAGCTGGCCCCAGAGAGACACTCTGGAGAAAAATGTTATAGGATGAGGCAGGAGGATCCCAAATTCTAGGGCAGCCTGAGTTCCATCTTTGCTGTTCTATTGGGTATGGTGGCACAACTGGGAGATAAAGCCAGGATAAGGAGGCTATTCTTTGCTGTGTGAATTTACATAGCAGCGTAAGAGAAACCTTAACTGTGCTTGCCCCACATTATCTAAAGAGACAGAAAGAGTAGGGCCAGAAATGATTTAGATTCTAGTAGTTATTAAAACTACCTCTTCCCTGCTCCTGATAAGAGTTCCTCCTCTGTGTAGTCCTGGAACTTGCTCTTTAGACCAGGCTGGCCTCAAATTCAGAGATCAGCCTGCCTCTGCCTCTGGGATTAGAGGTATACACCATTACACCCAGCAGGAATTATTAAAAATGTACTCAAACTAGAGTGGTAATGCCACTAAGAGTTCTAGTTTCATAAAACTACCCTGAAGATCCAGATATTTTAAAAAAAAGTGTGTAGTCCTCCATTTCTATCCACTAAAAAGGGAAATTCATGGTTGAAAAACTATAAACTATATAAGCCATCAGCAGATTGAGCACATATGGGTCTTTTTCTGCACTCAGCGTTTCCTTAGAGTGACATGGAGGTAGGTTCTATGGTGTTGAGATGTCGGTTGAAACAAGATAGAGCTTTTCACCAAGGATTAATAGTGTGTCTGGGTAACATGTTTAAAGACCAGAGGGATGTTCTGATAAAATTGCATACAAGATTAGATGACAACTGGGCAAGAAACAGCAATCAAACACAACCCATTCAAAACTACCAGGGTAGCATTTGTGGGAGAGTGGGTGTTTCTGGAGTAACTATAAAGCTTTCATCACTTCATGGGGTAAGTTTTAATTTTCTTCACCCTAAACACTACAAAATGAGCAAAACAACTCACTGGCATCACTAAGGTGAAAATAATTTATACTCTATTCATACCAGGCACCAAGACAGTAGCTGAACTCAGGATGGTGGATGCACAGCATGTGCTTAGGGTACTAGAGTCCAGGGCTGAATCCCCAGAGTGTAAACAATACAGAAGCCTCTTGGTTAAATGTCAGTTCCAGGACTCAATGTCCAGTCATTTCTGGCTGATGGCATATCTCCACTAGCAACCTATTTTGTAGCAAACTTTCATCAACTTTGCTTAAGTAACCATAAGCACTACGAGCTAAGAAAGCAACAATCTGAATAGCATGGCCAAAGGCCAATACAGATTTCTTTAAAGTAATTGAATAATTTATGAAGACAAGTCATGAGTCTCTGCCCAAGTGTCCCAAGAATCATTCTGCAAAGTCAAGAAGATCCTGAGTTCAGCTACAGATGCTTTCTTGGAAAAAAAAAATGTTTAAGATAACATTATTTGACACAATATTCTAGTTAACAGTGAAGACAGTGTTGACTTAGATCTTACTTCTTTTTTTTAGACATACAAGGAAAGTTGACTCAAGTATGGTGGCATACACTCTAGAGGCAGGTGACTGGTTTACATAGTGAGATAAAAAACAACCAAACAAAATAGTTAACTTCAATTATTAACAGCCAAAATCTGACTCAGGAGAAGGTCTAACTGCAAGCTGGCACTGAACAGTAACTCCAGCATTCAGGAAGGCTAGTTTGGTCTAGAACGTTCTAAGTTACCTAGTACCTGTCTTAAAAGATCAAAAGGGGGCTGGAGAAAGGTTCAGTGGTTAAAAACACTTGTTGCTCTTACAAATGATCAACCCGGTCTAGAGATCTGACTCCTACCTCCACAGTGCTGGGACTAAAGGTCTGCTCCACCACTGCTTGGCTAAAATATTAATCTTTTTATTCATGTGGGTGTTTCCTTGCATGTAATGTCTGTGCACTACATGTAAGCACAGTGCCTTCAGCTGGCATCAGATCCCCCTGAGACTGGAGTTACAGATGGTTGTGAGCAGTCAGATTGGGTGTTAGGTACCTGTGTCCTCTGGAAGAACAACCAGTATTCTTAACCACTGTGCCATCTCCAGCTGTTTAAGTCTTTTTTTTTTTTTTTTTTTTTTAAAGCAGCTCTATTGTGAAATGAATTAAATCTTTTTATACTTTATTATGCTCTGAAGGTTTTGTTATTTTTAGTTTTTCCCCACAAGATTGTGTGGCCTCAAACTCAAAGATCCACCTGCCTTAGCTTCCCAAGTGCTGGGATTAAAGTCATGCACCACCACCTGCAGAGTATTCTGAATTTCCTGTTTTTACTGAGGATAAGCAGCAGCTAGGATAGGAGCACAAAGTACTTGGCTGTGTATTCAAAGTATATCCACAATAGTGCCCTCTCCTGGGCATAACATTTTATTCATTTAAAATTACAAAGTAAGTTCTGCTTTTCACCTTTAAAAAGTGAGGGTTTTGGAACTCAGACACTAATTTTCTTGAAAACATCTTAGTATGTCTAACAATAAAGACCCTATTTAAGAATACATTATTTTTTTGGTGGTAATGGAGCTGAAAAATGGAAATTGTCTCACCCCATTCTACTATTAAGCTGTATCACCAGACCCAAAAATAGCATTTTAATAAGGTGCCACCTAATGGTCACTGGGGGTTTACTTAGGTACCACCACTTACAACTTGTATTCCAAAGGGCTTATGTTAAAAAAAGAAAGAAAGAAAAGAAACATACAATTAATACAATTTCTCTTACTCTTCACTTTTCTTTTTATTATTCAAAAGTCAAGTATTACTTTTAAATCATCCATCCTCAATTTTGATTTAATGTACCGTCATTTCTCCAAGATATGAAATTTCTGAATCTCTTTGGAATACTAATTTCATGTTTCTAGGTTTAACAAAACTGCTGAAGTTTTAAATTCCACTCTATTTCCCTGAAATCTCAAGACAGCTGCTGATGCAAATTTTAATATAAAATATTTAGTCACAAAATAGTATTGCTTTTGTATGCACATAGTTGTAAGATTACTTTGCTTTTGTCAATAAAAACTATACCATCTTTCATAAAACTCTAAACAAATTAAGAACTGTGATGTAGAACACAAATTACACATGTAAAGCAGGTGCCAGCACGTTAGGCTATATTACATCAAAAAAGTTTTAATGGTCCCAAATATATATATTCAACAGCTAATCATACACTCAGGGGGAGAGAAAAAACAAAACAGAAATAAACTGAAACAAAAAGAAAAATTATGACACAAATGACCACATCTAGAATTCCACTCAATCTTTAATCAAGTAGGGACAAATCCCCACTTCGAAAAAAAAAATCTGCAGTTTGAAGGGCAAAGGGAACAGATTAAAAAAAAAGAGGATACTTTATTTTGCCCCTCCCCCACAAAGGTTTTCCTTGTAGCTTGACTGAAATGTTCAGAATGTACGATTTTAAAGGCAGGTCTCTTTATACAAAGAGACTGCTGGCATTCTTTACTAGTGAGGAACTATGGCAGAAAGACCCATTCTTCTACGTGTCAAACATGGTCCAAGAAAGCAGGTTCTGATTGTAGCAACTGACCAGTCAATCCAGAGTTCCACTGACAAAACCCCTGCCCTGTTGGCTTTTAAATTTCCATTTCCTTCCCTGAGAAAAGGGCAATGTGTGGTCCAAGCTGGAGAGCTCACAGGCTTGTCTTTCCCCTAACTGCACGGCATCCCCCTCCTCCTGCTCCATTGAATTGGCACTTGATGAGCAGAAGTCCAGTGTGGTGCTGATCTGTGTCAGTCATTCACAAGAGACCACTGCACTTTGATGTGGATTTTGTAGGGGGGAGGGGTAAAGAACCAGTTTTGTCAACAGGTACTGATCACAGGCAGTCGCTATTATTGGGACTCAAATTTTGCTTTCTTTGACACTGGTAGTGTGTCTTCCTTGTCTTCATCCTCATCATCATCTTCATCATCATCAGGATAATCTACCAGACCCACGAGTCCTCCCTGTTGAGAAAGAAGAATTATGTAAAGAACAACCCACTACACTTGAAAATATCTGGTGTTAAGCTTAAAAAAAGTATAAGCCCAATGCTAGCATGCTGAAAATAATTTTTATATACATTCTAAATTTTTCATATTTTTGTAAGGTTCTTCTAAGCTACATAAAATGGCTTATAGCTGTATAAAGTTCATTTTTTATGGTATTAGAGTTGAACCCAGGGCTTCATGCATGCCCAGGCCAAGGGCTCTATCTACTATTGCTATATACCTAGCCCTCTTGCATACCTCTAAATCAATCTATTAATCTATCTATCCATCCATCCTTTCTCCTTTTTTGTTTTACTCCCATGAAACTCACTGAGAGTGAGTGACGCGGGGAGAATGGGCTGGACTTGAACTCACTGGTGTCATCTGCCACCAGAGGGCAGGCACTAACCGAGTGTGCCACCACACGCTTACCCATCCTTTCTCCTTTAAGATTTTTATTTATTGTATGTATGTGCCTACACTGTCACTGTCTTCAGAAACACCAGAAGAGGGCATCAGATATCTTTATATAGATGGTTGTGAGCCACCATGTGGTTGCTGGGAACTGAACTTAGGACCTCTGGAAGAACAGTCAATGCTCTTAACCACTGAGCCACCTCTCCAGCAATCTTCCTTTCTCAGTCTGTAGAGTAGCTATGATTATTGACAATAATTTGAGCCTGGATCAAATGTATCTCAAGATAAAAACCAAACAGATAATCCAGGCATAAAGACTGCTGAGTAATTGTAAAGCATGGTAGGGAAGGACCAGCATGTGGGGACTCCAAGCGTATTATACCTTTGTGGTAATAGCTGCCGTCTGAGATGTACTCTTAGGGACGGATCCAGGAGAGCCTGGAGAGCCTGGGGATCCAGGTGATCCTGGAGAACCAGGCAGGCTTGTTGCGGATGACTGGCTGGTGAGGTTAGTCTTTGTCCCACTGGACAGGGAAAGTTTGAAACTTGGGCTCTGTCGTCCAGAAAGATTAGTTTTCAGAAGCACCTCCTTCTCTTCACTTTCTTTCACTAAAAATGAGAATGTAGAATACCTTTCACTCATTTTTTCCTTCATTCCTCCAAATAAAATGACACTAAAACACAAGTAACCAGCATATTTCTTTGCCGAGGAACAGCCCTGAATGAAGTCCAACCTATGAACAAAGCTTATCCAAGTACCAAATACATTATCTAGCAAATATTACAACGCAGAAGATTGATCTTCAGTATTACTGTTAGTATCCATAACCTCCAAACCATTTTCTTACATTAGGAAAACTCAGCCTACACCTTTACACAGTCAGCAGTTCAACCACATCCTGTGAGTCTTTGAATTATCACATACTGAGAGTATCGACTAAAGGAAGGATCAGGACTGAGAGCCTCACTTTCCCTTGCCCTTTGTTTCAACATACATTTCTTCCTTTCCATAAATTTACTTATTGGATCCATAATATCGTCATCATTCTTAGTTTTGTCAGATGGAGACACTACAGCTTCTCCATCTTCCATGTCATCTTCATCTGTGTTGAACCACATTTCTTCTTCATCTTCTAGTGTTCTGGCATCTCGTCGATACCGATGATTCCTCAAGATGGACCGCATGCTATGAGAAAATGGAAGACTGTAAGGGCTGAGGTATAACTTAACAATATCCTGGGGCTGATCCTGGGCATCACCAAAACCAAATATCAAACCACACTCAAACAAATACATAATTAAAAGATAGACCCTATCAAATCTAATATAAACTACTAGAATCAAACTCCCTATTTCCAAAGTGGTAACTGATATAGATCAATGTACAGATATTTAAACCATATTACAGAGACAGAGGCTAGAGATGGCACAGGAGTTAGGAACTGAGTTCAATTCCTAGCACCGAATAGCAGCTTACAATTATTTGTATCTCTAGTCCCTGGGAATCCAACATACTCTTCTCTCCTCTGTGGTTATCAGGAGCATACCTGGTGCACAGACATATTTACAGACAACACACATGCACATACACATGCACGCATGCTACAAATGTGAATATAGTTTGTTTAAGAAGGTACATGGTATTTTAAATAATCTATACTTTAAAAAAACCAATTAAGATAATATTCTGACATATGGAACCTCACTGCTATTATCAGTTTATGTTGGTGTCTGAAGATCTTACTATAATTTATCTATATTTTCAGAAATAAAACTAGCATAGGCATCACCAAGATGGTGTCAAGGGTAAAGGTATATCCTGCCAAGTACAACAAACCTGAGTTTGAGCTCCAGAACCACATGGTAGAAGGAGAGAACCAACTCCTGCAACCTGTCCTGAAGATACACCATCCCCATCATGGTGTACTTGTGTGTGAACACACACATAAAAGATAAAAAAAATGTTGAAGGAAAAAAAAGACAATGACACCTCCTCCATTTCCCATAGTTTCTCTACATGTCTTCCCATCTTCTTTCTACTGGCCAACTCAAATACTGACAAAAAACAAGAAAGCCAGCATCACAAAATCTATTGCTGAATAACAAGCACATTCAAATACGTAGTAACTTACCTATCAAGTTTGGGGTTGTCTTGCCTTTCTCTTTGCTGTTCAAACCTCAATTTTAATCCTTTAAAAGTCTGCACATAATCTACATCTTCTAGTGCTTTCCAATAATTCTCAATTACATGGGCAGTTAATGATTTTATATCTTCCTACAGAAAAGAATTATAGTGAAATAAATCAGATATGAAAACATTACTTTAACAAGATAAGATTAGGCATTAGTGTGGCAATTCCTAAGACTCATTAAAAGTTTAATTTCATAGTTACTGTACAATTTTAAAAGTAGAAATAAAAATGGAAAGAGTATATATAATACCCTGGCACCTTCCATAGTCTGCAGCTTTTGGTGCTCCTGGGAACTGTCCAGAAGTATTTCTAGAGTGTATATCCAAGTTCTAGAGATGCTGGTTCCCCAAAAATGAACACAGTGGCACACCCCCAATACCAGTACCAGGCAGGAGAACTGTCACAAGACTTAGGACAACCTGAACTGTAGAGCAAGACCCTCCCTCATCTCAAAACACTTAAGTTCTGGCGATGGACTTTTGTGGCAGCTGCACAGTAACACAAAACACTACCTCAGAGAAAGAATATACTTTAGAATGATGAAAATGGCAAGCCCTGTAAATCTTTTTTTTTTTTTTCCTTTCCAACACAGGGTTTCTCTTTGGTACCTTGGGTTTCTTAAAACCACTCGTTAGACTCAGAGATCCGACTGTCTTTGCTTCCTGAGTCCTGGGATTAAAAGTGCGTGCCACCACTGCCTGGCTCTCAAGTTCTGTATATCTTATCACAATTTTTTGTTTGTTTGTTTGTTTGAGACAGGGTCTGAGGAGCACTAGGTACAAGCCACCACCTCTATCTAGCTCTATAAAGTGTATCAGGTTTTGGGGTTTCTTATTAGTCTAAATTCAATTACTTTTAGGATTTTTGTAACATGGTTCTTAATAGAAAAGCTCTACACTCTAAAAGACAAAATATTATTAATAGTTACTTAAGTTTTTCAGATATATTAAAACCAAAATTCTAAAGTAAGAAGACAGAACCTACCACTCTAATAAATTCAAACATTTCTATTATGGCGGAGTTCATCAGATTGTAACGAGATCCGTTGTTGAGAAATGCTTTGACTACAGGTTCAAACAAAAAACTTTTCATTATGTAGCGGTTATAAAATTCATCTTTTAATCCAATGATTTTTCTCTTAAAACGGAGGGCACCTGAAACACAGAAACACACTGCTGTTCAAACTTCTACATCCCAGAGTCAACCAACAGAACCTATTAACAGACATCCATGCTCACTTGTACGCAGCAGATGAACCTGAACACAAGGATCCTAGTACCGTAAGGAAAGGCATTCAAACAGTGTCATGTCTGTAGGTTGTAAAATTTATGCTTGTAATACATTAGGAAGCCGAGGAAGAGGTTTGCTTAGAGTTCAAGGTCAGAGGGGGCTACAAGGTGAGTTCTAACAGCCAGAGCGAGGATGTGAGGAGACCCTGCCCGCCCTGGAAAAAAAGGTAGTGTAATGTTATCATAGAACACAAGTCTTAGAAAGCCAGAAAAGTTCTGGGAATATACCAGCCACTATCAGCCAAAATGTAATTTATTGCTCAGGTAAGGACAGATTATCATAATACTTAAGGTGATAATTCCTTCATCATACGTCTTTAAATACATTTTAAAGCAACCAAAAAGAGCACTGTTTTATTAGGGCAATCCACTGTACTATAATTTGATCTTCAAGTTTTTGGACACTCTCACTATTTTATAGTTAATGGATTTACACTGGTTTATTTGTAGATGTGGTTTAAAAAAAAAAAGAAAAAAAGAAAGAAAAAAAAAAAAGACAAGAAACTACGAAAATCTGCATGCCCCCAAAATTGCCTTCCCATGGTTTAGATATAAGTTTAGATTGTTTTAAAATGCGGTCCTCTAGTTTCATTACAGCGAGTATGCTTTTTAATTTTCCCCTGGTTTTTCTTTTAATAATTAGGCTTTAACTTACAGATCAGCAGATATATATTTGCATCTTGAGATATGGGGTGTTACTTAAATCACCATCAAGATCCAAATATGCTTAGACAGCTAGACTTCAGCAAAGCCCTCTTTAACCTATATGGAATTATCAGTAAGTTAATGCCCCAATTACTGTAAACAGTTCAAAAAAGCATACTCACTTCATGTAGTCACATCGTCTTCGGTTGGCAAGATTAAATATTGTGTTTGTATTTTGGTTTCTTTGGAGATCATGGAAGTGGCTCGTTAAATTGCCAATTTGTTATTAATCAAGTCCTTCATGAGCAGGTAGCCAGGCAACCATGCTGACACGGTTTCTGGGTGGGAAGGCAGAGGAGTAAAGCAGCTCAATTTTTCTTTCGTTGGCACAAAGAGGTCCACAAGTGAATGCCCAATTAGGTACAGTTGGTTAGAAACTGCCCTAACAATCCATCTTATTTAAGAGTGTGTCTTCATAAAGAAACACTCTGGGCAGGGAGTTTGAAAATAGTTTAGAGTAATAACTACATTTTATTTTTAAACTACTGAAAAAATTTAAAAACATAAGTATGGTGAAGACCTTTTAAGCAGCAAGAGGCATTGTTGTGTGCGGTGAATGAAGGCCTGACAAGGGTTTATTTCTCTTGTTTTTGGTTATCTGGCAAAGGAACTTAGTGAGACAGCTCCACTTGTTTTGATAAAAATCAAAAGCTCAGGCTAATAGTTTTCTAAACACTTAGTAAGCAAGAGCTTGTAAGTCTTCTTCTTCTAAGATTTGGTAATCTAACTCTGCAGGCTTTGTGGAGACTTGTGTCCTATCAAAACATCACATTAACCCGATGGATGCTATATATGCAGTTCTAGGCATAGGAAAACAATCTCCTACCTTTTCAGAATTCAGTGAGGCCAGGACATGCAGACGAGACCCTTAACAACTCCTTAAAAGAACACCTAACCCAGGAAGTGCTGATGTAGTAGAAGGAAGTTCTAGGTGGGTTTTTTTGGGGGGGGGGGGGGGGGGGTAGGGGAGAGGCTTTCCTCTCTTATTTCCATTTGTCCTGGTTTACATCAGTAATTACTTGTTTAAACTCATACCCCCAACAGCCCCACATCAAAAAAAAAAAAAATAAAAAATAAAAAAAAAATCCAACACTATTATTTTTTGCTACTAAATAACAAGTTGTTTTCTAAATGTTACCAGTCAATTCTATAAAGTCCAGCCCTTCAAAGGAGATTTGAGAAAGCTAGTTATGCCCAACCGGCATTTTTAATGTAAAGTGTACGTTTCCACTCACACCACCACCAATCTTCATTAAGGGGAAGAATCGCTTGTTTTGATCAGATGTTTTGTAGTACATTGACACAAGATTTCATGGAATAAGTCTGAGACTCACTGCCACATGCCACACATGGAACTAATAATAGAAGCTTTGCACCAAAGCTCTACTCTCTCTTCCACCCATCCCACGGATGCTGAGGATTGAGTCAGGGCCTCATGATACTAGTGTGCCAGGTAAAGCATTCTACCACCTCTGGCTTTACAATAAAGCTTTAAATGAAATTTATCATTTTTACAGAGTTCTGTTTTTGTTCTCTACTTAGTATGTGTGAGAGGAGAAATATGTGTGCCATGGCTCACATGTAGAGGTCTGAAGACAGCTTTTAGGAGTTGGTCCTCTCCCACTCTCAGATTCAATGAAAATAGTAGTTTGTGTTTAATCTCCCTCCATCTCGCACCCCCCTCCTCTCTTTGGAGACAGGACTTCTCTATGTAGCCCTGTCTTGAACTCAGGCCTGCCTATTCTTAGAAGTGCCAGGTGGCACCATATCTGGCTATTTTCTTTGTTGAAATAAAGCTATCTAAACAATCTATTCATTCAGTTTTCTGCCTCCTTTCCCCAAACAGACAAAACTCTTTATGGTGACTTAAAAAGAACTTGGCCCCGGTACATCACTTCTCCTATGGTAAGCATACGGTGTTCTGATCACATGTATGTCTATGTACCATGTGCCTGGTGCCAGAAGGGGATGTCAGATTATCCTGAAAGTAGAATATAGCCAGTTATGAATTGTCATGTGGGTACTGGCAATCAAATTCAGGTCCTCTGGAAGACCATCTAAACCACTGAGTCATCTAACACCCTTCTTTGTATGTGCTGAGCTCACTGGTAAAGATGATTTATTTTTGCAGTCTTTAGAAAATCTTCAACATTGTCAATAATGCAAATGCTACAACTAACATTTAGCACTCTGAAAGTTTAGTGGAAAGTAAATGAATCCAATGTTTTCTTCAACTTACAAAAAGACACATTCCAAGTACATGTATTTTCATCACATGTGTCAAGCAAAGAAACACAACAAGTGAAAACTTAAAACATGAATCCTTAAAAAACAAAAACCCCAACTTACCTTTAAAAGCCAAAAGTTACTTGGCAGTATCCCCAAACTTGGTCAGTCAACTTACAATAACTAGTTTAGATATGCAAACTTATTACTCAAGAAGTCTGGCTATAGCAGGACCAAAGCCCTATGGATCAACCTACTTCTAATTCACAAGTATGTTTTACTATAATAAACTAAGGTCTCAACATTGTGAATATCAGCTTTAAAAAAAAGTATAAGAATGATCTTAAAACAAGAATAATCTTGTTAAAAATGTTCTATTGCTCTTAGGCCGAGGGTGCAGTGTAGTGGTCAAGTGTATGCAAATGTTTTCGGTATTGGGTTCAATTCATAGTACCTCACACACTAATAAAAATCACTGTGTGTAACGCTAGGAATGGTGGCTTGTACCTACAACCCCAGCACTCAGGCATGAGGATTGCTGTGAGCTTAAGGCCAGCCTGGGCTGCAGAAACACCATCAATAAAAAGTTAAAACAATAAAAACAAACCAAATACCCCACCCTACCCCCAGCAAACCAAAACCAAAAGAAACTGTAGCTATGAAATAGCTCATAGACCTCCTCCATAAAGCACCACATGTACATATTTTAGGCTCTGTGGGCCACATACAGTCTCTGTAGTATTATTTGTTTTTCTTTTATTAAGATGCTCTTTAAGAAAACATTAAACCATTTTCCAGTTTGTAGGTTATACAAAAGAACAGACTATTGGTAGTTTTGGTTAAACTGTAGTTACCACTTGGTTCTAAAATAACAACCCAATCAATCACCAAAAGATAGTGGAAGGCCATTAGTGGAAATATGACTTGATCTGGCAGATACCTTCTGGCCACTCAACTTTGTACGAATGAAGTTCTTCCTTATCCCCTGCCAAACTACTGTCACAGAGCATGAGCTTGTACTAAGATCCTAGGCCTGATGATCCCTCAGCCAGTCATGTTCACAGCAATGAGCTTTAAAGCTACAAACAGAATAACAGAGAAAGATAACAATTCTTTAAGAAGCACTTACATAATGCCAAGAAAGCATGCTTGGAGGCCATAAGAACCAGCACTCTGCGAAGAATGTCTTTGTTGATAATATAGTTCTTTATGTGGTAGGTATGGTGCTCCACACAAAATGTTAGCAATTCCAATACCAGTGCTAGTAACTGCGCAGTTTGAAAGTCATCTAAAATAAGCAAAACATGGTCATATGTATGCTGAACAGACAGCAAACAGTGTGAAATCACAACAAACACCCTTCATCTTTGGTGTAATTATGCTCTCGCCAGTTTCATTGAATTCTGTGCTTTCTTCAGACTTATAGTGAGCTCATTAAAAAAAGTATACTTACAAATTAATCTTTACACTTTAAAGTCAGCAAGTTTCTACCGGTTTCTTTCTACAACTTAGCACCCACTGATTATAGCACAGCACCTTCTACAAGTTCTTTGTAAATGCTGGGTGTCTTACACTTGTTAATTTGGAAATAGGCCTCAAATTTTACCCAATATGAATAAACACAGACAGAAGCAAAATGACATTTCAAAGACTTGATTTCTAGGGTCACACAACAGTTTATTTAACGTGCTGGGCATGTTAAATTCTAGCACTTCAGAGACAGAGGAAAAAAGTAAGCCAGTTTCACACCAATGCTATTTCAGTTTTTATTAACACATTAATAATACTATAAATTAAGTATGTTTTAAATTAAACATACTACACTGTGAAATTATTAAGGGAAAATAATATATGGGTTCCTAGATACGAGCCTCAATAGCAATTTTCCAATAAATGACATTGAAACTACTCTTTAAACACACACACAAGTCCTAAGGAATAAACTGTAATAGTTTGCCGTTTACCATGGCACACACTTGTGATTCCAGCACTGGAGAGGCTGAAACAAAAAGACCCGAGACCAACATGGATCCATAACAATTTCTCTCAACCGACCAACCAACCAACTGATGGACCACATAAACAAATTACTTTCTTTTGTACTGTTAGCTGTGATTACGGTGCTTTTTAAACAAAATTCACCTTAAAAGTCTCTTGAAAATACATAAAAAAATTTTCATCTATTTATAAAACTTTAAAGATTGTTACTTCCCTGCCTGCCTTTTCCTTTACAGACATTATTATTATTATTATTATTATTAAAGATTTATTATGTATACAATGTTCTGCCTGCATACACACCTGCAGGCCAGAAGAGGGCACCAGATCTCACTATAGACAGTTGTGAACCACAGGTGGATGATCAAAATTGAACTCTGGAAGAGTGGCCAGTGAGTGGTTTTAACCCCTGAACCATCTCTCCAGCCCTAATTTTTTTTTTTAAATTTTATGTGCATTAGTGTTTTGCCTGCATATATTTCTGAGACCAAGTGTGTGTGTGTGCAGTGCCCACAGAAGACAAAAGAGTGTTAGATGACCTGGGACTGGAGTTCAGACTGTTGTTAGTTGCTGTGTGGGTGCTTGAAATCAAACCAGGGTCTGCTGGAAGAGCAACCAGTGCCCTGAACCCCTGAGCTATTTATTTCTCTAGCCCCACTGTCTTAAATCTATTTATTCAACATCAGCTTTGAGTTTCACAATTCAAGAAAACTATGACCCTGTGTTACCTTACCTTTACTAGGCTTGTCTTCTGTTGTATTTGCTAGTAAGGGAGCAGTGAGAACATGCATACAGTGCTTGTAGAAGAAACCCAGAAATTCAGTCTTTTCTGTTTTCTATGGAATCAAAAAATACTGTGATGAACTTTAACTGTATTGGTTGGCAATAAAATACACACTGCTATGAGAAAGGAGAGACGGCTATGACTTACATTGGCAGTGGCTAGCATGTTCTCTGGGTCAACTAAAGTCCGAAGCAGGCCCATAAGTTGGACTGCTCCTCCAAGTTCAGGGTCTGTATCACAAATCATATGTTCTATAATGAGGTTGATGAGCAAAATATCCTGGTGATAAAAAATATACATAATACAGATCACTAAGACAGATATTATAGAATTACAGCTACCTCTAGCTGTCTTGTTCATCTCAAAACAAAATGACAGATTCATTTAACAGGATAGATGGAAGTGTCTCTTTCCCTTGATGGGTGGTTCAAAGACAATAAATAGCACCAAAAGAACTTTAAAAGTACTCCCCCACTCTCTTTGAGACAAGGTCTCACTATATGGCTTTGGCTGGCATGGAACTAAAAGGCTGGCCCATAACTCAGAAGAGTTGGCCCATAACTGCCTGCCTCCGGCGTGCTGGGATTCAAGTAGTGTGCTACCACCTGTGGTTTTTCTATTATCTTTAAACTCATCTGATTAAAGAAGGGAGGGGTGCCAAAACAACACAAAACCACACCCGAAGGTCAGGTTTGGTGTTAAACATGTCCTGCTTCCGTACTAACTCCATGTGCCTTCTGCAGAAAACCCATGAGCTTCACATTTATGGCTTCAATGTAAGAATACTCAGCTAGAATTTATAAATCTGTTGGTTTCACTCCATTTACTTTTATAGTTTTCCTTATGGAAATAATAAGTTGAATAAGATGAAACTAGAGTGTACAGTACATTATGTGGATTTCAAATGTCAAAGAAAGCCAACTTGGATTTCAAATGTCAAAGAAAACCAACTTCTGGTTTCCCTAAGAACCTTTTAGGGTTGGTGTTCTTGACTCAAGGGATAAATAAAAACTGAGGGAGATAAAGAGAGCAATCTCCTTCCATTTGTCTATATATGCTGTGGTAAAACAGACAAGGACAAAGAAAATACAGACAGTACATGGAAATGACTGGAAAATGAAATCCAGAGGCCTAATGCATGTTTGTGAAGTGTGAAAACACACATAGGCATGTCTGCTCACCCAGTGGCTACAGAGCCTAAAAGAACAGCCTTTAGTTTTAATTACTCAAGACATTCTGGTTCTTAAGATAGGACTATTTCATAGAAGAAAAGTGTGAAGTAAGGCTCAGCAATTCATGGCACAGTTCTGCATGTACTCTAGCACTACAATTTTAAACACAAACCATAAACATAGACATTATTAAGCATTCAACTTCAATTTGGCACAGATTTTTAAAAAGTAACAGAAGCTGTTTCATTTTGTAAGAAACACTGCAAGTTGACATTCTGCAGACTTCCTTCCCCTAAAGGAGATACCATTTTCTCATTCTCAAGGAATTCAAGATAGTTTAATCAACTGAGTAAAAATTTGGAAGGAGAGTAAAAACCAGAAGCATTAGGTTAATAAAACAGAGTGGTAGAGCACACACATTCAGGCTTCTCCACATATTATGTACAAGACACTCAATCTACACTACCACAGTCTAAGCTACTTTTCAAGCCAATTCACTGACTCTAATTTCTGATTAAATACAGCTGCAGTATACAGTTACTAGTTTGTTCTTATTCTTCCCTAATACTTTTCAGGGACCATATTTTATCTCTTTCATCCTGATGAATTCTGAGACTCTACCTCTGGTAGTGCTTTCCAATGAAAGTTATTCATAGTACTACATTCAGAATGGTCAACTGATTTAAGGGCATAAATAAAACATTATAGCCAACTCAACTTTACAATTAAAAAAGTTGAAGACAGATATAATAAATTTATAAACTAAGGGAGAGGAAACTGAGGGGAAGAATGAGCCATTTGGCATTATGGCTACCCATTCCCAAAAAGCACAGTAGTTTAGATCTTAAAAATACATAACCCCAGCTATAGCTTCCTATGCATAAATACTTACTATTAGTGTAAATAATATTTACCTTGCTGGTTATTTTTTGCTCTGTTAACTTCTTACTTACATCATCATTCTGTTGTGCCTCCTGCATGACAAACTCTCGTACCATGGATGGGTTATATTCAACCAAGTATGAGAATATATCAGTAGCAGCACTTCGCACCTGTGTATCATCCATGCCCTTCAAAGGAAAAGTACCAGTCTCTTATAATCTTAAAAACACAAACTTTATCAATGAAATTACCGTAAAGCACAACATAAAAGAAACATCTAAATGGTTGCTGGGAAGGAACTTTTTTTCCTGTTGGTGTAGCCACTTATAAGCTGTTCGATGTCCCAGCAAACAACTCCCTATACATGCTTACCTGTTAAAACCAGTTAACAACCTAGTTAAAACCAGTGGGTCACAAAAGACATGAAAGGAAGAGGGGGTTCATCAAGAGTGAGATGGGGGAACATGATCTCAGCACACTGTATGAAATGGTCAAAACTGTAAATATTTACCTAAGGGTTAAGGAGATTGCTTGGTAGATAGAGCACTTGTCAAGTAAACAAAACAAACAAACAAACAAAAAAAAAACACAACAAAAAATATATATTAAAAAATACAACAACACTCACCCCACCCCACCTCAAAACAAAATCCCAAGTTTGAATCCCAAGGACCCAAATACAGCCAGGGATGATAGAGCACAAATTGTAACTCCAGTGCTCCTATGGAGGCTAAGACAGAAGAATCCCTGAAAGTCCCTAATCTAGATAGTTATGTGGTATGGCAACATAAGGCAAGAGACTTTCTCTTAAACAGGATGGAAGGGAAAGATTGATGCCCAAGTAGTACAATGACCTCCTCGACATGCTCAGTGTCTTGTGTGACAATACTTAAACATACATACACAAACTTTTTTTGGGGTGGGAGGCAGCAGCATAAATACTAAGGCAAAGGGCAAACCTTAGGAGGCAAGGCCTCTCTGGTGTTTACGGCTGTGCTGCACAGTCAAGACTAGCTGTCTTGTGAGCTTCTGGATAATCCTGTCTCAGTCTTCCCTCTAATTGTGAGTTCTGGGGTTACAGATATATCTATGTACTTAGATTTATCCAACCTATCTCCCTAGCCTCCTTAAGATATACTTAAAAGCATTTCTTATAAAAATAAAAAAGGTCAGGAGTGCTTGAATTAAAGGCATGTACATTAATTTCAATGTTCAGCCTTGCCTTTTGTTTTAACATTTCATTTGATAAGCTACAATGCTAATTATCAAAGAGGTGATAAATTACTTGTTTGTATGTATGTATGACAAAGGTCTCACTATATGGCTCTCAGTGGCCTGGAATTCACTGTGTAACAGGCCAGCCTTAATCTCACAGAAATTCACTAGCTTCTACCCGAGATTAGAGGTCTGTGCCACCACACCCATCAGAAAATTATTTTATCCAAGCAGTCTGTTAATTAAATACCTGGGGGATTATACTGGGATTATATTGCTTCTGTTAACTTTATGTAATACACAGCTAGTATTAAATATCAGCTACACTCAAATGATTTGCTTATTATATAAAAACAGTTAGCCATATATAAATGTATGTAGGTGTACATGTAATTATGAAAGAAAGAGGCCATTAATTTAAAAGAGAGCAAGGCAGTGCATGGGAATGAGGAAAGGAGAAAGTGATATATGAGCTCACATGGGGAGTTCAGAATGAAGAGAAGCAAACTTACAAGGATGACTTCTAAAGCTGGTAATATGCCCATATTTGACAAAGTCTTGAAAAAAGCATCTCTGTTTTGGGGTTGTAGCGTTTGAGAAAATGCACAAAATTCTTTTAAAAAGTTAACCTGAAATCAGGAAAAAGGACAAGTGTTAAAAGGTTAATCTAAAATTAGAAAAGGATTGAGGTTGTTTTTCTTCTTCGCCCTCCTAGTATGTCTGATTTCTTACCAATTCTTGTCTTTTTTCCTCATCTGTTGCTTCATCTGTTAGTTGTGCAAACAAATCTGTCAGAAATTTTTCATCTTCCTATGAAATAAATGACAGATTTAAGTATGTTACTGGTATGATTGTATAAAATACAATTTCAACATGATGTAAATTAGCCTGATAAAACAAAGATGACAAAAAAAAAAAGAAAAAAAATTAAGATACATGTATGTATATATATATGCACGTATACATACTGCCAAATGTGGGGGTTGCATATCTTCATTCTCTGTGCTAGGAAGGAAGAAGCAGGTAGGTCTCTATGAGTTGCAGGCCAGCTAAGGCTATGTAGTGAGACTTTGTCTCAAACCAAAACCAAAGAAAAATTGAAGATTTCTATCAGTAAGATTACCACTGTACTTTGACAAGACTCTTTCCCTAACCCAACCAGGAATTAAGTGTTTCATACCCTGCAGGCCAGGGGTTTCTCACATTCTACTGCTATAGGAGAACATTCAGGTAGTAGGCAAATGAGCATAGCTGTGTTTACAATGAAGCTTGGCCTAGTGGCAAATACTTTAAAATCCCAGCACTGTAAAGGCAAAGAGGGGAAGACTGGAAACTTAGGAGGCCAGAATGAGTGTCAGTGAAATCCTGTCTTAAACAGTCAAATAAAACAAACACATACAAATGCAGCCAGTGTTTGCCAAGCTCATCATTTTTCTAAGTTTATATGAGTTAATGGTAAAAATTAAAGATCTATAACTTCTTTCCAGTAAGAATGAAAATGAAACTTTCTTCAAGTTTCAAAGACATAAAAAATAATTTTCAAGTTTTTAAAATGTTAAAATGAGAGCTCTTAAAGTATCTATTATTTGAAGATAATTATTACATATATAGTCTTTACCACACTAAATTATTTTGAAAAGGCTTCAAAAGATTCTATCACAGGATATTTTTCTGAAAAAGTAACAGGCCATACAGATCAGACCTGGTACCAACTGAATTTTCCTCATTACATTTTCTCATCTAGATTTTGATAATTTAAATCTATTTTCTTAGCTATAAGTACACGCAGTACTACTCCAGCTAAAGTGTAAGTACATGCATGAAGTCTACAGTGTAGGTTAGTCTTTTTTTTTTTTTTTTAAATTACATTTATGTATATATTAGAAGTGAGGGCCGGGCGGTGGTGGGATCCCAGCACTTGGGAGGCAGAGGCAGGCGGATATATCTAAGTTCGAGGCCAGCCTGGTCTACAGAGTGAGTTCTAGGACAGCCAGGGCTACACAGGGAAACCCTGTCTAGAAAAAAAACCAAAAAGAAAAAGAAAAAGAAAAAGAAAAAAAAAAAAAAAAAAAAAAAAAAAAAAAAAAGTGAGGGCAGTGCCAATTTTCTCCTTCTAGCATTGAGCCATCTTGCTGGTTGTATATGATAAGTAGTATATTCACTATAGTAGCTATCTAGTTTAGCAAACATTTTCTCTATGACATTTGATTATAAAATTGGTTACTTCTAAGAAAGTATAAATAGGTATAAATACATATGATTCTGACCATGTTTTCTTCTTTTATCAAAACCAATGACACCCAATTTCAACATACATTCCAGCTGATATCAGAATATTTAATGGTATTACAGAGGAACTAGTCAATGGTAAAGTGTGTAACTTTATATGTACACATAGAAAAGACTGGTAGGGAAAATTATACTTTAGGGGCTGGAGAGAAAGCTCAGTGTTTAAGAGAGCTTGATGTGCAAGCATGAGAACTTGAGATCCCAGCATCTAGACAAAGCTGGGAATAGTCTTTTATATACCACTAGCCCCCAATGAGTAGGGTTGGAAACAGGGACAAATAAGGGCACATAGTCCAGAGAGGAATAAATCAGCAAATTAACAGAAGACACCCTCTGGCCTCTGTGTATACAAAGGTGTATTTATCTGTAAACACATGTACAAATATACCACACCCACATGAAATAGGAAAATTCTATTATTCAGTTAGAATAGACTAACATTTTGTCAAATACTATGTGACACAGTTCACATTCAAATCAATCACTAAGAGATCCTTTTTAAAAGCTCCCATGTTTTATAAAAACATTCAATACTGTACTGTAATCATTTCACTTGATCTTCAGACACTTCATAGTATCCTTTGGTACTAATATGACCAATCCTCAGATGAGAAACTCAAGAGTTAAACAAATGTTCAAATCACATAGCACCTACTAAGTAACAACTAAGTAGAATCCAAACTGCCAACACTCTCAACCATTACAAAAACACACTTTTGGGAGGGTCCCATGCACAGGTACCTGATACGGTAATAGGACCAAACTCCAGTTCTCTAGAAGAACAGTACATGTTCTTACACCTCTAGCTTCATCAACCATTCTCATAAATGGTTCCTCTGTAATTTATGATGTCTGAGACTAAGTTTAGACTTACCACTCTTGCCATCCCTATCCAGCAGATAACAACCATGAGGTCTCAAGAGTATCATTATTTATCATAATGCAAATTAATATTATCAAAATATTTACCATAATACCACAAGATTAAGTTTCAATGCAATATTTTAAGAAATTATTATTTTACATAAAGCAATTAGCATTTTAAATGTTACCAATTAACGCAGGTACCTTTTTATAAGTAGGGGAGGGACAGACAGGGGACAGGGGATGGAGAATGATCCAACTTACCTGTAACATACCAACAATTTCCACCTTGTTGAAAAAGATAAAGGAGTGAAGTGTTGATAACATGTTTTCTTCAAAGACTGAAGGAGTAGGGAGAACCATATCTTGTATATACTGAACTCTGTATGTCTGATGAATTTTTTGTTTCAGCTCAGGATCTGATATGGGAATTACTTCTTTAAACTTGGCTGTTTTTGTTAAAAATTCCCTGTGTTTTCGTGGTTGTGATAAAGTTGGGTCATATTCCAAGCATCCAATGACGTCCATTATACATTCCTCAGAGAACATAACTTCAAAAAGGGCAGTTCGATTCAAGAGGAAGATCCCTTTGATAATCTCATATAAGTGGTGCAGTCCTTCAATGTTTTCCAAATCCTCACACACATGAAAAAGCTCTAAAAGCTTTTTAATATAACCCTCATTTTCCAGTGCTAGTGCCAGTTTCTCACGTCGGAGGGGAGAAGGTAAAGATGATGCCACAAGCTCCGCAATTTCCTCAAGTCGACTTAACTCACACGATGGCAATTCTAAGCCTGGTGAGGACATATCATCAAATCGCTCCTCTTCAGACTCATCTACCAGGTCCTGAGTGATGTCCACTGAAGGGTCCTTTCCTTGAACCTATAAAATAAGACTTCGTGGTAGCTAACAAAATTCAAACAGTAAGTCTCAACAACAGCCTGAGCTAAAGGACACATTTAAAACAAAATAAAAAAACCACCTCCCCTCAAAACTGTAATGACAAATTTCAAGTTTTAGGACTATTTTATCAAACAACTCGATACAACTGTTTACTATGCTGTAACTCTCCAAATGACATGTTTTCATGTTTATGAAAACTGAAAGTCGAGGAATAAACAGCCTCCTGAAGTACAAGTGTATCAAAGATAGCTTAAACCCAAACTGTCATCAGAGTCACTTCAAGATCCACACAAAGGACTATTATCAAAGCATCTAACAGTATTCTGTCCATGTCTTTTCTAAATAGAGAGTCCACAGAAACATTCCTAGAAGTGTGCTATATATTGGATAAATTCAATATTTAAATAAAATTCAAATGAATATCAAATATAACAATGCTATGGCATAATGAATATCTATATCTATCTATCTATCTATCTATCTATCTATCTATCTATCTATCTATCTATCTATCTATCTATCT
>JANHMN010000022.1:27712795-27739058 GCA_030674055.1 Rhabdomys pumilio | reverse complement strand
TCTATCTATCTATCTATCTATCTATCTATCTATCTATCTATCTATCTCTATATCTATGAATAAAAAGGAAAAACCCCTAATGTTAATTGATTCCCAAAGACCAGTAAAAACTAGCTTTAGACCGAAGTGTATCAATGGTCTATTATAAATGCTAGGTAGTAGCCCTGTAATAAGGAAAGCTGGTTAGGACACAAGTGCACCTATAATAACAAAGCCACATAGACAGTAATTGAAATCTAAATCTGTATGGGTATTAACTGTTCACAGGAGTATCTGCTGAAAGTTAAATAAGCAAGCAATAAAAACATTTTCTCTTTTCCACACATACAAATGTGTAAACTTCATAATTCTCCAGAAGGCTTTGTTATAAATCCAAACTTTATGTTACTGTAGAAGTTCTAAATATAAGAGAGACTTAAAAACAAGTAGTTAAGACCCTACTGCTGAAGACACCACATGTGTTGGTTGCAAGACACAGAGAAGTCAGGCAGAACTGGGCTGAGTGCTGCTGTTGCACACTTAGCTATCTAACTCATTTCAACATTAAGTTACCGTAAGGCAAGATGAGCTCAATAGTGGCAAGTCTGTTCTGGGGTTGTGGTGGTGGTGGTAACCAACTGCATTTTGATAAGATCTGATGCCCAATCCAAAGAACAGAATTCACATCTGGTATTATAAATCTGGTCAAAAGCCATGGCTAGGGAGATCACAGGCCTAAGTACAACTAGTAGTTGTCTTGGTAAATGGACATGACATGTTTATTTAATTTCCTTCTAAAAAACTATTATTGCCCATATATTAATGTTGCTGTCAGCTCTAGTGAGAGAAGCTTCTTTTTGTGGTAGTTGCAATAACTGTTAATGTTCACCCCTAAATTGGACATCTCTACAAGGGTAATTCAGAAAACATCACGGGAGAAGGAATAGAAAGACTATAAAAGCCAGAGTGGGGTAGAAATGTAGTACTGTAGACCTATCTTCTGGGAATGCCTCGGCATCAGCAGCTAAGATTACTTGCAATACTAGGCCCACTGACATTCTGTCATGGAAGTGTGGGGGTGGGGATCATGGGGCCCCATCACTTCTATGCACCCTGGGCACTCAAATACAGCTAATGGTCAATAAGGAATGTGGAGAGAGGCATTTCCTTCTGTGATGTAGGATTCCCATGCTCTTATAACAAACAACCTTAACGAAACTTACTGTGATAGTTGGACAGATGGATAAACTGAAAGGACACACAGATATCATTGAAGTAGAAGAAGAATTCATTAAGAGAAAAGGTCTTAGTGGGCGTGGGACAAAAGAAGGTAAAGGAGGGTGCTGAATAACAATTGTGTACATGTCTAAAAATATAACGAATCTCATCATATATAACTAATATATGCTAATTTAAAAAGAAAAGGGGACTTAGAAGTCTTTACAGTTAAACACAATTTAAGCCTAAGAAATTGTGAAATGAAATAAATTCTGCTGTGTATTTAGAACACTATTAGATCAGCCTAGCAGGTCAAGCAGAGTGGTAAAGGGATGTAAAAATTAGGTCCTATATGAAATTACTTAGCAGGAGACACAGTATAAGCCTTTAGTCTTAGCACTTAGAAGGCAAACAGATCTGTGAATTCAAGGTCTTCATATTACTTGCAGCTAGTTAGCCAAGACTAGAGCATGACCCTGGTGCTGGTGGGGAACACAGGACGAGACAGACAGATGCACATGCTCACATGAACATACACACTGATATTGATAGATTTTGCAAGGGTTGATGACTGATGCTTTGAAATATACCATGAGGTAATATGACCTTGACTTTTAACCAGTTGGGCTGCACTACTGAAAGAATGCCACACACATTTAATTTCTACCAGGAACAGTCTCAAGTTGATTCTGTGTTATTAATTACACAAGTTTTCATTATAGCTTTAGGTTCCAAATCCCTACACTATCTACCAAAAAAGAAAAAAAAAAAAAAAAAAAAAAAAGGTAAGATTTTTTTCATTCATAAACAAAACTAAGAAAAATGCATCTCTTGAGCTCAGATCTAGTAATTGCTAGCAAGGGATACTTAAAAATGGAAACATTTTTAGCTATTTAACATAAAAAATGATGAAAGGGCTCCAAGAAAGAGAAACACGAGATCTAGAAAACTATTAAGTCAGAACCCACAAAACAGTAGGTTAACCACGGCCAGGCTGTGGTGGCACATGCCTTTAACCTCAGCACTTGGGAAGCAGAGGAGGGCGTACCTCTTGAATTCAAAGCCAGTCTAATCTACAGAGTGAATTCCAGGACAGCCAGGGCTACACAGAAAAAAAAGTAACCAAGAAATAATACTTGATGGATTATTTTCTTAAGGTAGGATCTTACTTTGTATCCCAAATGGATCCCAGAACTCTTATGTAGGAAAGTGTCTTATTGATCCTCTTGCTATCCCCTTAACGTGCTGGGATTATACTGATATGAGCTACCATACCCGGCAAGACAGTTTAAATAAGCTGTATGAAGTAGGAAAGGAAAACTATGAAACATTATATAAAGCACTTAGGAAAGTTATCATAGAGAAAACATACAAATAATGTATTATTTGTGTTGCAAATGAAGATAGGTTAAAATACCACCACCACCACCACATGGCATTAAAGACTAAGGAAGCTAGACACAGTGGGACATGCCTCTAATTCCAGTACTAAGGAGGTGGAGGCAGGATAATAAGGTGTTTTAAAGTCAGCCTTAGCTACCTAACAAGTTCCAAGTCTGGCTGTGCTATGGCCCTGTCTCAAAAACAAACAAAACAAAACAAACAAAAAAAACATAAGCTGGAAAGATGGCTCAGCAGTTACCAATCCTTGCTGATCTTATCACCCTGATTCAGATGTCAGGTCGAGTAGCTTTCAAATATCTGTAAACTCCAGTTCCAAAAGGATCTAATACTCTCTTCTGGCCAGACACTAGCACACACAAACATAAACACTCTCAGACAAAAAAACATACATATAATAAATCTTAAAAACACCAGGGAATAGGTTTAGAATGTAACCTAGATGAAAGAGCACTTAGCTTAGTATGCATGAGGCTGAGTTTAATCCTTAATATAGAGCAATAAAACTCAGGTATAGTAGCTTACATGTATCATCCTAGCACTCAGGAGGTAAAGGAAAGCACCCACCTTTTGGATCATGAGTCTGAAATCATGCTCAGCTACACATGCAAGCTCAGGACAAGCCTGGGCTACATGATACCCTGTTTTAAAAAGACTCATGAAAGTAAAAATGAAACAATATTAGGACGAGCCAAGGATTACTTTAAATACTGGCTTAATAGGAGACTATTCAATTCAGAAAGACAGAGGAGAACAAGAGACTGCTGGTGTAAAGGATACTGTTTGTCATACCTAAATCCACACATCTCCCTCCTTTCTATGAAGGAACTCTACAGGGCAATAGTCATATGCTACGAAAACAGCTACTGAACAGAAAACAAAGAAGAACTTAACACAGAAAAGACATTCCAAAATAAATGTTAAGTCCTTTTTCTCCTTTTTAAAAATTAACCCCCCCCCCACACACCCACCCAGCAAAAAACTTTTAGTCCACACTGGTCTTGAACTTATGATTCTTTTACCACTCCTCTTGAGTGTTAGAATTACAGAAGTCTACCATTCCTAGCTTTAGTCTGAGCTTTTCACTGAGGCAATACAGAATTTAAAAAATCTATCTAAATTTTATTTAAAAATGTAGACATTAGTTGAAAGCATTTAAAGAAATAAAATGTCAGATGTTAATTCCTTATAAGCTAATATCCTTCCCACTCTACAGGCTCTCTTTTCTGTTTAGAAGGTTCAATTTCCTGGGCTATTAGACATCTCAGAAGGACCTTACTTATTCTGTATCTCTAACACATTTTCCTCCAAGTCTTACACATTAAGGCTTTGATCCAAATGAAACTGAACTTTGTACAGCGCGAGAAACAGCAGTCTAGTTTTCATTCCCCAGAAACAAATCAATGGAGGGCTGGAGTCTTAGCAATTAAGAGTACCAGCTGCTCTTCCAGAGGATCCAGGTTCAATTCCCAGCACCCATAACAATTCAACTGTCTGTAACTCTAGTTCCAGGGGATCTAACCCCCTTACACAGACACGAATGCAGACAAAACACTAATGCACATAAAATAAAATTAGATAAATTAAAGCAACAACAATGGCAACACCATCCAAATTAATCAAAGCAACCAATCTATCAATCAAACCAAGGGGCAATTTAACTGAAAGATAGTTCACAAAAGAACCTCAATAGCCAGCAAGGGAGAAAAGTTAAACATGCTCTACAACTGAGTGTTAAAACCATGCCATTCGCAGTAACCCGGGTACACCCAGAGGAAGTTGTGTTACATAGAACAAGCCAAGCATAAAAGACAAATGCCATAGGATCTCATCTATATGGGAAATCCAGAAAAAGACGAGCTTTACAAGCACTGCAAAATGTGTGTTTATCAGGGGCTAGATGTAGGTGGTTTAGGATGGGGATATTGTTGGTTTAAAGATACAAAGCTGCAGCTGGACAAGAGGAATGGGCCCCTTTGATGTCTTGAGGTCTATGGATTGTAGTTGATCATAATGTGTCTAAAAAGTTTTGAGTGTTCTCCCTACAAAAATGGTGAAGAAATACAAGTTAATTGGTTGAATTTAGTCATGACAGAGAGCACACACCACACTGCGCACCATAATCATGCACAATTTTATTTGAGTTAAATAAAATGAATAAATGTTAAATATTTTCAGTCACCAAGACAACACAAATCAAAATTACAAGATTTTATCTTGTATCTATCAGAATGGCCACCAGGAAGACAGCACACGGTAGCAAAGATGTAGAGGAAATATTGCTGGTGGGAACATAAACTAATTGCAGTCATTTATGGAAATTTGTACAGAGGTTCTTAAAACAATACAAAAGCAACCACCATATGATGGGAGTTTTGATACCCCTAAATAAACATTTCAAAGAATTTAAGTCAATATATCACAGATACTGGCATGTCCATGTTCACTACACCATTTAAAATAGCCAAGATAAGGAGCCAGGCCCAGAAGCACATTATCACCAGGTGGGTGAACAGAGCAAATATGGTATATACACTTAATGGAGTTTTATTCAGTTGTAAAGAATGAAATGTCATTTGCAGGAAAGTGGATGGAACTAGAGATCATTAGGCCAGACAGACAAAACTATTTCTTTTTATAGAGAGATAAAAATGGGACAAGAATGTAGAATAGGCTCTTTATTGGGTTAGAAGGATTTGGTTTTCTTTCTTTTTTTGAGACAGGGTTTCTCTATATAATCCGACTGTCCTTGAACTCAGATCTGCCTGCCTCTGACTCCTGAGCATGTGCCACCATGTTCTAGCAAGTCTGCTCTTCTTGTATTTGTCCCCAGCTCTACTGACATCCTTCCTCTTGCTCAGGCCAAAACCTTCCACCCCATGTCTGGCGTCTGCAGACTGTGCTGTCCCTGCCTTCAGGATTTGCTGAGCCTAGCTTGCCTCTCACTCCCCACATCTGTCAACTGGGTATCTCCCTTAGCCCCAGTCTATCCTTAGCACAGGGGCTACCATGCTTTGGATAAGTGTATCCTGAAGAAGGAGATCTGAAAAGGGAAGCAAGAGTTAGGTAATGGAGAAGAAGAAAGATAAACTATGTGTTTTCTTTCAGAGGCAGAATCTAGCCTTAACACATGACAAAAGCAGGACTACTTGAGGAAAAAAGGAACAAAAGGAGGACAAAAGGCAACAATGGAGATGTGAACAATGCACAGCAATGTATTTATACTTAAATATCATCATGAAACCCACTATTTTGTATGCTGAGTGAAAAATTATTAACAACAGTGTATTGTTTCTCTATGCTTATAATTACCTGACATATTTTTTCCCAAATTTCATCGCATCCAGCTTTTTCTTGAAAGCTAAGGGCCAAGTCATAATTTTCTGCTTCAGACCACACAATCAGAGTATCCTTTGAATAAAAAAAAAGTCTGAATGACTACATGTGTTATCACAAACCCTTCAAGGCATATATAGCAAATGAATAAAGTAACAGGCAAGAGAAATTCAGAACACTGGTTTTTACATTTTCGACATTTCTACTGGTAATTATCAACGCTTTTTTACAGTCCACTGTCAAATCTACACAGGTGAGCCACTCATTTATTTACAGAGTTTTTAGTACCTTCATAGATGCACCATGTGTCAAGAAATAGCATATCCATAGCTTCTGCCACTTTTTCCCCCGTCCCAATAGGACTTTATTTTTGAAAAAGTTTAAGAGAGATGGCACAGCGTTCAAGAGCATTTGTTGCTTTTGCAGAGCCGAGTCTGGTTCCCTGAACTCGAATAGAAGCCCACAACTGTCTCTTACTCTAGTTCCATGGAATCCAATGCCCGTTTCTGAGCTCTTCAAGCAATGAGCACATATGTGGCCCACATATATACATGGATGCAAAACATCGTATACATAAACATTTACACTTATTGGTACATGTTTGAGAGAGTCTGCTCTCTCCTTACACCATGTAGATGTAGGGGCTAGAACTCAGGTTGACAGGCTTGACAGCAAGTACTTTTACTGACTGACTCATCTTACTAGCCTAGAACTTTATTTTGAAATGGGGTCTCATAGTATTGTTCTAGGCCGCTTTGCACTGGGCTGAGTAGCTAAGATTGCTAGTACATGTCTCTGTAACTAGTTCAGACTTTTGTATTCAAAAAAAAAAAAAAAAAAAGAAAAGAAAAGAAAAAAGAAAAAAAAAGGGTGTGTGTGTGCTAATAAACAGCCTAACAACAAAACAAAAAGGAGTCACGACGCAGCAAAGATTCAATGAACCTGTGTGCCCACAACAAAGTCTACAGCAATGATTAATTAGCATTGTAAACAGGAGAAACTTTCAAGGGAACGAACTCCTTTCACTATGAGGCTTGAGTGGTTCTAAGCTGCTAGGTTCAACCTGAAGGAGCACTAAATTGTGGGTTCTTAAGGATGTATCAGGTGGCAATCCTGTCATAGCATCAGCAAGGAGCACTGAATAGTTAGTTTCTGGAGCTAAGCTGGAGATCCTAGACCTAAGACCAGGGATCCTACCCTTGGGGCAAGAGTCTTATCAGATACATTTCCACATAGAAAGGCTTGAGTAGTGGACTCACTTTACTTAGCCTCTGGGAGGTCTTTCTCAGGAGCCCAGCCTCTCCCATGCTTTGGATGCAACACCTAGCTCCTGAAAGCAACAGCCTGGGCTCAGGAAGTCCTATAATCTGGGCCAGCCTCTACCCAAAGGTTGAGTCCTCCCTAGGGATCCATGGAACTCCTCTCAACCCTTGAAGCCTTCCGTGAGTACCTGACTGAGGTGGGTAATCTCTGCTCCTGGCATGCAGTTGCCCCAGCCTGCTGGAGGTAGGCATGTGCATGTCTCACTATATACCACAGTCCTTATCAATGTCTCCATATCCTCCTCGTGTTGCTCAGGAACTTTTCTGCCGGGTTTCCAGAATAAAAGTGAGACTGAGGCTAGTGGGTTTCAGTGGTTCCTGCCCCTGAACTCTCTAAAGCACCTACCTGCTCTCTCCAACATCTCAAATTATAAAAATTTATGTTCTGCTTTACACCTAAAATAGGATTTTGCCCGACAGCCTCCGGAGTATTGAGTACTCAGGAGCATATACCACCAGCACTGTATGACCTTACACTTGTTCTATGCCTCACTGTGATTATGCCTGTTTTATTTTTCTGTGAAGACCTCACACCTTATAGCTAAGGCCCCTGACCTGTCGCCCATCTTCCATCCTACAAGTACTCGGACCACAGGCACGTGTTAAAAGCCCTGACCAACACTAACTTCCTTTCACTTTTTTTTTTTTTTGGTTTTTCGAGACAGAGTTTCTCTGTAGCCTTGGCTGTCCTGGAACTTACTCTGTAGACCAGGCTGGCCTTGAACTCAGAAATCTGTCTGCTTCTGCCTCCCAAGTGTTGGGATTAAAGGCGTGAGCCACCACCGCCCGCTCTTTTACTCTCATTTTAATACTCAATGATAAAGCAAAGTACTATGCTTATAAATAGGTTGTTATTGTAATTTTTTTATCCTCCAGGGCGATAAAGAGATTTCTTGATCCCAATGGCTTTGTGGAAGACTCAGTATATTTTATTTGTATGAGCAAAAGACTTCAAGATAATACCTGAATGTACTATGTGAAGAATTTATCTTTAGGTTAGAAGGAAATAAGAAAGCGTACCGAGTCAAACTGAAGTTATTTTCAAACATTGTTAACAGGGCTCTACGGTCCTACTGAGTCAGTATCAGACTCTATCTATAAAACACTCACTATTTTAGAGGACATCCTAACATTTTGTCTGCAGAATCATCTATGGCAGCACAGAAAGGAACTTCAACTACACGGCTGTGTTAGTAGTTGATTATTACACTAATGGCCACTCTTTCCTTCAGGAACAAGGGAGAAACTGCTACTTTAACTTTAGAGAACCATGTGTGCTAGAATGTCTGGAACGAGACAGTTTTTTTTCTTCTTTCTTTAAAATTTGGCTAAGAACTGGGGAGAAAGGCTAAATAAATAAAAGCGTGTAGTTGCAAGAGTGACAATGCCCCCAGAGCCTAAGGCAGAAAGAACAGACTGACACCTGAGATTGTCCCCTAATGTCTACATGTGCTGTTACCCATACTCTCACACAAAGTAAATAAAATAAATTCAAAGAGTGGGGGATGCCCCCAAAACAGTAACCTAAAATTAAAAAGGGCCCAAGGAAATGGCTCAGTGATTAAGACCAATTATTGCTCTATCATGAGGATCCCAGCTATGTCAGGCGCCTCACAAACACCTGCAACTCCAAGAGCTACAAAACTCTTTTCTAGCTTTGCAGGTACCTGAATACATGCATGCATACATGCACGCAGACACAGAAAAATAAAATAGTGGCTGGTGATATAGTCAAGTGAGCACATGCCTATCAGCCTGCAAGAGGCGTAGAGTTCTTTTATCAGCAGAAAAGAAAAGAAATGAAAAGACAAAATAAACCAAGGCTACAGAGATGGCTCAGTGGTTAGAGTATTCGCTGCTCTTGCAGAGGATTTGAGTTCAGTTTCCAGCATCCACATGGCAACTTACAACTATTCCAAAGGGGAGCTAATACCGTCTTCTGATTGATAGCCAATTCCTGAGGGCACCAGTCATGCATGTACTACATAGATATATTTGCAGGTAAAATTCCCATATACATAAAACAAAACAACAACAAACAATGAAACAAACAACACCTTTTAGCCATTAACAGACTGGTAAAATTAAGACTGTATACAAAAAGGTTCAGTATGTAATAAAGGCCACCAGCAAACTTGACAACCCATAATACCCAGAATAGAGAATCAGCTTCCTCAAGTTATTCTCTGACCCCCACAGGTACAAGCCAGCAAGCCAGCCAGACACACAGACATAGACACAGACACACTTATTAACAGTGAGACTGACAAAATGTTATACAATCTGTTCTGATTTTACTGTAAGGAATCCAATGATAAACACCAAATTGAAAAGATAACACATGGAGGCTGGAGAAATGGCTCAGCGGTTAAGAACACTTGACTGTTCTTCCAGAGGTCTTGAGTTCAATTCCCAGCAACCACATGGTGGCTCACAACCATCTGTAATGGAATCCGATGCCCTCTTTTGGTGTGTCTGAAGAGATGTATTCACATACATACAATAAATAATAAGTCTTAAAAAAAAAAAAGAAAGAAAGAAAAGCAAAGATAACACATAATACACAACAGCATAACTTTTTTTTTTTTTTTTTTTTTTACCTGTTGTTTCTGGTATGCAGTGTTAGGATTTATTTTGGACTCTAGAAGAAGAGAACCTATAAAACAGAAAAAAAACTGTTAATGCAAAACAGAAAATTAGATTTCCTTATATCTACTTATGCCTATTTTCGCTGTCAGTTGCATTTAAACCTTCAGTTAAGGAACACATTTTTAAGAAATGTAATTTGGGACTGGCCAGATGATAGCTCAGGAGGTAAAAGTATTCTCTGCAAGAGCCTGATGACTTGATTTTGATCCCAAAATCTACTATGGAACTAACTATTCCTGAAAGCCATCTCTACATGCCTACCTTGGCACAGAGATATTTTCACATATACAAACAAAACAATAAATGCAATAAAGAAATTTAAATGCAGTAACTTATAGCTTAAGAAAACTGCTTACCTTTTTGGGATTTCTGGTGGTAGTACAGGTAAGTTCAAGTCGTGTGTGTGTGTGTGTGTGTGTGTGTGTGTGTGTGTACATATACATCTCCTAGCCAAATTTACTTTTGTCTTTTTTTGTTTCTGCTTTGTTTTTACAAGACAGACATGAAAATATGAAGCTTGAAGACTAGGAAGCAATAAAAACCTAACAATTTGGCTGGGGTAGTGGTGTTCACCTTTAATCCCAGCACACAGGAAGTAGAGGTGGGAGGCCAGTCTGGTCTACAGAATGAGTTCCAGGACAGCCAGGGCTACTCACAAAAACCTTGTCTAGATGCCTCCCCACGCCTCAACTAACCTAACAATTTATAGAGCATAAGACAGCAAACCAGAAGTATGAAGCTAGATATTAATTTCAAAAATTATACTAACTAAATTTATACAGAACAGCAATATTTCAATAAATATAAATAACATGTATTGATTTTAATCAGGTTAATAGATATTTCTGTTAGACCATTATTTTGCTTGGAGCCTCTGAAATCCTCAGATAATCTTGGGTTAATAATGTCTGATATGGCTGGGCCGTGGCGGCGCACGCCTTTAATCCCAGCGCTTGGGAGGCAGAGGCAGGCGGATTTCTGAGCCTGGTCAACAGAGTGAGTTCCAGGAAAGCCAGGACCTCACAGAGAAACCCTGTCTCGAAAAGAAAAAAAATAAAAATAAAAAAACAAAACAAAACAAAACAGAACAAAACAAAACAAAAGTCTGATACGCTGTATGACTTACAGAATACTTTCAATACATTGTGACCAGTATCAAGACAAGAAATGGGGTTTTGTGGTTGAAAGAATTCACATCAAGCATAAGTAATTACATAAGTAAAACTCAAAACACGAAGGCGAGATCAGTTTACAAGTCACCTTCAGAAGCCTTGATTTTCTATTTTTCCTATCCTTCCTGTTTCTTGTTATGTTCTCACTATGTAGCACAGACATCAAAATCATGATTCTCCTACCTCAGTCTCTTGAATAGCTCAGACTACGATCATGCACCATTATGCTCACCCACCATGTCTACCTCCTCCGCCCTCTGAATATTTTAAGAATGAAATTCTACACATCATCTCATCATCCACTTCTAGTTTATCTGGAGACAGACTATTTAAACAGGAGCTGTGGATCGAGGAACAGTTTTCCTCTGCAGCCGTTTCCTCCCTTCTCACATCACACTTTACAGCTGCTTCACACACTCCCAAAGCTGACAAAGGGCCAATGCTTACTACATCCAAATTCACTTTGGCCTTATCTTAAATGCACTTCCTAAGTGTTTGCTCAGAGCAGTGCTAAGGGACCACTTCTCTTATCCTCTCAGAACCTAAGGCAACTTTTTTTTTTGTTTATCCACACCCATCAAATCCCATTTCTTAAGCCTTCTTTCCTTTTTGCACCTTCCTAACTTCTTGCTTACTGAGGTTCAGACAAAAATTACAACAATTTCGGAAGAGAAAAGGTTTTAATCACTTTCTTTCCCCCAACTTTTATCAAATTCATCATTTAACTCTATTCACAATTTTCAGATTTTTGTTTTACTGATTAAGATCTATGCTAGTGATTCATCACAAGAAAAATGCAGGCAAATTAACAGAATGTTCAGAACTTCTGAAAATGGTAATTAATGTTAGCAGGAAAGGACACATCGAAGCGATACACTACATTTTTTGCAAGTACAAGGGCAAGTTCAACCCCCCAGTACTGTGAAAATAAACAGACCTTGCGAAGACAATACTTTTGTATCTTTTCAATTTGTTTACTAAAACAAAAATTGCATGTTATTATTTTCCACTAAAATGATGTTCAGGTGATGTGCTTAAAGGCTAAATTTATTTTTTAATGGATTAGTGAGGACGTATATGTAATTACATTTAAAATGGTTTCTATGAGAAAATACAGGGGACTAGGGAAATGGCTCGGCAGATTAGTGATTATATAGTTCTTCCAGAGAACCAGAGTTCAAATCCTAGCAGCCACCTGTAACTCCATCTCTAGGACTCTGCCTGCACCTGGACTCATGTGCACATACCACCCCCATGTACATATATTAAAAATAAATCTTAAAAAAACCCAGCTCAACAAAATCCATTAAGAATTACAACTTGAATCCTCAAAAGCAATATGTTGGGAGCTAGAAGTCAGTCAGGGCTACACAGCAAGACCATCTGAAAACCACACACCAGACCACACCAGACCCAATCTAACTCTAGAAAAAAATCACAATTAAAACAAAACCAAAAAATCCAAACAAAACAAACCTGGTTTTGTTTCCTTTTTTAAAAATAAAGTTTTAATTTAAGGGCCAGAGATACAGCTCACTGGCAATGCTTGCCTAGTATGTGAGGCTCTAGGTTCAATCTTCAGTATCACAGAAGTTTTATTCTAGAAATGCATTACATTTAAAGGCAGAGAGCTGAACTAAGAAAAATGTTCTTTCTAAAATTAGATTGTGGTAATGGCTACAACCTTGGGGTGCCTTAAAAATTAAACTGTGGCTTTATTGTATACTTTGGGTTGTTGATTAAACATGTATAAGTTGCTTTAAAAAAAATTAAGTGGAAGCTAGAAAGCAGTTAAAGAGCCAGGTTCAATTCCACACCTACACCATGGCTCACAACCATCTTCAATCTGACTTCTTCTGGTCTCCAAGCACAAGGTCTTAAGCACATGGTACAGACATATATTCATAAAATAATTAAAAAAAAAAAATCACACATCCCCAAAGTGAAAGGTTATTGGTAATATATCAAGAGAGAACTGCCAAACTATAGATAAATGTTATGACATGAAGTAGATTTCCTACACAGTGGGAAAGATGTCCAGAATATCACTGTTTATTCTCAGAGATCACAGATGAATGTTAATGGAAAAACAAAGCCACTGAAATTTGTTCTTCCTGTAAAAGATGAGCGCCTTTGCACTGGAGAAAGGATTTTAAATAAATCATGTGGTATGACTGCTAAGCAAACTTCACCAAAAAGTAAACTTAAGTTATAGCAGAACCTGTATTTTCACTCAAGAGAAACCTAAGAATGTCCTAGATAAGCTCTAATACCTGTGTTAATACTGTCCACTGTCATCGTTAAGGGTATTAAAGAAGTTGTCAAAGTGGTGTTTATCATCCAAATGTCAAAGGCATGTAAATTCATGGACCTTGATAAAAATGGGATGCTCCAAGTGTTGAAAGGAAAACAAATTCATACACTTTAACAGACATCGTAACATCTTGAATTTGTGGCCAGTCTATGCTACAAAATAGACACCTGCTTTAAAAACAAAAAAGGTGTGTGACTTTGACTGGTACTGTTTTAGTATACAACAGTTGGTTCACTTCTTGAGATAGTCTCATTATGGTGCAGTTGGCTTTGAAATCATGTGCAGTGAAAGTCATCCTCAAATTCCTGATTCTCTTGCCTCCCAAATGCTACAATTTCAGGTGTGTATCACATACTTGGCTTATGAAAAGAACATCTGTAAGTGTTATGTTTATCTGCTATTCTGCAGAAGGCATTCTGAGTTTTAGTACATCACTTCTCCTGAACTTTTTCTATTGTACAACATAAGTAGTTTCAGACACATTGAACCCTTTTTTCTTCAGCAAATGCCTAAATGTATACATCTATCTATCATAAATACACACATCCATCTACCTATGCATCTTTTATTTAAAAGCCAGGGCTCAGAAAGGTACTTACTTGCATGCAACCGTGAAAAACTGAATTCCCCACACCCATGTGAAAAACCTGACACAGTAGCACACTTTTGTAATCCCAACATTGGGAGAGTGAAGACACTAATCCCTGGGATTTTCCTAGCAGCCTAATTTATAACCCCAGGCAAAAGAAGAATACTTGTCTAAACACACACACACCACCACCACCACCAAAACCCACTGGCACTTGAATGTTTGAAAAAAATTATCCCTAGCTATCACTTAATTTCTATAATGAAAATTAGAAATAAACATGAAATCAAAAAAGGATAGGAGGTATCGTTCTGTGATAGTATTTGCTTAGCATATGCAAGTCCCCAGCTGTGATACACAGAACTGAAGGGGAGAAGAATTAAAGATACATCTATCCATCTTCCTTAGTAGCTGTTAAAATGAATGAAAGCATATTAGCATACAAGACACCGCCAGACTTCTAATCCCTACAACAATTATTTTTCAGATATCAGGTCCTTTTGCATCTTCTTTCCAATTTTCTCAGTAATGTTACAGAATCAGGACAACAGAAAGGAAAAAAAAAATGACCATTCAAAGTCGAGACATTTCACCCCTACCCCCAAAAGCCTGGGTAAAATAATATTTAGAACAGTGATTCTCAACCTGTACATCAAGAGCCCATTGATAAACATCTATCTCCAAAAATGCTCACAGTGTGATTCATAATAGCAAAATTACAGTTATGAAAGGCTTACAACACTAGGAAGGTTGAGAACCACTGATTTAGAATGTTCTGGGGTTATTTGAGAAATGGGGAAAGGCCTTTTCTGAAACCCCTTCCTCTCGTATCCCTTGGTGTTATCTAAGAAACCACTTTACAAGTCCAGCTATGGGCTGGAGAGATGGCTCAGCAGTTAAGAGCACTGACTGCTCTTCCAGGGGTTAGATTCTCAGCAGCCACCACACGGTGGCTCACAGGCACTAGACATACATGTGGTACCTATAAACCCATGCAGGCAGGACCTCAAAACATAAGATAATAACAATAAAAAAGAATGATCCTTGGCAGACTTCAGTCCCATTAATGAAAAGTCAGCGAAGGCTCTCATCAAAAGCAACACAGGCTTCTGGCAAAAGTAATTTAACAGTAACTGCAGTAAGCATTCAGGACAGTCCTTCCCCACTCCAACTTGTGAGAAAACACAGGCATGGTGCCTCTCTTTGAGTTCAAGGACGGCCTAGTCTACATAGTGAGTTCTAGACCAGGTAGATCTACATAATGAGAAAAGCCTGTCTCAAAAATCAAAACAAAAAACAAACAAACAACAAAAAACCCCAAACAAACCCCAACGTCTAACCATTATTTTGTTGATAATCAAACCATATTCAAGTGAATATCTAAGTCTCAGTTTTAGTTTCCAATAAATATCCAGTAAATATTAATGATAAAATCAAATGAATTGTGTGAGATTCTCAAAATAAGAACAAAGGTATTCTAAGCTAAATCTTGAGAAATGCCACCAATGCATGAATAAAGTGGAATATTGTGCTAAGTTTATGAGATGTTTGTATTACCTTACACAGATAACCAAACTACACTACACTAACATACCAATGACCAACATGGCTCCTCCTATAAAATAAAATACAAAGTGTTTTTTTGTGATTTGTTGTTATAGCCACTTAGATGGGTTGGGGATGAGTGAGGGTTGCTAGTTATTCAGGAACATATCACAAAAAGTCTCAGAGAACTCTTAACTAATTGGCACACATACTTTAAAAAAAAATTTTTTTTTTTTTGGCTGGAGAGATGGCATTAACGGCTCTTACAGAGGTCCTGAGTTCAATCCCCAGCAATTCCAACCACATGGTGGCTCATAACCATCTGTAATGCAATCCAATGCCTTCTTCAGGTGTGTGTCTTAAGATAGCTACAGTTTACTCATATACATAAAATAAATAAATCTTAAACTTTTTTTTCTTAAGGTCCAGCAAACTCCAAGCCTGACAATCTGAGTTAGATTCCTGAGGATCACATAATGGAAGAACTGACTGACTCTTGTGGGTTGCCCAATCTCTTCCTGGGCCTGTGTGTGCACGTATGTAAGAGCTGAGATAGTTTGGCTCTAGAGTTCATGGTTTTAACCATGGTGTTTTGTGCTCTCTTCAGTGCTATCTTCCTCATTTTTGTTCAGTGTTTTTATAATAGAGACTTGATAACAGAATTCAAGAAAAAAATTAAGAAAAACCAAACCCAGGCTGGTGATAACAGGCTACTTGGAGGCTGAAGTAGAAAGAGTCAAAACATTAAGATTTGTGATTAGGAAAACAATGGTATGGGTACTCACTGTAAGTTATGTGAAGGGCCTGTCCCAATGTCTAGTATGCAACCAGCACTTAATACCTTAGATTTGTAACTGACAACCATTTGCAATATAAGTGGAGCTTTAACAATTGTGATCCCGAACACATAATGAAGCTGTTGTACACAAACTGTAAAATGTACTTCTCTTCCAAGAACATCACTGACACAGAACTCTGGGTAACTAAATATACATGCCAAATACATGCTCACTGTAGGCAAGATGTAATACAAATTCTGACTTAGAAGAATAGCCATGAAAACATATGGATGCCCAATGCCTCTGCTTCTCTTATCAGAGCAGCCAAAGATGAAAACAAACCAACAAACAAAACAAAACCACAAAACCCAAAACAAACAAAAACCAGAGGGAAACCCCTTTCCACCCAAAATGTTTCTTTTTTAAATTGTAGGGAAGGTAGAGACAGACTACCCAAGTACACAATTTAAGTTCTCAGCAGTCAGTAAGCAGTGCTGTATCTCTAATGCGTCCCTACGTCTCCTTTTCTTTATGTCTCAATGAACAGAATTCAATGTTTAACTTTGCACAAGTGACTCAGATGATAGTTATCTTGAAGTGTAAAAATACTTTTCAAAACTTCAAGTAGGGCTAGTGAGATGGCTACGCTTATGCCAAATCTAATGACTTGAATTCAGTAGGCCCCATGTATCAGGAGACACGTCTGCTTTTCACACATGCAAGCACACACACTCATTACCCTCTCCTCATAAACAATTGTAATAATACTCTTACATAAAAACTAAACATAAGAATCCCATTTTTGAAGCCAGGTAGTCCAGATACTTAAGAGGCTGAGGTAGGAGAATCAATCACTTCAGGAGTTTAGAGATCAGGGAGGAAGGGGGAAAACATTTTTGGTGGGTGCAGTGGAAGGGGCTGACAAAGATTTCAATACAGGCCAGGGAAGCCTCAAACAGAGCCACTCTTGCCTCAGTTTCCTGAGTACTGGGATTAGAGGGGTGCACCACCATGCCCACTCCAAACACCATTCCTGACACTGTCTAAGCAACCCACAGTAAAGAACACTGGTATTGTTTTATGGGAAGAAGTCATCTTTTTAAGCTAAGGCATAGCTCAGTATAAAATGTGTGCCTAATATGTGTAAGGAGTCATCTCCTGTATGGAGAAATCCTTCAGCAAGTTAACAGGGAAATGAAGCACAATACTAAATCTTTGCTGGAACACAGAACTATCTTAAAACTTGAGAGAAAAAAGTGATGTATTTTCACCAAAAAGGGAGGTGTGCTTGGGGCTGGAGAGATGGCTTGGCAGTTAAGAGCACTTACTGCTTTCCACAGAGGACCTTAGTTCAATTCCCAGCACCTACAAGATGGTGGGTCACAACCATCTGCTAACTACAGTTCCAGGGGATCTGATGCCCTCTTCTGGACTTTTCTGGCACCAAACATGCACATAGTGCATATCCATCTAAAACACTCAGCATATAAAATAAAAAATCTTAAAAAGAAAGAGTGTCTTTCTCTAACATAATTTTGCCAGCAGACAGCTACTGAATAAAAATGTAATCCATGAAATGGGCTAACAGCTTAGCAACACATTTTTTCCCTCTAAAGCAAGGAAAGGTAGGCTACAAATCAGCCAAGCTAAATAGCTGATGTGTATGTAAATGTGACCACAAATAATGACATTCAGAAACTGTCTTAGTTTTGGAAAAGTATGTATGATGGTTTGAATAAGAATATGTCAACGCCTCAAAACTAGCTCATACCTTTGAATTAGTGGAACTGTTTTGTCTGAAAAGGATTAGAAGGTGTGGCCTTATTGGAGGTATTAACAGTGAGAGTAGGCTCTTAAATTTCGAAAGACACATCCATCAATCTTAGTGTGTTCTCTGCCTCTTGCTTGTGGGTCTCAAGCAGCTATTGCAGCTATTTGTCCTCATGTTTTCACTCTGCCATCACAGACTAACACTCTGGATCCATAAGCACAAGTAAGCCCTGTCTAAGTTGTCTTGGTCATAAAGTTTTATCACAGGATTTTAAAAATAACTAAGACAGTCTAGGATGTCAAACAAAGAAAACTAACACATCACAAAAGCTTACTTCATGACTGGAGACATGGTTAACATCACTGACTGCTCTTCCAGAGGTCCTAAATTCAATTCCCAGCGACATGGTGGCTCATAACCATCTATAACGGGGTCTGATGTCCTCTTCTGGTATGCAGATGTATATGCACATAGAACATTTATACATTAAATAAATAAATAAATAAATAAATAGTTCACTCCAGGGTGAGTAATAAGAAGTCACAGCAGGGAAAGGTACTTAGTTCCAAGTCTCACAACCTGAGTTCTATTGCTAGGATCCACATAGTGAGAGGAGAGAACCTGCTTCCCAATCTGATCTCTGACCTTCACATCCACACACCACTGTGAAGTCAGATGGACACAACCAAAAATTTTAGGGGTGGGGATGTACTAAACTTGCCTAGTATGTACAGCCCTGGGTTCAAACCACTGTATTTCAACAAGTTAGAAATTAAGCATCTCATCAAGTCAGGCAGTGGTGCACACCTTTAGTCCCAATATCCAGGAGGCAGATGCAGGTGGATGACAGGGTTTAAGGACAGCTTGGTGTCCAAAATTTAGTATGTAGCCCTAGTACTTTGATTACACATATGTTCTGCCAGACTCTGCTAAATTTTCAAATAATAATCTGAAAAACTCGATTCATGGAGAAAAAACACAATTTCTAGAGGTCAAGCCCACTCACAATAACTTTTTAAAAAATGTTCTTTTCTTTTTTGAGAAAGGGTCTCTGGTGAAGCTTAAGCTAGTCTAGAACTAGAGATACTTCTGCTTCAAGCCCCCAAACATTCCATTTGTAAGAAAGATTATAAATTTATGCCATTTAATTTTCTACTGGACAATGGAAAACCAAATACCTCCCATTTTGCCAGGCATGATGGCAGACACTTGTATCTGTAGTCCCCGCCCTTGGGAGATGAAGGTAGGAGGATAGGAATTCAAGACCAGTCTTGGCTACATGAGACCCTGCTGCTCTTGTAGTGGACTGGGGTTCAGTTTTCAGAGCCCACATGGCAGGTAGCTCATGACAGTGTAACTCCAGGTCTAAGGGTCTTCTTACCTTCAACAGAACCAGGCATACACACAAAATAAGCCTACATTGTCCACAGTGGGAAAAAACCAAAGAATTCTCAATTATATGTAACAGAACAAAGAGCAGCACAATACTGGGTGATCCAAACTAGTAGTAGACCCCATAACTTTAAGCAGTCTCTTGCGGCTGAAAGTATGGCTAAATTGATGCTTGCCCATCACTCATAAACGCCCAGGGTTTAACCCCCACTATCAGATAAAGCATGATGGTACAACATAAGTAATCTCAACAGGAGAAAATGGAGGCAGGATCAGAAACTGAAGGTCAACCTCACTATGTCGCCAAGTTCAAGACCAGCCTAAGATACCATGAAAATTTGCCTATAACAAAATTAGAGTCTGTAAAACTTAATTTTGTTTTCTTTGAAATAATCCTTGAGGCCAAGAACAAAACAGCATGTAAAGAGACCAAAGCGTAAGAGATTATGCTTACTATACGTGGCTGTAAATGCTTTAAGTTGTAGGCTAGATTTCTCACTAAAAGAACAGACCACCACCCCAGGCTGAACATGTAGCAACCTATACTAGCACCTCAGACTCGCAATTACCTATAAAACATTGCTAATTATATTATCTAAATTGGAGAATGGTTTTAAGAATTATGTCTGTAAATACAAATGAACTGCTTAAAGAGGCACATAGGAGGTACTCAATAAACTTAATTACTAATGTATTTCGAATTTATCTGTTGTTGTTGTTTTTTTTTTTTTTTTTTCCGAGACAGGGTTTCTCTGTGTAGCCCTGGCTGCCCTGGAACTCAGAAATCCGCCTGCCTCTGCCTCCCAAGTGCTGGGATTAAAGGCGCGTGCCACCACCGCCCGGCTCGGATTTATCTGTTAAGGAGGGAAAAAGGCTTTAGTAATAAAACTATAGATTTCTTCACAAGTGTCCTACAACTTTTCTAAGTCCATTTTTTTCTTTGTTGTCTAGTGAAAAAGTTTTACCTGTAATCCCTAAACTTGAGATTCTCTTACACAAAAGGGTATAAAACACCCGACTTTTACAAAACCTTGTTAGAAGATTCTCTAAGATGATATGACATTAAGTCTACATGTTTACCCTTTCAAAAGGTCTTTGTAAAACTGGCTGGCTGTGGTAGCTCACTGCCAGCAATCCCAACACTTGATCGGCTCAGGCAGGAGAATAGCTTTGAGTTGCAGGCCAGCCATAGCTAGATAATGGCTCCAAACCTAACCAAACCAAACCAAACCAGTTGGATGAAGTAGTACACCTCTAATTCCAGGCTTAGAGAAGACAAGAGAAAAGAGGATCAGAACTTCCAGATTTTTGGCTACACAAAACATCTGTGTACTACAGGAGAGTCTTTCCAAAAAACCAAAAGGATCTTTGCATAATCAAAATTCAAGGACTTGATCTAAAGCCTACATCTAGTTAATCTCACAATTACATTGGGTCTTAGAGGCAGTTCAGTGGTGGAGCACTTGCCTAGCAAGCTCAAGACCCTGTCTGGATTCCATTCCCACTTATCCCACCCTCACATCACGCAGCTAACTTAACCCTGAAACCTACACTTTCACTTTCCTGTAAGGAAAGTTTTCCATATATACAAACATGCAGAGGTGGAGATTATGTGACAGTCACATACACATTCAACTTGTATATTAACAGCCAAATAAGAACCCAGCTCTGAAAAATATACCTATTGTAATCAGAATGTTTTTTTCAGACCAAGTCTTACCATAGCTGGCCTAGAACTCTATGTAGACCCAGGCTGGCCTCCAAATCACTGGAAACTGCCTGCCTTTCATGTTAGAAAGTACCTTTTTAACAGTAGTAACTTACTTGGGGTATCTTTATAAATATAAACTGTGGGTATTATACTTCAAATTACCCATTTTCAATTCAAATCAATGTTTCTACAGTCTTCAATTACAGACAGAAAAATCTTGGTTTTTGTGAAATGTGTTCTGAGTCCAAAAAAAGGGGGGAAAATCTTTGAAATGAATTTGCAATATTTCAGACATAAAAAAGCTACAAATAGTTTTCAACTGTAAAACTGCACATTAATGCAACAAAGTAACTATACTTCCGCTTCAAAGAAACAATTTGAGAAGTTTTGACCAACATGTATATTTTCTTCCCATTAAGTGAAATTCAGAGAATGCAACCAAGAAAAATGGTAAGCCCTGAAGAAAGGGATATTTTAAAACGTGAAACCATTATTTCAAACAACTTGATCTTTGGACACTGAAGACTGTTTCAACAGACCCGAGACAAAAGCAGGAGGACCTATTCAAGTGTTAAAAAACACTTCTCCCCACCAGCCAACTGAACCAAATAAGGACCATACACTTAAACAATCAGAAATAAAAGCCTGCAATAAAATGCTCCAAAGGTTCACGAGCTCCCAGAATAGACCTACAAAGTCTTTCTTAACCAGGTGTGGTGGCACACTTGAGTCCCAGCACTGGAGAGGCAGAGGAAGCTGGATCTGAGTTCGAGGCCGGTTTGGTCTACAGAGCGAATTTCAGGACAGTTGGGCTACATACAGAAACCCTGTCTCAAAACACAAAACAACAATAACAACAATAATTTCTCTTTCTTATGAAAAAGGCAACCAACCCCCGTCAAGACGTTAAGTGTCCTGGCAAGCCAAAGCAGCATTTTCTCTGTCTAGTGGAGTTGCCAGATTTATAGACCCTAAGATACAGTGGACAATGTTTTTTTTTTTTTTTTTTTTTAAGTAAAACGAAAACACCAAAACAGAACTTTCTCAAAGTGTGCAACAGCTATGAACTTTATGAGCGCCAAGCAAGGTTTTATGTCTGCTTTAGAGATTGGTGAACTAGGGGCAGATCGTTTCCGTTAAATGCCTTTTTCAAGGTCACGATTGTGCATAAACAACTCGGGCAGAGGATCCCAGGTCCCCGACCTTTCTACACTGGAAAGGCGGCACAGCGCAACGTGCTCTGCTCTGCTCGAAATCCCAACGCCACAAGGTTCTCGGGTTAAGCAAACACCCCGAATGCTCTCCACCGAGCTCCACGGGACTCGGGTACCCGTGGCGTTCCCGCCTGCACTCCCGTGGTCCCAGGCTGAGCGCCACTGCTCTGGAGGGACTAGCGAGGTCTACTTACCGTCGCTCTCGGCCCTGACGAGCAGGGACATGCCCTTCAGCCTCTCCACGTAGCCGGAGGACACATGGCCAGTACCCCGGTCGTCCCATTGCCGGTCCTCGTTGAGCGTGTAGACCTTCACCCGCCGTCGGGTGTCGGTCATCGTGCCGGCCGGGGGCCCCGCCCGAGTGGCCCGGGGACGGTGTCCAGAAACGGCGGGCGGCCGCCAACGGGGAACTCCGGGACCTCAGTGCCGCCGCTGGCCGCCGCGGAGCCGCGCCGCCGCTCGCATGGCCCGCTCCCGGGTCCGAGCCCTGGGCCGCCGCCTTCTCTCGTCTCCCTCTCCTCGGCGCTATTGTCCAGGCCGGGCGAGCGTGGCCGCCCAGCAGCCCCGACAGGGAGGCGCAGCACTGCGCAGCCTACCGGCCCGCCGTTCAAACAAGGTGCGACTCGGTTCACAGCCCTGCTCCTGCCTCCGCCATGACCTCCGCAGAGCCGCTTCCCGCGCCGCCGCCTCCTCAGGCCGCCGCCGCCATGTTTTCCTTCCTTGTACCTGGCCCAGTCGCTGCAGCCGGAGCCTCCGCTCCGCTCCTCCCGCTTAAAGCATCCGAAGCCAACGAGGTAGCACTTCCAGGGAGACTCTGTTCACTCCTGGCCACCCGAGAACCCCTGGCTCTTCTTAGAAGTCGCCTTCCCTACTCCGCCGCCTCTTCCGTCTTCCTCACAGAGCCAAAGCCGCCGCCATCTTGACTCGCCCCTCAAAAGCGGCGCGCGGGGCCACCTAGGCAGTAGCGGCAGGGGCGGCCCGCAAGCCCCACCACTTAAAGAGACAGGACCGGAGCCAGCAGCCTCGCTCCGGCGGAGGCCTCGCACCGAGGCGGTCGCGGAGCGGCGGGGGTGGCGGGAGCGGAGGAGGCGGGACGCGAGTCGCGCCGGTGACGGACCGGGACTCCCTCGCGCTGCCCTGCACGTACTGTCGTGCAAGCGCGGGCTGCGTGTGCGTCCGTCGCACCCTGTAGTCGTCATCAGCTCCGCTCTGGGCTGGGAAGGGGTGTGGAATCTGTTGGTGGCTTTGGGAGCCAGTCTGGACTCTGATCCTGAAGCTCGCCCTTCCCCTTGTGTGCCTTCTCCGGACGCCTTAGGGAGGACCTTTGCAGTCAGCCCGCAGGCGCGGTCTTTTGGCCTCCTCCTCCTTTGGCCTGAAATAGAGAAGCTTCTGCGAGAGGACCGTTTGGACTGCGAAGTTGGCGGGATGCGGTGAGGCGCGTACAGGCCGAGCAAAGGCTCAAACACTCGGCGCGGTGTTCTTTGCGTGGCACTGCTCCCCGGGGTCGTTCTGAGCACTCACCTCACAATACAGCGGCGATCTCCGTTTCTCTGTCGGTTATCAAAGTTGATGGTCTTTTAGCTCTTGGTTGGTTGGTTTGTTTTTAGACAAAATAAAACACATCTTGAAGGGCTTGCAAAGATAAATGCTGTATTGTATGATTAAGATGAATTTCTTTGTTTTGTTTTGTTTTTGAGACCAGGTCTGACTATGTTGCTCTGACTGGCCGAAGCAACGTATGTGAGTGAAAAGCTGGATCTTGCTTACCTACATCAGAGACAAGTGCTCGCAAAGACATACCTGAAAGCGTTCGCAAACAAAACTGAGAAATATGTAAAAACAAAGCACTTGCTTTTTCTAAAGACCGGAATGCAATCATTTCAAGCATCTGGATGGAGCCCATGAGCTCCAAGCAGAACAGATTAGCAGTATGGCCCTCTATGCTGATATTTTAAAGCAATGGTTCTCAACCTTCCTAATGCTAACACCCTTTATAATACAGTTTCTTTTGTTGTGGTGACCCCTCCCCCACCATAAAATTATTTTGTTGCTACTTAAAGCTGTAGAATTGCAGCATATCTGCTAGGTGTTCCATGTTTGACGGCCAAGGGGTCGAGACCCACATGTTGAGAACCACTGTTTTAAAGGGCCTTGGAGATCGGCTGGCAGAGCTTACACAGTGAATAGTTCCTTATTTGCCTTAATTCTTTTACCCATCAGAGAAGAGACTGTTGCTTTCATCCCTCTGAAACTGCCTTGCTGGAGGACAGAACCCAATAAAACACAACGTAGCCAGTCTCTGTATTTTGTCTCCTGGCTTATTCTGATGCAGGAAATCATTTACAAACTAATTTGTGTCTTCCAGAGCTTTTCTGAATTGTTCTGCTCCGCATCTCCCTCTCCCCTATAAAGTGTATTTTAGTGACTTTGTATCAGGCCACACCAGAATTTGTACTTCTCAGAATTTCAGAATAGCCAGTTTGGGCTTTGGGACAACAACCATGAGGAAATGATTTATTTGGCTTACACTTCTAGGTCACAGTCCATTGCTGAGGGAAATCAGGGCAAGAGTTGAAAGCAGGAGCCTGAAGCAGAAACCGTGGAGGAATGCTGCTTGTTGGCTTGCTCCCCTCATAGTTGTTTTATAAAGTCCAGGACAAGCTACTCCGGGAATGGTGCCACCTGCTGTGGGCTAGGTGCTCCTACATCAACTAACAAGACAAGTTCCCACAAATATCCACACACACCAACCATATGCCCACAGGCTAGTCTGATCTAGCCTGTTCCTCAACTGTTTTCTCTCAGATGACACTAGGCTGTATCAACTTGACAAAGCAAAGTAGGGTACATGAGATCTGTTTAATTAGAGGAATGTGAAGCAAGCTTGCCTTCTATCCCAGTGAACACAGCCAACCCGAGATTATTTGCAGAACCAAAAGTTCACCTGTGGGGTAAAAAAAGCAAAGTTCCAGAAGCAGACTGCAGTTTGGTGGCTTGCCACATTTTGTTCTTTATATTCACAAATTTCTTACCATCAAGAGATAACTTTATCGGAGCAGTTTAAAGCCTACCTGCTAATGTATTGGATATACAGAAGAATATGAGAACATTGCTCAGTTTATTGAATAATAAAATGAGCAACTGTGAGTTGACACATACAATAGGCTATTGGCTTTATTTCCTGAATAGTAGTATCTATCTTTTTCTCTGTCTTTATTTTTTAAAGAAATATGTTGCTGGGGTTCCAATGCAGGGCCTTGCATCTACTTGACAAGAACTGTGCTCTTGAACTACATCCCCACTGTTGAACACTGTTTCCTCTCCTCTTCCATTCTTCCTTTCTTTCTGCTCCCCTCCCCTTCTCTGACAGGACTTATTATATACCACAGGCTAGTGACCTAACTTAGAACTGATTCAGGCAACAGGAAGTGCTAAACGGTTCACTCCTCAGATTGGAGAACCTTGATTAATATCTAATCCCAGCACTTCAGAGGTGGAGGCGAGAAGATCTGAAGTGCAAGATCATCTCTGGTTACGTAGTAAGTTGGTCCTGGGGGCGGGGGGAAGTAAATGAAGAAGTTTGTATCCGCTCAACTCTGAGAAAGCCTTAATCAGAAAAAAATGCTCATATATCTTCCTTGCTCCTGTTCAGGAGCCTGGATCCTTCCCAGGCAACATCACATCTCTACTTCCTTTTCTGTCTTATACGTTACTAAGCTCCCAATCCAGCTGCATTTGGCTTAACATCTCTGGTGTCCAAATGACAAGAGAACCTTGTATTTTCTTTTTCTTTTTTTTCCTTTCTATCTTTTTTTTCTTTTTTCCTTTTTCCTTTTTTTTTTTTTTTTTTTTTTTTTTTTTTTTTTTTTTT
>JANHMN010000022.1:27696246-27709377 GCA_030674055.1 Rhabdomys pumilio | reverse complement strand
CACACACACACACACACACACACACACACACACACACACACACACACGCAAAATAAAAAACAAACTAAGGTAGAGAGTTGAGGAAGATATCCAACGTTGAGTTCTGGCAGCTACATGCATTCTATGCACTTGCATGTACACATGCACATACACACATGAAAAAAAACCCTGCTGGTAATAGGTATACTGCTATTATGCAATGAATTTTCCTTCTCTGTTAGTAATGGGGATTAAACTGAAGACCTTTCACATGCTAGGTAAGCAATTTACCACTAAGCCATCTCCCAGCCTTCTACTGGCTTTATTATTTGATATATGGTGTGTATGATGTGTATCCATGAATGTGACACATTCTAGGCACGCCTGTGGATTTTAGAAGACAACTTTCAGGAGATGGCTATGCCTTTCCATCATGGGTTCCAGGGATTGAATTTAGGTTATCTGGTTTATATAGCTTTTACTTGCTTAGTCATTTCACTAGCCATATTCTCAGTTTTTGCTTTTGTTGTTGTTTTGTTTTTAAGAAAATATTGCCCCAGGTTTGCACATACAAACCCAGATTATCATATACAAGCTCATTGTATTTGATAGGGTGGCCTTAAATTTGTCATTCTCCTGCATAAGCCTCCAGAGTACCTGGAGTTATACACCTGTACAACCAGGTCTGGCTAGGCATCCTAGGGTTTCCATTGCTATGAAGAGACACCATGACCAAAGCAACTCTTATAAAGGCAAACATTTAATTGTGGCTGGCCTTCAGTTTCAAGGTTTCGTTCATTATCATCAAGGTGGAAGCATGGCATCAAGACAGATATGGTGCTGGAAAAGGACCTGAGAGTTCTACATCTAGAACAAGCCTGCCCCAACAGTAATACTCTTCTTCCAACAAGGCCACAACTCCCTAACAGTATCACTCCCTATGGGCCAAGCATATTCAAACCACCACATTCCACTCCCTGGCCCCTATGGGCTTGTTCCAATACATTAGTCTCTGGGGGCCATACCTAGTCATAGCATAATGCAAAATACATTTAGTCCAACTTCAAAAAAAAATCCCCATAGTCTATTCACAGTTTCATCAATGTTTAAAAGTCCAAAGTTCAAAGTATTTTCTGAGATTCATGGAATCTCTCAACTGTAATCTATAAAATCAAAATCATAAAGCAGATCACATTCTTCCAACATCATGGCATAAGATACACTTTACTGTTCCAAAATGTCATAGTGTGGAAATACTTCAGCAAAAGAGGACCAAAAACCAGCTGATCAAACCCTAAATTCAGTCTTCATGTCCAATGTCAAAGCACTCTTTAGATCTCCAACTCCTTTTATACTTTTATGGCTGCTATTGGCAGATCTAGAATTCTGCAACAACAAACTTCATTCTCTTACTCTGGTTGCAAACCCATTAGCAACTTTCATTGGCAAATATCCCATGGGTCTGGCATCTTGAACATTTTGGGATATCCAAGACAACTTCAACTTTATAGTTTCTTGTTCCAATGTCTAGGATCCATAAAGAACTTTTGGGCTTCTTCAAAAGGCTTGGGTCATATTTCCAGCTTTGCCCTCTGTAGCACTCTAGGCTCTGGATGACTCTACTCCATTGCTGCTGCTATTCTTAGTGGTCATCCCATGGCACTGGCATTGCCAATATGCTGGGGTCTTCTGCTGCATGTAGGTTTCACCAATAGTCTCCCATAGGCTCCCTTTATGATGCCAAACCTCAACTTCTCTGCATGATCCTAAGTCCTGGTTGTCAACTGCAACTGAGGCTGTGCCTTCACCAATGTCCTCCTCTGGCTTCTTGAAGTGCTAAGTCTCATCTTCTCTCCATGACCCCTAATGCCTTCAAAACCAGTACTACCTGGGTGATTCTTAGATAGTACCAAGTCCAACTGCAGCACAAGGTACATCTGTAGGCTTAGAAGTTTCAAAACCTACTTTTAATAAGGAATCTTAAGTGTTTTAACCTCCCCTCTAGCCCACCACCCAGAGATAGTGGAAAGGAAAGGTTAATAGGGTAAAGGAAGATATAAACCTGTTTAGAAATAGTTTTTTGGAGCAAATCCAATCTGTGCTGTCAGGATATCAGCAGTTCATGGCAGCTTGATCCACTCACAAACAGCATTTACAAATCAGCAATGGCAGGTAGATCCAGAAGAAACCACAAGGCTCTGCCAGTTGGCCTAAGTTCTCAGAAGTGTCAAGAAGCCACCAGAACACCACCAGAAGTTCTTTGGTCAATTTCTGTCTATGAAGTCACGACAAATGACAGCAAGTAAAGAACGGTAAGGTGTACCAATACTACACAGTGTCATCAGTGAAGACAAGCTTCAGCAAAGCCCAATAATGACCAGCAAGGAATGGTATGCCAATACCACACAGTATTGTCTACTGTCTGTTGGGTTATATTTATATCCTTTCCAAATATCTTCTCATGTGTCTGCTTCAGCAAAAACATCGTTTCATAAGACAGTTCCCAGAAAAACATCATATGACACAACTGAATCTCCAAAGAAACCAGAAATTTCCACTTCATACAGCCTTGGCTATCTCTGGAACACAGCTTCTTTGTGCTCTAATAAAACGCTTCTCATATTTTATTTCACCTCAGTGATGCTAATCTCTTCTAAATCACCATTAATTCCATACGTAGCTCTAGTTAATTAGCATCAATGGTCCCAACAGTCACTTCTAGTCTTGACTCTAAAGCCAAATCTGCTAAGTTCTGCTGTTTGCTGGAGCTGGAACTTGACCCCCTTGTTCTATTACATTATTACTGGCTTTCTGTTTTTCAACTCCTTTATTACCTAAGATTGGCTGTCCTGGAACTTTCTCTGTAGATTGACCTTGAACTCAGAGATCTGCATGACTCTGTTTCCTGGAATGTTGGGATTAAAGGCATGTACCACCACCCCTTGACCTAAGCTTTTCTTTACCTGGAACTTTCACTGTACCAGGCTGGCCTTGAACTCAAGAGATCTGCTTGCCTCTGTCTCCTGGGAATAAAGGTGTATGCCACCATGTCTGAACCTATGCTTTGCTTTTTCATTTTATATCTTAATCAAATTGAGAACAAAAAAGAGTGATCACAATCCATCCCTTGTCAATTTGACATAGAGTCATATCTCTTTATGTCCAAATGAAAGCAATAATCAAGTTATAATAACATCTAACTGCTGGAGCCAGCTTGTCAGTCCACACAAAAACCATGACTGGGGGAGTGAGGAAAGGCAGAAAGAAGATGTAAGGGACAGATGAGAGGGCTGCTGGTCAACACCATGCCAGCAGTGAGTGTATTTTCTCAGTGTCTTTTAAAGGCAAGCAACAGAAAGCATGACCAATTCCAGGAAGTTAAACAAAAATGCTTATGTGGTGAGTTTATGGTACATAGTACCTATGTTTTATTAAGGCAATTTCCTTCAGGCTTGAACAATCTCTCAAGGACTTATGCATAAGTGGAGGAACTTGGCAGGGTATTATGCACATCTTAATTGAAAACAAAGACAAATGTCTACAGATGATTAATGACAAGCAAGAAGTCAGCCAAAGTTAACTCCGGATGTGTTCCCCACATGTCCCCCTCCCCTTTTTTTTATCTATACAAGCCAAAGCTATATCAGCTATTGGTGCAGAAAGACTGTGCCTGTCTTAGGCATCCCCTCAAGAAATGTAGACCTTACCAGTCATTGGTACATGAATCTTAGTATTCATGCCCTGTCTTAGGTTGATCCACTTCTGAGAGGATCTTACCAATCTTTTTTATCTGTATATTGCACATTTTATCAGCAGAAAGTTGTGCTTGTCTTAGGTTGCCATCTGAAAACACAGCTCTTACCCATTATTGGCATGCAAATAATCTTGTATTTGTGTCCTGTCTTAGGTTGAGAAAGTTTTCAAGACAATCTTACTTGCCATTGACTCCCAACTTCTGCTAGGGAAGACATTGGAGCTTGAATTTATGGAACTCTCCTTTGACATCTGTAAGAGCTCTGATAATTTCTCTCAAAAGAACAGGTAATAGACATGCCATAGAAAGGATCCTAAAGCCAAGTCCTGCTATGCCCTGTAAGAGAAATGTAAATGAGGACCATGAAGGAGTGACAGCCTGTAAGTTTTTCAGAATATTATTTGCAATGCTAGCAGCATCAAAAGACAAAGGCATTGCATTTCTTAAACTTACAACCTCCTTATGCAGTACTAATAAATCTAAAGAAGTAGTATGGCATATACCTTGAAGATATCTTTTTATTTTGATCTAATTATGCTGACTCTCAGTTTACAGTTTTTTGGAGATATTGAGCATGATATTCCAAATGGCTTCTGACTTTCATTCCTGTACCTTATCCCCCATGATCTGAACTATATCAGATAATGTGTCAATTCTTTGTTCTAGCCATCTATTCAAATCTTCTTGTATTCTCAGGACATTGGTTGAATTTTCAGCAAGATGATTAATGAAACTGGCTTTCTGTAACTCTTGTGTTAAAGCTAATGCCAAAGTAGTAGCACTGGCTACAAGAGTTATGAGAGCAATAGCACCAACAATGATCAGCCCAACCATATGTTTGTTCCTTGCTAGAGCATGATCTAATTCTTTCAATATTTGTTAGTCTTTTTCAGAATACAAGGATTCAGATAAATTTACAGGAATCATAATACAAGCTGGTTGGTGTACTACCATTACAGATTGACCATCATACAGTACAGAAACACAATTTGACAAAACACAATTAAAACAAGAGACATTGAACTCATTATCAGAACCTACAACAAAGATAACATTCCTAATTAGTAAAAGATTAGGTGGGGTAACACAGTATGTTACATTTACTTTAACTCCATAACCTGTTCTATTTTATCCACAACAAATGTAACACCATACAAGGAAGCTGCCAATTTCCAAATATGTCTCTGAAAATTTCCAGAACCAGCCATCCAAATGCCTACTGTCATTTCCTTTTTGTCCAATATTGGATTGATTTTTCATGTTTGAATCAGAATAACCAATGAGATGGAAGAAAAGAAGAGGGTCATTATAACAATTTCTCTATTTGATTGATTTTTCAAAGGCAGGTTCCACAGGCTCCTTGTTCACTGTCCTGCAAGGTCCAAAAGCCTGAGGCAAGGCAGTGTAGCAGGATATTTCCCTGTTACATTATATTTGCAGTGGAGCTTGGTGATTGGGAAGTAGAAGAGGTAGGCAGAGTGAGGAGTTGGGAGGAAAAGGAAGAGGAGGAGAGAAGTAGCAACCATGGAGGAAGACGGATGGGTCAAAAGCAGTCCTGGGAAACAATTTACACCTAAAGGTTAGATATTGTGTAGCAATTCAAATTGTGTGGGCATGTTGTTAATTGAGCATTTCTAAATACATAAATCTATTGGATAATCTTTAAGTTTTAAAAGTCTTCAGTCTACCGGGGACTGCAAGCCTGGCAGATATTATCAGGGGCTAAGCCGAACTTTGTGGGGCAGCATGGTGGATTGAAAGAGCCAGCTGCTATGCTGGCATTTTGTGGGTGCCAAGGCAGTTGCTCCTAGCTATCTGGAGCCATGGTCTGAGTGAGAACAGAATGAACATGGCCGTTGACTGAGAAGAAGCTGGACTGAGCACTGTTTTTAAATATCTCCAGTTTCAGGTGACACACCAACTTCAGGCACGAGTTCACTAGAAATTTAAGATTATTTACCTGACAGTTATAGTTGTATTTTTTATTTTTTTTTTAAGAGTGAGTGAGTGAGTGAGTGAGTAGTGCTGGGACAAGGTAGAGGTCCCCTGCTGTGAGAAATTGCAGGTGGATTTTTGTTAGGAAAAGAATCGAGTAACCTACTTTTAGGGCAGAGATTATTTGCTTTTAAGAAAGATTTATAAACAGATTTGTCCAAATCATGTGGGGAATCTAGCCCGTGGTTCAGTACTAAGATAGGGAAAATTGTCACTGACTCCAAAGTAGAGAGTGCAGTGTACAACTACAGGCTGCTCTAGACAGAGAGCCGAATAGATAGAAGTGTGAATCAGTTGTGTTGAAGATGGTATAAGATATATTGTTTTAATAAGCCTCACAGGATACTCTGGTTCTGTCTAACATGGGCTCCATGAGAATTCTGGTTTTAAATCCTGCTTGGCAAAATAGGAAAGGCCTAAAAACAGGCATATATAGTACTTTAGTTACTTCACTTGTTTTAGATTGTTTTAATTTTCAAAATGTGTGTGATTTTCAATTTTGTTGTTATATTTTTCTCTGGAAAAAAGGTCAATATAAAGGTTTTTCTGGTTACTGGCTCAAGGATATTCTGATTTGGGGAAAAGGTTCTGTTTGTGTGTTTTTAGAAAAGGTGATTGAGGAAGTATTTATACCTCCCAGATTTATATGGATTAGACATAACATAGGTAGGCCTCCAGAAGACTAGATTCCAGAGAATCAAACAAAAAATTATCTTGATGATACTAAAATTTGTTTTGAGATTTGTATATTATAGAATATACAGTCTTGGTGAATCTCCTCAAAAATGCTGAGCTGACCTGCTTTAACTCCTGATGTCCTGGACTTCCAGTTGGATTCAGTTGAGACACAGACATCAGAGGCTTCTCAATTGCTGGTGTGGCCTTCTTAAGGCCAACTAACTCTCCTATTTACCCTTCACCCTCCACTCCTCTTCAAGTATCTCAATGCCTACATTCAGCTTGAAGAAGTTATGGAGAGTCAGTGCCCCAATTCCCTGGGCTTGGGTGCTGAGGTGGCTATTATTAGACTGTCTTTGTTGGGAAGAGTAATGTTTTTTATTGGAACAGGGAAGAATAGCTAGAATTGATTACATAGCCATAATCTATTAGTAGAAATCTGTACAATTCTTACTAAGCTAAAGTCATAATTACTTATTTTGTTACAGAATTTATTTTGATACAAATTCAAGGGTTTCTTTGGTATAAAATTCTTTTGATTCAAAAATTTGTGGGTACAAGGCTTGGACCCAGTCCTTCTTTAACTGTTTTTTTTTTAAAACTGTTTTTAGTTGATTAAGCAATGTGAGTTAAGAGCCTAATAGCAAATTCATGGCTCTGAGTTTATCGTTGGGGTGTTTTCTAGATTTTAATTAGAAGTAGCTGAGAGTAATTAATGGACAACAGTCCAGATTGCTTTACATAGATAGTTGGTTTTCAAAAACATCAGAAGTCCACAGAATTGACTGTACAAACATTTCTTTATTAAAGATCATTTGATTAGAGACCTGTCTGCTCCTGACAGCTTCCCATTCTTTGATTCTAAGAAGAAATTGAGCATCTATGGAGTTTCTCTAGGAGTAGTGAGACAGCCACTTGGCAAATATTGCCTCTTTTCATTTACTAAGCTAAAGTCATAATTACTTATTTTGTTACAGACAAATTACTGTGCAGAAATAGGACACTATGTGAAATAGTCGACTGATAATCTCTGCCTAGACAGAGAAATCAGCCCTTAGAAATTTTGCATTACTAGGTCTGTCAGATGATCCCATGCCAGAAGGCTGAAGATCGGATGCTACAATGTTTTGAAGTATAAAGGACTGTCCAGGTAATCAGCTATCTATATAATTGGCAAAGTTTTGAAAGCTATACTTTCTGCTTCCGATATCTTCAGTTAATTCAGTCATTCTGGATTTCTGAGGGGATTGAAGACTTATAGTCTCATAGCCAACCCAGGCTATTTACTTTGAGAGAACAGATTTGAGAGGATGGTTTTCAGATAGCATTCATTCTAAAGCCAAAACATAAGCCAGATACAGAACACAGTCTTTTAAGTTAAGGTAGATGACAATGGCCTTTTTATTGACAATAATGTTGGACTGGGTATTAGGTCTATCTTGTACCTTACTGTTACAAATTGGTAATAGATGTGCTCTAATTATATTTTGAGGGAAAGTTTTTTTTCTTTTATTCTAACAGAAAGGGTTATATGTAACAGGATATTTTCCTGTTACATTATATTTGCAGTGGAGCTTGGTGATTGGGCAGTAGAAGAGGTAGTTAGAGTGGGGAGTTGGGAGAAAAAGGAAGAGAAAGAGGAAAGAGGAAGAGAGAGCTAGCGACCATGGAGGAAGACAGATGGGTCAAAAGCAGTCCTGGGAAACAGTTTACACCTAAAGGTTAGATATTGGGTAACAATTCTAATTGTGTGGTCATCTTGTTAACTGAGCATTTCCAAATATTTAAATCTATTGGATAATCTTTAAGTTTTAAGAGTCTTCAGTCTACAGGGTACTGTGAACGTGGCAGATGTTATCAGGGGCTCAGCTGAGCTTTGTGGGAGCAGTGTGGTGGATTGGCAGAGCCAGATGCCATGCTGGTGTCTTGTGGGTGCCAGGGCAGGCGCTTCTAGCTAGCCAGAGCTGTGGTCTGAGCAAGAACAGTGGGAACACAGTGGCTGACCAAGAACAAGCCGGACCAAGTGCTGTATTTTAAATATCTCTTATTTCAAGGCAGCTTGTCTAGTCTGGGATAGAAGCATTCCCATCTTAATGCTTTGCACTACAGTCTTTTTTTTTTTCAATATTTGAGACATCAATTATATTTTTAAATAAATTGTGATATATAAAATTCAAATAAGAAAAATAATTTAATTATTTTAAATTATTTTCAAAAGCTTCTAGGAGATGCTAATTGGCTAATACCTTGTCTTAAACTCTCTACACAAGAGGACTTTAGCCTCTGTTTAATGTTTTCAATAGAGATACAAACTCTAATTTCCCTCTACAATTAATTGTTTATTTTTATTAAATTTTAAATTGGGTATTATATTTACATTTCAGTTTTTATCCCCTTACTCCACTTCTCCCCACCACCCAGAAACCTCCTATCCCATCCCCGCTCCTCATGCTTCTATGAGGCTTGCACTACAGTCTTAAAGATATTTTTCTTCTAAGTCTGAGTATTCAGAGAAACATCCAGCATTGCAACCATTTCTAGTAAAATACATATGCCTTGGTCATAGCAGTATAATTCAGTAATTTGGAATACTTTTTACTTTCATACCAAGGAAATCCTAACAGCTGAATATAATTAGAAGTCACAAGTACTTCTGGACTTGACCATATGGAGGATGTAGGAAAGGTGGGTCAGGAACATATGCCCAATACAGCTTCCCTGTCACCATGGTTAGGGCACTCAATAAGACCTCAATCAGCATCATTCTTTGTCCCAGCATCAGCATGTCTCACCAGTCATGCTGGCAGCCATCGTGTTCCTTCAGCATCCTGAAAAAAGTTACAAACATGCTCTTTTCCCCATATTAATACCAGATCAGGACCATGCCATATCCCAGTAAGCAGATCCTTCCATTTCATCTAGGCATAAGTATGTCTAGTTGTAGAGTGCCAAGGACACTCAGCAGCAGAGAGTCCCTTGGCATCCAAGGTCAAAAAATTCAAAATAAAATTTTGTGGTGAAGGAGTATACAATCTCCCTCCTTTTTGTTTTTTGTAACTGATATTTTAGAGCTCCATGTACTTGTTCCATAATTCCCTGTCCTCGAGGACATGCAAAATTATGTATATTATATAGATTATAACTTATATTTTATAAATTTAATTTATGTTTAACTCATTTAAAGTATGTAATTAATATTTAATGAATGATTTCTATTTGCTGTATATAATATATATGTTAATATATAAATCATATTTCATGTATATAATTTATATTTAACTTGTATAATTTATTGATTGATTGATTGATTTTTCTTTATTTTTCTATTTTTTCTTTTTTTATTATTTCTTTTTTTATTGGATATTATATTTACATTTCAGATTTTATCCCCTTACCCCATTCCCCCCAACCCAGGAATCCCTATCCCATCCCCCCTCCTCCTGCTTCTATGAGGAAGTGCCTTCACCTACCCTCCCACTCCAACCTCTCCATGCTCAAATTCCCCCCCCCCACCCCACTCAGTGTCCAGCCTTCATGGGACCTAGGATCTCCTCTCCCACCTATGCCCAACAAGACCATCCTCCCCTACCTATACAGCTGGAATCATGGGTCCCTCCCTATGTGCTCCCAGGCTAGTGGTTTAGACCCTGGGCAACTCTGGTTGGTTGGTATTGTTGCTCTCCTCATGGGGCCACAGACCCGTTCAGCTCCTTCAGTCTTCTCTCTAACTTCTCCATTGGGAACCCCTTGATCAGATCAATGATTAGCTGTGAGCATCTGCCTCTGAACATGTCAGACTCTGCCAGACCTCTAAGGAGACAGCTATATCAGGCTCTTGTCTGCATGTATGTCTACCTTTGGTGACTGCACATGGGATGGATACCCAGGTAGAATGGTCTCCAGATGGCCCTTCCTTCAGTGTCCCACATTTTGTCTCCATATTTGCTCCCTTGAGTATTTTGTTACTCCTGCTAAGTAGGACCGAGGCAACCACACTTGGTCTTCCTTCTTCATAAGCTTCATGTGGTCTGTGAGTTGAATCTTGGCTATTTCAAGCTTTTGGGCTAATATCCACTTATCAGGGAGTAAGACCATGTGTGTTCTTTTGTGATTGGGTTACCTCACTCAGGATGACATTTTCTAGTTCCATCCATTTACCTAAGAATTTCTCAAATTCATTATTTTTAATAGTTGAGTAATACTCCATATTGTGTAAATGTACCACATTTTTTGAATCCATTCCTCTGTTGTGGGACATCTAGGTTCTTTCCAGCTTCTGGCTATTATAAATAAGGCTGCTATGAACATAGTGAAGCATATGTCCTTGTTATATGTTGGGGCATCTTCTGGGTATATGCCCAGGAGTGATATAGCTGGGTCCTCAGGTAATGCTATGTCCAATTTTCTGAGGAACCGCCAGACTGATTTCCAGAGTGATTGTACCAGCTTGCAATTCCACCAACAATGGAGGAGTGTTCCTCTTTCTCCACATCCTCGCCAGCAACTTCTATCACCTGAGTTTTTGATCTTAGCCATTCTGACTGGTGTGAGGTGGTATCTCAAGGTCGTTTTGATTTGCATTTCCCTGATAACTAAGGATGTTGAGCATTTCTTAAGGTGCTTCTAGGCCATCCGAGTTTCCTCAGTTGAGAATTCTTTGTTTAGCTCTGTCCCATTTTTAAAATTGGGTTATTTGGTTGTCTGGAGTCTAATTTCTTGAGTTCTTTGTATATATTGGATATTAGCCCTCTATCAGATGTAGGATTGGTAATGATCTTTTCTCAATCTGTTGGTTGCTGCTTTGGCCTTTTGATGGTGTCCTTTGCCTTACAGAAGCTTTGCAATTTTATGAGGTCCCATTTGTCAATTTTTGATCTTAGAGCATAAGCCATTGGTGTTCTGTTCAGGAACTTTTCCCCTGTGTCTATGTATTCGAGGGTCTTCCCCACCTTCTCTTCTATTAGACTCAGTGTATCTGGTTTTATGTGAAGGTCCTTTATCTACTTGGATTTGAGCTTTGTACAAGGAGATAAGAATGGATCAATTTATATTCCTCTACATGCTGACATCCAGTTGAACCAGCACCATTTGTTGAAAATGCTGTCCATTTTCCACTGGACAGTTTTAGCTCCTTTGTCAAAGATCAAGTGACCATAGGTGTATGGGTCGATTTCTGGGTCTTCGATTCTATTCCATTGATCTTCCAGCCTGTCTCTATATGAATCCCATGCAGTTTTTTATCAATGTGTAGTACAGCTTGAGGTCAGGGATGGTGATTCCCCGGGAAGTTCTTTTATTGTTCAGAATAGTTCTCACTATCCTCGGTTTTTTGTTATTCCAAATGTATTTGCAAATTGCTCTTTCCATCTCTATGAAGAATTGATTTGGAATTTTGATGGGGATTGTATTGAATCTGTAAATTGCTTTTGGCAAGATGGCCATTTTTACTAAGTTAATCCTGCCAATCCATGAGCATGGGAGATCTTTCCATCTTCTGAGATCTTCTTCAATTTCTTCAGAGACTTGAAGTTCTTGTCATAAATATCTTTGACTTGCTTAGTTAGATTCACACGAAAGTATTTTATATTATTTGTGACTATTGTGAAGGGTGTCATTTCCCTAATTTTTTTCTCAGCCTGTTTATCCTTTAAGTGGAAGAGGGCTACTGATTTGAGTTAATTTTATATCCATCCACTTTGCTGAAGTTGTTTATCAGGTTTAGGAGTTCTCTGGTGGAGGTTTTGGGGTCATATAAATATACTATCATACAATCTGCAAATAGTGAAATTTTGACTTCTTTTTTTCTTATTTGTATCACTTTGACTTCCTTTTGTTGTCTAATTTCTCTGGCTAGGACTTCCAGTACTATATCAAATAGGTAGAATGAGAGTGGGCTGCCTTGTCTAGTCCCTGATCTTAGTGGAATTGCTTCAAGTTTCTCTTCACTTAGTTTGGTGTTGGCTACTGGCTTGCTGTATATTGCTTTTACTATGTTTAGGTATGGACCTTGAATTCCTGATCTTTCCAAGTCTTTTACCATGAAGGGATGTTGAATTTTGTCAAATGCTTTTTAATAATCTAGTGAGATGATCATGTGGTTTTATTCCTTTGAGTTTTTTTATGTAGTGGATTACATTGATGGATTTCCAAATATTGAACCATCCCTGCATTCCTGGGATAAAGCCTACTTGATCATAATGGATGATTGTTTTAATGTGTTCTTGGATTTGTTTTGCAAGACTTTTATTATTTTTGCATCGATATTCATAAGAGAGATTGGTCTGTAGTTCTCTTTCTTTGTTGTGTCTTTGTGAGGTTTAGGTATGAGTGTTATTGTAGCTTCATAGAACGAATTAGGTAGTGTTCCTTCTGTTTCTATTTTGTGGAATAGTTTGAAGGAAATTGGTATTAAGTTTTCCTTGAAGGTATGATAGAATTCTGCACTAAAACCATCTGGTCCCAGGCTTTTTTTTTGGTGGGGAGACTTTTAATGACTGCTTCTATTTCTTTAGGGGTTATGGCACTGTTTAGATGGCTTATCTGCCCCTGATTTTATTTTGGTACCTGGTATCTGTCTAGAAAATTGTCCATTTCATTCAGATTTTCAAGTTTTGTTGAGTATAGGCCTTCGTAGTAGGATCTGATGATTTTTTAAATTTCCTCAGTTTCTGTTGTTATGTCTCCCTTTTCAGTTCTGATTTTATTAATTTGGATACTGTCTCTAT
>JANHMN010000022.1:27677076-27696146 GCA_030674055.1 Rhabdomys pumilio | reverse complement strand
GTTTCTGTTGTTATGTCTCCCTTTTCAGTTCTGATTTTATTAATTTGGATACTGTCTCTGTGCCCTTTGGTTAGTCTGGCTAAAGGTGTATCTATCTTGTTGATTTTCTCAAAGAAGCAGCTCCTGGTTTTGTTGATATTTTGTATAGTTTTTTTCTGTTTCTACTTGGTTGATTTCAGCCCTGAGTTTGATTATTTCCTTCCATCTACTCCTCTTGGGTATATTTGCTTCTTTTTGTTCTAAAGCTTTCATGTGTGCTGTCAAGTTGTTAGTGTATGCTCTCTCTAGTTTCTTTTTGTAGGCACTTAGAGCTATAAATTTTCCTCTTCCTACTACTTTCATGGAATCCCATAAGGTATGATGTGTCTTCATTTTCATTAAATTCTAAAAAGTCTTTAATTTCTTTATTTCTTCCTTGACCAAGTTATCATTGAGTAGAGTGTTTTTCAGTTTCCACTTGTATGTGGGCTTTCCATTGTTTTCATCATTATTAAAGACCAGCATTAATCCATGGTGATCTGATAGGATGTAAGGGATTATTTCAATCTTTTTGTATCTGTTGAGGCCTGTTTTGTGACCGATTATATGGTATATTTTGGAGACGGTACTATGAGGTGCTGAGAAAAAGGTATATTCTTTTGTTTTAGGATGAAATGTTCTATAGATATCAGTTAAATCCATTTGGATCATAACTTCTGTTAGTTTCATTGAGTTTCTGTTTCCATGATCCGTCCATTGCTGTGAGTGGGGTGTTGAAATCCTCCACTATTATTGTGTGAGGTGTAATGTATGCTTTGAGCTTTAGTAAAGTTTCTTTTATGAATGTGGATGCCCTTGCATTTGGGGCATAGATGTTCAGAATTGAGAGTTCATCTTGGTAGGTTTTTCCTTTGATGAGTATGAAGTGTCCTTCCTTATCTTTTTTGATTACTTTTGGTTGAAAGTCAATTTTATTTGATATTAGAATTGCTACTCCAGCTTGTTTCTTGGGACCATTTGCTTGGAAGATTGTTTTCCATTCTTTTACTTTGAGGTAGTGTCTGTCTTTTTCAGTGAGTTACATTCCCTGTATGCAGCAAAATGCTGTGTCGTGTTTATGTATCTAGTCTGTTAGTCTACGTCGTTTTATTGGAGAATTGAGTCCATTAATATTAAGAGATATTAAGGAAAAATTATTGTTGCTTCCTGTTTTTGTTATTAGAGGTGGAATTATGTTTGTGTAACTATCTTCTTTTGCAGTTGTTCAAGATTACTTCCTTGCTTTTTATAGGGTGTAGTTTCCCTCCTTGTGTTGGAGTTTTCTCATCAATTATCCTTTGAAGTGCTGGATTTGTGGGAAGATATTGTGTAAATTTGGTTTTGTCATGGAATATCTTGGTTTCTCCATCAATAGTGATTGAGAGTTTTGCTGGGTATAGTAGTCTGTGCTGGTATTTGCATTCTCTTAGGGTTTGTATGATATCAGTCCAGGATCTTCTGGCTTTCATAGTCTCTGGTGAGTAGTCTGGTGTAATTCTTATAGGTCTGCCTTTATATGTTACTTTACCTTTTCCCCTTACTGCTTTTAGTATTTTTTCTGTGTTTTGTGCATTTGATGTTTTGATTATTATGTGATGGGAGATATTTCTATTCTGGTGTAGTCTATTTGGAGTTCTCTAGGCTTCTTGCATATTTATGGACAACTCTTTCTTTAGGTTAGGGAAGTTTTCCTGTATAATTTTGTTGAAGATGTTTACTGGCCTTTTAAGTTGCCAATCTTCACTTTCATTTATACCTATTATTCTTAGGTTTGGTCTTCTCATTGTATTCTGGATTTTGTGGATGTTTTGGGTTAGGAGCTTTTTCATTTTCTTTGACAGTTGAGTCAATATTTCCCATGGTAACTTCTGCACATGAGATTCTCTCTTCTATCTCTTGTATTCTGTTGGTGATGCTTGCATCTATGACTCCTGATTTCTTTCCTAGGTTTTCTATCTCCAGGGTAGTCTCCCTTTGAGATTTCTTTATTGTTTTTACTTCCATTTTTAGGTCCTGGATGGTTTTGTTTAATTCCTTCACCTGTTTGGTTGTGTTTCCTTGCAATTCTTTAAGGGATTTTTGTATTTCCTCCTTAAGGGCTTCTACATATTTACCCGTGTTCTCCTGTACTTCTTTAAGGGAGTTATTTATGTCCTTCTTAAAGTCCTCTATCATCATCCTGAGAAGTGATTTTAATTCTGAATCCTGTTTTCTGGTGTGATGGGGTGTCCAGGGCTTGATATGGTGGGAGAACTGGGTTCTGATGATGCCAAGTAACTTTGGTTTCTGTTGCTTAAGTTCTTGCACTTGTCTTTTGCCATCTGGTTAACTCTAGTGCTACCTGCACTCATTGTCTCTGACTGGAGCCTGTCTTTCCAGTTATCTTGCTTGTGTCAGAACTCCTCTGTGTCCAGATGTCTCTGTGATCTTGTGATCCTGAGCTCCAGCTGTTCTGAGTGCAGTGACTCCTCTAGAATGGCTCAGGATATGGTGTCTTCACAGGAGCAGACCAGCTAGGTGTCTTCCCCAGCCACAAGGACTAAGCAAGGGGCAGAAGGGAAGTAGTATTCTGCAGGGGCAGGGTTTGGGTGCCTGGTGGGTCCTGAGTGACCCCTGCTCCCAGTTGTAGCTCTGGGGCATAGGGTAGTGGGAGAGTGTTCTTACCTATTGCTCTGAGTGCAGTGGCTCCACTAGGATGTCTCAGGATATGGTGTCTTCATGGGAGCAGACCAGCTAGGTGTCTGCTCCAGCCACAGGGACTAAGCGAGGGCACTTGTATAATTTATATTTGACATACAATTTATAGTTAATGCAGATAATTTTTATTTACACACTTATATTTATGCACGTGAAGAGAGGTCATAGTCCAAGAATCTGTGACTCAGTAAGTCTGATCTTAGGAGGTCATGAAGAATGCCAGAATTGAGAGTGTGGTAGAGATGCCAGGAGAGCCCAGAGAAGAGCCAGGCAGCCAGAGAAAGAAATGGTATAGCTTTGTGATATAATCTAAGGCTAGAGGCAAACTTTCAAATCAATTTGTTTCTTTTACATGATGGTCCTCCTTCTCTCAGTTACCTTCCTCCATTAATCATGGTGAGACAGATGTGACACAGGATACCAGACCCCATTATACATCATAAGTTCCAGGCCAGCTTTATCTGCATAGTGAGATACTATCTTAAACAAGACAAAGGAGAGACAGATATAGATATATGATAGGTAGGTAGGTATATAAATAAGAGTCCTGGAGAAAAACAGAAAGTATGACAGTCTTTCTTCTGCTCCTTGAGGCGCTGCAGATTAAACTCAGGGAAATGTGAATGCCTAGCATTTGTTCCTTTAAAAATCTACTCTGAGAACAATGACATAAATAAAACATTTTTGAGAAATGATTAGACTTTCAAGGTAAACTAGGAGAGGAATGATGTCAAATTATTTGTAGCAGTTTTGAACTTGACACTAATAGTAAAAGAGGAATTAATGGGCTGAATTTTGTAAGAATTTGATGTTTCCTCTGTGAAAAATCCTGTTACTAGTTGTGTTAGAGTTTCCATTGCTGTGAAGAGACACAATGAGCAAGGACATTTCACTGGGGGCTGGCTTACAGGTTCAGAGGTTCAGTTTATAATTATCAAGGCGAGAGCATGGTGGGCATTCAGGCAGGCAGGATGTGAGAGGAGCTGAGAGTTCTAAATCTTTATCTGAAGGTAACTAGGAGAAGATTGACTTCCAGGCACCTAGGAGGAAGTTCTCTCAAAGTCCACCTAACAGTGACACACTTCTTCCAACAAGGTCACATTTCCTAATAGTGCCACTCCCTGGGCCAAGCACATTCAAACCACCACATTCTACTCCCTGGTCCCCAAAGGGCTTATCAAACACATGAGTCTATGGAATCAAGACCAAAAACCAGCTGGGCAACTTCCAAACTCACATCTCAATGTCTGATGTTCAACTCCTTTCAGTGTTGATGACGGCAACAAACTTCTTTCTCTTAGGCTGGTTCTGCTCCCTGTTAGCAGCTTTCCTCAGTAGGTATCCCATGGCTCTGGCATCTCTAACATCTTGGGTATCCCAGGCAACTTCAACTTCACAGCTTCTTGTTCCAATGACTAGGATCCATACTTGATTTGTGATCTTCTGAGCTCCTCCAAAGGAGGAGAAGTAGGTCACTTCTCCAGCTCTGCCATCTATAGCACTCTAGGCTCTGGTTGACTCCACTCAATTGCTGCTGCTATTCTTGATGGTCATCCCAAGGTAATGGCATCTCTAATAGGCTGAGCTCTTCTGCTGCATGTAGGTTTCACCAATAGTCTTTAATAGGCTCCCTCCATGATGCCAAGCCTCAACTTCTTTGCATGACCCCTTTAGTCCTGGGCTGTTACCTGCAGCTGAGGCTGCACCTTCACCAATGGCCTTCCTTGGCTTCTTGAAAGTGCTAAACTTCATCTTCTCTCCATGACCCCTTCATGCCTTCAAAAACCAGTACTACCTGGATGATTCTTACACATTACCAAGTCCAGCTGCAGCACAAGGTACAACCTTGGCTATCTCTGGAACACAGCTTCTTTGTGCTCTCAGAAAATACTTCCCAAAACATTTCACCTCAGTGATGCTGATCTTTTCTGGATCTCCACTAATTTCTTAGATCTATCTAACCAGACGCTCTATCAACTGTGCCAGTAATCCCTTTTATTCTTGACTTTAATGCCAGAGCTACATGACTGAAGCTGCCAAGTTCTGCTGTTTTCTGGGGCTGAAACATGGCCCCCTGTTTTATTATATTATCATAAGGTTTCTGTTTTCCAACCCCTTCACACTGTTTAAACTTGCCTGTCCTGGATTTTTTTTTTTTTTTTGCAGATTGACCTTGAACTCAAGAGATCTGAATGACTGTGTCCTGAATGTTGGGATTAAAGGCATGTGCCTGGACTTAAGCTTTTCTTCACCTAGAACTTGCCCTGTCCCAGGCTGGCCTTGAACTCTGAGATCTTCTTTCCTTTAATCTTCTGAGATTAAAGGTGTGTACCACCACGCATGGGCCTAAGCGTTTAATAACACCTAACATAATATAATTCTCCCTTGTACAACTGCAAGTGCATAAACAATTAAGTTTAGTTGGGTGGGATCTTGTCCCAAAATCACCACTCTTTTATTCTATTTTATCTCCTTGAATATAGAATTCCTCTCTATTCTACTTCTTGGTGCCCTTTATTCTTTGAACCATACATTTTGTACTTTTCCTTTGAAGCTTGTTACACTTGATCAAAATGCAGTAACTCAGAAAACATAGTCTCTGCTGGGCTTTTTTGAGACTTTCTTTGTCAAAGAAATTAATCTGAGTCTCTTTACCTTAGCTTCAGGCAAACTCTTCGGACAAGGGTGAAAAGCAGCAACATTCTTCACTCAAAATAAGAAAAACAGTCTCTAGGCTACATACTAACATTCTTCTCCAAAACCTCTTGAGCCTGGCCACCACAATTTAAATCACTCGGCACCATTGTCTTCCATATCCTTACTAGGATGGCCCATCCATTCCAACTTAAAGCATTCCATGGTTTTCAAAAAACAAAACCCCAAATCCATATAAAAGCATGGTTAACCTATCACAATACCATAGTCTCTGGTACCAGCTTCCATCTTAGGGTTTCCATTGCTGTGAAGAGACACCTTGAGCAAGGCAGCTTTTATAAGGACAACATTTCATTGGGACTAGTTTATAGGTTCGGAGGTTCATTATCATTAAGATGGGAGCATGGCAGCGTCCAGGGAGACATGGCATAGAAGGAGCTGTGAGTGCTACATCTTTCTCTGAAGTTCACTAGGAGAAGACTGACTTCCAGGCAGTTAGGATAAAGGTCTCTCAAATCCCACTTCAACAGTGACACACTTCTTCCAACAATAGTGCTATTCCCTGGGCCAAGCATATTCAAACCACTTCCCTAGTATAAAGGCATATGCTACATACTGGGTCATTATTATGTTTGCAAAATCATATATTTGATAAAGGGTTTACTAGAATATGTAAAGAACACTAAGCATTCAACAGTGAAAATCAGATAATTCAATTATTGAAAGACACAAGCTGACATTTTACCAGAGAGATAGTCATAAAAAGCTCTTTAGGTCATTAGCTATTAGGGAAATGCAAAGTAAGTCCATAATTAGATATGTATAAATACCTAACAATGGCTAAAAGAAAAAAAATTGTAATCAATTGACAACATCAAGGACTGTTGGTGGCACAAGGAACAGGTTGCTTGTTTTCTTTCAGATGGTCAGTTTACTAAAAAAAAATTAATATGACTCAAAATTGGTACTTCTTGTGTTAAGTAACAATGTTTTTAAGGATATTGCCTTTGCTCTTCAAGTCAACATGGCCTCTGAAATATCTAGTTTTCAGAATATATGTACATATATATGTATATATAAGATAAATAAGATAAAATTTACCTTTATGTGTATGATACTGGCCCCCAAGATTTAGTTGCAGTCTAGATGAGCACATTCTCACAGCAAGTTATGTTGTATAAACTTTGCTTGCTAACTCTGAGTGGTTAAATAAATGTGGCTGATAGCCGATTACTAGGGAGAGTAGAGGGAGGTGAGGCTTCGGTTCCCAGGCTGGGGATCACAGGTAGAGACCCAAGGAGGTAAAGAGGAGAAAGAAGACAGAGAGCAGGAGAGATCTCCCTTAGGATGGCCAGGAGCACAGAGCAAGGGAGAGAAGTGCATCCTGACGAGGACTGATGGAGCAAAAAGAACAAGTAACTTGGGGAGTTTACCTGGGAAATAGCCAGTCTAGTAGAGAAAAATAAGGGTAATCACCCAGCAATTGTGCTAAAGCTGATTAAATAAATCAGTAAGACTCTGACTCGATTACCAGGGAGCTGGCCGGGTTATAATAAGAACTGATAGAGTTATTAAATACCTTACATCAAAAGCACCTACAAAGGTCAGAAGAAGGCATTGAGTCCCCTGAAATCGGGGCAGTTGCTGCCCTTGCAGAGAACTGAATTTCTGGTTGCTAAGGACCATCTGTAACTCTAGTTCCAGAGAACTGATGCCCTCTTCTGGTCTCTGCAGGTACTTCATATGCACACTGCATTTGTGTAAAAACACCCACATACATAAAATCAAATAAACTTAAAAAAAGAAGGACATGCAGGCAGCTTGACAGGTCAAAGAATGGCTCAGGCAGCTCAGCTGGCCAGAGTCTCTTCCCTGGTGTTGCACTCCCTGCTATCTCTGGAGCAATTGTCTTACTGCTTCTATAACTGTGGGAGGACCCTATGACTCTCACTTTCAGCTCACCAGGATTGGTAAGTTTATGTCTTAGTTGTGACTTTTATTGCTGTGCTCTAACACCATTGTAAACATTTAAATCATCTAATATTTATGCCACGAAAGACAGGGAGGCATAAACTGAGGTAAAAATCTGCTAGCTTAGTAAGGTATCTTTATTTTCTTAACTATATACAAAATACCTATTTACAAGCTTGATTCTACAAATAAAATGTTAGGTCTTTAGAAATCTCTATCTGTATCATTCTACCTAGCTAGTCTAGTTTTCTCTTGAACTCCTCCAAACCCAAGATGGCTCTTAACTCTCTTTCCTAGAATACTGGTTTAGCTATGTCCTGCCAGCTACTTCTCTGTTGTTCCTGTAAGCCCAAATAGAAAATCCCTATCTCTTAACCTGGAGCTCCTTCCATAAAGGGTCTTCCAAGCTGAGAGGGAGAGAGAGAAAAAAAGAGAGAGAGAGAGAGAGAGAGAGAGAGAGAGAGAGAGAGAGAGAGAGAAGAAGAAGAAGAAGAAGAAGAAGAAGAAGAAGAAGAAGAAGAAAACAGAGAGAGGTGGGGGGAGAGGAGGTGTAGCTGCCAGCGGCCATGGATGAACTGGGTTCACCTGAAAGGAGGGCTAGAAATGAAAAGGAGATAGAAGGGTGAGAGAAACATGGAGCCAAGACAAAGTTCTCTGATCAAGCCTTAAAGTTTAATATTCAGCAATTGTATATATAGGGAGAGCCCCACCTAACCCATCCTTAGTTTCAGTCAGATTATGTCGAAAGTCAAGGTCATCAGCAGTCTATTTTTCTAAGTTCAGGTAGGAATTTGCATGTGCAGCAAGAGTGGATGGCTCCACCTAGGTCCTACTGTAGCAAGGTCAAATTCTTACTGGTCTGCTTAAGGCTGGGGAAAGGCACAAGGAGGGAGAGGAGAGCACTCTATCAAAGGTCTAATTGCTTATAAAAGAAGTCTCTAGATCTTTCCCTACACCCTTAGCTGACTGAGCCAAGTCACCATCATGGTGGCGGGGGGACTCCAAACCAAGTCAGATTTTTGCCCTGGCTCATAAAATATTCAAAGTCTCTCCAAAATATCCTGCTGGGAGCCTGCTCAGCCTGGACTGGGTTGAAGCAGAACACAGCGGTGGACATAGGTGTAGCTTTTAAAGACTGATGGTCTTTGGGTTTCTAGTTCTCTAACTATACTGAATGCTTGCTGATAACTTCTAAATAATCCTAAAAACGTTCTTGCTCATTATGAGGGTTAAAAACAGCTGGCTTAGGCGATTAACACCTATAGCTTAACAGCTGGGAATTAAGTAAAAGATTAATTACTAGGACTTTTTAAAAAAAGTTAGATATTTTCTTTATTTACATTTCACATGTTAGCCCCTTTCCTGGTTTTTCTTCCGAAATCCCCCTATCCTATCTCCCTTCCCCCACCCACCCACTCCTGCTTCCCTGTCCTGGCATTCCCCTAACTGGGGCATCGGGCCTTCACAGAACAAAGAGCCTCTCCTCCCACTGATGTCTGAGAAGGCCATCCTCTGCTACATATGTGGCTGGAGCCATGGGTCGTTCCATGTGTACTCTTTGGTTGGTGCTTTAGTCTCTGGGAGCTCTGGGAGGTCTGGTTGGTTGATATTGTTTCACCTATGGGGTTGCAAACTCCTTCAGCTCCTTCACTCCTTTCTCTAACTCCTCCATTGGGGACCTCATGCTCAGTCCAATGGTTGGCTGCAAGCATCCACCTCTGTATTTGTCAGGCTCTGGCAGAGCCTCTCAGGAGACAGATATATCAGGCTCCTGTCAGCAAGCACTTTTTGGCATCCACAATAGTGTCTGGGTTTGTTGACTGTATATGAGATGGATACTTAGGTGGGGCAGTCTCTGTATGGTCTTTCCTTCAGTCTCTACTCCACACTTTGTCTATATATCCACACTTTGGTCTTCCTTCTTCTTGAGCTTCATGTGGTCTGTGAATTGTATCTTGGGTATTCTGAGCTTTTGGGCTAGCTAATATCCACTTATCAGTGAGTGCATACCGTGTGTGTTCTTTTGAAATTGGGTTACCTCACTCAGGATGATATTTTCTAGTTCCATCCATTTGCCTAAGAATTTCATGAAGCCATTATTTTTAATAGCCGAGTAGTACTCCATTGTGTAAACATACCACATTTTCTGTATCCATTCCTCTGTTGAAGGACATCTGAATTGTTTCTAGCTTCTGACTATTATAAATAAGGCTGCTATGAACAAAGTGGAGCATGTGTCCTTGTTATATGTTGGAGCATCTTCTGGGTATATGCCCAGGAGTGGTATAGTTGGGTCCTCAGGTAATACTGTGTCCAATTTTCTGAGGAACTGCCAGACTGATTTCCAGAGTGGTTGTACCAGTTTGCAATCCTACCAATAATGGAGAAATGGTCCTTTTTCCTCCACATCCTCGCCAGCATCCGCCGTTGCCTGAGTTTTTGATCTTAGCCATTCTGACTGGTGTGAGGTGGAATGTCAGGGTTGTTTTTATTTGCATTTCCCTGATGACTAAGGATGTTGAACATTTCTTTAAGTGCTTCTCAGCCATTCAATATTTTTCAGTTGAGAATTCTTTGTTTAGCTCTGTATCTCATTTTTTAAAATAGGGCTATTTGATTCTCTAGAGTCTAACATTTTTTTTTTTTTGTTTTTTTGGTCTTTTGTTTTTTGTTTTTTCGAGACTGGGTTTCTCTGTGTAGCCCTGGCTGTCCTGGAACTCACTCTGTAGACCAGGCTGGCCTCGGACTCAGAAATCTGCCTGCCTCTGCCTCCCAAATGCCGGGATTAAAGGCGTTTGCCACTACCACCTGGCATGGAGTCTAACTTCTTCGAGTTCTTTGTATTTACTGGATATTAGCCCTCTTTCAGATGTAGGATTGGTAAAGATCTTTTCCCAATCCGTGGCTTGCCATTTTGTCCTTTTGACAGTGTCCTTTGCCTTATAGAAGCTTTGTAATTTTATGAGGTCCCATTTATCTATTGTTCATCTTAGAGCATAAGGATTAATATAATAATTGATATGGCCATCTTACCAAAAGCAATTTACAGATTCAACGCAGTACTCATCAAATTCCAACTCAATTTTTCACAGAAAGAGTAATTCTCAAATTTATATGGAATAACAAAAATCCCAGGATAGCGAAAACTATTCTCAACAATAAGAACTTCTGGAGGAATCACCATCCCTGACCTCAAGCTGTACTACAGAGCAATAGTGATAAATATTGCATGGTATTAGTACAGAGACTGACAGGTAGATCAATGGAATAGAATTGAAGACTCAGAAATGAACCCTCACACCTATGGCCACTTGATCTTTGACAAAGGAGCTAAAACCATCCAGTGGAAAAAGGACAGCATTTTCAACAAATAGTGTTGGTTCAACTGGATGTCAGCATGTAGAAGAATGCAAATCGATCCATTCTTATCTCCTTGTACAAAGCTCAAGTCTAAGTGGGTCAAGGACTTTAACACAAAACCAGATACACTAAATCTAATAGAAGAGAAGGTGGGGAAGACCCTCAAATACATGGACACAGTGGAAAAGTTCCTGAGCAGAACACCAATGGCTTATGCTCTAAGATCAAAAATTGACAAATGGGACCTCATAAAATTGCAAAGTTTCTGTAAGACAAACACCATCAATAGGACAAATCGACAACCAACAGATTGAGAAAAGATCTTTACCAATCCTACATCTGATAGAGGGCTAACATCCAATATATACAAAGAATTTACTAGGACTTTTTTCTCTCTTGCCCAGAAACCTCGCTCTGGCTTGTTAGGCTGGAGGGAGGTTTGGAGCAATAAACTTATTGAACTACGAGAAAGAAAAACTTTTACACAAACAAGTATGTATAAACTCTACAAATTCATATACAAATCTAAATCTAAATCTAAATCTAAATATATATATATATATATATATATATATATATATATATATATTCATACATCTTTTTGGAAACCAGTTGGACCCAACTACATACTTATAATTACATACTTACCCATACACATCTATACTTACATATGCATATGGAGCAAAAGATCAAGCACCAGTGCAGAAAGTACTCATTCTTTCTGGATGAAAAATGAGCTACGATCTTTATTGCATAAAGAAAAAACTTCTACCCTTTTATTGCTAAATGAATCAAACCGGAGTCATTAAGAAGAAAGCTTTGCAGGACAGCCAGAGCTACACAGAGAAACCCTGTCTCGAAAAAAAAAAAAAGCTTTGCCCTCTTTAGTAAGGCAAACCCTGCCTTGCTGTTAAGAAAAGACCTGTTCAGTTCCATGATAAGGAGAAGCCTACCTGCTATTTCTGCTCTCTCTGCAGTTTCTTCTTCGTCTGTCTTTTTCTCTGCATTCTGCATATTGCTTTCTCAATTTCTAAGTTTCCTTTTAATTGTAACTTATCTTACTCTGTTGTCCTTCTCCTCCCTATCTCGCTCTCTCCTCCTGATCTGATGTAATAATAATGACCTCTGATGTAATAACTCCCTTGCTCCAAATGCAATTTAATTTCTAGTCTTTTTTACCTTATGTAAGAAAATAGATAACATGCTTTTTCAGGTAATTTGTTTTTTAAACAAAAGTTTACTAAAAGTTCAAACATAAATTCAAATAATAAATTGAATAAGTTTATAACAGATATTTACATATGTATCCATTAAGACTAGACATTTACCTTAGAGTTTTACTGCTGTGAACAGACACCATGCATGACCAAGGCAAGTCTTATAAAGGACAACATTTAATTGGGGCTGGCTTACAGGTTCAGAGGTTCAGGTTCATTATTATTAAAGTGAGAGCATGGCAGCTTCTAGGCAGGCATGGTACAAGCAGAGCTGAGAGTTCTACATCATCATCTGAAGGCTGCTAGTGGAAGACTGACTGACTTCTAGGCAGCTAGGGTGAGGGTCTTAAGCACACACCCCACAGTGACACACCTACTCCAACAAGGCCACACCTCCTAATAGTGTCACTCCCTGGGCTAAGCATATACAAATCATCACAACATCCATCATCTGTCACTAGCTCTACAGATTCATGACCATAACTAAGTTATCATTGAAGCTTTGTTGTGATAAACTCAATCAATATTTTATTGTCTGACCTTGCATCTACGATAAATCCTTAGTTCCCTTTTTATGACCTTTGGTTAATTGTTTTACAGTCTCTTGGAATGTGCTGTAAGTTGTAAATGCCTGCTTTCTATCTCAGAAACATTTAACTCATGACGCTTGAAGACTGGCAGTATTTTTATTGCAGTTTTGATTATCAGAGAGGACTTAATAGCAGTCCTATTTTAAAAGGGCTTGATAATTATTAACTTTACAAATTCTTACAGAACCATCATTAAGAATTAAGAAGTCATCTGTTTGTTTATGTAGCATTACTATAAGACAGTACATATTCATTGTTCTGCAGAGATCTGCTCAAAAGGGTAGGCTAATACCTAGTGATTGTTATATACATTTAATAACAAGAAAAGCATATTACTAGCAGGAATCTTTCCTCAAATGTAATCTCATTGGCCTTGCCTAAAGAAGTGAATTCATCATAGCTTTACAGTCCATGGTGGAACCATCTCAGGAAGATCACCTGCTAGTTTTTAGCTTCTCCTTGATAGCTCCCAACAATTCCAAAATCTATCAACTATGGACTCTTCCCCAAAAGGGAAAAACCAGGGCACAGCCACAATCAAGTCAAAGAAACCCAAAATGTAATAGTTTAAAATGTTGATACCTGGGACCCACTCAGGATCCTCTTGGCTCCAATGGGTTTTGGCATTTGTCTGGTTCTGCCATCCACATTACACACAGCTTATCTCCTAGGCTCAGGTCAGTTCCTCTCCACAACTGTTGTACTTGGTGGTCATCCTGCCTTACTGAGGGGGATCTGTACTACAACTAGGCTGTACATTCACTGATAGCCTCTCCTGGCTTCTTTTCAGGGACTCTGACCCTGCCAAATTAGTGCCAAATCTCAGCTTCTCTCCATGACCCATTCAAATCTGGGGTTTCTACTGCAACTGAGGCTATGCCTTCCCAACTGACCTCTCCTGGCTTCTGATAGTGCTAAACCTTAGCAGCTATCCATGACTCCTTCATGTCTTCAAACCTGTACCACCTGAGAGACTCTTACATATTATCAAGTTCAGTTGACAGCATGAGATGCAGTGTTGGCTCCCTTTGGACCACAACACCTGTATGCTGACCCTGAGGAAACACATCCCAGGAGATTTTACCTTAAGGATGCTGTTCTCTTCTTAATCCCAGATGATTCTTTATCCCCAGTTAACAGTATTATTGTCCCAGTAAAGCAAAAAGTTCGCTTTTGTGGTTCTCTTGTTAACCACAGCCAATCCTTCAGCTCCAGATAACCAGAAACACAGATTCTTAATTCAAAATATTAAACTACCCTCAATAGAGTGTTTAAGGGACTCTCAAACCGCCCTCTGAAACTTCACAAGCCAGGTCTCCATCGTCTGCATCTCTCTCAGTACTCATCTTTGAAGCACTCTTGTCTTTGAATAGTCCACTGAGTACTTAACAGATTTTCCAGCCCAAAGTCCAAACGCTTCCACAAGATTCTCAAAACACATGGTCAGGTCTGTTGCAGCAACACCCCATGGCTTTGACCCAATTTTTGTTTTAGGGTTTATCTTGTCATGGTAAAACACTATCACCAAAAATAACTTAAAAAGAAAAGGGTTTATGTGGATTACATATCCTGTGTTACAATCCACTGAGGGAAGCTGAGGCAGAAGCTGGGGAGGAATACTGCTTACAAGGCAAGTTATATCTTGGGGTTACTGATAGGAAAATAGGTATACTAGCATAGAGTGGATATCTGTCCAGCTCTAATGCTTTAAAGGCTTATGATGAATATAAAAGTTTTGCATCTTTTATTTGGGAACTGAATGGTCAAAGATGGGGTGGAAAACTCTGATCGAGATTAATTACTACCACAACAAATCAGGTTACTCAACTCACAACTCCCTTTAGCTCCAGATCCTGGAGGACCCAATTTCTTTAGCTCCTGTGGGCACCTACACTCACATCCATATAACTCCCCCCATAAATATTATGTAATATGTGATATGATATATGATATATATGTGCTACATAATATATATTATATGTTATATATACATATATATAATTAAAAAGAATAAAAATAAATCTTACCTAAAAAAACACCCCTGCATAGCAACAAAGTATTATTATATCTGAAATGTTAGTGGTGGTGGCTTTAGGAAGAATTATGTAAATCATTCAGAATACTTTGAGCTTACTCCATATTACAGATTGGACTAAGGCCCTCTTACATTACAGGGTCTGTGTAGTTGGATAGCCTAGAACTTACTATATACACCAAGTTGGCTTTGAACTCATAGATATCTGTCAGCCTCTATCTCCTGAATGCTGGGATTAAAGCATGTGACTCTATTTGATTAGTTATTCTAAATGTATACTTAACTGAAATCCCAAGTTTATATATATTTGAAAGGGTCCTTGAGTCTTGAATGCTTTGCTCACCAAATGGCTCTCTGGATCTTTGTGTTGCACTTGTTATCTGGACCAGGATATAGGGATGTTTCTCATTTCTGACCCAAGAAATTGAGGATTTTTCCTTTTCAAGTGAGCCAATCTTTTGAAAAACTCAAAAATGACATTTATGTCTTACAGTGAATAATATAAAAACACTCTGAAGGAGTTATTTGAGGATCAAACTTACAATTGAAAATGCCTGATATCTTTTAAAATATACATCTGAGCCAGGTGTGGAGGTGGTTACCTTTAAACCCACACTCGAGGCAGAGGCAGAGGCAGGTGGATGTCTGAATTTGAGTCCAGCATGGTCTGTGGAGAGTTTCAGGACAGCCAGAGCTACACAGAGAAACCTGCAAATGTAACTAATTTCCTGTAGTAATTGTGACAGAGGCTTACTGTCTCCATCTGCTAACCTAGGCCTAGCCTGGAAGCTTCTGGTCTCTGTACAACTTACCTAGGTCTAGGATGTTCTGAGCCTCTGAAGCTTACTTTACTGCTGAACATGCTCACCCTTTCTAGTTCTCTTCTTGTTTAACTTAGCTGTTCTGGATCAAACTGGTCTCCAAGCTGACTGATTCAAACTAGCTTCTCTCAGCTTCTGACTGAATTGCTCTACTTGGCCTCATACTAACTTTGGCAATATGTTCTAATCTTTTGGCTCCATCTCACTCTCAGGCCTGTTCTGTCTTCTCCTGTCTCTAGCTTGTTCTGTCTGCAACCTATCTCTCTGTACAACTGTCCCAATAAAACTGCCTCCTTCCTCTTTCCCACTATGCTGCTTCCTCTTATATTTCCTCTCGTTCCTCTCTTTCTTTATGAGAGTTGGGCAAATCCTATTTTGTCAAATGTTTTTCTGATTTGTCACTTCATCTGCCTCTCAATTAGATATTGCTTTCAAACATGGGTGCTTTCTTCTACAAACCTTCTTTACCTTCAGTGTTTGGGATTAAAGACATGGACTAAGAGCATGTTTGCATTTCAGCCAGATCATATAGACCAAGAAGGTGTTTGGATATGATCAGAGCAGCCATGTTGCTGGATTAAAATTCCTATACAGAAGCCCTGTCTTGAAAACAACAACAAAGGTTAAAAAATGCACCTGAAATTGAAGATTTTTTTTTGTTGTTTCTGAGTGAGAAGGAGTTAAAGAATAGAACCTGTGGTCCAGTGGATCACTGAACCTCTATTTTCTATTAAAACTTTAGAGTAGAGAAAAATTGGGACTGGGTTTGGTGGCCCATGCCCTTAATCCTAGTACTGGGGAGGCAGTGTCAGATAAATGATACAATAATTTCCAACGTATTAACTATGGAACTATTGGCCAACAGCAATTTGAACTATAACTTTAATAAATTCTATAGCATTGTACCTAATGTGTATTTTAAAATGTAAATATAGTGTGTGTACATGTTTAATAGAATGATGAAATAAAGATAATTATCATTAGTTCACTACCCAGGCTTTTATTTGTCAGGAGTAAAAACTACCAGGTGATCTTCATGAGATTGTTTCTCCTTAGATTAAAATCTATGATGGATGTTCTCTGGTAGACAAGACCCAGGAGAAATTCATTTTAGGAAAAATCTCTGCTATTAATATGTTTTTCTGTTATTATTAAACATATATAACAACCACTAGGTATTAGCCCATCCTTTTAAGCAAATCCCTATAGACCTATAAAGATGTTCTATCTTGTAGTGATGCTATATAGACAAATAGATAATGATTCTATAGAATTCCTGATTTGATTCAAATTATTTTAGGAAGAAAGTTTTTAGAGATGGTCTAAGTTGCTTTGCTAGAGAGATGTACTAAAGTTAGAATTAGCAATAGAATATGTCCATTCCTCAGAACAGTAAGTAAAGGCTGCATAATGAGAAATACAATGACCTTTCATTAATTACACTAAAAAGACAAATAGTCTTGGGACAATTTTGTGTTCATGGAAAGACATTTAGGGTCAAGGATGAAGTGTGCATTATGATAAGGCAAGGCTACGTAAAAACTGTTGCTTTGAACTTATAATGAGCATATTATAATGAAACACTGCTTTGAACGTAATATTAACATCCTTCTGTAACTCCAATTTTATGTAACATTTTTGTCTCTGAGGTAATTTTCTAAAGAACTTTTTGTATCAGAAGGTAGAAAAAGGAGCCGGGTGGTGGTGGCGCATGCCTTTGATCCCAGCACTTGGGAGGCAGAGGCAGGCGGATTTCTGAGTTTGAGGCCAGCCTGGTCTACCGAGTGAGTTCCAGGACAGCCAGGGCTACACAGAGAAACCCTGTCTTGAAAAACAAACAAACAAACAAACAAACAAACAAACAAACAAAAAAAGAAGGTAGAAAAAGCTAGGTCCTCAGGTAATTCTATGTCCAGTTTTCTGAGGAACTGCCAGACTGATTTCCAGAGTGGTTGTATCAGCTTGCAATCCCACCAACAATGGAGGAGTGTCCCTCTTTCCCCACATTCTTGCTATCATCTGCTATCACCTCAGAAGATGCTCCAACATATAACAAGGGTACATGCTCCATTGTGTTCATAGCAGCCTTATTTATGATAGCCAGAAACTGGAAGGAACCTAGATGTCTTTCAACAGAGGAATGGATGCAGAAGATGTGGTACATTTAAACAATGGAGTATTACTCAGCTATTTAAAACAATGAATTCATGAAATTTTTAGGCAAATGGATGGAACTAGAAAATAACATCCTGAGTGAGGTAACCCAATCACAAAAGAACACACATGGTATGCACTCATTGATAAGTGGATATTAGCTCAAAAGCTCGCAATACTCAAGATTCAACTCACAGACCACATGAATCTATCGAAGAAGGAAGGGCAAAGTGTAGTGCTTTGGTCCTTCTTAGAAGAAGTAACAAAATACTCATGGAAGCAAATATGGAGACAAAGTGTGGGACAGAAACTGAAGGAGGGGCCATCTGGAGACCATTCCACCTGGGTATCCATCCCATGTGCAGTCACAAAAGGTAGACACTGATGTGGATGCCAGGAAGTGCATGCTGACAGGAGCCTGATATAGCTGTCTCCTTAGAGGTCTGCCAGAGCCTGACATAAACAGAGGCAGATGCTCATAGCTAACCATTGAAGTGATCATGGAGTTCCCAATGGAGAAGTTAGAGAGAAGACTGAAGGAGCTGAAGGAGTTTGCGGCCCCATGGGGAGAGCAAAAATAGCAACCAACTAGAGTTCATCAGCCTGGAAGCACATAGGGAGGGACCCATGGTTCCAATTGTATATGTAGGGGAAGATGGCCTTGTCGGGCATATTGTCGGGCATATTGTTGGGCATAGGTAGGAGAGGAAGTCCTTGGTTGCCTGAAGGCTGGATGCCCAGTGTGGGGGAATTTGAGGGTGGGGAGGTGGGAGTGGTGGGTGTGTGTGTGTGTACATCCTCATAGAAGCAGAAAGAGGGGGGATTGAATGGGGGTTTCTGGTTTGGGGGGGAAATGGGGAAAGGGGAAACATATGTAATGTAATATGAAATATAATATTACATATTAATATGAAATATGTAATATTAAATGTAAATAAAATATCCAATAAAAAAATAAAGAAGCAAAAAAAAAAAAGAAAAAAAGAAGGTAGAAAAAGATGAAAGAAAAGAAATAAAGTTGTTGGTTAAATGGTTTGGGTTGGGGAGCTTTGCCCCATCCACCCATTCATTCATCCAAATGTTTATGTTTGTTTATACGTTTGTGTGTAGGTATATGTGTATGTATATAAGCATGCATGAATACTTGTGGAGTTGATTGTGACAGATGGTCAGGCCTGGTCAGCATGTGGGCATATAAATATTTGAATGTACATGTGTCTGTGCATATTTGCCTGTATAAAACATCTTAATTCTTTTCCTTTCCTTCCTCTCTGGTTCACAACAAGTTAGCTAGCTTAGCCAGAGAGTCTTCTGGTTGATTCACCAGAGAAAGCAGCACCAGCAATAAATCTGTTCACTTATTCTCTCTGCTGTTTTATGATGAGATGCTAAACAGTTTCTTGCCTCAGAGGAACTGAGACTAACTGACGTAGACTTAATACAGGTAACTGTTTTATTATTACACTGCAACCCAAACAACCGTAAGTCTTACCTGCTCCCCCCATCAAAACAAAACAAAACAAAACAAAACAAAACAAAACAAAACAAAACA
>JANHMN010000022.1:27635110-27666007 GCA_030674055.1 Rhabdomys pumilio | reverse complement strand
GCAGAGGCAGAGGCAGAGGCAGAGGCAGAGGCAGAGGCAGAGGCAGACAGATCTTCATGAGTCTGCAGCCAGCCTGGTGTACATAGTGAGTTCCAGGACAGCTAGAGCTACATAATGAGACCCTGTTTCAAATACCAAACAAACAACAATAATAACAACGAAAGATTAACAACAATAAATGCTGCCAAGAAGTGGAAGTAAGAGAAACTTATTCATATTGCTGGTGGCAGCATAAATTGATACATTTATTTTGTAATAACACTAGTTGCACTTATGATGTTTCCCCACAAATCTAAGTAAACATTTGCTTTGTGATGCAGTAGTTCTATTCCTAGATGTATAGAAGAAAAAAAGGCCTATGTCCAGCAAAAGACTGATATGGAAATCGTTGTCATTCTGTTGTTTACTATAAACCTTAGATGCAAGTAATCAAATATATATCAGAAGCAAATAAATTAATAAAATGTAGTAACATCCATACTATGAAAGAGTATAGTTGTAGAATGAACACAGATCCTTTGACAAATATGAAAGTATCATATAGTCATGTCAACTGACAAAAGCCAGACACGAAACAATAGATTCTGCATAATTTCATTTTACAAAGCTAATCTATAGTGTTAGAAATCGAAACAATGTCTAATCTGATAGACACAGAAGCAGTATGGCATAAGGAGCTTTCTAAATACTGGAAATGTTCCATATTGTGCCTCCTAGATGCTTCTAACAATGCATTATTTTGGTTACTTTATTTCACAATCAGATGATGCATCCTATCAGAGTCTAATGTTCTATAGCAGATCTTCTTTCTGAACACATAATTCATACAACTAAACCACAAAGATTTTTTTTTTAACTTAGGTGCCAACATACAGTGAAGAATGTTTTGTCAGGAAGATGGAGAATACATAAGCATTGTGGTGAAGCACTGAAAATACAATCAGATTTTGTCTTCTCTCCCTTTTCTTGAATAAGGGAGGGCCAGGGCCATTTCAGCTGCAGAGCACCGAGGAATGACACAGAGGCTCTGAAATGATTGTTTCTGAAGTGATCTCAGATTAAGTAGACACTTGTTTTTTCTTTTTTATGTACAACACCAAAAGAATAGCAACAAAATATACACATGAGTTGAATACCATTCAAAGAAAGTCTATATTTCCATGTACATGTGGAAGTACACACATGTAATCTCAGTTTTTAGGAGGCTGAGGCAAAAGGACTATTGTTGAGTACATAGAGAGTACTAGGAGATCTAGGGATACACAGAAAAAACAAGTAATTCCTCTGTCTGCCTCTCAGAAATGGAAAAGCTAGGGCTAGGGCAATAGCTCAGAACTAAGACACATGCCTGGAAAGACCCTGTATTTGATCCCTAGTACCTTCAAAATGAGAGAAAATATTTCCAAATAATATGCCTAATGAGGAATTTGCACCTTGAGTAATATAACTTACACACACTACTCAACAGTGAAATGACAGCTAACACAAATTAAAAGTGAGTAAAGGGAGGAGGAGATGTTTCTCCAAAGAATATGAATGAGCAGTAAGTATGTGAAGTTGTTTAGCATCTTTAGTTATTAGGGAAATGCAAATTCAAATCAAAATGAAATATAATTTCTCTCAAGTATAACTGGAATACCTAAAATTAATTTCTGTGGTAATACTAAGAAAAAAAAAAACCCTTTATGCAGTGCTGGTGGAAGCATAAATTGATACATCCAGTTTGGAAGATTCTCAATATATTATTCATGGTATTAGTATATGACATAGCACTTAGTCTCCTTCCTATATACCCAAGAGTACTAAAAGTATATTTCTATACAGAAAGTTGTATGTAAATATTCACAGTAGTATTATTCATAATAGCCAAGAAAGCAGAAAAATCCTAAATGTTCAGCGATCAAATATCCTGGTAAACATACATACACATAAAATACAGTTTGTCTATATACAACAGATTACTTTTAGTCATGACAGGAACAAAAATTATGTTACAACATATATAAATTTTGAATATGTCAATTGAAATAAAATTATTACACAGGAAGCATACTGTATTGTTTCACTCATGAGGTACCTAGAGTAAGTATATGCACAGAGCTGGAGGGCAGTTGCCAGTAGCTTGGAGAGATGGCAATGTGGTTTAATGGGTACAGAATTGGTTTGGGAAAATGACGTTCTGGGACGGTGGTGACAGTTCCACAACAATGTGAATGTATACAATTCTATACAAGCATATTGTGGTGATTTGAATATGCTTGGCCCAGGGAGTGGCACTATTTGGAGGTGTGGCCTTGTTGGAATGGGGGTGGCCTTGGTGGAGGAAGTGTGCTGAAACTTTAATGTTTTCAAACTTATTTTTAATGGTAGTTCTTAAATGCTTTAATCTTCCTTGTAATTCACCACCCACCAGAGGTAGTGGAAAAGAAAGGATATGAGGGAAGTGGACCTGCTTAGAAAGATTCTTTGGAACAATTCCCATCTGTGTCATCTCGGAATCAGCAGTTCAGTTCACAGGTTAGCAGGGCAGCTTGAATCACTCGAAAACACTTTGTGGATACACCAGCAGTTCACTTTGGTAGAGTTTTTGGGATAGCAAACGGGAATCAGCAGTGGTGGCACAACCTAGCAGAGACAGTCAGGCCTCAGCTCAGGTCAGCAGGAGGGACCCAAGGGGACACCAGAAGTTCTCTGTGCCTTTTTCAGGGAAGCAAAGGTCAGCAAAGAAGCAAGATACACAAGCTTTGTACAGCTAGCTGTACCAGCAAGCCAAGCTCTGTCTCTATCACTCTGTCGAGTCCTTTGTGTGTGTGTGTGTGTATGTGTGTATGTATGTGTATGTGTTTTGTTTTTCGAGACAGGGTTTCTCTGTATAGCCCTGGCTGTCCTGGAACTCACTCTGTAGATCAGGCTGGCCTCTGTCGAGTCCTTTTTATACGCTCCAAACATCACATGTCCTCCTTAAGCATGTGCCTTGCTTAAGCACATGTTTTGCCTCAACATGTGAATCCAGTCAGCCTGAGTACACGGAAACAGCAAGAAACTGCAGCATACTACCAAGATGTTTCTTGGTGCATTTCTCTCTGTGAAATCCTAACAAATGCAGCTCAGCTAAGCAATGTAAAGTAGACCAATACGTGTGTTGTATTAGCAAAGAATCCTTTATTGAGTCCTTTCACATGCTTGCCTAAGCAGAACATCCTCTCTCCTGTGTCTGCTTTAGCAAAACATTCCTTCATGAGTCTGCCTTAGCCTTTCACACCTGTGTCTACTTTCATGGTTGCCCCATCAAAACACCATCCAACTGACTTTCTAAAGAACCCTTATGTTTCCACTTCAGTGTGTCATTGTGGGCATGGGCTTTAAGACCCTCTTCCTAGCTGCCGAGAAGCCAGTCTTCTCCTGTTTGCCTACAGAACAAGATGTAGAACTCTCAGCTCTTTCATCATACCTGCTTGGACGTTGCCATGCTTCCTGCCTTGATGATAGTGGATTGAACCTCTGAACTTGTAAGCCAGCCCCAATTAAATGCCCTTATAAGAGTTGCCTTGGTCTTAGTGTCTGTTCACAGCAGTAAAGCCCTAACTAAGATAAAAGTTGGTACCAGAGACCGGGGTATTGCTAAGACAGGCCTGACTATGATTTTGTGTGGAGGAATGTGGATTTGGGGACTTTGGATTTGGAAAGCCATGGGATGCTTTAAGTGGGGCTTAGTGGGCTATCCTAGTAGGACTGTGGAAGACTTTGTTGTTGAGGGTGATTTGAACTGTGGAAGCTTGACTCTAGAGGACAAGAATTTTAGTATGTGACCAAGAGACTGTTTTTGTGATTCTTTGGTGAGGAATGTTGCTGTTTTTTGTCCTTGTCTGCAATGTCTGCCTGAGTCTCAGGTGAAGAGAGTCAAATTAATTACATTGACAAAGGAGGTTTCAAAACAATCCAGTTTAGACTCTGTGCTGTTGTTTAGTTTGATGAAGAGTGTTAGGATGAAGCATAGCAAGCTTAGAAAGAAAAAAAAATACAAAATGTGTGTTTCAAGTAATAAAAGGGCACCAGGAAGTTCAATGGAGCTAAATCCTATGTTTGGGGAGATAAACAAATTAAGGGAATGGTGACTTTAGGGCAAGATCTCACCCAGCCAAGCTTAGGTCCAAGCATGGTGATACACATTTTTAAACCTAGACTACAGAGGTAAGCAGATTTCTGAGTTCAAGGCCAGCCTGGTATAGAGCAAGTTACAAGCAGAGAAAAGCTTAAATCCAGGCCTGGTGGACCACACCTTTGATCCCAGCATTCAGGAGACAGAGCCATGCAGATCTCCGAGTTCAAGGTCAATCTACAGAACAAATTCCAGGATAGCCAAGCTTAGGCTGTGTGAAGTAGTTGGAAAACAGAAAGCTGGTGATAATGTAATAGGTAAGGAGTGCCATACTCCAGCCCCAGCAAGCAGCAGAACTCAGCAGGTTTGGCCATGAGGCATTGGCTTTAGAGTCAAGAATAGAAGGGACTATTGTAACAATTAATGCTGATTAGTTGGAGCTGTGGCTAAGAAGTGACCAGCATCACTGAAGTGAAATCTTCTGGGAATTGTTCTCTGGAAGCATAAAGAAACTATCCCAGAGATAGCCAAGATTGTACCCTGTGCTTTAGCTGCACATGGTAATGTGTAAGAATCACCCAGGTGGTGCATATTTTGCAGGCATGAAGGAGTCATAGAGAGCAGTTGAAGCTTGGCATTTCAAGAGGCCAGGGAAGGCCATTGGTGAAGGTACAGCCTCAGTTGCAATTGTCAGCCCAGGAATTGAAAGAGTTAAAAAATTTTAAACCTTCCACAGATGGAGTCTAGAGTGCAGATCAGCTTGTTCTGTACTCTGGGTCCTAGGAAACCAGCTATCCACAAGACAAAATAAATAAGCTAGGAGTTCAGAGCTGGGAGTTCAGGTCAGCATGCCTGTGCACCTTGGATACCAGGAACTGAACTGACCACAAGATAAATTAAATAGGGTTTGGTTCTTAAGATAAGAAAGGCTTGTATGAGATATTTCCCTCTGACTGTTTCTTGAACCTGTCATGGAAGATGAACACTGCACAGGTACTTTCTATAGATGATTCCCCACCTCATCTCCCCTGGGTTGCGGTTTTTCCCTTTCAAAGCTCTACCTCTTCTCTGAGTGGGGGTCGTACTTCATGGCTTGCCTCTGTGTAGGACAGGCTAGAAGTGAAACCTCAACATGTTGAAATCAAATATACCTCTTGCTGTTACATCAAGTTTGGTGTCTTGTGAGTTACTGGGGTGGCAGTGAATTCCCGAGGATTGAGAGGGAGGGAGTCCCTCCATTTCTGGTGGGCCTTACAGAATGAAAGGGTCATGCAAAGAAGTTGAGGCTTGGCATTATGAAGAGAGCCTATGAGAGTCTATTGGTGAAGCCTAATTGCAACAGAAGATGCCAGTATATTTGGAGATGCCAGTGCCATAGGATAATCACTAAGCATAGCAACAGCAGTGGAGTGGAGTCAATCAGAGCCTAGAGTGCTACAGAGGGCAGAACAGGAGAAATGACACAGCCCTTTGGAGGAGCCCAGAAGATCATGTATGGATCCCTGACATTGGAATAAGAATCTGTGAAGTTGAAGTTGCCTTGAAGACCCCAAGATGTTAAAGATGTCAGAGCTGTGGGATACCTGTCATGGAAAGCTGCTAACAGGGTGTGAAACCAGCCCAGAAGAAAGAAGTTTGTTGGAGTCAACAAAGACAAAAAAGGAGTTGGAGATCTGAAGACTGTTTTGACATCAGATATGGAGATGTAGAGTTTGGGGTTTGCCCAGCTGTTGTCCTGTCTTGCTTTGTGGATTACAGTCAAGTGATTGGATATATCTCAGAAGAGAATTTGAACTTTGGACTTTTAATATTGTTGAGACTGCTATAGACTATGAGAACTTTGAAATTGGACTAAGTGTATTTTTCAAAATGATTCTATGGCTAGATATGACCCCCATAGACTCATGTGTTTGAATAAGCCTGTGGGGGTCAGGGAGTGGAATGTGATGGTTTGAATATGCTTGACCCAGAGAATGCCACTATTTGGAAGTGTGGCTTTGTTGAAGTAAGTGTAACCTTGGTGGAGGAAGTGTATCTTTGTGGCTGTGGGCTTTAAGACACTCCTCTTAGCTATCTGGAAGCCAGTCTTCTGTTTGCTTTCATAACAAGATGTAGAACTCTCAGATCCTCCTACACCATATCTGCTTGGACACTGCCATGCTTCATGACTTGATGATAATGGATTGAACCTCTGAACCTGTAAGCCAGCCACAATTAAATATTGTCCTTATAAGAGTTGTCTTGGTCATGGTGTCTGTTCACAGCAGTAAAACCCTAACTAAGACAGATAAATCCTTAAACTAAGAATATGGTAAAATTTATGTTATTTCTCCAAATGAATTTATATCAAGCAAAAATACTAGCAGCCATTTTTAAAAAAAGGGAAAAAAGCATTTTATGCCAAAATAATGGGAAAAGAGAAAACAAAGGAAAGAAAAAATTCTTTTGTATCAGGTCACTTTCTCTGTCCCCACACCTTTAAAACTGCACTGAGAGAAGAAAGTTTATTCAAAAAAACTCTGAGAGCTTGGCAATGCCCACAACAGAATTTGACAGCAAAGGCAATGTAACCAAGGGAAGACACAGAAGATAACTAAACCCTCTCAACTGAAGGCAGATTTACCATTGATTTTTACTCAACTTATCTTACAGAGGCCAAATCCTACCAAAATGAGATGAGACAGAGGGGTCTGGAGAAAATATCACATCCATGCAATGTTATAGCTATACCCAGTGATCCACTCATGATGAACTAGGGACAAAGAGGAGGAGGCATAGAAGAAGGGAAAGAGGAAAAGTGATAAGAAGGAGGTGATGCATTTGGACAGGGGTAAGGGGGAGTGCGGGTCCCTGTGGCTGGAATGCAGAGAGGTCCTCCAGGAGGGAAGTTAGGCACTGTGGCTTCGGCTACAGTGGCTCACTAAAGACCTCCTCTGTGGTTCCCCACAGCGGGCCCCAGAAGACACATGGAGTCCATGGGTTTAAGAGATTTATTTTCATGATGGATGGTAGTTGAGTCTGGATGTGCATCCCTGTGAAACTCAGGGCAGACCTGAGTTAAATAGAGAGGGAGAAAGAGGGGAGGGTCTAAAGAAGAATGCTTAATTAGCTACATCCTCTGGCCTTCAGGCATTTAATTACTATGTAAATCCCTCTAGGGCTGAAGCCTGTAGTCATGCCCTCTACTGTGCTCTTTGGGAGGGGCTGCATTGCCCTACATGACTGAAGGATATAGGTTAATGGAGTTCCACACCACATGTTAGGAGCCTGGATTTTAGGACCGTGGTGGAATAAATGCCTGTCCCTTGCAGGGTCTCTGGGCTACTTTCAGCCAGTGCTTCTACCAAAAAACCAAGACCTTTTTCACAGCCCTACATCTTTCCCTGTTTTCCTTTTTAAAAAAAAGGGGGGGGTGTCACTGTCATTTGTAGTGAAAATTTTGGATGAGGGAATAAAAAAAACACTATGAAGGCTGGAGGAGGTACACAAGTCACAGGGTAAGGGGAGCTGAGGGTGGGGGTTGGGAAGGCAAAGGATTATTGAACCAATCAAATACAGGTGGTACAGTTTGAGGGTAATAACATCTGATTAATCTAGATAGACATTATGTTTTCCTTACTAACATGTAACTTTTAGCTATTTGACTTTGGCAAAAGAGTTCATCTGTAGCTGGAAGGTCTGGATCTGACTTCTCTGGGTCTTAGCATGCGCCTCTGGGTCTCACCGTGTCTCTGAAGTCTTCAGTCAGACATGTCTGGAAGTGTAAGGCCCACCAGAAAGGGAGGAACTCCCTCCCTGTTCTCAGAAATTCACAGCCACCCCAGTAACTCACAAGACACTGAACTTGATGCAACAGCAAGAGGTATATTTGATTCAACGCATTGAGGTCACAATTCTAGCCTGTTCTATGCAGAGGCAAGCAATGAAGTACAACCCCCACTCAGAGAAGAGGTAGAGCTTTGAAAGGGTAAAACCGCAACCCAGGGGAGATGAGGGGGGGGGGAATCATGATTAAGTATCTATAGAAAGTACCTGTGCAGTGTTCAGCTTCCATGACAGGTTCAAGAAACAGAGGGAAATATCTCATACAAGCTTTTCTTATCTTAAGAATCAAACCCTATTTAATTATCTTGTGGTCAGTTCAGCTTCTGGTATCCGGGGTGCACCGAACGCTGACCTGAACTCCCAGCTCTGAACTCCTATCTTATCTATTTTGTCTTGTGGATAGCTAGTTTCCTAGGACCCAGAGTACAGAACAAGCTGATCTGCACTCCTGATTCCATCCGTGGAAGGTTTAAAAATGTTAACTCTTTCAGAAGTAGGCAACTTGATGTCCCAGGCAGGTTACAGGAGATGGTGTTATCTCTGCTGGATTTGTGGGTGTGCCTGTAGGATAATTACAACAGAGGAGCAGCACCCCAGCAGGGGGATGTCTGTAAAGGCTGGGTATTAAGTATTTAGTTACTTGGGAGCAAGCACGTCATGGTCTGTTGTTAAGATCCTAGAAAGGCAAAGGTGTCTGAGAAAATTTTAGTCCTGGAAGGTACCTTTGAGTCTGCTTTGAATGGCTGAGGGAGAAAAATATCATGTTAATTATGTATCTGGGATAGGCAGCAACAGTGTCTGTAAAAGGAAACTAGTTGTTAATTAGGGATTGAAAAATGGTGATCAGGCTATTTACCTTGAGAGAAAAGATCTGAGTGGAGGGTTATCAGCTGACATTCATTCTAAAGCCAAGAAAAAGCCAGGTTCAAAACTAAGTGTTCTAGTCAAGAGAGACGACAGAGGTTCTGGCTAGTCAACAAAAGGATGGACTGGGTATTAAGACTATCTTGTACCTCACTGGTACAAATAGGAATAATTGTGCTCTAATTGTATTCTGAGAGGAAAGCTTTATTTTAACAGGAAGGGTAATATGTAGGATTAGCTAAGGGGGAAGGAGCACCGAGAGGAAAAGATGGAGTAAGGAGAGGAGAAGATGAAGTAGATGAGAAGCTAGGTAATGAGAGAGAAAAAGAGAGAGAAAGAGAGAGGGGGCATGGAGGCAGAAGTTCACGTGTCTCCACTAGTCAAAGATAGTTTACATAGCTAGATTGGGTATTAGGTTACACTTCTGATTGAGCATTACCATACTTATAAAGCCCTTGATTAACATTTAAAAAATTGTATAAAAGCCAAATGGAAAAGGGGGAGCACGTGATAGGGGTTTTCTAGGGAGGGGAAATGGGAAAGGGATTGGCATCTGAAGTGTAAATAAAATAGCCAATAAAAAAAATGGGGAAAAAAAGAAAAATGGTGATCAGCATAGTTGACTTGACCTGTGGAAGTAGATTAGATGATTAGTAGATTAGATCAAAAGTTATATAGTTTGATCCTTGAAGAAATCTTAAAAGTTGAAAAAAAATGTTGGACATATATCAATAGTGTTAAGGAGAAAAGGAAACATTTAAACAAAAAGTGAAAATTTTTGGGTTGAAAAGCATGAACATTGTTACTTTAGGTGTTCCTGTTAGGGAGAAAAGACAATGTTTAAATAAAAAAACAAGAAAATTTTCCTTTGAAAAGCAGGAACATTGTTGCAGGTATTCATTCCTGTTGGGGAGAAAAATCATTAATGGTTGAGTTTAGAAACAGTGGTGGGGGGAGGGACTTGCTCTGCTATGTGGCTTCTGGGTGTTCTAGCAGAATATTCCCCTTTTGTTTTTCTTAGAAATCCTAAATGTAGAGAAGGAGAAAAAAGGCCAACCTTGAAGAAAAGCTCAAAGCAAGAAACATAGGGGCTTGATAGGAGAGTCAAAGGAGTGAGATTCTATGTCAAAGACTGAGTCATGGGAGGGAGAGACATGTGGAGGTTGGCTTGGAGCCAGCAGCTCCTGGGAGAATCTAGCAGTCAGTGGGAAGTTTTTTCAGGCTCAGCCTGGAGTTTTTAGCCAAGAGAAAGAAACTGCGAGGAACACAGGGGTGAAGGGAGCAGACCGGGGTCTCAGACCTGTCTCTTACCTGTCTCTTGCAGAGTCTCTGGGCTACTTCCAGCCAGTGCTTCTACCAAAAACCAAGACCCCTTTCAAAGAACTACAGAGGAGAAAGTAAAAGACAGCATATAAAATATATAAAGAAGCCTCTGAAGAGGTTATTCCATCAGGGGAAGTATAATTTCCACAGTATATTTTATCATAGAAATAGAGAATAGAATTAATATCTTCATTTAATTATATATAAGAACTATATAACAAGAATTAACATATTCTTACTATATTGAGAATTAATATAATAAGTAATATATTAAATGTCATTTAATATTGAATAATATTAATCAATATAATATATCATAAAAATACATATATCCATTTAAGTAATATATTCATTTAAACAAGATTACAAAGACTCAGTGATAGAATGACAAAATGAAAATGCAGACCACAGGGATCAGAGGACCATATCTTTCATGATTCAGGTCCTGTGTCCGTTTGGGAGTATTTATCACTGTCAGAAAACTGGACATAGCATTACCTGAGGATCCAGCTATACCTCTCCTGGGCATATACTCAGAAGATGCTCCAACATATAACAAGGATATATGCTCCACTATGTTCATAGCAGCCTTATTTATAATAGCCAGAAGCTGGAAAGAACCAAGATGTCCCTCAACAAAAGAATGGATACAAAAAAATGTGGTACATTTACACAATGGAGTATCACTCAGCTATTAAAAATAATGATTTTGAGAAATTCTTAGGTAAATGGATGGAACTAGAAATTATCATCCTGATTGAGTTAACACAATCCCAAAAGAACACACATGGTATTTACTCACTGTTAAGCGGATGTTAGCCCCAAAGCTTGGAATAGCAAAGACTCGACTCACAGACCACATGAAGCTCATGAAGAAGGAAGACCAAATTGGGATGCCTCAGTCCTACTTACAAGGAGTAATAAAAACACTCAAGGGAGCAAATATGGAAACAAAACATGGGGCAGAAACTGAAGGAGGGGCCATCTGGAGACCATTCCACCTGGTATCCATCCCACGTACAGTCACCTAAGCTAGACATTGATGTGGATGGCTGGAAGTGCATGCTGACAAGAACATGATATAGCTGTCTCCTTAGAGGTCTGCCAGAGACTGACACATTCAGAGGACGATGCTCACAGCTAACCACTGATATGATCAAGGGTTTCCCAATGGAGAAGTTAGAGAGAAGACTGAAGGAGCAGAAAGGGTATGTGATCCCATGAGGAGAGCAACAATACCAATCAACCAGAGCTCCCCAGGGTCTAAACCACCAGTCTGGGAGCACATAGGGAGGGACCCATGACTCCAGCTGTATATGTAGGGGAGAATGGCCTTGTCGGGCATAGATGGGGAGAGGAGATTCTTGGTCCCATGAAGGATGAACACAGAGTATGTGTGTGTGTGTGGGAAATGTGAGGGTGGGGAGGGGGTAGTGGGGGTGAGGTAGGTGGAGTCACAGCCTCATAGAAGCATGAGGAGGGGGGATGGGATAGGAGGTTCCTGGGTGGTGGTGGGGAAGTGGAGTAAGGGGCTAAAATCTGAAATGTAAATATAATATCCAATAAAAAAAAGACTTTAGACAATTCATTGAGGGAAAGCATCTTCTTTAGAGAGACTGAGAAACATACATACTCTACTTGCTCTCTTGGGCCCCAAGTGACAAAGTAGAATAGTGTCTCTCAGTTCAGTAATCAATCTCTCTCCTCTCTACCTCTCCTCTCAATGGGATAACACTCAGATTGGCATCCACAAACCATCCTGAACAGACTTGCATATATGCTTTCCTTAGTTCTCTTGGCTTACACATGAATGACCCTTACTCAATAGCAGGCACACTCTGCACTGGGTCAGGACACCTTTATTGAGTAGAAAACCTTGTCATTCTGATAATACTCCCTTTCACTCTTTGCCCTGAATATCAGTAGCAACTTTTGCATCATGCACTTCTTCTAGGAAGTATGAAATTTGCATTCATTGTCAACTTTGATGAGTTTTTGAACAAGAGCAGGAACCAGGAGGCAGGAGCTGATGCAGAGGCCATGGAAGGGTACTTACTAGCTTGCTTCCCATGTCCCCTCCCCGTTTCATCACCTAGCTCTTCCTCTCCTTCTCTTCCTCCTTTCCTTACTTCTCCTCTTCCTCTCTGTACTCCTCCTACCTTAGCTCCTTTTACATATCACCCTTCCTGTTAAAATAAAACTTTTCTCCCAAAATACAATTAGAGCATAGCTATACCAATTTGTGTCAGTAAGGTACAAGATAGACCTAATACCCAGTCCATCATGTTGTTGACTAACCAGAACCTCTGTCATCTCTCCTAACTAAATGACTTAGTTCTGAACCTGGCTTTTTTCTTGGCTTTAGAATGAATGTCAGCTGAAAACCATCCACTCAAGTCTTTTCTCTCAAAGTAAATAGCCAGGATTGGCTATGAGACTATAAATCTTCAACTTTGTCAGAAATCCAAAATGATTGAGTTAACTGAAATTATGGGAAGCACAAAGCATAGCTTCTAAAACTTAGCCAATTTATAGAGACTGCTGAACACCTGGACAGTCCCTATACTACAAAATGTTGGAGCATCTGATCTTCAGCCATCTGGCCCAGGATCATCTGACAGACCTAATGATGAAGAATTATTAAGGGGTGATTACTCTGTCTTGGCAGATATAATCAGTCGACTATTCCGCAAGTGTGTCCTTTTCTGAACAGTAATTTGTCTGTAGAGGAAAAGAGACAATTTTTACCTAGTGGCTGTCTACCACAACTGGAGTAACTCCAGAGATGCTCAATTTCTTCTCAGAATCTAAGACAGGAAGCTGTCAGGAGCAGACAGGTCTCTAATCAAAATGACCATTAATACAGAAATGTTTGTAACGTCAATTCTGTGGACTTCTGATGTTTTGAAAACCAACTATCCATGTAAGGCAATCTGGACTGTTGTCTGTTAACTCCTCTCAGCTATTTCTAAATAAAATATAGAAAACACCCTAACAATAAACTCAGAGCCATGAATTTGCTATAGGCCCTTAACTCACAGGCTAATTATCTCAAATCAGTTAGAAAAGTTAAAGAAGGACTGGGTCCAAGCCTTGTATTCCTAAATGTGTTATATAGGCACAATGCTTATGAGACTAACAATATTAATCTCACTTTTATATCAATGAGAAGCTCATACCAATGAAAACCTTAAATTTGAAATGAAAGTAAATTTTGTGCCATTGAAGAAATTATAACTTTATCTTAATAACAATTATATATATTTCTATCAATAGGTTATGGCTATGCAATAAATCCTAGCTAATCATCTCTGTTCCAACAAAACCAGCATTTTCCCCTAGAAAGACAGCCCAATATTAACCACCTCAGTCCCCAACAAGCCCAGGGAATAGGAACATCGACTCTTCATTACCTTCTTCAAGCTGATTATGGGAATTGAGATATTAGAAGAGGGGCAGGGGGAAGAGTAAATTGATAGGTCTCTGATGCTGTGTCTTCACTGCACCCACTGCAATTCCAGGACATCAGAGGTTCGATCAGGTCTGCTGAGCTTGCTTGATGAGTAGATACACCAAGGCTGTGTATTCTGCAATATACAATTCTCAAAACAAATTTCAGTATCAAGATAATTTTTTGTTTGAATTCTGGAATCTAGTCTTCTGGCAGTCTGCCTCTGTCATGTCTAATCCATATAATTCTGGGAGTTTCTGTGAGGGTGTTCTCCCACCATCCTTTAATTCCTACCTGCCTGCTCTCTAATTCCCCAACACTAGGGAATCCAAACTTTCAGGCGCCAAGGCCATTCACTTCCACTGATGCCCGGCAAGTCCACCCTCAATACCTATATAGGTGGAGCCATGAGTCCCTTTCTTTGTGTTCTCAGGCTGGAGATTTTAGATTGGCTACTCCAGCTTGTTTCTTAGGACTATTTGCTTGAAAGATTGTTTTCCAGCCTTTTACACTAAGATAGAGTCTGTCATGGTCACTGAGGTGGGTTTCCTGCCTACACCCCATCTTATGGTGGTATTTTCCCAATTGAGACTCCCTTCTCTCAGATTACTTTAGCTTATGTCAAATTATTCAGCACAATTACAAATATTGCACGTTAGCACAGTCAATTTGAAAGGTAGCCAGATAAGATGCCCAGTTTCATTTGAATTTCAGACAAACAACAAATAATATTAGTATGCCCATACAGCTAAGCTATATTTACAGATACTGTATGACACATCCCTCCAAATTGTACCATTCTCTCTAAATAAAAACATTTCCTCCATAGGGCTTGCATTGTTTCACCAGTTATAGGTTAACACAAGGGTAGAAACCCAGAGCGGAAATGTGGAACATTTTTGAGTGCTTCCCGCCAGCTGTGTTAGGGAGTAAACATTTGCTGGGGTAGAGACTGATCAGACATCCCAGAAGAGAGACAGATTTTGACTCTCTGCAAGGTCTGCAAGCAAGGTTGTAGTGAGCTACAGTGCTGTAGGATTTGGGGACTCATACCCATGATAGGGTGGGCTTTTTGGTGATGCAGCTGCATTTGAGTTATCTGTGTTTCTCCTAAGTAACCTCTCACAACATGTTTAGTAAGCCTCAGAAGAACTCAGTTCACCAAAACGGACATGGTACAATAGTTACTGTGTTGCCATCTCTCTTTCTGGATCAAGTAGACAGGTGTGTTCCACCTCCCCATGAAAAGTCTCTCACACAATACTCAAGACAAGACCTGATTTATTTTATGAAGTCAATGCTGCTAAATTTGGCAATACAGGCCCATGTGTATAAGAATTTCTTACAATTATCTTACCTGTGTTTGCTGTGATGCTTTCTCTAGGAATATCAATTAACCAGTCAAGCCAATTGCTGAACTTGAAGGAAGAAGAAATCAGATTATGTTAGTTTGTAATGTTAATACCAAAACTTATTTTGGCATTTCTGCCCAGTCTTTTAAGAATAAAATTAGTCAACAATATCCAAATACATACACATATGAATACCTACAGAGAAAGAACTTTCTTTCTTTTTTTTTTTCCTGAACTCATTGAGAACACAGTGAGACCAGGCTGGATTCAAACTCATGAATCTGACCGCATTTGCCACCAGAGGGCAGGCACTAAAGGTGTGCGCCACCACAGCTCACAAGAAAGAATTTTCACTAGCAAATTTCACTGATAGGAATTTTCCCCATGTTACACTCACATATGACTAAAATGACATATATTCAAGGGTTTTTTGTATCAATGTTAATAATAGAAGATTGATGGTGATGTTAACATGATATATAATTATATATCCACAGGTTGAAACAGCCCAGGAAGCACAAAAGTGAATCATTACTGACCTGATAAGTCAGAACCAAGGTGTGGGACTGTTGGAACATTTGGAAATTTAAAAAGGAAATTCCAGGAACAGAAGAGCAGTAAGAACAGAGAAGTCTAACACAGAAAACATGTTTGCAACAAAAAACACGTCTAAATTCTCTGCTATACCAGTACACAGAACACTCTCAAAACAGCTTTAAATGAAAAGCAATGGAAGCCAGAGATAATAACCATTAGAACTACAGGTAAGAGAGTTTGCAGGATTTTTTTTTAACTAAGGAAATCATCTGCTTTTTAGACTAACAGTAAAAATAGCATTTCTTAGATGAACAAACCACCAGAATCCAGAGTCAACACATGTTTGCTTCAGTGTCCAGTCTTCAAGAACAACAAGAAGAAACACTACAGGAGAATAAACAGAAAACTGGAACTGATATTATGGGGGAAATGAAGACAATCAGTTGACTCTGATTTCAGGGAACAGACAATGGATTAAATGTTGTTCTTCCAAATCTGTGCAAGACATAAGGAAACTGTCCTAATGAGTGAGTGCACAGGTAATTCCAAATAGTAGAAAAGGTACACAGACAAAACCACGTACAAACAATGAGGTTGTGAGGATGATAACTGAAATAAATCCATGCTAAATAGGATCAACAGGAGACTGAATAAGATCAATAAAGAATACCTGAATTTAGAGATATATATAAGTGACCCAATAATACAAGAGAAGAAAGCAGGAGCATGGCTGAAGACAGTAACAAGGTACTACAGATTTTAAAAAGTTAAAGGGGAACTTTAGCATTTTTACCATAAGATATGAGATATTGCCTTAAATAAAAAGAAAGCATTACAAAGCAAAGCCAAGAACAAAAATGGTACATATTTGAGAGTGTATATTTAACCTAATGCAAACTTTACATGATAAGCACACTTATGGAAATACCATCAGATACCCCACTATTATGTACAATTTTTATATCTTTATGTATCAGTTAAATTTAGAAAAAAATGAAAGTGTCTAAAAAACATCTAATAGTTTTAGAAACTTGTGGGTTGGACACAAATTTTGCCTTCCAAAATTTATATAATTAGAGTCCTAAGAAGAAAACAAACAAACAAAGGGGCAACAAAAAAATGGGGAAATAATTATTCAGGGCTTTCAACATTTGGCAGACACAAAATTTGGAGCTCAAATATCCAGACAGGTATGTAGAAAGACAAAAATTTAAACATGTGCATAGAAGAGTGACAAATTACATACAGACAGAATGATTAAATTTAAAGTCAACTTCTTATCTCGAAACAATAGTGCCAAGTGACTTTAGAATGGGGTATTGCAAGTGCTGAAAGAAAATTAAGTCAATGAGAAATGGTATATCTGATAAAATTATCTTTCAAAACGTAGGTGACTAATAAAAATCTGTTAGAAGTCACAATATGTTTAGCAAAGTTGCAAAAGAAAAGTACACAACAATGAAATGTTGGGAATAGATTTAATAGTGTAAATAAGAACGAATACACTTGAATACCACATGACACTGTTGGCAGAAATAAAAAAAAAAGATCTAAATAAACAAAATGATGTCTCACAATTATCAGTTGGAAGGTCTACATTACAAAAATGGAAGTGAACCAACTTTATTTGCAGATTGAAAACACTCCAAGCAGACTATTTTGTAGTCACTGGCAAGGTTATCCTAAAATTAAGGAAACCAAAGGGACTCAGTCTAGGCAAAAACAAACAAACAAACAAACAAACAAACACCAAAAAACCCCCTAACCAACCAACCAAAAAAACCCCCAAAAAACAAAAAACAAAAAACAAAAACAAAACCAGTCAATTGAGGAAAATATGAATTGAGGCTTCTTCAAACTTTAGAACAATGCCACAATATTAAGGTCACATGGTATTAACATAAGAGTTAGACACGCAGATCAAAGCACTATTATAGTTTTCAACAGAGATGCTAAAACCGTTCCATCAGGAAAACAAACAAACAACAAAACAACAACAACAACAACAACAGTATTCGTCAATATAGGTTGCTGGAGTGTATTCAAACAATAACTATAGCGCTCTGGGGCTCCGCCCACAGGCTGCTTGCTCTCTGATTGGCTGTTGCTTCTGAGAATGCTGGGAAACATCGGTTAAAACTCCAGTTGGGAGGGGACAAGGAGGCAGGGAAGACTAAGGGCTGAGTGATTAGTTTGAGCAGATGCTGAAGTAGTATGATGAAGGAAGAGGTGAAGGGAATTCCTGTAAGGGTGGCATTGCGGTGTCGCCCTCTGGTCCCAAAAGAGATTGGTGAGGGCTGTCAGGTGTGCCTTTCCTTTGTGCCTGGGAAGCCTCAGGTGGTGATAGGTACTGATAAATCCTTTACCTACGATTTTGTGTTTGACCCCTCCACTGAACAGGAGGAGGTCTTCAACACAGCAGTAGCACCCCTCATTAAAGGGATATTTAGAGGTTACAATGCCACTGTCCTGGCTTACGGACAAACTGGTTCTGGAAAAACCTACTCTATGGGAGGTGCATATAGTGCAGATCAAGAGAATGAACCAACCATCGGGATCATTCCTAGAGTAATACAACTTCTTTTCAAAGAGATGGAAGAAAAGAGAGACTCCGAGTTTACACTGAGAGTGTCTTACTTGGAGATTTACAATGAAGAAATTTTGGATCTTCTATGCTCACCTTGTGAGAGAACTTCTCAAATACACATCCGGGAAGATCCTAAGGCAGGAATAAAGACTGTGGGACTCACTGAGAAGACAGTTTCAGTTGCCTCCGACATGGTTTCCTGTTTGTTGCAAGGAAACAATGCCAGGACTGTAGCTGCCACAGCTATGAATTCACAGTCTTCCCGATCTCATGCCATCTTCACAGTTTCCATAAGGGAAAGGAAGAAAATGGACAAGAACAGCAATTTTCACTCTAAGTTGTGTCTGGTAGATCTTGCCGGATCAGAAAGGCAGAAGAAAACCAAGGCTGAAGGGGATCGACTGAGAGAAGGTATTAATATTAACCGAGGACTCCTGTGCTTGGGAAATGTAATCAGTGCTCTTGGGGATGGCAAAAAGGGCAGCTTTGTGCCCTACAGAGATTCCAAGTTAACTCGCTTGCTTCAAGATTCTCTGGGAGGCAATAGCCACACTCTTATGATCGCCTGTGTGAGTCCTGCTGACTCTAGTCTAGAGGAAACATTGAATACCTTACGCTATGCTGACAGAGCTAGAAAAATCAAGAACAAACCTGTTATTAATATGGATCCCCAGACCGTTGAACTTAATCATCTTAAGCACCAGGTACAAGAGCTACGAGTCTTATTGCTACAGGCCCATGGAGGTATCCTGCCTGGATCTATAAAAGCAGAATCATCAGAGAGTCTACAGTCTCTGATGGACAGGAATCAGTCCCTGGGAGAGGAGAATGAAAAGTTAAGTCGTGCTCTGAGCGAGGCAGCTGGTCAGACAGCCCAGATGTTGGAAAGGATCATTGTGACAGAGCAAGCAAATGAGAAACTGAACACCAAGCTACAAGAGCTCAGGCATCATGTAGCCTGTGAAGTGGATCTCCAAAAGCTAATGGAGACATTGGAAGACCAAGAATTAATAGAAAAAGTAGAGAAAATGCGAAGTCTGCAACAAGCGGTTATTCATCTATCAGACGAAAATGCTGTGGCCACTGAATCGTCAATGGAACTAGAAGCTCAAGTGGCAATCAGTCCAGAGAGTAGGAGGTCTTCTGAGGCCCTCACCACACAGCATGCTCTACGCCAGGCTCAGATGTCTAAGGAACTCACTGAGTTAAATCAAGCACTTGCAGTGAAAGAGGCTCTAGCTAGGAAGATAACTTTCAATGGTGGCCAACTACAGCCCATTCACTGCCAGTATGAGGCTAACATCAAAAGTCTAGAATCAGAAGTCACCAGTCTGCAGAAGGAAAAGGAACAATTGCTTCTGGATCTTCAGTTGGCAAAGAAGGATGTCAACCAAGCCAAGTTGAGTGAGTACCGCCGCAAATGTCTCCAAGAGCTGGAGGCTCAAATAGCTGATTTGAAGAGGAAACTAACTGAACAGTCCAAGCTTCTGAAACTGAAAGAGTCCACCGAGAATACTGTCTCCAAACTGACTCTGGAGATACAGATGATGAAAACCCAGCGAGTCCAGTTAATGCGCCAGATGAAGGAAGATGCTGAGAAGTCTAGACAGTGGAAACAACAAAAAGATAAGGAAGTCATCCAGTTAAGAGAACAAGACCGTAAAAGGAGGTATGAGCTGGTTAAACTTGAAAGAGACTTCCAGAAACAGTCCAACGTGCTCAGGCGTAAAACTCAAGAGGCAGCAGCTGCAAACAAGCGCCTCAAGGATGCCCTTCAAAAGCAACGGGAAGTAGCAGATAAACGGAAAGAGACCCAGAACCGTGGAATAGAAGGCACAGAAGCACGAGTGAAGAACTGGCTTAGCAATGAAATTGAAGTTATGGTCAGTACTGAAGAAGTCAAACGCCACCTGAGTGACCTTCTGGAAGAGCGAAAGATAATAGCCCTGGATGTGGCTCAACTTAAAGAAAACAAGGAACCTGAGGAAAACCTACCTCCTAAGCTCCAGAAGTGGGCATTCACTAGTGATGAAGTATGCGGTCATATTTCAGAGCCCAGGGACTCTATTACAAAGCAGATTAAGAGCCTAGAGGCTGAAATGGAACTCAGGAACGCTCAGATTGCTGATCTACAGCAAAAGCTCCTGGATGCAGAAAGTGAAGACAGGCCAAAACGACACTGGGAAACTATTGCCACAGTTCTTGAAGCCAAATGTGCTCTGAAATATTTAGTTGGGGAGGTGGTCTCCTCCAAACTTCAGGTCAGTGAGCTTGAAAGCAACCTGAGACAGAGCCAGGCAAGCCATTCTAAAATGCAGAAGATGCTGTTTGAGGAGCAAAGTCATCTTGTTGAGGTAGAGACAGAGTTGAAAGCTGAGCTGCACAAGGTGGAGCAAAAGCACCAAGAGAAGGTTATCTACCTTCTCAGCCAGCTGCAGCAAAGCCAGATGGCAGAGAAGCAGCTGGAGGTGTCAGTTAGTGGAAAGGAACAGCAGCTGTTGAGCACATTGCAGTGTCAGGAGGATCAGTTTAGGAAAATGCAAGAATTATGTGAGCAAAACCAGCAGCTTGTCCAAGAGAATGAAGCCATCAGGCAGAAACTGAGCCTCCTTCAAGGAGTCAAAGACCAGAAATCTCATCTTCCCAAGGATGGCCTTCAATCTCCAGACTCTACCTTTGACTACATCCCACCTCTACCCAAAGCATCCCGTGTTAGAAGCAAGTTCCTGGATCAAAGCATGGACATTGATAATTTTGAGCATTCTGTGAGTGAATCTGAAGATAGTGATGGAAATGATCAGGAGTGGAAACCAAGGAAACTTGCTAAAGCGTCCAGGAAGACTATCCAAGGGTGTTCCTGCAAGGGCTGGTGTAGGAACAAACACTGTGGGTGCAGGAAGCAAGGGATGGACTGCTGTGTGGCCTGTGGCTGTGACCTCACAAAGTGCCGGAACCGCCAGCAAGAAGAACAAGAGAGCTTGGGTACTGTTGAGTGGAACCAGGATTCTGAAGGCTCCTTCAAACTGGATGATCCTACAGAGGTGACCCCAGGACTGAGCTTCTTCAACCCTGTCTGTACCACTCCCAATACAAAGCTCCTTAAAGAGATGTGTGATATGAATCAGGCTCTGTTCAGGAAGACTGGTCTTGCAGGTTCCTTAGACCTCCCAGACATAAAACACAGACCAATAGAATCCCAAGAAAATAAAGCCACAGGGAAGAAAAAGAAACGAGTTCTGGCCTGCAATAGCAACTTCTTCTCTGGCTGCTCGCCTTCCAAAGAAGAGACCTGCTGAGATATGGTCAGCTCTATCTCCATCTGCCCTGACAGACTCTTCCAAGTTGCAGCAGAGAGTGGTTTTTACTGACTTCCCTGAATCTTCCTTTTCTTTGTATTGAGAAAAAGGGACAAGGTATTACTGAAAGAGTACCTTTTGTCTTCAGACCCCCAATTGGGACCACTATTATCTTCTTCAGAATGAAAGCCATCTATGAAAGGCCCATGGATACTTCAGGAAACCACCTTCAGGTCATTGCAGCTCATTCTTTGTGATTAGTTAATGCTATCTGCTCATAGATATGAGTCTGAGGCCTACCAGCTTATGGTAAAGCCTGGTCCAGATGGGAGGCTGGGCTCAACTTCTTCACCCCATCTCAGAAACCAGGCTGGGATAAATCTATCCTGATTCTTTCTGGATTTTAAATGTTTTCACAGGACCCCCAAATTGTTTTCATTTTTAAATGTTGAATAAATTAACCTTAGCTATTCCAAAAAAGGCTATCAATTCTTATTTTACTGTAGTAATCAAAAACAGATGACAAAGTTGTTTAAAGAGGAAAAAAGTGAGAAGTATAGACACCTGGAACCTTTAAGACTTTGAATCAGGCAACGATTTTCTACATGTGAGAGAAAGAGCACAAATAACAAATCTAAAAATCCTCAAAAAGAAAAAAGAAACCTTAGATGTATTGGAGGATGTGAAAAGAGAAACTCTAGAGTGCAAGAAAGTATTTGCAAATCATACATTTTATAAGTGACCTGCACCTACATTATATCAATGACACTCACAATTTAACAATGAAAACTTAAGAAACCCAATTAACTGCAGAAAAAATAAGAATAGCCATTTCTCTTAAAAAGATATTCAAGTGGTCAGTAAGCACGAGAACTAATAGGAAGCATTAGGGAGACTCAAATCATAACCGTGATGAGATAGAATTTTGTATACACTAGGAGATTATAGTAAGCATTGGTAAGGTTGTAGAAAAATTGTGACCAAAATAGTACAAGGTAGAAAAGAAGAGTACTACCAATTTGTAAAACAGCAATTCCTCATTATGTATCCCAACAATTCCATTCCTAGCTAGGTACCCCAATGAAATGAAAACTTCCACAAAGAGAACCATGTACACAAATGTTCACAGCAGCATTAGCTATAAGAGGCACAGAGAAAAAGTCCAATGTTCATCTACTGATAGATAAAGAAAATGTGCTCTGTGTACAGTAGACAATTACCTATACAATTAACAAAACACTGACACTTCACTTGCTCTCTGTGAAGCTTGAGCACATTATGAAAACTGGAACAGACAGCCACTAATACCATGTATTGTATCTTATTTACACAGTCTGTGCAGAATTAGAAAATCTATAGAAAGAGAGAGAGGGCTGGAGTAGAATAGTAGCTGTTCAGGGCTGAAGAATGTATAAGGGGAACGGGGAATGACAGTTGATGACTTCATGTTGTCTTTCAAGATGATGAAATGATCTGGAGTTATATACTAGTGAACTTGTACAAGTCTGAATATACTAAAGAGCAATGGACTATATACGTTTAGTGGGTGAATTGAATTCTATGGGAATTTATCTTAATAAATTTGTTAGAAATTAAGGTGAAATTTTTGTAAGTGTTAACAGATAAATGTCAGCGAGTTCTCTACCAGGAGACTGCCACTGCAAAATGCTGGAAGAAACTGACAGTAAAGGGAAATGATATCAGATCTATAGACAGCAATAGAAATAGTTAATTGATTAAAATACATTTTTTATAAATGATTTATTTTTTGGATGGTTGCAGAGATAGTGTTTTGCTTTGTATTCCAGGCTGGCCTTGAGCTCACAGGAATTCTCATGTCTATACCATTATACCAGGCTAATTTGTTTCATCATCATCGTCATCATCATCATCATTGTCATTATTTTCTTTATTGATTTTCTAATTATTTAGAAACATGGGCTTTGAATTAACAACTTATACCATACTATATTAATCGGAGGTAAAAATTTGTAGAGCTACATTCCTTCTTGGCCTGTTTTCCACATGGACCCAATAGGCAGGACCGATACCCTCCCACACCCCATAGGCTGCCTGTCTTCCAGGAGGTCTGCAATAACCAGGGACACAGGAAGTCTGCCTTAACCAGAAGCACAGTCTTTCTGATGTACACCTCTATCTGCAACTGGGGTAGATCCTGTCCCTGGAACTCAAAGCTTGCTTGTATCCCAGGAGGATGGCCCTAACCAGGAACACAGGAGGTCTTCCCTAACCAGGGACACAAGAAGCCTGTTCTAACCAGAGACACAGGAAAACCCCCCTAACCAGAGACAGCACTGCCTACCTCCCTGGAGACCAGCTCTAACCTATGTCACAGAGCTCTACCTGCCTTGAAGGAGGCTGGCTACAGTCAGAGACACTCAGGCCAGTTAATACCAGAGATAACTAGATGGCAAGAGGTAAGAATAAGAACATAAGCAACAGAAGCCAATGTAAGTTGGCACCACCAGGACCCAGTTCTCCCACCAAACAGCAAGCGTTAGTTACCCTAACACACCTGAAATGAAATATCTGACCTAAAATCCCATCTCATGAAGATGATAGAGGCCTTTAAGAAGGATATAAATAGGGTCTAGAGAGATGATTAAGTGGTTAAGAGCACTGACTGCATTTCCAGAGGTCCTTAGTTCAAGTCCCAACAACCACCTGTAGTGGGAACTGATGCTCCCTTCTGGTTTGTCTGAAGACAGCTACAGTGTATTCATATAAATTAAATAAATAAATCTTTAAAAAAATAGGATATAAATAACTCCGTTATAGAAATACAGGAAAACACAGGCAAACAGGTAGAAGCTCTTAGAAGGGGAACCAAATAAATCCCTTAAAGAAATAATGGGAAATACAAGCAAACAGGTGAAGGAATTGAACAAAGTGGTCTAAGACCTAAAAATGGAAGTAGAAAAAAAAAAGAAAACAAAAATGGAGGCAACTCTGGAGCTGGACAACTTAGGAAAGAGAACAGGAGCTACAGATGGAAGCATCACCAACAGAATAGAAGAGATAAAAGAGAGAGTCTCAGGAGTAGATGATATCTGTGCTGGTTTGTATATGTTTGGCCCAGGGAATGGTACTATTAGAAGGTGTGTTCCTGTTGGAGTAGGTGTGTCATTGTGGGTGTGGGCTTTAAGACCCTCATCCTAGCTGCCTGGAAGTGAATATTCTGCTAGCAGCCTTCAGATGAAGATGTAGAACTTTCAGCAAATCCTGCACCATGCCTGCCTGGATGCTGCCATTCTCCCACCTTGTTGATAATGGACTGAAAATCTGACCCTGTAAGCCAGCTCCAATTAAATGTTGTCCTTATAAGAGCTGCCTTGGCCATAATGTCTGTTCACAGCAATAAAACCCTAACTAAGACAATACCATAGAAGACATTGACGCACCAGTCAAAGAAAATACAGAATGTAAAAAGCTCCTAACCCAAAATATCCAGGAAATTCAGGATATAAGAAAAAGACCAAACCTAAGAATAATAGGAATAAAAGAGGGCAAAGAATTCCATTTCAAAGGGCCAGAAAATAACTTCAACAAAATCATAAAAGAAAATGTCCCTAACCCAAAGAAAGAAATGGCCATAAATGTACAAGAAGCCTTCAGAATACCAAATAGGTTGGATCAGAAAAGAAAATCCCCCTGTCACATAATAAAACACTGAGTACATAGAACAAAGTAAGAATATTAAAAGCAGTAAGGGAAGATGATCAAGTAACATATAAAGGCAGACCCATCAGAATTACACTAGATTTCTCAACAGAGACTAAAAGCCAGAAGAGCCTGGACAGAGGTCATCCAGAGCCTAAGAGAATACAAATAACAGCCCAGGCTACTATACCCAACAAAACTCTCAAACACCATAGATGGAGAAACCAAAATACTCCATGACAAAGCCAAATTTAAACAACATCTTTCTACTAATTCAGTCCTACAGAGGATACTGGAAGGAAAACTTCAACATAAGGAGAGTAAGTACACCCAAGAAAACACAAGAAATTAAATATCTCCAATAAACACCAAGAAGAGAATCATATACACATAATACCACCTCTAGCAACAAAAAGCTCTAAAACAGAAAGAAGCAAACACATTCAAGTAGAGTAGACAGCAGGAAATAGTCAAACTCAGGGCTGAAATCAACCAATTAAAGACAAAGAGAATAATACAAAGAATCAACAAAACGAAGAGCTGGTTCTTTGAGAAAATCAACAAGTTAGATAAACCCTTAGTGAAACTAACTAAAGGGTACAAAGACAGTATCCAAAACAGTATCCAAATTAATAAAATCAGAAATGACAAGAAAGAGATAACAATAGAAAGTGAGGAATTAGAAAAAAATCATCGGAATTTACTATAAAAGCTTATACTCAACAAAACTGGAAAATCTAGATGAAATGGATGATTTTCTAGACAGATGCCATATACCAAAGTTATATCAAGATCAGGTAACCTATCTAAATAGTCTCATAACATGTAAAGAAATAGAAGTAGTCATTAAAAAACCTTCCAACTAAGAGAAAGGCCCAGGGCCTGATGGTCTTAGTGAAGAATTCTACCTGACCTTCAAAGAAGAGCTAAGACCAACACTCCTCAAACTATTCCACAAAATAGAAACAAAAGGAACACTGCCTAAGTCATTCTACGAACCCACAGTTACTCTGATACTTCAACCACACAAAGACCCAACAAAGAGAACTCCAGGATGGTTTCACTTATGAATATCCATTCAAAAATAGTTAATAAATATCTCACAAACTGAATCCAGGAACACATCAAAGCCATCATTCACCACAATTAAGTAGACCTTATCCCAGGGATGCAGGGAAGATTCAATATAGGAGAATCCATAAACATATTTTATATAAACTATATAAAAAAACTGAAAGAAAAAGTCACATGATCATCTTATTAGATGTTGAACAGGCCTTGGACAAAATCCAACACCTCTTCATGGTTAAAGGTTTTGGAGAGACCAGGAATTCATGGCACATGCTTAAAGACAATAATAGCAATATATCGCAAACCAACAGCCAACATCAAATTAAATGGAGAGAAACTAGAAGCAATCCCACTAAAATCAGGAACAAGACAAGGCTGCCCACACTCTCCCTGTATATTCAATATAGTACTTGAAGTTCTAGATAGAACAAGTAAACAACAAAAGGAGAACAAAGGAATACAACTGGAAAGGAAGAAATCAAAGTATCAGTATTGAAGACAATATGATTGCATACATAAGCGACCCCCAAAATTCCACCAGAGAACCCGTAAAGCTGATAAAACCTTCAGCAAATAGCAGGATATAAAATTAGCTCTCACAAATCCTTCCTTTGTATAAAACCTTCCTTTATACACATGATAAACAGGCTGAAAAAGAAACTAGAGAAACAATACCTTCACAATACCTTTAAATAGTATAAAATAATTTGGTGTAACTCTTACCAAGCAAGTGAAAGATCTATATGACAAGAACTTCATATCCCCGAAGAAAGAAATCCAGGAAGAACTCAGAAGATGGAAAGATCTCTCATGCTCATAGGTTGGTTGGTAGGATTAATATAGTAAAAATGACCATCTTACCAAAAGCAATCTACAGATTCAATGCGATTCCCATCAAAATTTCAACCCAAATCTTCATAGACAGGGAAAGAGCAATTTTTAACTTCATATGAAAAAAACAAAATAATCCAGGACGGCCAAAACAGTTTTCAACAATAAAAGATCTTCTTTGTGAATCACCATCCCTGACCTCAAGCGGTACTACAAAGCAATAGTGATAAAGACCACATGGTATTGGTACAAAGACAGACAGATTGATCAATGGAATAGAATTGAAGACCCAGAAATAAACCCACACACCTATGGTCACTTGATCTTTGACAAAGAAGCCAAAACCATACAGTGGAAAAAAGAAACCATCTTCAATAAATGGTTCTGGTCTAACTGTTGGTCTGTATGTAAAAGAATGCAAATTGATCCGTATTTATCTCCTCGCACAAAGCTTAAGTCCAAGTGGCTCAAGGACCTAAACATAAAACCAGATGCACTGAATCTAATAGAAGAGAAAGTGAGAAAGAGCCTTGAACTCATTGTCACAGGCAAATTTCCTAAACAATTCCAACGGCTCAAGCTTTAAGATCAAGAACTGATAAATGGGACCTCATGAAACTGAAAAGCTTCTGCAAGACAAACTACATAGTCAATAGGACATTTGGCAACCTACAGATTGAGAAAAAAAACTTCACTAACTCTACATTCGATAGAGGGATAATATTTAAAATATATAAAAACTCAAGAAGCTAACCTCCAAAAAACAGAACAACCCAATAAAAATTGGGGTACAGAGCTAAACAGAAAACTCAGAACAGGAATCTAGAATGGCTGAGAAGCACTTAAAGAAATGTTTAACATCCTTAGTCATCAGGGAAATGACAATCAAATCATCCCTGATATTCCACCTCATAACAGTCAGAATGGCTAAGGTTAAAAACTCAGGTGACAGCAGATGCTGGCAAGGATGGGGAGAAAGAACACTCCTCCATTGTTGGTGGTATTGCAAGCTGGTACAACCACTCTGGAAATCAGTCTGGCGGTTCCTCAGAGAACTGGAAATAGTTCTACCTGAGGATCCAGCTATACTACTCCTGAGCATATATCCAAAAGATGTTCCAACATGTAACAAGGACACATGTTCCACTATGTTCATAATAGCCTTATTTATAATAGCAAGAAGCTGGAAAGAACCCAAGATGTCCCTCAACAGAAGAATAGATACAGAAAATGTGATACATTTACACAATGGAGTACTACTCAGCTATTAAAAACTGGTGCAAGCCTTTAATCCCAGCACTTGGGAGGCAGAGGCAGGCAGATTTCTGAGTTCGAGGACAGCCTGGTCTACAGAGTGAGTTCCAGGACAGCCTGGGCCACACAGAGAAACCCTGTCTCAAAAAAACCTAAAAAAACAAACAACAAAAAAACCCAAACAACCCCCCTCCCCCAAAAAACCCAACCAACCAAAAAAAATCCCCAATGACTTCAGGAAAATCCCAGGAGTAGATTGAACTAGAAAATATCATCCTGATTGAGATAACCCAGACACAAAAGAACACATATGAAATGTAATCATTGATAAGAGGATATTAGCCCCAAAATTTGAAATGCCCATCATGCAACCCACAGACCATATGGAGCTTAGGTGGAAGGAAGACCAGGGTGTGGATGCTTCAGTCCTGCATTGAAGATGGAACAAGATGATCTATCTAGGGAGGTGGAGGGAGGGGAGACCTAGGAGGGAGAGAGGAAGGAGAGAAAAAAAGGGGAGCAGAATCAGGTACTGGAGGGGACAGAAAAGAGGCCCCCAGGAACTAATGGGGATTATTTTAGCAGAGAAAGGGAGACAGAACCTGTAGAGACCATTTCCAGTAGATAGGCATAGCCCCTGGTTGAGGGATGGGGCCACACACCCATATCAAAGTTTTTAACCCAGAAATGTTCCTGTCCAGAGGAAGAACAGGGACAAAAGCCTGGAACCATAGACCTCTCTGTGGGAGGGGCTGTGGAGGGCTGAAGCTAAATGAAAAGAACCAGGGTCCGGAAGCAGAGCTGAACTCCTGCCATCCAACAGTGCTCCGGGGTTCCAGGCTTATGTGCTCGACCAAGCACCCAGCTCCTTCTCACAGCCCACCGCCCCACATCACACCAGCAAACACACACATTGGAGTCCCCGAGGATAACTAAAAGATGCTTACAAAACAAACAAACAAACAAACAAGAAAACACACACACACAAACACACACACTAACAAAAAAACCAAACAAACCAAAAAACCAAATCAAATCAAACCAAAACCAAAACCAAACTAAAAAACAAACAACAACCAACCAACCAAACAAACCAACCAGAGGCTCTGGAACAAAGGGATGCACAAGAGTCATCATCAAGTGGATTTCTTGAGATGACCGTCTCCACTCGCATCTCCGACTTGCTAACGGGTCTTCATTGTGACTCTTAGCTGGCACACAGCAGAGAAATAAACTCTGACATGAGAGGCTAAGTGTCAACCCCCGAGTGGGCATTGCTGGCGTATTACAGTGGGAACAGCACCTTAGCGGGGCCAGCACCAGCAGCACCCTCCCCTCCAAGGAATTTGCAATATTCTTGATCAGAAATGTGACAATGAAGGCAGCGGTATACTGCACATAGATGCACTACAAATACTATGGTGCCATCCATTGATGAAGATTCTACACATTGTCAACATTAACCCGGGGCCAGAGAGCTCTCAGACAGGTTGATTTCACTTGTAAGTCATTTTGGTTTGGGAAGAAACATTTTGGTTTGAACCTAGACCTTTTCTAATTCTTACTTTTCACGTTTCTATCTGAAGAAAACTTTTGATCTTTTCCCCTTTATTATTACTGTGTGTGTGCACAACGGGTTGGCACAGATACCATGTCCTGTGTTTGGAGGTTGGAGGACAGCCTTGTAGAGTCGGTTGTCTCTTTACACAGTCCTGTGGGTTCAGGGAATCAAACGCAGGTGTCTAAGCCTGCACAGCAATTTCATTTACCCACTGAACCCCTTTGTACCCTACTGGAAAAACTTAAACATTTGTACATATCTGAGAGCTGCTACACTTTAACATAGGTGCTTGGAATTTTCCAAAAATCTCATATACAAACCTTACAGAACTTAGCTTTTAAAGGAAGGCATTTGGACTCCTGTTACATGTTCAAATGCTCTGCATCTCTACTCAAAACTTTTACCAAAATGACATGATTGAAGCCAAGCTGTGGTAAATGCAGATGCCAGGTCTTTTCAGCAAATTTCCAGTCTCATTTTCTTCTAATTTCAGCCCCCAGGCTGGCATTTCCACGTAGCATTTTGCCAATCTTCCTAAGAAGCAATCCTATGGATCTTAATAGAGCTGTGTTTTTCTTGGGCAAAGGCATTATTGAAATCTTGACCTTCTTCCAGGAGAACCATGTGACCCGCGCAATCATCTCGCAGGCAAGAATGCACACGGGCACACAGGATCCTTCTGCAGCACGTGTTTATTACCATGTGTGGAGGAAGAGAGAAAGGACCTAAGATGGCGCTGCTTTATATACACCCTAGGGTGGGGTGGACATATCTGATTGGCTGCTTGCTCAAAACCCCCGTATGGTACCCCGGGTTGGGTGGTGATTTGGCGGTCTTTTGCCACTGCACATGCGCAATTTTACTTGTTTACCTACGAGTGTCAGGTGCGAGCGCCATGTTCCAATGGCGGATGTTGTCACCGTTTACTGAGGCTCTCCACAGAACCACAAGCAGCCAAGGGACCCTCCTCATTCAGAAATCTGGGTTATTGAGAGAAAGCAAGGTCTTTGGTTTTCTTTCTCAACTTCGGCTCCTCCTTTATGTGGTACTGAGCATTGAACCTAGGGCCTCAAGCATGGTAGACAAGTGCTTGACCATGAGGTACAATATCAGCTCCTGATGGAACTTTAAAATGTCATTATTTTAGAGCCCTTCTGAAATGACT
>JANHMN010000022.1:27609224-27619688 GCA_030674055.1 Rhabdomys pumilio | reverse complement strand
GATCCTGCAGGTTTCCCTCTGAGCCCAGGGCTGATCTTGTGTCACACTAGCTCAAGGTTTTAAATCCCCTTTAGCTGTCTTCTAAATGTAAATTTAAAGGTGTTTTCCACTGTGCCAGAAACATCTCTGTTCAATCTGTGTATCTAGTCCTCTTGACTGGAGAAACAAAAGGTCCCATGCCTTTTAACCCAAAATTATAGCTTTCGCTAGGTCTCAAAGATGTAAGTCTACTCTTATTAATTTACGAATAGAATTTAATTAATTTAAAATAGAATTTCAATGCATGATAAATAGTAATGTATATCCTCTTGTAACTAAAGATCACATAAGCTTTAGAAATACAAGAAGTCATAAGAGTTGGTTCTACTTACTACAGACACAGATGGATTTCAGATGGGTGTACCTGCCTGCTCTTGAGAGTGGGATTCATCCCTTGCTCTTGGGATTTTCTTACCTTCCCCAATTACTTGGAAATTTTTAACTTCTATCCTTAGTTTATATTTGTCTCCGCAGATTTTCACGTGACTGACATCCAGGGATCACCCACCTGAGTATTGCACACTGCTGACTTTGGACTTGTTGAAACTTGTGATTAACCAGCCTAATTGATATGACTGTCCTTCAACTGGATTACCTAATCAGAAGCTTCTGATAAATCCCCCATTGCCCAACCTTTCACTAGCATTTCAGCCTTCTTGGGCCCCTATGACAGCATTCTAATGCCAGCAGGAAGCGGTTACAGAAAAAATACCACATCCATTACCACTCTTACGAGCTGAGATGGTAAGTGAAAATGGCCCACATTTTGGCAATAACTTATGATTCTTAAGTCCCAATTGGCCCTGTGGCCAATGACTTGAACCTTGGGAAAAAGAACTGATAAATCAATGACTTGACTCAGTTTCAAGTCAGGGGCAGCGAATGAGAGGACTGAGTTAGTCAGAGCCAGGCTGACTCTATGACAGGTTGCAAACTAGCAGTTTGGGAGACTAGGCCTAAGTTTCTGATTCCCAGAAATGAAAATCCAGATCCAGGCACCCGTGGTCAGCCAGCGACAGCTGTGGGCAGCCAATCCAAGAATGCCTTGCCGCCCTGGAAAGTCTCCAAAGTCCTAACAAATCACAAAGGCAACCATACCCATGAAAATAGAGCCAACCAATCAAGGGAAAGAAAGATAAAAGTAACCCACTCCTATGCTAATAGGCTTTAAATTGACCCTGCAAAGCATACACCTTTGTCTTTCATTTAGACGTGTGGTAGACCTCTGTATGCTGGTTCTCTGCAGAATAAATGTTCTCCGCTGTTGCACACTATTTGAGTCTGGGGTATCATTCTTCGGTGTGTAGTGCCAGGGAAATATTAATGATCCCCCCAAAACAGACAGGAGCTGATCCAATACAATCACAGAAGTGCTTTTTTTTTAAAAAAAAAAAATTAATCATTCTTTTTGTTTACATCTCAAAGTATATCCTACTTCCAGGTTACCCTCCACAAGCCCCCCCCCCCCCCATCCCACAACCTCCCTCTTCTCCCTCTCCTTTGCCTCTATGAGGGTGCTCACCCATCCACCCACCCTCTCGCCCCACCCATCCAGCATCGCCCTACACTGGGGCATCAAACCAACACAGGACCAATGGCCTCCCCTCCCATTGTTGTCAGACAAGGCCATCCTCTGTTACCTATGTATATGAATCTATTGATCCCTCCCTGTATACTCACCCTGGAGGCATTGGTGGTCCTGCCAGCTGATATTCTTCTTCCTATGGGGTTGCAATCCCCCTCAGCTCCTCCAGTTCTTCTGTCAGATCCCGAACCAGGGTTTCTGAGCTCAGTTTGATGGTTGGCTCCAAACATCCACATCTGCATTGGTCAGTTGCTGGCTGAACCTCCCAAGAAGCAGCCACACCAGGTTTCTGTCAGCAAGTGCCTGTTGGCAATGGCAACAGTGTCAGGTTTTATGTCTGCAGACAGGATGGATCCCCAGGAGGTGCAGTACCGGGATGGCTCTTCCTTCACTCTCTGCTCCATTTTTTTTTTGTCCCTGTTCTTCCTCTGGACAGGAACATTTCTGGGTTAAAAACTTTGATATGGGTGTGTGGACCCATCCGTCAACCGGGGGCTATGCCTATCTACTGGAAATGGTCTCTACAGGTTATGTCTCCCTTTCTCTGCTAAAATAATCCCCATTAGCTCCTGGGGTCCCCTCTTCTGTCCCCTCCAGTACCTGATTCTGCTCCCCTTTTCCCTCCCCTTCCTCTCTCCCTCCTAGGTCTCCCCTCCCTCCACCTCTCTAGATCATCCTGTTCCATCTTCAATGCAGGACTGAAGCATCCACACCCTGGTCTTCCTTCCACCTAAGCTCCATATGGTCTGTGGGTTATATCACGAGCATTTTGAATTTGGGAGCTAATATCCACTTATCAATAAGTACAAACCATGTGTGTTCTTTTGTGTCTGGGTTATCTCAATCAAGATGATATTTTCTAGTTCAATCCACTTTTGGAAATTTCCTGAAGTCATTGTTTTTAATAGCTGAGTAGTACTCCATTGTGTAAATGTATCACATTTTCTGTATCCATTCTTCTGTTGAGGGACATCTTGGGTTCTTTCCAGCTTCTGGCTATTGTAAATAAGGCTATTGTGAACACAGTGGAACATGTGTCCTTGTTACATGTTGGAGCATCTTTTGGGTATTTGCCCAGGAGTGGTATAGCTGGGTCCTCAGGTAGAACTATTTCCAATTCTCTGAGAAACTGCCAGACTGATTTCCAGAGTGGTTTCAACACCTTGTAATCCTACCAACAATGGAAGAGTGTTCTTTTTTCTCCCCATCCTTGCCAGCATCTGTTATCACGTGAGTTTTTGACCTTAGCCATTCTGACTGTTATGAGGTGGAATCTCAGGGATGATTTGATTGTCATTTCCCTGATGACTAAGGATGTTGAACATTTCTTTAAGTGCTTCGCAGCCATTCTAGATTCCTGTTGTGAGTTTTCTGTTTAGCTCTGTACCCCATTTTTTATTGGGTTGTTTTGTTTTGTTTGGAGGTTAGCTTCTTGAGTTTTTATGTTTAAATATTAGCCCTCTATCGGATGTTGGGTTAGTGAAGTTTTTTTTCTCAATCTGTAGGTGGCTAAATGTCCTATTGACTATGTAGTTTGCCTTGCAGAAGCTTTTCAGCTTTGTGAGGTCCCATTTATCAGTTCTTGATCTTAAAGCCTGAGCCATTGGAGTTGTTTAGGAAATTTCTCCCTGTGCCAATGAGTTCAAGGCTCTTTCTCACTTTCTCTTCTATTAGATTCAGTGTATCTGGTTTTATGTTGAGGTCCTTGATCCACTTGGACTTAAGCTTTATGCAAGGAGATAAATATGGATCAATTTGCATTCTTTTACATACAGATCAACAGTTAGACCAGAATCATTTATTGAAGATGGTTTCTTTTTTCCACTGTGTGGTTTTGGCTTCTTTGTCAAAGATCAAGTGACCATAGGTGTGTGGGTTTATTTCTGGGTCTTCAATTCTATTCCATTGATCAATCTGTCTGTCTTTGTACCAATACCATGTGGTCTTTATCACTACTGCTTTGTAGTACCGCTTGAGGTCAGGGATGGTGATTCACAAAGAAGATCTTTTATTCTTGAGAACAGTTTTGGCCGTCCTGAGAACAGTTATATCAAAGTAAGTTTAAATAAAGGGACAGTAAAAAGCTACATCTGAAACCTGTTCATATTTTAATTTGAAGCCTCTTAGTAAAGCAAACTGTCTGCCTTTTGAAACAAGAGACCAAGAAGTTTTAACTAATAAATTAACCAATGAATTAATGTTAGAGAAGTAATTAGTTCTGTTTCCCATAATCTAGACTTTGATGATTATGCTTTTCATTCTGAAGGATCTCTAATAGTGATATATTTTTATACCATAAGCCTACTACATTTATTCAGTATATTGTTAGAGATTTAGAAGCTTTATCGGTGTTTTAGTTACTTTTTGATTGCTGTGATGAGTCACCATGACCAAAGCATGATAAAAAAAAAAAAGAAAGAAAGAAAGAAAGCATTTAATTTGGGACTCATGGTTTCAGAGGGTTATAGTGTCTGACCATTATCGCAGGGATCATGGTAGCAAGCAGGCCAACACAGTGCTGCTAGATGAGTAAATTAGGGCTTAAATCATTTTTTGATGAATTTTTTATTGGATATTTTATTTACATTTCAGATGTTATCCCCTTTTCCCATTTTCCCCACAGAACCCCCTATACCATTCCCAATCCTCCTGCTTATATGAGGCTGTGCCCACACCCACTCCTACCACCCCACCCTTGAATTCCCCCACACTGGAGCATCCAGCCTTACCGGACTAAGGGCTTCTTCTCCCACCTATGCCCAATAAGGCCATCCTCCCTCACATATACAGCTGGAGCCATAGTTCCCTCCCTATGTGCTCCCAGACTGGTGGTGTAGACCCTGGGAGTTCTGGTTGGTTGGTATTGTTGCTCTCCCCATGGGGCCTCAAGCCTCTTCAGTTCCTTCAGTCTTCTCTCTGACTTCACTTCCATTGGGAACCCCATGATCAGTTCAATGGATAGCTGTGAGCATCCACCTCTGAATATGTCTGTCAGGCTCTGGCAGACCTCTAAGGAGAAAGCCGTACCAGGCTCCTGTCAGCATATATTTCCTGGCATCCACATCTGCCTTTGGTGACTGCACATGGGATAGATACTCAGGTGGAGCAGTCTCTGGATGGCCCCTCCTTCAGTTTCTGTCCCACACTTTGTCTCCATATTTGCTTCAAGGAGTATTTTTGTTACTCCTTCTAAGAAGGACCAAAGCACCAACACTTTGGTCTTCCTTCTTCATGAGCTTCATGTGGTCTGTGAGTTGTATCTTGGGTATTGTGAGCTTTTGGGCTAATGTTCACTTACCAGTGAACGGATTCCATGTGTTTTCTTTTGTGGTTGGGTTACTTCCCTCAGGATGATGCAAAAATACTCACTAAAATTCTTGAAAACCAAATCCAAGGACACATCAAAACAATCATCCATTATGATCAAGGAGGCTTTATCCCAGGAAAGCAGGGGTGGTCAATATACGGAAATCCATCAATGTAATCCACTGTATAAACAAACTCAAAGGAAAAAAACACATGATCATCTCACTAGGTGCTGAGAAAGCACTTGATCTTTGACAAAGGAGTTAAAACCATCCAGTGGAAAATGGACAGCATTTTCAACAAATGGTGCTGGCTCAACTGGAGGTCAGCATGTAGAAGAATGTAAATTGATCCATTCTTATCCCCTTGTACAAAGCTCAAGTCCAAGTGGACAAACGACCTTTGCATAAGAGATACACTGAAACTAATAGAAGAGAAGGTGGGGAAGAACCTTGAACACTTGGGCACAGGGTGAAAGTTCCTGAACAGAACACCAATGGCTTGAGACAGGAATTCTTAGACTAAGCATTAAAATGCCATGTCCAGATTGCAACCAGAGCAACCAGTTAGCTGGGCTCCATGCCAGCAAGTCAGGCTTCTTACTCACCATCAGTGGGCTGACTATCTTGATTCTGAAATTCATTATGTACGATAGGTTCACAATTAAGCAGTTCCTGTTCTCATAATTTCTCTGCTGCTTGTCTCTCAACCTTTGTATTATCATAGCTAAGTTTTCTGATGGTACAGTTATTTTTTCAACCTTTTTTTTGGAGTGGAAAAATATGAAAATTGCAATTGAAATTATGGAGGGGTTTACTCTGGTCACCACAATTGCAATGAGTACTGCCATGGTTTTTAAAAGAACCATTTCTATCTCCTCAAATCCTTTTCCTTGCTCTTAAGGAATCTGAAATGGTGTTTCCTATTTTCCGATGTGGGAAGAATCTGTCTTTCAGGGTGGCTTACTATGATTTGATGATGATTCGCTGACGTTGAGGTTGCCTCGCCTCTTTCCTTGCTCTGGCCTGGAGGCTCCTTCTGTTTTAGTCTCCTGGACCTCTCTGGGCACCATCTGGACTTGTGGAACTGATGGCTCCTTGGAAGATGGTCCTCTGCAGCTTTCTGTCAGAGGTCTCCTGCCCTCTGCAAAAATTCTGTCAGATGTCCTCTGCTTTCTGCAATTTTGGTGGCCTTTCTTCTTCAATCATGTTGGGTTTTCCTTCCAACTATGTTGAGTGCCCTATATCAAAGTAACTTTTATTTTCCTGAATAATTGTTGTCTCTGAGTCACACCCTAATGAGAAACAGGTTCAAATATCCTGTAACAGTGCATTGCTTCAGAGTTTGGACTTTGGGGTTACTTAAGAGTGCACTATTAAAGGGAAACTTGACATATAATTACAGAGGACCACAAAGTAAAGATGAGAGATTAGTGGGTTTTCTTACAGAGTGGGGCTTTGGTTCGGTCACTTGCAAGTTAGGAAGTGTTTGACCTTGTGCCTAAGAAGCATCATGTATTTTTGATATATGTTTTATTTTTTTATTTATATTTATATTTTTGATTTTCAAACTCACATTTGAAAGGGAAATGCATAGATGCTGGTTTGGAATTAATTGTATATGCATAGTCCTTTCTGTCTCAGAAGGTCCTTAGTAGGTGGCACTTAAATGCATGTCCTCTGTCCTCTGTGTACAATATTTACAATGAGTTTGAGGTTAGACCCATGTGTCAGAAGGGATTTTACTTTGTTTCAGAACTATCTAAGTATGGATGGCTTCCTCTTGAAGGAACTTGGAGACATGGGAAAGCTTGTGGTCACTGTAGTTATTGAAAAAGTCATCACTTGAATATACCAGACAATTATTCAGAGAGTTGGTAGAGATCACAGAGACCACTTTCATAGAGAATTTTAGTTTGGTCATATGGGTGGAAATGACTATGTAGATACCTTGCTGATGGATGAATTGACAGTCTCAACTGCAGTTGTACTGAATCCTTCAAACAAACAACACATTTTGCTAAATAGGCATAATAAACCAGTGATAGGTTTCAGTTTATTAATAGCATTGTGGATAGTACAGTATCAGCCTAAGGAAGGGTAGCATTTTGCAGAGATTAAAAATAATTGTATTTGATGTCAAATTTTTAATTGTGTCTTTATTCAATAGCTATCCATTTATGGGCTGCTTCTCTTTGGCTCGCCACTGGGTGTCATCAGCATCAAGTGCTGTGGCATTCACTCAGCTAGTACAGGGAGAAAGGCAAATAGGAGAATGATCTGAAATGTATGTCTAAAAGCTAAATGGAAAGCTAGGAATATATAGAGGAGATCAAGAAACAGGAATGAAGCAGTGGAAGACCTGTATTGCAAAGAGCCCAACAGTATATTATTAGAAAAGAAAGGAGATTGAGCCTTTACAGATATAAAATATTTGATAGAATTTCAAATTATTAGAGTCTATTTATTGAACTTAGAGATTTAATCATGACCTACCTATCTACAGAAGTGTTCCAGGCCAGCTTGGAATACACAGTGAATTCCAGGATAGTTAGAGCTATACAGAGGGACACTGTCTCAGAGAACAACAGCAACAACAACAATAACAACAATAATAAGAGGAGTTGTTTTGCTTGTAGAAAAAATAGTATTTCCACATACAATGATATTTCTCCTGTAGTTTAGATAAATTTTATACAAACAAAACTAAGCCTTTAAAATTTAGTCAGTTTAAAAAAATGAATAACTTTTTTTATTGGATCAAATTTAAGATCCTCAGATTAAAAATGGTGTGATCTATTTTTTTTAAGTACAGATTGCTTATCTTGCTGTTTAAAATCAAAATATTACTTTTTTACTTTATACTTAGTTTTATTATTATAATATTGGCATATGGTCTCATAAAGTTGGGGAACATCCATTACTGATCTTTGTAAAATGACAAGAAACACAGGGCATGGCAGCTTCAGCTCACGACTTTGTACTAGTCAGTGGGCACATGATCTACCACTATAGGAACACGAGGCCCCTTAGTCCACCTTGCCTCAGCCAAATTAGTCTACTAGTTTTGTTTTATTTCATTTTATTTTAAATATTGACACTACTTCTAAAATTTCCATTAGTTAAAAAATAGCGTTTTCAAAAGTAATATTTATCATGTTTTTTATGTTATATGAATGTTAATAATAATTTATGGTCTAGAATGTGGATAAATACATATACACACGTAAAACTTACTGTCATATTTCTATTAGGACATATCGTGACACAACTGTGTCATAATCAGCATGTCCAACTCAGATGCATAAGCAGTAAGAACTAAGCTTTCTTCTCTTCTCTCCCAGCTTTGCCACCAAGTCACAGTCTCTTTTGTTAAAATTCAGCCATGCAAGTTGTGTCTAAGAGTGGATAAATTGTGAAAAACATGTTTTTGGAGATGACTTGTTAGTTTTGAGGCCTTCATTTTGGCTAATTTTAGATTTTTTCCATCAATTAATTCATTTATTCACTTTACATATCACTGCCCCTCCTCCCAGTTTCCCCTTTTAACCCATCCATCCTCAAGTCACCCCCCCCCTTTTCGTTCGAGAGGGTAGAGGCCCACCATTAGGTATCTCCCTACCATGACACATTAAGTCTCTGTAGGGCTAGGTGCGCCCTTTCCCACTAAGGCCAGACAAGGCAGCCCGGTTAGGAGAATGGGATCCACAGGCAAGCAAGTACTTTAGAAACATCCACAACTACAGTTGTTGGGCAACCTGCATGAAGACTGAGCTGCACCTCTGCTACATATTTGCTGGGGTTTGGGGCGGGAAGTGGCTAGGTTCAGCTAGTGCATGCTTCTTAGTTGGTGGCTAAGTCTCTGGGAGTCCCAAAGGATCCAGGTTGGTTGACTCTGTTGGTCTTCCTGTGGAGTTCCTATTCCCCCTGGGACCACCAATCCTTCTCCCAATTGTTCCATAAGACTCTCTGAGCTTTGTCCAATGATTGGCTATGGGTCTCTGTATCTGATTCAGTCAGCTTCTGGGTGGAGATTCTTAGAGGTCAGGTGTGCTAGATTCCTGTGTGCAAGTATAATAGTATCATTAATAGAATCAAGGATTGGTGCTTGCCCATGGTGTGGGAACCAAGGTGGGCCAGTCATTGGTTGACCATTTCTCAGTCTCTGTTCCATCTTTGTTCCTGTTTTTCTTGCAGATAGGACACATTTGGAATCAAAAGTTTTATGGGTGTGTTGGTGTCCTTATCAGCCTATTGGGGCCCTTCCAGGCTACAGGAGGTGGCCACTTCAGGTTCTATATCCCCATTGCTAAGAGTTCCGGCTAAAGTCACCTCATAGAATACTGGGAGCCTCACCCATCCTGAGTCCTTGACACTTTCTAGAGATGCCCCCTCACTCACATCAGTGCCTGCTTTTCAATCATTCTCCTGGCCTTCTGGCCCTGTCTCCTGTTCCTCCCACCAGCTTAACCTCATCCCATTCCAATCCACAACCCTCTCTCACACTGAGTTCCTTCCCCCTACTTGCCTCCTATGACTATTTTATTCCCCCTTCTAAGTGAGATTCAAACATCCTCTGAAGTGGAAATTTCTGGTTTCATCGGAGACTCAATTGTGTCATGTGATGTTCTTCTGGAATCTCTCGTATAAGAGGATATTTCGCTGGAGCAGATGCTTGAGAGGACACATGATATTTGGAAAGAGCACAAGTATAACCCAACAGACAATGGATGACACTGGCATTTCTCATCCCATTTATCCATTGAGTAGTGGAAGGCTACTGATTTGTTTGAGTTAATTTTACATCCACCCACTTTGCTGAAGTTGTTTATCAGCTATAGGAGTTCTCTTGTGGGTTTTTGGGGGGTCGATTATGTAAGCTAACATATCATTCACAAGTAGTGATATCTTGTCTTCTTCCTTCCCAATTTGTATCCTTTGATCTCCTGTTGTTGCCAAATTGCTCTGGTTTGAACTTTGAATACTATATTTAATTGACAGGGAGAGAGTGGGCAGCCTTCTCTTGTTCCTGATTTTTTGGAGATTATTTCAAGGTTCTCTCCATTTAGTTTGATGTTGATGATTGGTTTGATGCCCCAGGAAATCCAGGACACAATAAGAAAACCAAACCTAAGGATAGCAGGTATAGAAGAGAGCGAAGATTCCAAACTTAAAGGGCCAGAAAACCTCTTCAAAAAATTATAGAAATAGACTTCCCTAACCTAAAGAAAGAGATGTCCATAAACATATAAGAAGCCTACAGAAATACACATAGATTGGACTAGGAAACAATTTCCTCCCATCACATAATAGTCAAAACATCAAATACACAACACAAAGAAAAAATATTTAAAGCAGTAAGGGAAAAAGGCCAAGTAACATATGAAGACAGACCTATCAAAATGACACCAGACTTCTCACCAGAGACGATGAAAGCTAGATCCGAGGACAGGAGCTCTCTCCTGGTGGTATTTGGATATAGAGAGCTGTGTGACACAAGATCAGCCCTGGGCTCAGAGGGAAACCTGCAGGATC
>JANHMN010000022.1:27593174-27604811 GCA_030674055.1 Rhabdomys pumilio | reverse complement strand
CTTAGAAGGAGGGATGTCCCAGAAAAGAGTGACTATATCTGGCTATGGAGAAGCAGGTTGTTAAGGAAGGCTTCATATAAAACAGAACAGTCCATCTCAGACTTTAAAATGGGTCTAATTTGTATATGCATGTGTGTCAAAGAGAATTATTTAAATCTAATAAACTCAGTGGGATAGTGATATGCCATAGATTGAGTTTGAATCAATATGGCAATATAGGCTGAGAAATACTTTTTCCTGTTTTGTTATATTCTGTGACTGATGTTCTTAACCTAACAAACGATAGACCAACATGGGAAAATCACCTGGATTTCATTTGATATCAATATTTTATGGAGCATTGAGGTCTTTGAGGAAAGCAGTGAGTTCCTAAAGAAGTTGTTAACCCAATATGATAATGTCCCATATTACCAAAAAAGTAACAAGCTGGAGAGATGGAAGAAGAAAAGAAAAGGGGGCTGTGGATGATTAACAGAGGATTAGTCTATTAGGAAATATATAGAAGGGAAATGATGGAAGATAAACACTGTTTTAATAGGTTTGAGCAGACTCAATGACATTTCTTTTTTTGGTGGTAGGAAGAGTACAGTTTCTTTAAGCTTGAAATAATCCCCATGCCAAAGTGGCTTATATTCAGGGTAGCATTTTCTGGTCTCTTCCAAGAGCACTGTGTGAACTGAATTGTTGGTGAGAGAAGGGAGTTTTGTTGCCTCTGGTTACATGTTCATTGCTATACCTGTGTAATTGTAAGCAAAACAATGAATGCATTTAATAAATGACATTGTTTCTCTAAGATTGTCCCAGAGTGTCACTTTATTCTATTTGGAGCAGATGATACCTCAGGAATTACACATTTGTGATGTCTAAATTGTTAATGATGTCACATCTCTGGTTCCATCTTTCCTAGAAGCACTTAAATATTATTACCATTCTAGTGTTTAAAAAATCTAGTAAACTCTATGCTCTGAGAGTTTCTAGAAAGATTCTTCATGCAAAGGCACAACCCTAGAATTTGCTTCTGTCTCTGGCTACAACATATTTTTGACTAACTGTTTGCATCCCAGCATCAAAAGAGCCTGCTGATATGACACACAACTCTCAAAATAATGCAACAGTCAAGACTATCAGTTCATTTTTTAGAGAAAAACAGTAGACAACTTTTATTTGAAGATCAAAGTAAGTTAAAAATGTGTTCAAAGTACAGGAGTTAAAAGCATCTGGTAGCATTTTGGACAGGCTTGGGTATAAGTTTAATTCAGAAGAGTGAAAAGAGGGCCTGCTTATTGGAAGATTGTCTGGTAGGATAGACGAAGTTCCTCATAGACCTTTTTCCAATCTGACTTACTGTCAGGTATATTGTCAGGTATATAACTTGTGAGTTGAATGACTTAAATCTTAGTTGCTTCTTCCTAAAAGGTCACAGTGGTACAGATGGCACAAAGTATTGTGGGAATGATATTACATGGCTTACAATCCCCATGGGTGGCTTAAATTATGTTTTTCAAAACACCTAGGTATTCTTTTTTTTTTGGTTTTGATTTGGATTTTGGTTTTTGGTTTTTGATTTTTGGTTGTTTTTGGTTTTTGGTTTTTGGTTTTTGGTGTTTTTTTGCTTTTGTTTTTGGTTGTTTCCTTCCCTTATTCATTAAGCATCATAAGTGAGGTTTTTGCCCACTTTTAGCAGACAAAATAGCAATTTGGACTTTAGAAGTGAATTATAGCCTAAAACCAAACTTGAGAACACTTTTAAGGACAGACAATGAATACAGATGTGTGAACTGAAAGTCCTTTCAAAACTGCTTATCTTAACTCTCTGACACACTTTCAGCTGCACGTGTCATGCTTACACTGATATTGTTACATAGACAGATTTAAGAACAACATTGAAACAATTTGTGTTGTATAAAAAATAGGCAGAATAAATTTATTCTTAATTCTTATTGAATCTAATCTAATCTAATCCAAATATCTTCTCTAACACTAGTCGAAATTTTGACCTGTCTTAGGAATATTTTATTTTGTTTTATTTTTTGCAATCTGATCTATTTCCTGTCAATGGATATGGGTTTGAGTCCTAATAGTTGTAAATCAAGTCTCCAGCCTTATGAAACATTCCAAACACAACTCTGTTTTATAGTAGAGGCTGCTTTCCTCCCTGTTTGGGCCTAGTTGCAAGAAGCCTGCATTTCTCTTTCCTCCTCTTTAGTTTAATATGTTTCATTCTCTGGCCTTAACATTTGAACCTTTATGCCTCTACACTGTAGATAGGGAGGGATAAGCTCTCAGGTGTCCCTGGCTTTACCTAGCAGATCCTGATGTGACAATCACACAATTGCACCTTCTAGATCCAGCAGATCTAAAGCTTGCCCTCCAACTGTAGATGCTTCACTAGGTCCTTCATACTCCCTCTGCTCCACTGTATTACTAGTGTGTCAGAGGTACAGTAGTTCCAAACTTGGAAAGGAACTTGCAGAGCCCCAATAGTTGTCCATTCTTTCTCTAGCTGACAAACGTATTCAGTCATTCCTTGAAATATATTCTGCTGAGATCCAGTTGTGATTCCAAAATAATTTTGAGATCAGGACACTAAGTGACCTTAAGCTGGTATGTTCTTGCTAGCAATCTAAAGGAAACCCCCCCCCCCACACAAATGTGTGTATATGTCTAGAAAATTGTGTGTGTGTGTGTGTGTGTGTCTGTGTGCTTCTAACTTTCTCAGAGTGCAATGCCTTACCTGCCAAAGCACCCCTGTTCTTTTGCTAAGCAGGAGTCCCAGCCTGTGTTCCAACTAGAGAATTACATGTCACATTCTCTATTGTACTCACTACAATATTTTCCCTTCAAGATAATATGATGGGTTCTCCTTCTAACCTTTTCCTGCCAGTTGTTCTCTGAGCTCTACATTCCCTCTCTAGCCTGGTATGATTGTGTAAATGTATAATCTCAGCAATTGATAGGTGGCTGTTATTAAGAAAAGGACAAAACTTCATAGCAAATTCAAAACAAGCTAGTACAAGACTATGAAATGTCACAAAAGCACCAAATCTTTCTCTACACTCCAGCTTTTAATAATCTTATGCTCATAAGAAGAGTGAGGAACTGAAGAGTCATGACCTGGTTTTTGTTACCCTCTGCAAACTTGAAATCATGGTCCAGCATACCCTGTACTATATTTTAATGCTTTAGCCTGACAGAGACATTTGCATCACATCATCTTAAGAAATCATTATTTTTTTTACTATAATTAGGGCCATTGTTCAGTTGTCAGTTTGTTTAAGGAGTGATATTAACATTCTATTCAAGTGATGGAATATTTTTAAACAAGCAAATAAACAAAGTAACATCAAGTTAACTGATTTAGCCCAGTAAGTTGTTTCTGATTCCTGATAGTATAGCTTTAAGAAGAAAAAGTGCAAGGTTTGAGTTTTCTCTAAAGTCAGTGAATTCAAAATTACAATTCTGCTTTTGTGGAGGATGGGAAAGTAACTTAGACATGATCTCCTGTAGCCAAGCATGGCTTCTGACCATTGATTCTCAGGCCTCCACCTCTTGAGAGGTAGAAGTACAGATGTGCAAGTCCATAACCAGCTTTAGATGTACAACTCCTTTTTTTTAATGTTTTGTCTATTTGATAAAATGATGTGTCTTTTACATAAGGATTTCTCCCTTGATCTGTTTTGTTTGTTTGTTTGTTTGTTTGTTTAGGTCTGGTTCGAACTTACTTTTCTTGTTCCGATGATGGGATACCCACAGGACTGCATACATTCAAGTTGTTCCTTACCACTGACAATTTGGTAAGGTCCATCAACTGCATGTATTATAATAGCCCTATGTGTTCCTTTTAAGCCCATATAGAAAGGCTGTGACATTGTACTCTCTCAAGTACCTTCCACTGTCCACACAGGAAGGTGGGGTTCTATGGAATTGTTTCTGTAGTTAGATAGGGATGCATATATTCATTTAGCATTGAGCAACCTGGGTAGCCATACTCTGTGAATACTGTTAACAAATGATGCCTACCTTTCTTTTCAAATTCAGCTGCAACACTCTTCATCTGATGTGAATCCAATGTGTTCTTTTGAAGATTGAAGGAAGTAGCTTGTCAGAGAAATATACCTTAAGAAATAAATTTTTCCCCTTATAACAAGAACCAGGTAGCAGCTGCAATTTTGTAAAAGGGGTGATAGGACCTTTCCATTCAACTGTTGGGAGATTTTTAAACAATCAAATAAGCAGAATGAAATAAAAAAGAATATTAAGATGGTCATTGGGTAAAGGGTAACCCAATGATAGAGTGCTTGCCTGCTACATTCAAAGCCTTGGGTTCAACATATAAACACACACACGCACAATTGTAATAATTTTTTTTAAAACAAATTTCGCCAACACCTGTGTTTCCACTCCTCCTTTTCTGTTTTAGTCTACGTTTGGTGCTATATTTGTTTTCTTGTTCTATCTTGTCCTCCATCCAACAACAAATTTACACACTATTCTAACCAACAAATTTGTCTTCCTGCCATCCTTAACTTGAATGTCAATTCTAAGAAAAAAGGCGGGAATGTTCTAAGTTTTATTCCTTATATGTCACCTGCACCTTCACCTCTGCTGAAATTATAGTAGATATCTTACATGTTGTGGTTGGTCATGGCCTCATTCATTTTCACAATGTGTTCTTTTCAATTAAGATTTTCTTATTTTATTTTCTGTGCATGAGGATTCTCACTCCATGTATGTATGTATATTATTATTAGTGCTTAGAGAGGAAAGAAGAAGTTGTTGGATTCCCCAGAACTAGAGTTACAAACAGCTGTGAATATTTATGTGCTGAAAATGGAACCTAGGTTCTCTGTATAAGCAGCAAGCACTCCTAACTGCTAATCCATCTCTCTGGTCCCAGACAAAGTATAATTTTTCCCTCACTGATTTATTTAAATTTATTATTCATTTTATATTCCTATTGCAGCCCTTGATCCTCATGTGGTCTGTCCTCCCATTCCCCCTTCTCTTTTGAGAAGGGGAAGGAGCAACCTTGTGTACCAATACACCCTATCACATAATGTCACTGCATGTCTAGGCACATTCTTTCCCACTGAGGCTACTTAAAGCAGACCAGTTAGGGGCACAGGATCTAGAGGCAGGCAGCAGAATCATTGAGAGCCTTTGCTTTAGTTTTGGGGGGACCTGCATGAAAACCAAGGTGGATATCTGCTACATACGTAATGGGGTCCAGCCCATGTATCCTCTTTTGTTGGTGGTTCAGTCTCTGGGTGCCCACAGAGTTCCAGGTTAGTTGATTCTTTTGGTCTTCTTGTGAAGTCCTCATCTGCTCCAGATCCATTAATCCTCCCCCCAAATTTTCTACAAGATTCCCTGAGCTCAATCTAATGTTTGGCTGTGGGTCTCTGCATCTGTTTTCATCAGCAGCTGAATGTAACTTCTCAAAGGACAATTATGCTAGGTTCATGTCTTCAAGCATAACACAGTATTATTAATAGTGTCAAGTTTGCACCTGTGCCTGGTTGTGGACCCTGGACTCTGACTATCCACCTACTCCACCAACACCCAGAGGCAGTTTGACCACCAGGGGCTCTGACACACCCAGATTCCCAGGATCATTAGATCACAGAGACAACTGGAATCCCAGGAATTCTGATACAACCAGGATCACAGAATCACAAACTCACAGCAAGACCAGTTAGCACCAGAGATAGCCAGATAGTAAGAAGTACAAGAATATAAGCAACAGAAACCAGGACTACATGGCAACATCAGAACTCAGTCAACCCACCACAGCAAGCCACAGATAACCCAACACATCAGAAAAGAAAGATTCAGATTTCAAATCACAACTCATAAATATGATAGAATACTTTAAGAAAGAGATGAATAACTTTCTTTACAAATACAGGAGAACATGGTTAAGCAAGTAGAAGTCCTTAAAGAGGGAACACATAAATCTCTTTAAGAAATACAGGAAAACACAATCAAAGAGATGAAGGGATTAAAAAAAATCCAGGATCTAAACATGGAAATAGAGACATTAAAGAAAGCACAAAGGGAGGAAAACCTAGAGATGGAAAACCTAAGAAAGACAGCAGGAGTCTCAGATGCAAGCATCACCAACAGAATTTAAGAGATAGAAGAGAGAATATCAGATGTAGAAGATACCATAGAACACATTGACACAACATCAAAGAAAATACAAAAAACATAACGCTCCTAACTCAAAATATTCAAGAAACAAAGGACACAATGAAAAGCCAAGCCTAAGAATAATAGTTATGGAAGATAGCAAAGACTGCCAACTCAAAGGTCCAAGAAACATCTTCAACAAAATTGTAGAAGAAAACTTCCCTAACTTAAAGAAAGAGATGCCCATAAACATACAAGAATCCTACAGAAACCAGTCAGAAAGGAACAGAAAAGAAATTATTCCCATCACATAATAATCACAACAACAAATACACAGAGCAAAGAAAGTATATTAAGGGTAAGGGAAAAGCGGTAAAGGAAAAAGTTCAAGTAATATATAACGGCAGACCTATCAGACTTACACTAGACTTCTCGACAGAGATTCTAAAAACCAGAAGACCTTAAGCAGATGTCATACAGACCCTAAAAGAACAAAAATGTCAGCCCAGGCTACTATACCGAGCAAAACTCTCAATTATTATAGATGGAGAAACCAAGATAGTCCATGACAAAACCAAATTTAAACAATATCTTTGTAATAATCCAGGCTTACAGCAGATAATAGAAATAAAACTTCAACACAAGGAGAGAAACTACACCCAATAAAAAGTAAGAAATTAATCTTTTTACAACAAACCCAAAAGAAGAGAGCAACACAAACATAATTTCACCTCTAACAACACAGATAACAGGAAAAAACAACCACGGATCCTTAATATCTCCCAACGTCTGTGGACTCAATTCCTCAATAAAATGATGTAGGCTAACAGACTGCATATTTAAACAAAATCCAACTTTTTGCAGCACAGAGGAAACACACCTCAGTTACAAAGACAGACACTACCTCAAAGTAAATGGATGGAAAATGTCTTCAAAGCAAATTGTCCCATGAAATAAGCTGGAGTAGCCATTGTAATATCAACTAAAATAGACTTTCAACCAAATATATCAAAAAAGATGGAGAAGAACATTACATACACATCAAAGGAAAAATTCACCAAGATGAATTTTTAATTCTGAACGCCTATGCCCAAATGCAAGGGCACTCACATTTGTAAAAGAAATGCTACTGAAGCTGAAAGCACACATTGAACCTCACACAATAGTGGGAGAGTTCAACACCCAATTCTCACCAATGCACAGGTGATGGAAACAGAAACTAAACAGAGCCACAGTGAAACTAACTGAAATTATTAACCAAACAGATTTAACAGATATCTACAGAACATTTCACTCTAAATTTCACTCTAAAACAAAAGAATATACTTTCTCCATAGCACCTCATGGTACCTTCTCCAAAATTGACCATGTAACCGGACACAAAACAAGTGTCAACTGATACAAGCACATTAAATTTATCCCATGTATTCTGTTGGGTCATCACAGACTAATGCTGGTCTTCAATAACAATGAAAACAACAGAAACCCCATGTACACATGGAAGCTAATAGTGTCAGGAAATGGTTCTTGACCATGGCTTGGGACTCAAGTTCAGCCTGTCATTCGTTGACAATTCCATTCTTCTCTGCTCCATCTTTTCCCTGAAATTCTTGTAGACAGGGAAACTTTAGGGACAAACATTTTGTGATTGTTTGGTGTCCTTATCCCTTCAGTGGTAGTCCTGCCTTGCTACAGGATATCAGGGTTATTTGCACTTTTTGGCTATTAGGAATGAAGCTGGTATGAGCATAGCTGACCAAATGTTCTTGGGGGATAGTCTAGCATCTTTTGGGTATATGACCATGTGTGCTTTAGCTGAGTGTTGAGGTAGAACTATTCTCAGTTTTCTGAGAAATCACCAAATGGATTTCCAGATTGGTTGTACAAGTTTGCACCACTACCAGCAATCTTCCTTGGCTTCACATTCTCACCATCATGTGCTGTCACTTGAGTTTTGGATCTTAGCCATTCTCTTGGGCATAAGGTGAAATCTCAGAGTTGTTTTGATTTGTATGTCCCTGATTACTAAGGACATTGATCATGTTTTAACTGTTTCTATAATGGTAGAGATTTGTCTGTTGAAAATTTTCTGTTTAGCTCTTTTCCTTATTATTTTAATTGGGTTAATTGAATATTTGGTGTCTAACTTCTTGAATTTTTTTATATACTATGGATATTAGTGCCCTTTGGATGTAGGATTGGTAAACATCTTTGCACATTCTATAGGCCATCATTGACAAAATATTCTTTTAAAAATTTATTATTAATCATTCCATTCATTTACATCTCAAATAATATCCCACTTCCTGGAAACTCCCTCTACCAACTGCCCATCCCATGATATCCTACTTCCTGGTTACCCCTCCACAACCCCACCTCACATATGCCCTCCCCCCTCTCTTTTGCCTGTATGACAGTGCTCCCCCACACACCCACACTCTCCTACCTTACGTTTCCAGCATGCCCCTACTCTAGGGCATCAAACCTCGGCAGGACCAAGGGCCTTCCCTCTTGTTGCTGTTGGGCAAGGCCCTCTTGTGCTACACATGTAACTGGAGCCAAGGATCCCTTTCAGAACACTCTTTGGTTGGTGGTCTAGTCTCTGGGAAAACTGGGTGGTCAGGCCAACCTTTGTTGTTCTTTTAATGGCGTTGCAATCGCCCTCTACTGCTCCAGTTCTTCTGCCAGCTCCCACACCAGGTTCCCAGAGTTCAGTCTGATGGTTGGCTCCAAGGATCTGCCTCTGCATTGGTCAGTTACTTTGTTCTTGTCTGCAACAACTTCTTTTTTTTTTTTTAAAGTCTCCATAGTCTTCATTTTTATTTTTTATAGGATATTTAATTACATTTCAGATGTTATCCCATTACCCCATTTACACATGCCCCTCTGCATAAGAACCCTTTATCCCATTACCACTCCTCCTGCTTCTATTAGGATCTACTCCCACCTACCACCCCACTCCAACCTCCCCACCCTCAAATTCCCCCACACTCGGCATCCAGCCTTCATGGGACCAAGGATCTTCTCTCCCACCTATGCCCAATAAGGCCATCCTGCCCTACGTATGCAGCTGGAGCCATGGGTCCTTCCCTATGTGCTCCCAGGCTGCTGCTTTAGAGCCTGGGATCTCTGGTTGGTTGGTATTGTTGCTCTCCTCATGGGGCCACAAACCATTTCAGCTCCTTCAGTCTTCTCTCTAACTCCTCCATTAGGAACCCCTTGGTCAGTTGAATGGTTAGCTGTGAGCATCTGCCTCTAAATATGTCAGACTCTGACAGACCTCTAAGGAAACAGCTATATCAGTCTCCTGTCAGCATGCACTTCCTGACATCCACATCACCTTTGGTGACTGTACACAGGATAGATGCCCAGTTGGAATGGTCTCCAGATGGCCCCTCCTTCAGTTTCTGTCCCACACCATATTTCTTCTAATGAGTATTTTGTTACTTCTTCTAAGAAGGACTGAAGCACCCATACTTGGTCTTCCTTTTTCATGAGCTTCATGTAGTCTGTGAGTTGAATCTCGGCTATTGCAAGCTTCTGGGCTAATATCTAATTATCATCTTGTGAATACCATGTGTGTTCTTTTGTGATTGTGTTACCTCACTCAGGATGATAATTTCTAGTTCCATCCACTTAATAGCTAAGAATTTCCCAAATTCATTGTTTTTAATAGCTGAGTAATAGTTCATTGTGTAAATGTACCACAATTTTTGTATCTATTCTTCTGTTGAAGGACATCTGGGTTCTTTTCCAGCTTCTGGCTGTTATAAATAAGGCTGCTATGACACAGTGGAGCATATGTCCTTGTTATATGTTGGAACATCTTCTGGGTATATGCCCAGGAGTGGTATAGCTGGGTCCTCAGGTAATGCTATGTACAATTTTCTGAGGAACAGCCAGCCTAATTTCCAGAGTGGTTTTACCAGCTTTTCTTCTCTTCCTAGGTATTAGAAGGTGTTCTCCACCTTCTCTTTTATTAGTTTCTATGTATTTGGTTTTATGTGAAGGTCCTTTATCAACTTGGACTGGAGCTTTGTACAAAGAGATAAGAGTGGATCAATTTGCATTCTTCTACATGCTGACCTCAAGTGGAACCAGCACCACTTGTTGAAAATGCTGTCCTTTTTTCACTGGACAGTTTTAGCACCTTTCTCAAAAATCAAGAGACCATAGGTGTGTGGGTTCATTTTTGAATCTTCAATTGTATTCCATTGATCTTTCTGTCTGTTTCTCTGTACCAAATTTATGCAGTTTTTTATCACTATTGCTCTGTAGTACAGTTTGAGGTCAGGGATGGTGATTCCCCCAGAAGTTCTTTTATTGTTGAGAATAGTTCTCCATATCCTGGTTTTTTTGTTATTCCAAATGAATTTGAAAATTGCTCTTTCTACCTCTATGAAGAATTGAATTGGGATTTTGATGGGGATTGTATTGAATGTGCAGATTGCTTTGGGCAAGATGGCCATTTTTACTATATTAATCCTGCCAAACCATGAGCATGGGAGATCTTTCCATCTTCTGAGATCTTCTTTGATTTCTTTCTTCAGAGACTTGAAGTTCTTGTCATACAGATCTTTCACTTGCTTGGTTACATTCACACCAAGGTATTTTATATTATTTGTGACAATTGTGAAGGATATTCTTTCCCAATTTTCTTTTATCCCTCTTATCCTTTGAGTAGAGGAAGGCTACTCGTTTGTTTGAGTTAAATTTGTATCCAGTCACTTTGCTGTAGTTGTTTTTCAGCCATAGGAGCTCTCTGGTAGAATTTTGGGGATTACTCATGTGTATTATCATGTCATCTGCAAATAGTGGTAACTTGACTTCCTTCTTCCCAATTTGTATTTCTCTGATCTCTTTTTGTTGTCTAATTGCTCTAGGTAGAACTTCAAGTACTATATTGAACATGTAGGGAGAGAGTAGCCTTGTCTAGTTTCTGATTTTAATGGGATTGCTTTGAGTTTCTCCCCATTTATGATGTTGGTTATTCCATTGGTGTATATTGTGTTTATTCAATTTCTTTATGCACATTAAATTTTTGATCTCTCCAATACTTTTAAGGTGAATGGCTGTTATATCTTGTTAAAGCATTTTTCTGTATCTAATGAGATTATCATGTGGCATTTTTCTTTGAGTTTGTTTATATATTGGATTATATTGATGGATTTCTGTATGTTAAACTATCCCTGCATCCCTGGGATGAAGCCTACTTGGTCATGGTGGATGGTCGCTTTGATGTGTCCTTGGATTTGGTTTGCAAGAATTTTTTGATTATTTTTACATCAATATTCATAAGGGAAATTGTTCTAAAGTACTGTTTCTTTGTTTTGTGTGTGTGTGTGTGTGTGTGTGTGTGTGTGTGTGTGTGTGTGTTTTGTAGAAAGTTTAAGGAGTATTGGTATTAGATCTTTTTTGAAGGTCTGATAGAATTCTGTACTAAAACCATCTGGTCCTAGGCTCTTCTTGGTTGGGAGACTTTTAATGACTGTATTTATTTCCTTT
>JANHMN010000022.1:27548074-27577447 GCA_030674055.1 Rhabdomys pumilio | reverse complement strand
CCAAGTTCCAGACTTGAGCCAGTTTATAGATCCTGAACCTACTGAATGAAGGGAAGGTCAGGTCCTCATGAGGAAGGACTTTGCTAAAATACCTAAGAGTTTTACTGTTGGCCTTTCTTCAGTCCTTCTGTGAAGGAACATATGACCTTTTACAAGGGCAGCTGTATACTGTAGAAAAGAAAAACATACATTTCAGACTTTCCAGGATCTATTGGATAGTGGTTCATAATTGACAGATTCCTGGTGAGCCTATAAATAACTGTGACCCTTCCGCTAAAGTGGTTTGTGGAGGTCAGATGTTTAATGGAGTTTTGACTGAAGGGGGTCCCTGCATCATTCTGTAGTTATTCTTCATCTCAGAATGTATAATTGGTACAGATATTCTGAGAACTGGGAGAATACCCACATTGATTCCCTGACTTGTGGAGGAAGGGCTGTTGTGGTTGTGAAGGTCAAATGGAATCTATTGGACTAGCATGTGACTAGGAAAATAGTGAATCAGGGACAATTATCACAGCCCAGAAGGAATTGCAGAAATTAGTGCCAGCATTAAGCACTTGAAAGATGCTGGGGTAGTGGTTTCCTTCCACCACATCTCTTTAGTCTCCTAACTGGCCAGTGCAGAAGACAGATATTTCTTAGAGAATGATGGCTGACTATAAAAAGGTAACAGTAGTGACAGTGATTGCAGCTGCTGTACCAGATATTGTCTCTACTTGAGGAGTTTAACACAGGTACTGGTACATGTTGTGCATCTAGTTATCTATCAAATGTCTTTTCTAAAGTACATGTACATAAGGAACTTCAGAAACAAGTTGCTTTCAGTTGTAAAGGCTAAGAGTATACATTTACAGTTCTGCCTCAGTATATATTAAATATCCATCCTTATTTCATAACTTAGAAGGGATATTTCTCCCACAAATATCACCTTAGGCAACTATATTGATGATGTTATGCTGACGGGAACAGGTGTGCAAAAGGTAGCAACCACTTTGGACTTGTTGGTAACAGATATGCACATCAGAGAATGGAAAATCAATCCAATCAAAATTCAAGGGCCTTCTACCTTTCTCAGTGAAGGTTTAGGAAGTCCATTACTATGGAGTATACAGACATATTCCTTCTAAGGTGAAGGATAAGTTGTTGTACCTAGCCCACTCTAACCACCAAGAAAGAAGCACAACATTTAGTGAGCCTGTCTGAATTCTAAAGACAGCACATTCCTCATTTGAATGTGCTACTCTGGCCCATATATCAAGTGACTCAGACAGCTGCTGGCTTTGTGTAAGGCTAGCACAGGAGAAGGTGCCTTAATGCAGACAAGGTAGATTTACTACATGAACCATATGACACAACAGACTCAATTATATTTAAGGTGTCATTTGCAGATAGGGATGTCATTTGGAGCCTTTGGAGGGCCTATATAGGAGAATCACCAAAGGCACCTTTGGGATTTTGGAGCAAGACTCAAACATCATCTGCAGACATCTCTTCTCTCTTTGAGAGATACTTCTTGGCCTATTAATGGTCTTACTGGAATCTGAACACTGAACAATGGACCACCGAGTTACCATGCAAAATGAGCTTCCCATTATGAAACTTAAAGACACCAAGCCATGTGCACAGTAGCAATCTATTACTAAATGGAAATGAAATATAAGATCAGGCCTGTGGAGGTCCTGAAGGCATAGGCAGGTTTCATGAAGAAGTTTTCCAAATGCCCAAAGTTTCTTCTCCTCTTACAATGCTGCTTATTCCCTAGTATGCAACTGTAGCCTCATTGGGTGTGCTCCATCCATATCAGCTGACTAAGGAAGAGAAGAGTAGGGCCTGGTTTACTGATAGTTCTATAGGTTATGCAGGCACAATGCATGGGTTGACAGCTGCAGTATTACAGCCTGCTTTCTGGGAGCACCGAGGCCCCAGCAAAGGGAAATCATCAGTGGACCAAACATCAGGCAGTACACATGGTCATATGTTTTGTTTGGAAGGAGGAATGGCTAGATGTGTGACTGTTTACTGGTTCATAGGCTGCAGCCAATGGAATGGCTGGATGGAAGTGACTGGAAAGACAATGGTTGAAAACTTTCTGAGAAAGACATATTGGGAAGAAGTATGAGGAAAGATCTCTTCAAAGGTGTAAAGAATGTGAATAAAGATACTCATATTCCATGTAAATGCCCATCAAAAGGTAATTTCAGTTGGGAAGGAGTTCAATAATCATGTAGATAAAAAAGACCCATTTTCTGAAGAGTTAGCTTCTTTCCCCTGATGTCTTTGTCATTATCCATCAATCCCATAAAAAATGAGGCCATGGTGGCAGAGATGGAGGATACATATGAACTTGAAAAGATAGACTTCCACTCACAAAAGCTGACCTGGACACAACTGCTGCTGAGTACCAGATCTGCCAACAGTAAAAACCAACACTGAGCCACCCACCCACCCACCAGATATGGCACCATTCCCCAGGATGAGCAGCCAGCAAACTGGTGGCAGGTTGACTACAATGAACAACTTCCTCAAGAGAAGGAAGAGTGATTTGTACCCTGATAATTATCCTGGAGTAGATATTTATTCTACATATGGATTTGCCTCTTCTGCACCTAATATTTTTTTTTTTGCCAAAACCATCATCTGTGCCCTTCCAGAATGCCTTAAGAAACATCATAATATCCTACATGGTATTTCCTGGGACCCAAGAAGTTACTTCATAGCCAGAGAAGTGCAACAGCGGGCCTTAGTATGTGCTCACTGGTCTTAGTATGTTCCACAGCATCCTGAAGCAGCTGACCTGGTAAAATAATGGAATGGTATTTTGAACACACAATTAACACAGATTAGGTAGCAGTAGTAGCCTAGAGGGATGGGTCAAGATTTTCTAGAAAGTGGTATATGCTTTGGATAGGATCAAATATATAGAACTATTCCCTCCTATACCCAGGATGCACAGGGAAAGAAATCAAGGGGTGGCAAAGGGAATATTCTCACACGATATCACCCGTAGTGACCCACCAGAAAAAGGTTTGCTTACTATTCCCACAACCTCAAGTTATGCTGACCTAAAAGGTTTTGTTTCAGAGGGGGAAGTGTACCTGCCAGGAGACACAACACGTATTCCATTGAACTGTAAACTCAGACTATCCTGTGTCCACTTTGGTTTCTGAGGCTCTTAACCCCCTAAGCTTAAGTAAGGAAAAGCAGTGTTAGGATGGCGATAGATTGATATTAAAATGGAGAAACTGAAATGCTTCTCCACAATGAAGGTAAAAAAGATTATGTCTAGCATACAGAAGCTCCTTTAGGGTGTCTCTTGGTGTTACCATACCTGTGTCCAAGGAAAAATTTCAACAGCTTGATTTAGGCAGGCTGACAAAGGACACAGACCCATCAGGAAGAAAGGAATGTGTGTCAGTTCTCTAGGCAAAGAGCCTAGAACTTCTGAGGTCTTGCTGAATGTGCTGAATGGAAATATAGAAAGTATAGTAGATGAAGATAGTTATAAATACTAGCTAGTGTCATGTGACCAGTTGAAGAAACACAGATTATAATTGATGTTTCTCTAATATTTTCTTAAGAATGTTTTTTTGCAGGTATTTCTGTTTTTTTTTTCTCAGTTGTTCTTAGCATGCACTATAACACCGATTAAGAGATATTGTGGTTATTATATTTAAAAATTTGAAACACTAAAAGAATGTTACTCAAGGAACATTGCCCCCTATTCTAAACTTTAGCATGTGTTTGCATTTGTATGAAGCATTGCTATAGCATGTCAGTCCTAATTATGACCTATTTAAGTAAATGATATGTTTATGTTTGTGAATGGATGCCGTTAGGTCTCCACTTGCACTGCGCTTCCTGGGAAAGTTGGCCCACAACTGGAACAAAGCCAGGGGTTGTGGTGGCGGTGGTGGTGGAGGTGGTGCCCCTGCAGAGGTGGCGGCTGCAGAGGCAGTGGTGGTGGTGGTGGTGGTGGTGGTGGTGGTGGTGGTGGTGGTCATAAAATGGGGGTAATCTGGGAGGAGGAATCAGGAAGCAGAATAGCCTGGGGTGACAGAGACCTCAGGCAATGGGTGAGAGTTGAGAGAAACAGACTTCATTGGAGGCAGGCTTCATTGAGAATCTCATTTTAATTTTGGACACGGAGGGGAGGGGGAACCAATGCTATTAAAACCTTTGGGGAGTTGGTAGAGGTTTTCAGGTAAGTGTACTTATTGGCAGGGCTAAGTGGTTTATGTTTTGAATAGAATCAAATACATCGTAATATCTCTTCTATACCCAGGATCCACAGGTCTGCCAATCAAGGGGTGATAAACGGAATAGTCCCACTCACTATCACTCTAGTGACTCACTAGAAAAATTTTTGCTTCCTATTCCCACAGCTTTAAGTTCTGTTGACCCTGACAATATAAGAAGTTGAGTTTAACTTGGCTGAACTTGACCATGACAGTATAAGCAGAGGTTACGTTTAACTTGGCTGTGACTATGTGACCTCTTCTGGTGTGGGCAAAGGTAGGGAGCAATGCATGATTGTGTGTGCCAGGACATAATGGTCTGAGGCAGAAGAAGCAGTGGTCCAAACTCCTACTGATCTCAAGACAAGATTTCTGGGGTTGGACATGACTCAACCCTACTCCTACTCCAGACCAGCTCTTTTTAGTTCCCCAGTACCTCAGCTCCACAAGGGCAAAAGGTATATCATGGGAGGCATAGTCATGACCTGGTTATTAGTTTCATTTGGAAATTAACCATGACATAAGGAACTAAGATTTTTTTGTCAAATTGATAAGAGGCAAACTCATGATGACGATTCTTGGCTGTCAGCCTCACTACATCTAGAATCTACTAAAACCTAAAAAGTCTGGATACACCTGTGAGGAATTTTTCTTAATTAAATCATACAACATGAACAAACTCACCTTTAATCAGGGATACATCCACTGGTGGCATCTTATGTAGAGGACATGGAAGAAGATAATTTTGTATTTTGCCTGTTGCCCATACCATTGCTAGAAAGGGCATTCCTTCATTGGCAGTAGATCCTACTTTGTCAGGACTTTGGCATAAGCTCAAGTCAGTTGGGACACCCACCCTTGTGGACTGAACAATTTCTGCATCCCTGGACTTTCCATTGGTAAACAGCCATTGTTGGAGCAGCTGGACTATAGTCTGTATGACATTTTAATTAATCATTAACCTTCCTCATATAAATGTGTGTTTATAGCATATAAGCATATATATGTATATATATATATATAATATATATGTTATATATACATATATTATATATATGTTGTATATATTTATAATTATGAATACACATGTGTTTTCTTTCATTTGGAAATTTGGATTTGTGATGACTTAATATATATATTCAAGATAGATAGATAGATAGATAGATAGATAGATAGATAGATAGACAGACAGACAGTCATTCTGTCAGTTCTAGTCAACCTTGTCTAAAACAGCATGGAGGAGGAGCCTGGATTGGAGGTGTAGCATGTTTATGTTTACAGAGTCCTCTAAAGTTGCCTGGTTCTAATTACTTTTTTTTATGGTAGGTGTTTACATAGGCAAAACCAGTTCTGGATTTTGGACCTATGAGGAATGCATATGGCATAACCTGACAAAGATCATCTATGCAGAACTTAATGATGGTAATTTTTCTGGATGTCTTCATCTTCATCATTTTACTTACATCAAACTTAATTTAGTATTTCTGATGTGTCTTTGATAAGAGCTCACTGTTTCTAATCTATGGTGTGACTTGATTTCTTCCTTCAGAACACCAAGGACTCACAGTGATAGATTTGGTTTTAACAAATCATTTTTTAGTTATCCTCACCTCTTTGGGTCTTTATGTAAGTAGTGATCTTCGTTATCCAACCACTTCACAGATAAAGGTATGAAAATCGCTCTGTATTTCCTTGTTATCTCTTAATATTGTCTGTGGTATACAAAAAAATATTTTTCAGTTGAGTGATGAGTAATTGTCAAGAGCCATCTAGGATAGGCTAAGGCTAGCAGATAGCTTTCCTGCAGGTGGTCCATCGTTTACAGAGTGGTCAGTGGAGGGTGAGCTCTAGGAAGCAAGGTTCCAAGTGATCTCAGGATTGCTTCTTGCAGCTGATATGCTTTCCCTCACGTTATTAAATTAATATACTAACCCCTGTGATAGGGTAACTGAAAATTATTCCACCAAGAAGCGAGTAGAAGTGAAGTTGGGACTGTTTATCCAGGCCTAGCTACAGAGAATAGAAAGTCTCCTCAGGCAGAAAGACATATAAGAAAGTAAAAACTAACATAATGCTGGGATGAAGAGAAGGAAAACGTACATATAGATGGAGCTATATGTATACAATTAAGTTCCATGAGAAGACTAAACAAGCAGCTACTTAAATGTTTGGCCACATATTTGCTGGAACACAAAAGAAAACAAACTCTTTATTTTGAGGCTCAATTAAAATACAAAATTTATTATGACTCTTAAAGGTACTACATTTTTAACTTTTCTTCTTCCTCCTCCTCCTCCTCTTCCTCCTCCTCTTTGTCTTCCTCCTGTTCTTCTCTTCTTCTCCTCCTCCTCTTCCTCCTCCTCCTCCTCTTCTTTTCTTCTCCTCCTCCTCTTCCTCCTCCCCCTCCCTCTCTCCCCTTCCCTCTTTTCCCTCCCACCTCCTCCTCCTCCTCCTGCTCCTCCTCCTCTTCTTCTCCTTCTTCTTCTTCTTCTTCTAACTCTTCTTCTTCTTCTTCCTCTTCCTCTTCCTCTTCCTCTTCCTCTTCCTCTTCCTCTTCTAATTCTTCCTACAGGTTTTAAGAGCAGAGTTTTGTGGATTTGAAAAGGTAAGGCTTTTGATTTCCTAATATTGGTTTAGAAGATACCTATTCACTTGGTAACTTGCAAAGCAATGATTCACAATCTAGATTTTTCTTGCTACGATAAAATTATTTTTAGTTTAAACTGAAAGCTTTTCTCTATAGCTATCAGGCCCTCCTCATTTCAGTAGCCACAATTTCCTACTGGTTGGTTCTCTCTGGGCTTCCTGAGACTGCTATGGAGATTGCTCACATTCAGGAGATGTAGTTCAATGGTAGAGCCTTTGCCTTGCATGTTCAGTCTCTGGGTTCAATTCCAAGCAACAACAATATATTCAATGTACACAAACATTTACTTGCTGTTCTAGTAAAACATGGTAATTAGAGCATGGTAATTATTTCCCCAAACATTAAACAATAGAATACAAACCAAACTAATGAGAACATGGCTCATGGCATGGTGGAGCAGTAGAGGATAGGCAAGAAGAGGAACCTGCAGAGAAAAAGCTTATCCTCATGACTCTAAGAACTACCAATCCTGTGACTCTGGGTCAGAACATCCTTGGCCTGAGGTCAGCCTCACATAAGTGAAATCATTCCTAAGCCTGTTCCAGTTTGAATTCATAGAGAAAAATGCAGGAATAATCTAAACAGAAGAAAGAGGCATAGCTTAGTTTAAGGCCCAGTAATGGTTCTATATTAAAGTTGCCCAGACTAATAATGATAATTATGGTATTCTACCAACCGGAAGGCTTTTAAGAAAATGCAAAAGTTTTATTTTAACTGGATTTTAGTAATGATATAGCATGATTCAAATAAGTAATGGGGAATTCACTATTGAAATGTCTTTTTCTTTGCTTAGCAGTTTTATCAAGGTAAAATTCACGTGGTATAAACTTTCTGTTTTTAATGTGTTCATCCCTATGATATTTTGTGTATTTGTAGTGTTGTGTAATCACTGCCAGAATCAATTTAAGGACATTAAAAGGTTTTCATGAATAAGTAATTGTGGGACTAACATTATTGTGCATTGATTGTATAAAGTTTATCTTTGTATTATGCAAATGCTGATTTCTATGCCCCCATGTCTGGTTGTAATTGGGACATCATATTGTAGTGCTTATTCTAAGTATCTCTTGTCTCAATGTTGTGTAAGCATTTGTCTTAGTTAGGGTTTTATTGAGGTGAAGAGACATTATGACTAAGACAACTCTTCTCAGGGACAACATTTAATTGGGGTGGACTCACAATTTCAGAGGGTCAGTCCAATATCATCATGATAGAAAATATGACAGCATCAAGGCAGACATGTGCTAGAGAAGGAGCTGAGAGTTTTACATCTTGATCTAAAGGCAGCAGGAGAACTCTCAAGCAGGAAGGAGGAGAGTCTCAAAGCTCATGCAAACAGTGACACCTTCCTTCAACAAGGTCATACCAACTCCCAACAAGGCCACACCTCCTAAGACTACTACTTCCTGGGCCTAGAATGGTCAAACCACCACAACATTGCTCCCCATTTATTCTCTGGTTTGTCAAAAGCTGATCAGCCAATGACTGAGCAGGGTAGCGAATAGGATTGGACTTCCAACCAGCCAGGGGAGTCGTTGACAGAGAGGAAGTGAGAATTCATCCATGAGAAGAGGGTCCAGGAGACATCCTAAGAAAACAGCTGGAGCACAGAAAGCCATAAAATGCAAGTATCTTGTGGTTTGGTCTGGGAAGTAGGCAGATTAGTTTAGGGGATTAAAATAAATCAATAATGCTGAGTTGTGCCATAAAAATGTTAAATAATTAAAATAGTTCTACTTCAGTCATTTGGGAGCTAGCTGGGTTAAGTGAAAACTGCAACGTTATAGAGTATGATGAATCTCAGTCGGGGGTTTCTGCCACACCTTTAATCATTCAGTTTCTGGATAAAAAACATAAAAACTTTTATTACTGTAATAAGCCTTAATCAGCACTAGAGCTGGGCAGATATCTACTCTCTGTGCTATGTTTCCCTTGATAATGCCATTTTATAATTTGCCATGTTCCATCTGGGAACTCTTAGCTCTTAACACCAATTAGCTAACTCTCATGACCGTATTTTTTTTTTTCGGCTCACCTACCCCATGATGGCTTCCTCCTCTCTCCACCTTCTTGTCACTCTCCCTCATGGTTCTCATTAGACGCCAAGCCTAGGAACACCAAATACTGCGTAACTCAGGTCTGCTCAGCTATAGGCTGTAGACATATTTATTCAGCAATCATGGGTATCTTGGTATGGGTGACAAGGCCATGTACCATCACTTGCATCTGCGAGTGCATAATTTTTGTCTGTGGGGGCAGGCAGGCCTTGGGGGGTCAATAAGTAGCATTACAATACTTAGCAAAAGACTGAGCTACAAACAATTTTTCTTTTTTATTTATTGGATACTTTATTTACATTTCAGATGTCATCCCCTTTCCCCAAATCCCCTCCCTAGAAAACCCCTATCCCATGCCCCCTTTTCCTTATGCTTTTATACAATTTTTTAAAAATGTTAATCAAAGGCTTTATAAGTTTGGTAATGCTCAGTCAGAAGTGTAACCCAATACCCAACCTAGATATATCAACTATCTTTGACTGGTGGAGACATGTGAACATCTGCATTCATGTCTTCCCCATCTCTTTCTCTCTCTCTCATCACCTACCTTCTCCTCTCCTTCTTCTCTTCCTCTCCTTACTCCTTCTCTTCCTCTCAGTACTCCTCCAACCTTAGCTCCTCCTACGTATCACCCTTCCTGTTAAAATAAAACTTTTCTCTCAAAATACAATTAGAGCATAATTATGCCAATTTGTACCAGTGAGGTACAAGATAGTCCTAATACCCAGTCCATCATTTTGTTGACTAACCAAAACCTCTGTCATCTCTCCTAACTAAAACACTTAGTTCTGAACCTAGATTTTTTTCCTTGGCTTTAGAATGAATGTCAGCTGAAAACCATCCACTCAAATCTTTTCTCCAAAGTAAATAGCCAGGATTAGCTATGAGTCTATAAGTTTTCAACCCCGTCAGAAATTCAGAATGACTGAGTTAACTGAAATTATGGGAAGCACAAAGCATAGCTTCTAAAACTTAGCCAATTTATAGAGACCACTAAACACCTGGACAGTCCCTATACTACAAAACATTGGAGCATTCAATCTTCAGCCTTCTGGCCCAGGATCATCTGACATACCAAGTGATGCAGAATTATTAAGGGCTGATTGCTCTGTCTAGGCAGATATAATCAGTTGACTATTCTGCAAGTGTGTCCTTTTCTGGACAGTAATTTGTCTTTAGATGGATAGAGCAATTCTTGTCCAGTGGCTGTCTCACCACAACTGGAGTAACTCCAAAGATGCTCAATTTCTTCTTAGAATCCAAGACAGGAAGCTTTCAGGAGCAGACAGGTCTCTAATCAAAATGAACATTAATACAGAAATATTTGTAAAGTCAATTCTGTGGACTTCTGACATTTTGAAAACCAACTATCCATGTAAGGCAGTCTGAACTGTTGTCTGTTAACATCTCTCTGCTATTTCTAAATAAAATATAGAAAACACCCTAACAATAAACTCAAAGCCATGAATTTGCTAAAGGCCCTTAACTCACAGGCTAACCATCCCAAATCAGTTAAAAAAGTTAAACAAGTACTAGGTCTAATCCTTGTATTCCTAAATGTGTTATACAGGCACAATGCCTATGACAGTAACAATATTCATCTCACTTTTATATCAATAAGAATCTCATACCAATGAAAACCTTAAATTTGAAATTGAAGTAAATTTTGTACAATTTAAGAAATTATAACTTCATCTTGAGAATAATTATACAGATTTCTACCAATAGGTTATGGCTATGAAATAAATCCTAGCTAATCCTCCCTGTTCCAGTAAAACCACTATTTTCCCTAGAAAGACAGCCCAATATTAACCACCTTAGTCCTCAAGCCCAGGGAATAGGGGCGCTGACTCTTCATTAACTTCTTCAAGCTGATTACGGGCATTGAGATATTAGAAGAGGGGTTGGGGTGGGGGAGACTAAATTGATAAGCCTCTGACACTGGGTCTTCACTGCTTCTAGATGAAATTCCAGGACATCAGAGGTTTGAGCAGGTCTGCTCAGCTTGCTTGATGAGTAGATACAGCAAGGCTGTGTATTCTGCAATATACAATTCTCAAAACAAATTTTAGTATCAAGCTAATTTTTTTATTTTTATTTTTTTTCATACTTTGCTTTCTTTTTTATTTAATTTTTAAAAATTTTTGTAAATTGGGTATTATATTTACATTTCAGATTTTATCCCCTTACCCCACTTCCTCCTACCACCCAGAAACCTCCTATCCCATCCCCCTCCTCATGCTTCTATGAGGCTGTGCCCCCACCTACCCCAGACCCCCACTATCCCCTCCCCACCCTCTCATACCCCCCCACTCTGTGTTCATTTTTCATGGGACCAAAATCTCCTTTCCCATCTATGCCTGACAAGGCCATCCTCCCCTCCATATACAGCTGGAGTCATGGGTCCCTCCCTATGTGCTCCCAGGCTGGTGGTTTAGACCCTGGGGAACTCTGGTTGGTTGGTGTTGTTGTATTCCTCATGGGGTCATAACCCCTTTCTGCTCCTTCAGTCTTTTCTCTAACTTCTCCATTGGGAAACCCTTGATCATATCAGTAGTTAGCTGTGAGCCTTGTCCTCTGGATGTGTCAGTCTCAGGCAGACCTCTAAGGAGACAGCTATATCATGCTCTTGACAGCATGCACATCCAGCCATCCACATCAGTGTCTACCTTAGGTGACTGTACATGGGATGAATACCAGGTGGAATGGTCTCCAGATGTCCCTTCCTTCAGTTGCAGTCCTATGTTTTGGTTCCATATTTGCTCCCTTGAGTAATTTTGTCACGTGTTCTAAGTAGAACTGAGGCATTGCACTTGGTCTTCCTTCTTCATGAGCTTCATGTGGTCTGTGAGTTGAGTCTTCGCTATGCTAAGCTTTGGGGCTAACATCTGCTTATAAGTGAGTAAATACCATGTGTGTTCTTTTGTGATTGGGTTAACTCACTCAGGATGATAATTTTTAGTTCCATCCATTTACCTAAAAATTTCTTGAATTCATTATTTTTAATAGCTGAGTAATACTCCATTGTGTAAATGTACCACATTTTTTGTATCCATTCCTCTGTTGAGGGACATCTTGGTTCTTTCCAGCTTCTGGCTATTATAAATAAGACTGCTATGAACATAGTGGAGCATATGTCCTTGTTATAAGTTGGGGCATCTTCTGGGTATATGCTCAGGAGTGGTATAGCTGGATCCTCAGGTAATGCTATGTCCAGTTTTCTGAGGAACCGCCAGAATGATTTCCAGAGTGATTATACCAGCTTGCAATCTCACCAACAATGGAGGAGTGTTCCTCTTTCTCTGCATCTTTGCCAGCATCTACTATCACCTGAGTTTTTAATCTTAGCCATTCTGAATGGTGTGAGCTGGTATCTCAGGGTTCTTTTGATTTGCATTTTCCTGATGACTAAGGATGTTGAGCATTTCTTTAGTTGCTTCTCAGCCACTCAAGTTTCCTCTGTTGAGAATTCTTTGTTTAGCTCTGTACTCCATTTTTAATAGGGTTATTTGTTTGTCTGGAGTATAATTTCTTGAGCTCTTTGTATATCTTCGATATTGGACCTCTATTGGATGTAGGATTGGTTAAGATCTTTTCCCAATCTGTTGGTTGCCGTTTTGTCTTATTGACAATGTCCTTTGCCTTGCAGAAGCTTTGCAATTTTATGAGGTCCCATTTGTCAGTTCTTGATCTTAGAGTATAAGCCATTGGTGGTCTGTTAAGAAACTTTCCCCCCTGTGCCTAGGTATTCGAGGGTCTTCCCCACCTTCTCTTCTATTAGTTTCAGTGTATCTGGTTTTAAGTGAAGGTCTTTTATCCACTTGGATTTGAGCTTTTTACAAGGAGATAAGCATGGATCGATTTGCATTTTTCTACATGTTGACCTCCAATTGAACCAGCACCATTTGCTAAAAATGCTGTCCTTTTTCCACTGGATGATTTTAGTTCCTTTGTCAAAGATCAAGTGACCATAGGAATGTGGGCTTATTTCTGGGTCTTCAATTCTATTCCATTGATCTTCCTGCCTGAATCTGTACCAATACCATGCAGTTTTTATTACTATTGCCCTGTAGTACAGTTTGAGGTCAGGGATGGTGATTCCCCCAGAAGTTCTTTTATTGTTGAGAATAGTTCTTGCTATCCTGGGGTTTTGTTATTCCAAATGAATTTGAAAATTGCTCTTTCTATCTCTATGAAGAATTGATTTGGAATTTTATGGGGACTGCATTGAATCTATAGATTGCTTTTGGCAAGATGGCCATTTTTACTAAATTAATCCTGTCAATTGAGGAGTATGGGAGATCTTTCCATCTTCTGAGATCTTCTTCTATTTTTTTCTTCAGAGACTTGAAGTTCTTGTCATACAGATCTTTCACTTGATTTGTTAGGTTCACTCCAAGATGTTTTATATTGTTTGTAACTATTGTGAAGGGTGTCATTTCCCTAATTTCTTTCTCAACCTGTTTATCTTTTGAGTATAGGAAGGCTACTGATTTGTTTGAGTTGATTTTATATGCAGCCACTTTACTGAAGTTGTTTATCAGGTTTAGGAGTTCTCTGGTGGAAATTTTAGGGTCACTTAACTATACTATCCTATAATCTGCAAATAGTGAAACTTTGACTTCTTCCTTTCCTATTTGTATCCCTTTGACTTCCTTTTGTTGTCTAATTGCTCTAGCTAGGACTTCGAGTACTATATTGAATAGGTAGGGTGAGAGTGGGCAGCCTTGTCTAGTCCCTGATCTTAGTGGGATTGTCTCCAGTTTCTCTCCATTTAGTTTGATGTTGGCTACTGGCTTGCTGTATATTGCTTTTACTATGTTTAGGTATGGGCCTTGAATTCCTGATCTTTCCAAGACTTTTAACATGAAAGTTATTGAATTTTGTCAAATGCTTTCTCAGCATCTAGTGAGATGATCTTGTGGTTTTTTTCTTTGCGTTTATTTATGTAATGGATTACATTGATGGATTTCTGGATATTGAACCATTCCTGCATTCCTGCGATAAAGCCTACTTGGTCATGATGGATGATTGTTTTGATGTGTTCTTGGATTTGGTTTGCGAGAATTTTATTAAGTATTTTTGCATCAATGTTCATAAGAGATTGGTCTGTAGTTCTCTTTCTTTGTTGGGTTTTTGTGAGGCTTAGGTATGAGTGTAATTGTAGCATCATAGAACAAATTGGTTTTGTTCCTTGTGTTTGTATTCTGTGGAATAGTTTGAAGAGAATTGGTATTAGGTCTTCCTGGAAGGTCTGATAGAATTCTGCACTAAAACCATCTGGCCCAGCACTTTTTTTTTGGTGGGGAGATTTTTAATGACTGCTTCTATTTCTTTAGGGGTTATGGGACTGTTTAGATGGTTTCTCTGCTCCTCGTTTAACTTTGATACTTGGTATCTATCTAGAAAATTGTCCATTTCATCCAGATTTTCCAATTTTGTTGAGTATAGGCCTTTGTAGTAGGATCTGATGTTTTTGTTAATTTCCTCTGTTTCTGTTGTTATGTCTCCCTTTTCAGTTCTGATTTTATTAATTTGGATACTGTCTCTGCGCCCTTTGGTTAGTCTGGCTAAGGGTTTGTATATCTTTTTGATTTTCCCAAAGAACCAGCTCCTGGTTTTGTTAACATTTTGTATACTTCTTTGTGTTTCAACTTGGTTGATATCAGCCCTGAGTTTCATTATTTCCTGTCGTCTACTTCTCTTGGGTATATTAGCTTCTTATTGTTCTAATGCTTTCAGGTGTGCTGTGAAGTTGTTAGTGTATGCTCTCTCCAGTTTCGTTTTGTGGGCACTTAGAGCTATGAGTTTTTCTCTTAGTACTGCCTTCATGGAGTCCAACAAGTTTTGATATGATGTGTCCTCATTTTCATTAAATTCTCAAAAGTCTTTAATTTCTTTTTTTATTTCTTCCTTGACCAAGTTATCATTGAGTAGAGCATTGTTCAGTTTCCACGTGAATGAGGGCTTTCCATTGTTTTTGTCCATATCAAAGACGAGTCTTAGTCCATGGTGATCTGATAGGGTGCAAGGGATTGTTTCAATCTTTTTGTTTCTGTTGATGTCTGTTTTGTGATCAATTATATGGTCTATTTTGGAGAAGGTACCATGAGGTGCTGAAAAAAAGGTATATTCTTTTGTTTTAGGAGGAAATGTTCTATAGATGTCAGTTGAGTCCAATTGGTTCATAACTTCTGTTAGTTTCATTGTGTCTTTGTTTAGTTTCTCTTTTCATGATCTGTCCATAGCTGAGAGTGGTATGTTAAAATCTCCCACTATTATTGTTTGAGGTGCAATGTATGCGTTAAGCTTTAGTAAAGTTTCTTTTATGTATGTGGGTGCCCTTGCATTTGGAGCATAGATGTTCAGAATTGTGAGTTCTTCATGGTACATTTTTCCTTTGAAAGATATGAAGTGTCCTTCCTTATCTTTTTTGGTTACTTTTGATTGAAAGTCAGTTTTATTTGATATTAGAATGGCTACTCCAGCTTGTTTCTTGGGACCATTTGCTTGGAAGTTTGTTTTCCAACCTTTTACTCTGAGGTAGTGTCTTTCTTTTTCACAAAGGTGCGTCATTTGGGATTAACAGCCCTTTTTGAAGCTGTTTTAGAAGCACATCTAACAGCATCAGTTTGAGGCAGAGTCTAATAGGAAGATGGAGCCACAGGTCACAGACTCTCAACATCCTTAATGCTGAATCCAGTCAGGGCTATAAACATAAAAATTTTAAAGATAATATATATATTTATACTACTATAATGTATGAAAAGTGCATAGATCAGTTAAAGATGATTCCCCTCCCCAGGTTTGAGCTGGTGAAAGACAACTTTCTTTATGAGGTAGTTTGAACGTATAACCAAAGTGTAATATAAATCTCAATTCAAGCTACATGAAAGGATCACATTATGAATCTTGAGAACTCTGTACAAACAAGATCCTTTCACTATGCATAGGTGAAGTTCTGGCTAGAGACAGTTTATGTCTCAGTCAGTTCAGGGCTGTTTCCACGTAGAGAGATCAGCAAATCATGTTACCTGTCTTGTTTGCTCTTCTTGATTTCTTTCTTACTATCTGAAGCTAAGTTCTACAGTGGGTTTTCCTCTATTAACTCTGATACTTTCATTTTTTCTTTCCTGTTCACATACATACAGAGCCTCTCTCTCATCATAGGTTTCCTTCAGTCTAGCAATTTGAAGTAATTCAAAGTATAGACTGCTCCAATTTAGCAGGCCCCTTTTTATTTAGATCTGCTCCATTTTGACTTCTGTCACAGACAATTTGTAATACCATCAGGACCATCAAACTCATAACAACCTTCATTTTGATAATTAAAAAAAAAAATAAGCCTTTCCACCCCTCACTTGGTCCTTTTGGCTGGGGCAGACACCTAGCTGGTCTGCTCCCTTGAAGACACCATATCGTGAGACATCCTAGAGCACTTAGAGCAATGGGTAAGAACCCACTTCCACTACCCTATGCCCCAGAGGTACAACTGGAAGCCTGGGGCACTCAAGACCCATCAGCCACCCAAAACCTGCCCCTCCAGAATACCACTTCCTTTCTGCCCCTCCCTTCATCCTTTTAGCTGGATCAGACACCTAGCTGGTCTGCTCCTGTGAAGACAGCATATTCTGAGACATTCTAGAGGAGCCACTACACTCAAAGCAGTGAACATCTAGCTGGCCTACTCCCGTGAAGACACCATATCCTGAGCCATCCTAGAGGAACCAGAGCACTGAGAGCATCAGGATTTGAGGATCCCAGGGGTGGTCTAAGTCCCAAGAGTTCTTCCACTCAGGAGCTCAGGATCACAGGTTCACAGAGACATCTGGACCCTGAGGAGTTCTGACACAAGCAAGATAACTGAAGACAGGCTCTTGTCACAGATAGTGAGTGTAGGTAGCACTAGAGTTAACCAGATGGTGAAAGGCAAGCACAAGAACATAAGCAACAGAAACCGAAGTTACTTAGCATCATCAGAACACAGTTCTCCCACCATAGCAAGCCCTGGACACCCCATCACACTGGAAAAGCAGGATTCAGAATTAAAATCACTTCTCATGATGATGATAGAGGACTTTAGGAAGGACATAAATAACACCCTTTAAAAAGTACAGAAGAACATAGGTAAACAGGTAGAAGGCCTTAGAGAGGAAACACAAAAATCTCTTAAAGAAATGCAAGAAAACACAACCAAACAGGTGAAGGAATTAAACAAAGCCATCCAGGATCTAAAAATGGAAGTAGAAACAATAAAGAAATCTCAAAGGGAGACTACCCTGGAGATAGAAAACCTAGGAAAGAAATCAGGAGTCATTGATGCTAGCATCACCAACAAGATATAAGAGATAGAAGAAACAATCTCATGTGCAGAAGATACCATGAAAAACACTGACACAACTGTCAAAGAAAACGCAAAAAGCTCCTAACCCAAAACATCCAGAAAATCTAGGACACAATGAGAAGGCCAAACCTAAGGATAATAGGTAAGATGAGGGTAAAGATTTCCAACTTAAAGGACCAGTAAATATCTTCAACAAAATTATCAGGAAAACCTCCCTAACCTAACGAAAGAGATGTCCACAAACATACAAGAAGCCTACAGAACTCCAAATAGACTAGACCAGAAAAGAAATACCTCCCATCACATAATATTCAAAACATCAAATACACAAAACAAAGAAAAAATACTAAAAGCAGCAAGGGGAAAAGGTAAAGTAACATATAAAGGCAGACCTATAAGAATTACACCATACTTCCCACCAGAGACTTTAAAAGCCAGAAGATCCTGGACTGATATCATACAGACCATAAGAGAGCACAAATGCCAGCCCAGACTACTATACCCAGCAAAACTCTCAATCACCATAGATGGAGAAACCAAGATATTCCATGACAAAACCAAATTTACACAATATCTTCCCACAAACCCAGCACTTCAAAGGATAATTGATGTAAAACTCCAATACAAGGAGGGAAACTACAACCTAGAAAAAGCAAGGAAGCAATCATCCAAAAACCCCAAAAGAAGATAGCTACACAAACATAATGCCACCTCTAATAACAAAATAACAGGAAGTAACAATCATTTTTCCTTAATATCTCTTAATATCAATGGACTCAGTTCTCCAATAAGAAGACATAGACTATCAGACCAGATATATCAAAAGGACCCAGAATTTGCTACATACAGAAAATGCACCTCAGTAACAAAGACGTACACTATCGCAGAGTAAAAGGATGAAAAATAATTTTCCAAGCAAATGGTCCCAAGAAACAAGCTGGAGTAACCATTCTAATATCAAATAAAACTGACTTTTAATCAAAAGTAACCAAAAAAGATAAGGAAGGACATTCGTTACTCATCAAAGGAAAAATCTACCAAGATGAATTCTCACTTCTGAACATCTATGCTCCAAATGCAAGGGTACCCACATACATAAAAGAAACTTTACTAAAGCTCAAAGCATACATTGCACCTCATACAATAATAGTGGGAGATTTCAACACACCACACTCAACAATGGACAGATCATGGAGACAGAAACTGAACATAGACACAAAGAAATTAACAGAAGTTATGAATCAAATGGATTTAGCTAATTTATGTAGAACATTTCCTCCTAAAATGAAAGAATATACCTTTTTCTCAGCACCTCATGGTACCTTCTCCAAAATAGACCACATAATTGCTCACTAACCAGGCCACAACAGATACAAAATGATTGAAATTATCCCTTGCATCCTATCAGATCACCACGAACTTATGCTGGTCTTTAATAATGACAAAAACAATGGAAAGCCCACATACATGTGGAAACTGAAAAACGCTCTACTCAATGATAACTTGGTCAAGGAAGAAATGAAGAAAGAAATTAAAGACTTTTTAGAATTTAATGAAAATGAGGACACAAAAAGAAACTGGAGAGAGCAAACATTAACAACTTTACAACACACCTGAAAGCTCTAGAATAAAAAGAAGCAAATACACCCAAGAGGAGTAGACAGCAGTAAATAATCAAACTCTGGGCTGAAATCAACCAAGTAGAAACAGAAAGAACTATACAAAATATCAACAAAACCAGGACCTGGTTCTTTGGGAAAATCAACAAGATAGATGATCACTTAGCCAGACTAACCAAAGGACACAGAGCCAGTATCCAAATTAATAAAATTAGAACTGAAAAAGGAGACATAACAAAAGAAACTGAGGAAATTAAAAAAAAATCAGATCTTACTACAAAGGACAATGATAAACAAAACTGGAAAAGCTGGATGAAATGGATATTTTTCTAGATATGCCAGGTACCGATGTTAAATCAGGAGCAGATAATCCATTTAAACAGTCCCATAACCCCTAAAGAAATAGCAGCACTCCTTAACAGTCCCCCTACCAAAAAAAGCCCAGGACCAGATGGTTTTGCTGCAGAATCATATCAGATATTCAAAAAAGACATAATACCAATTCTCTTTAAACTATTACACAGAATAGAAACAGAAGGAACAATACCCAATTCCTTCTATGAAGCTACAATTACACTCAGACCTAAACCTCACAAAGAGCCAACAAAGATGAAAAACTTCAGACCAATCTCCCTTATGGATATCGATGCAAAAATACTCAATAAAATTCTAGCAAACCAAATCCAAGAACAAATAAAAAAAAAATCATCCATCATGATCAAGTAGGCTTTATTCTAGGATTGCAGGGATGGTTCAATATTTGGAAATCCATCAATGTAATACACTATATAAACAAACTCAAAGAAAAAAAAATATGATCATCTCACTGAATGCTGAGAAAGCATTTGACAAAATTCAACATCTCTTCATAGTAAAAGTCTTAATAAAGCTCAGGAATTCAGGTCCACACCTAATCACAGTAAAAGCAATATACAGCAAGCCAGTAGCCAACATCAAACTAAATGGAGAGAAACTGGAAGCAATCCCACTAAGATCAGGGACTAGACAAGGCTGCCTACTCTCACCCTACCTATTCAATATAGTACTGGAAGTTCAACCCAGAGCAATTAGACAACAAAAGGAAGTCAAAGGGATACAAATAGGAAAGAAGTAAAAATTTCACTATTTGCAGATGATATGATAGTATACTTAAGTGACCCTAAAAATTCCACCAGAGAACTCCTAAGCCTGGAAGGTCAAGGGAATAGAAATGAAGATCCCAAAATGAACCCACACACCTCTGGTCACTTGATCTTTGACAAAGGAGCTAAAACCATCCAGTGGATAAAGGATAGCACTTTCAGCAAGTGATGCTGGCTCAACAGGGGGTCAGCATGTAGAAGAATGTACATTGATCCATTCTTATCCCCTCATACAAAGCTCAAGTCCAAGTGGATAAAGGACTTTCACATAAAACCAGATACACTAAAACTAATAGAAGAGAAGGTGGGGAAGATCCTCGAATACCTAGGCACAGGGGAAAAGTTCCCAAACAGAACATCAATGGCTTATGCTCTAAGATCAAGAATTGACAATTGAGATCTCTTACAATTGCAAAGCTTCTGTAATGCAAAGGACACTATCAATAGGATAAAATGACAACCAACAGATTGGGAAAAAATTTTAACCAATCCTACATCTGATAAAGAGCTAGTATCCAATATACACAAACAAATCAAGAAATTGGACTCCAGACAACCAAATGACTCTATTTAAAAATGGGGCACAGAGTTAAACAATGAATTCTCAACTGAAGAAACTCCAATGGCCGAGAAGCACCCAAAAATGCTCAATATCTTTAGCCATCAGGGAAATGCAAATCAAAACAACCCTGAGATGCCACCTCACACCAGTCAGAATGGCTAAGATCAAAAACTCAGGTGATAGTAGATGTTGGCGAGGATATGGAGAAAGAGGAACACTGTCATGCCCAACTCGACCAGCAAGCAGACACAACACAGTTGGATTCTTCTCAAAAGCCTTTATTGTAGGAACTATAAAAATACTATGGGGGACCCCGTGCAGCCGGAGGGTGCTGCTTATATAGAGGAGCAGGGGTTGCCAATGTTAGGATTGGCTAAGGCTACAATACCTTATTAGCATATGCCCACACAGGAGGGGCACACGCCAGAATTGTGCTGACGCATGTGCAGAATACTTGTTTACCAGAAAAGTCTGATGAGGCAGGCAGGTAGTCGGCGCCATCTTCAAATGTCAGCTACCGACATCTCCCCCTAATTTATTATTTAAAGAAGGGTCTGAGTCGCTAACCATCAAGAGATTGTCTCTAGGGAATACTCAATATAAGAAAACCGGACAAGAGGGTCATCGTGCTCCAGCACTGAAGTGAGTTCAATCTCCCACACGAAACCATGGCAAGCTGACTTGTATACTATAGAGGCCCCGATTAGAGTGAGACAGAGAAAAACAGAGGTCTAATCCCTTGTGCAAATTGGGAGACATTGTAATGAATTTCCACCCTTGTCGTCCTGCAATGAGTGTACTTAACATACTCATCTCTGTGTCTTTTGTCAGGGAGAGGAAGTTTTGACACAAAACCTCTATGCAATCAGACATATTTTCAAGGAATCTATCCCAGAGCATTCTAGGAACATCCTTTGCACTCTACACGTGTACTCCGTATAGAAAAACATAGGGGCAGGTGGGTACATGTAGACCAGTCCTAGTCGGTGAATAAGGGTTGATCACAACGGCAAGCAGGGCCCAAGTGATTTCAAGTCAAGTCTCAAATATGAGCAGACCCAGATGACAGGGAAGACAGCAAGTTGATCTCAAGACCCAAAGTGGCACTATTATTCTTTTAGAGAGGCCAGCCAGATGCCCAGGGAGCGACCATCCTTGATAGCAGACAATGCCTGATAAACCACTGCCTTGTGTCTAGCATGATCTTGTTTCTACCTGCAAAGTAGCCACAGACAGAAGGCACAACCAAGGAGAACCACAGCTCCCTAAAGAAATACACCCGCCCATTCCTTAAAGAAGGAGAAATCACGGGAGATGCAGTTGGTAAAATCTTCCAAGGAAATGGGATCTAAGCGGGTACCATTTAGGGTGGCAATCTGAAAGAGCAATTCTCGAGATAGTCTCTCTGCTTCCACCGTCCAGTTGCCCTTCAGGAAGTCCGATAAAAGTCGACCCTGATTGATAGACTGTGAGAAGTTAGCTTTCATAGGGGTAACACACAAGCCTTTCATGGGAGAAATGGAGGACAGTTGGACAATCCTAAATAAGTCTTCTACTTGGTCCTGAATTAAATCTACTCTTTGGGTTACCAACAGGAGTCCTGAGACTAAATGAGCGTTATGCTCCTGTTGAGTGGCTAGAGCTGTAGCTGTTTGCTCCACCACACTATTAATAGTCTCAGCAGTTTGCACTTGTTGGGTCATAGCTATAGCTGCTGTGGTGGCGGCTGCTGCCGAAGCCACTATGGCACCAATAATAGCTGCTGTAATTCCAAAGTCTCGTCTTTCTCTGAATAGAGCGAGAAGTGGGAAATTATTTGGCTCCGCATCAACTGGCATGGGAACAAATGTGGGAAGCTTTACCAACAGAGCCGTATCATTGTGCCCGTTCCAGCATTCTGCTAGATAGCATTGTATGTCACTACTGTTACAAGCTAGAGCATTACTACTCACATTATGGCTTAATAAAAAGAAGAATGGTGCCTGTACACATACAGGTGCTGGACGAAATGAATGATTGGCAAACATATTATTATAGGTGATATTAGATAGGCTAGTCGTGGTGTTAGTCTCATTTCTAACAGCAGAAATATTATATATCCAAAGTTGCTCCCCAAACAATCTAGAAAAGAGTGACAATGATGTAAAAGCTCCCTGCTCATTAGACAACACCCATTGGTACCAGGGCCAGAAATTTCTTTTACCTGAACAATTGTTTATAAATTGTACATCCTTAAGTGGGGGAGAAAATTGAAAACCAGGGATAATGTCCTTAGGACTATGCTCGTTACTCTGGAAAGGGGTAAAGGGAGGCAGAAACTGCTGATTAGCTGGGCAGGGAGGTAGCAACTTTTCTAAGTGTCTTTTCTTCCTTCAACCCAGACCTAGCAGTAAGTTAGAGCCCAGCACTTTCTGCTGAGATAGAACAAAGGCCACATTGCCTAATCCTCTGCAGTTAGGCTACAGGTGTTAATCACCCTAGCCTGCAGTCTCTTACCCTCAGAAAAAGTTTTTAGGATAGCACAAAACTATTTACTTAACCCCTTGCTGGTCTTAAGGCTGGGATAAATCTTTCTTGCCTCTTTGCTCCCTTCTTTCCTGTCCTTATCTCCCTGGGTGCACTCAGATCTCCTCTCTTTGACCTCTTCTAACACCTCCTCGGTAGTTCTGATTGCTGTTTTGCCGTCCTCACTTTCTAGACACCCACGGATAATCTTCCACATAGCGCGGACTCCGCCTTTAAGACTGCCCTGCTTCCAGATGAAGTCCAGGTCCCTCCCTAATTTTTCCCAGCATTGAATTGTGAGGTGTCCTGATACAGCAAACCAGGGGGTGATAGTGTCCACTTCCTGGAGAAAGGTGTCTAGCATTTTATTCCTAAACTTGAGGCCTTTCGCTTTAAGCATGCCTCTGAGCACTTTCACGAACCAGGCAGGCTTGTGAATTACCCATGATTTTGTTTTCTTCCCCCCCCCCCCCGACCCCCCGCAGCTTCACCTGCAGACCTTAACACGTCCGTCCGCATCTCGGGCATTCAAATAGGATCACCGCTTCCCTGTGGATTTTGTTTATCTCTTAAAAAGGCAAACACAAAGCAACATATAGGACCAATGGGCTCCCGCTGTTACTCACTTAAGTACATGAGCTTTATTACAGCACAACCACAAGTTTCTCTAGGTTGTCCACTTCAGGTCTAATCCCAGCAGATGCATTCATGCCCCTGTCGGTGACAATTTAAACAAAAACAAAGAGCACACGCCACTACAGCAAAAAGCAAAACAAAGACTCCAAGCCACAGTGGAACAAACAAGAGGAAGTGTAATTTTCAAGGACTTTAGTTTTTTTACCCCTGCTGGGGTCTTACTGTTACTACAGTTCCTAGACTGATGAGTTCTGAATCAATGTCCTCGGGTCCCTGTGCAGGACCACCAGAATGTTGCGCCCAACTCAACCAGCAAGCAGACACAACACGGTTGGATTCTTCTCAAAAGCCTTTATTGTAGGAACTATAAAAATACTACGGGGGACCCCGTGCAGCCGGAGGGTGCTGCTTATATAGAGGAGCAGGGGTTGCCAATGTTAGGATTGGCTAAGGCTACACTACCTTATTAGCATATGTCCACTCGGGAGGGGCACACACCAGAATTGTGCTGACGCACGTGCAGAATACTTGTTTACCAGAAAAGTCTGATGAGGCAGGCAGGCAGGCAGTTGGCGCCATCTTCGAATGTCGGCTACCGACAGAACACTCCTTCATTGGTGGTGGGATTGCAAGCTGGTACAACCATTCTGGAAATTAGTCTGGCTGTTTCTCAGAAAATTAGACATAGCATTACCTGAGGACCCAGCTATACCATTCTTGGGCATATACCCAGAAGATGCTCCAACATATAACAAGGTCATATGCTTCACTATGTTCATAGCAGCCTTATTCATAATAGCCAGAAGCTATATGGGTCAGGTTCTGGCAGAGCCTCTCAGGGGACATCTATACAGCTATATTAGGCTCCTGTCAGCAAGTGTTTTGGTTTTTTTTTTTTTTTTTTTTTTTTTTTTTTTTTTTTTTTTTTTTTTTTATCAGCAACAGTGTCTAGATTTGGTTTCTTCAGAAGATAGAATGGATCCCTAGGTGGGACAGTCTCTGGATGGCCTTTCCTTTATCTGGATGGCCTTTCCTTTAGACACTGCTCCACTCTTTGTCTCTGCATTTCCTTTTGACAGGAGAAATTCTGCATTATTGTTTTTAAGGTGGGTGGGTGTAAAAAAATTTATAAACAAAAATAAACAGGATACTAAAAATATAGAGATACAAGAAAAAAAGGTTGCAAAGAATGGACAGACACCTTAGAATAAAAATTACTTATAATGTCATCCTTTCAAATGGCAAAGATAAGAATTTATATTACATCTTAGCTATGCAGTCCAAACTAACATATAAAGAAAAAAAAAATGCCTTTTTTTTTTTTTTTTTTCTCCAACAGAGAACACAGAATCATCTTTAACCAAATGTTGGTCATTCTATGAGATAATAGTTTGTTGGAAGTTTGTTGTTGCTTTAGGGGTTTGGTTATAGAAATGATAAGCAAAGGGTAGATTACTAAATCTACTCTTAGATCAAAGAACATTAGAAAGCCATGTATCTTACAATAGCACAGATCTTTGTCTATTGATACATATTAGAGTTATACTTGGATACATTGGTATAGATCATTGTATAGTGATACAATTTAAGTTTAAATTTGGTTACATTTGCATAGAACTTTGTATACTAATACAGATTTAAGATTATATTTTGCTACATCATGCTAAGGTGTTTTATTCAAGCAATACTTAAAATTTAATGTTAAGTTCTAGTCCTTTTAAAGCTGCAATTACAAACTGTTTAGAAGAATTAAAAACACAGAAATTAGCAGTCAGACAATGAAACTCATGGTCATGTTAGATACTAGTTTAGTAACTACAAAAATATGTTTTCTAGATTTAATAGATAATAAATAGTTATAAAAAACAAAAAACAATTCAGATGTACATAACACAAATAAATGGTCTCCAAAAACCTCAGAGATATACAGAATATGACATTTAAGGATATTTTATTAATTTCAGACATTTTGGATAATAAGATAGGTCTGATCCTAGCAGAACCTTATCCCACTTCAAAGAACATAAAAAGCAATCAAAGAACTTCCATGTGGAGTTTTCTTTATATGTAGTAAGCTAGCCACTGGGCAAGAAAATGGCCTTGCTTCTAATGCAGACAGGATACTGTCTAAACTAGACATACTGGATTCAGGGCAGTTGATGGCCAAGCTGCACCAGTACAGGTAGACAAGTCCTTTATAACTCCTCCTTCATAGAAATGTCTGTCAGATAGTCTCAGCTGAAGATAGATGTTCCTGTGTTATAGAAAACTTCTGGGGGACTTTCCAGGCAGCCAGCTATCTGTCACTTTTATGGTTTTGGAAACTGCTTCCCTGCACTTCCTGTGTGTGGAAGGAGATATTTAAATCGGTGGCATTCAATCTGGCTTTTCTTAATCAGCTGCCATGTTCCCACCTAGCCTAGGCCTGCGGCTAGGAGCAGCGGAAGCCATACCCCCACTGATCAGCTCGGGCCACCTGCTTAGGCAGTTAGAGATACCATCCCTGCCACCCATGAGATGCCAGTGTGGGAGATGGCTCTGCCAATCTTCCACAGTGTCTCTACAAGGCTAGACTGGGCCCAGACCATCACGCCACCCACACTGGCCCAGTAGGAAAATTAGACTTTAATGCTTAAACATTAATTAAAGGCTTTATATATTTGGTAATGCTCAATAACAAGATGTCCACACAATTAGAGGTGCAACCCAATATGCAACATAGATATATCAACTACCTTTGACTGTTAAAAACATGTGTGCGGCCGCTGCCATTTTCCCTCTCCCTCATCTCTCTCCCCTAGCTCCTCCTCTTCCTTCTCTTCTTCCTGTCCTTAGTTCTTCTCTTTCTCTCCTTATTCCTCCCACCTTAGCTGCTCCTACACCTGTATACTCACGCAATATTTATTCCTTTTCAAGTCTCTGATACAGTTGAAGACTAGATACTTTCAGTGTGTATATCAAGCTCAAACTGTTTAGGATTTAAGAAAATGTTTTTAGGCCTATGGATGTCATAATGATAGAAATTGATTTAGGTATAAAACTTTCCATGCATCAAGATATGATTAATAAAAAATACTTTCTCCAAGGTTGCCAATACATAAAGGTAAATCCCATTATTTTAAGAGAAAGAGCCATTTATTGGATTAAAATGGGGAGATGTAGGAATATCATTAGGCCCTGTTTATAGAGTGTCCTTGTATTGTTCAACTTCTTTGGTTACAATATGGACATGGCATTGCAATGCTTATTCTAAGTATCTCCTGCTTTAACACAGGATGAACATTGCTCTCCATTTATTTCTTGATTTGTCAATAAAAGCTGAAAACTCAATGATGAAACAGGGGAAAAAGTAGGGCTGAACTTCCTCCCCTCAAGGGAAGTGGGTGAGTGAGAGGAAGTGGAGTTTCATCCATGAGGAGAGGGTCCAGGAGAAATCATAAGAAAATAGGTGGAACCAACAAAATTGAAAGTGCAAGTGTCTTGGGGATTTTGGCTGGGAGATAGTCTGGCTGTTCCTCAGAAAATTGGACATAGTACTACCTGAGGATCCAGCTATACCACTCTTGGGCATATACCCCAAAGATTTTTCAAACATAACAAGGACATATGCTCTAATGTGTTCATAGAAGCCGTATTGATAATAGCTAGAAGCTGGAAAGAACGCAGATGTCCTTCAACAGAGGAATGGATACAGAAAATGTGGGACATTTACACAATGGAATATTACTCAGCAATTAAAAACAATGAATTCATGAAATACTTAGGCAAATGGATGAAACTAGGAAACATAATTTTGAGTGAGGTAACCCAATAATAAAGTACACACATGGTATGCACTCACTGATAAGTGGACACTAGCCCAAAAGCTCAGAATAAGAAAGATACAATTCACAGACCACATGAAGCTCAAGAATAAGGAAGACCAAAGTGTGGGTGCTTCAGTCCTTCTTTAAAGGGGGGAAAATACTCACGGGATCAAATATGTAGACAAAGTGTGGAGCAGAGACTGAAGGAAAGGCCATCCAAAGGCTGTCCCACCAGGGGATCCATCCCATGTACACTCATCAAGCCCAGACACTATTGTAGATGCCAAGAAGTGCATGCTTACAGGAGCCTGTATAGCTGTCTCCTGAGAGGCTCTGAAAGATACAGAAGAGAGCCTGACAAATACAGAAGCTGATGCTAACATCCAACCACTGGACTGAGCATGGGGTCCCCAATGGGGTCCCCAATAGAGTAATTAGAGAAAGGACTGAAGAAGCTGAAGGGGTTGTAACCCCATAGGAAGAACAATGATATCAACCAACCAGATCCCCCAGAGCTGCCAGGGACTAAATTACCAACCAAAGAGTACACATGGAGGGATCCATGACTCCAGCTGCATATGTAGCAGAGGACGGCCTTGTCAGGCATCAACGGGAGGAGAAGCCTTTGGTCCTGTAAATGCTGGATGCCTCAGTGTAGGAGAGTTCCAGGGCAGGGACTCGGGAGTAGGTGTGTGGGTGGGGGAGCACCTTCATAGAAGCAGGGGACAAAGGATGGGTTGATGGTTTCAGGGAATGGAACTGAGAAAGGGAACAACATTTGAAATGTAAATACAGAAAATATCCAATAAAAAATTTTAAAAAATAAAAAAGAAAGGAAATCGAAAAACAAACCAAAACAACAACAACAACAACAACAACAACAACAACAACAAAAACAACAAAAAGGATTTCCTTGTCTCAACCCCAACTGGAAAGTAGAAACCTTCCCCTAACAAAGTTTCTCATCTTATTATAGTTAATATTCAATAAAAATCATTTTACTTGTCTACCATTTCTTTCTTATGATTGATTCTTAGTGCCTTTATATGGCTGTTACTTGCCATTATCAGTTTTCTGTTCAGGTTTCTTTTGCCCTGTTACAGCAAAATGTGGAACAATAACAAAAAATAAACATATGCGCCATTCTAACTGTGGTGAAGACCTCAGAAGCTTCTGGGTGCTTTAAGAAGACACTTCACAGCCAAGAACACCATTATGCCTATGCATTTCTTTCTTAGTGACTGTTGACAGTGTAAATTGCAGTTTCTTGACTTTAGTCTTCACCCTCTTATATGTGTCCAGATTTTTTCTTAATGGGCCTCACGTCCACAAATGATCAAAACTTTGGAATTTTAAAGTAAGTTTCTTTCTGTTTAACATATAGCTCTCTATATGACCCACTTGATGTTTTCATTTATATATTTATATAGGGTGACTATATCAGAGGAAAACTGTGGTATAATGAAAGATGTTTTGCAAACAGAGAAAGTTTTGAAGGTAAATTTTAAGACAAATAGACTTTTATCACTATAGATTACTTATGTAGATCAAATAAAATGCATTAAATACAAATTTGAAAAAGGCGTGAAGATAACCATTAGGTATGAATTAATGGCCTAAAAATGAGAAAGCCAGGTTTACTAGTGGTGTATACCTGTTATTTCTCTAACACTCAGATGGGGAAACAGGAACACTGCAGACATGAGGCTACCCTGGGACACATGCTGAGAGACCTTTTCTAGAAATGAATGAGTGGCACTGCTGCCCAAATGCAACAGAGCTGTGTCCAAAGATACATTAATAGATGGCACAAACTACCA
>JANHMN010000022.1:27506225-27517206 GCA_030674055.1 Rhabdomys pumilio | reverse complement strand
AAAAATACCTAATAAAAATGACCCAAAAAATAAAAAAGGGCAAACTGGCAACCCACAGATTGGGAAAATATCTTTACCAACCCTACATTTGATAGAGGACTAATATCCAATATCTACAAAGAACTCAAGATGTTAGTTCAGAGATCCAAATAGCCCTATTAAAAATGGGATACAGAGCTAAACAAAACATTCTCAACTCAGAAAACTCAAATGACTGAGAAGCACCTAAAGAAATGTTCAACATCCTTAGTCATCAAGGAAATGCAATCAAATCAACCCTGAGATTCCACCTCCATAACAGTTAGAATGGCTAAGGTAAAAACTCAGGTGACAGCAGATGCTGGCAAGGATGGGGAGAAAGAGAAACACTCCTCCATTGTTGGTGGGATTGCAAGCTGGTAAAACCACTCTGGAAATCAGTCTGGCAGTTTGTCAGAGAATTGGATATAGTACTATCTGAGGACCCAGCTAAGCCATTGTGGGCATATACCCAAAAGATGCTTCAACATATAACAAGAACACTTGCTCCACTATGTTCATAGCGGCCTTATTTATAATAGCCAGAAGCTGAGAACAACCCAGATGTCCTTCCACTGAGGAATAGATACAGAAAATGTGATACATTTACACAATGGATTTCTACTCAGTTACTAAAAACAATGAGTTCATGAAATTCTTAGGCAAGTGGATAGCATTAGAAAGTATTGTGCTGAGTGAGGTAACTCAGTCACAAAAACACACACATGTTATCTACTCAGTGATAGGTGAATTTTAGCCCAAAAGCTCAAACTACCCAAGACACTATTCACAGACTACATGAAGCTCATGCAGAAGGAAAGCCAAAGTGTTGGTACTTCAGTTCACCTTAGAAGAAGGAACAAAATACTCAAGACAGGAGATACAGAGTAAAGTGTGGAGCAGAGACTGAAGGAAAGGCCATCCAGAGAGTGCCCCACCTGTCGATCCATCCCATATACAGACACCAAACCCAGACACTATTGTGGATGCCAGGAAGTGCTTGCTGAAAAGGAGGCTGGTATAGCTGTCTCCTGAGAGGCTCTGCCAGAGCCTGAGAAATACAGACAAGGATGCTCATATCCAACCATTGGACTGAACTTGGAGACCCCAATGGCAGACTTAGAGAAAGAACTGAAGGAGCTGTAGGGGTTTGCAACCCATAGGATGAACAACAATATCAACCATCCAGATTCCCCAGAGCTGTCAGGGACCAAATCATTAACCAAGGAGTTCAAATGGAGAGACCAGGGATCCAGCTGCATATGTAGCAGAGGATGGCCTTGGCAGACATCAGTGGGAGGAGAAGCCATTCTTGCTGGTAAGGCTCTATGCCCCAGTGTAGGGGAATGCCAGGGAGGCTGAAGTGGGTGGGTAGGGGACCACCTTCATAGAAGCAGGGAAGGAGGATGGGATAAGTGGTTTCTGGAGGAGAAACTGGCAAAGGGAATAACATCTGAAATGTAAATAAATAAACTTTTCAATAAAAAATGAAAATACTTTTGGCTACATCACAAATACCAGGGTTATATAAAATGACTGTCAAAAGCTTTGTAAACAACACAGAACTGCATATTGGTGGTAAATCATTGAAGGTGAATGTTCTAGTACTCCAGCACTGTTTGTAAAAGTGTGATGACAATAGGAATACCTATTTCTCAAGAACAGAGTTCTGTGATTAAATTTGGAAATGTAATATTAGCAAAATGATACATGGTTTTTAGGTTGGTAAGATGTGAATCTTAAGGGAAACAATTCTATTGTCTCTTGTCTTAAATCACACTTCTCATGGAACAGCCCAACCTCTTCAGGACCAGCATCTCCAGCACTCATTTCAAAAAGGATATGTATAATCTTTACATAATCTTTTAGTAATATGGAAGCCTGGTAACGATTCTGTAAATTTATGAGATAATTGTCCCAGCATTGAGATGCTGACCATGGAGGTATAAGAGGAAAGCGTCAGCCTGCTCTTTAACAAAGTTAACAGGCATTCCCTCTTACAATTGTCACATCTATGGCCAGTTGATTTTTGACAAAGAAGCCAAAATCATACAATGGAAAAAAAGTATCTTCAACAAAAGGTCATGTTCTAACTGGATGTCTGGATGTAGAAGAATGCAAACAGATGCCTATTTATCACCCTGCACAAAACTCAAGTCCAAGTAGATGAAGGATCTCAACATAAAAACAAATATACTGAATCTAATAGAAGAGAAATTACAAAATAGCCTTGAATGCATTGGTACAGGAGACAATTTCCTGAACAGAACACCAATTGCTCAGTCCCTAAGTTCAACAATTGATAAATGGGACCTCATGAAACTGAAAATCTTCTTTATGGTAAAAGACACTGTCAACAGAATAAAATAACAGCCTACAGATTGTTAAAAGATCTTTACTAACTGTACTTCTGATAGGAGGCTAATATCCATAACATATAAAGAACTGAAGTAGTTTAACTTCAACAAATATAATAACCCAGTTAAAAATGGGGCACAGAGTATTCTCAACAGAGAAATCTCAAACAGCCAAGAAGCACTTAAAGAAATGTTCAACATCCTTAGTCATTAGAGACATTCAAATCAAAACGACCCCGAGATTACACCTTACACACATCAGAATGGCTAAGATCAAAAACTCAAGCAACAGCACATGCTGAGAAGGATGTTGAGAAAGAGGAACACTCCTCCATTGCTGGTGGGATTGAAAACTTGTACCACCACTCTGGAAATCAATCTGGTAGTTTCTCAGAAAACTGGGAATAGTTCTTCATCGAGATACCAGCTCTACTGCTCCTGGGTATATACTCAAAAGATGCTTCACCATACCATAAGAACATGAGCTCGACTATATTCATAACAGTTTAATTTTTAATAGCCAGAAACTGGAAATAACCCAGATGTTCTTCAACTGAAGAGTGGGTACAGAAAATGTGGTTTCTTTACACGATACAATAGTATTCAGCTATTAAAAACAATGACGTTTTGAATTTTGCAGGCAAATGAATGGAACTAGAAAAATATCATGAGTGACGTGACCCAGACCCATATGGACAGGCATGACAGAAGCCTAGTGTAACTGTCCTCTGAGAGGCTTCATCTAGCAGTGGACTAAAACAGACACAGATACCTACAGCCAAACGTTGGATGCAGTTGGGAGACACTTATGGAAGAGTTGGGGGAAGGATTGAAGGCTCTGAAGGGGAAGAGAACCCCACAGGAAGACCAACAGCATCAACTAACCTGAACCCCTTGGAGCTCTCAGAGACTGAGTCACTAACCAAAGAACTTACAGGTTCCAGACACATATATAGCAGACAGGCAGTTCAGTCTCCATGGCTGCCTCATCTGACCTCAGTGTGAGAGGATACTTCTAATTTGGGAAAGACTTAATGTTCCAGGGTGGGTGGATACCCATGGGGGAGATCTCAGAGGAGAAAGAGAGAGGAGACAGGGCTAGGGACTCTATGAGGGAAGGACTGGGAAGGGGAGGTTTGGGGATGTAAACAAAAAATGGGGGAGATACATGGTGTTGTGGTTGACACATTCAATATTCTCTTTCAGGGAATATTAACAGGGCAGTAGAAGACACAAAACAACCATAGAGAATGGACTTGAACTGAATCTGAAAGATTTTATTTAATTAGACTTAAAGTTTATGTTATTATTTTACATGCATAGTGTTTGGTCTTCATGTGATCCCCTGCAACTGGAGATACAGACAGCTGTGAGCTGCCCCCTGGGCGCTGGGAATCAAATCCCAGTCTTCTTTAAGAAAACTATTGAAACATCGTTTCAGTTTATAATTAAACGTTTTATAAAGCATTAAAAGTCCCCAAATGACAAGTCCTCTGTTTTGAAAAAAAGGGTACAGACACCTCCAGCAAAAGACTGAGTTTTAGGGGGGCCAAATTCAGAGTTCCTCAGGCCAGTAGCTTTTCCTCTTTACTTGCCCTTTTGTTTCATTCAGCACACTTGAGGCTCTGCCCGGTTGGGTTTAGTCTTTCAGGAGAGAGCTGGCAAAGGCCTTCAGCTAGGCGCTGCTGAGCAGCCAAGACAGCTGGAGGGCTACAGTTTTAGGTGCCGGTGCTGAAAGTCCCACCCTGAGGGGCGGGGCGGACGCGGAGAGGGGCGGGGCTATCCTGGGAGGCGGAAATTCTGAGGTGGTGGGAGGGGTCCCTGGTGAGTGAGTGTGTGTACGTGTGAGTGTGTTTTGTGTGTGTGCGTGTGTTTTCTCCTGGGGGCGGGGAAGCCTGAGAGGAGGGGGAGTAGCAACTTAAGAGCCTAGGCCGGGCTTCCCCAAGGAGGGCGCGGGCTGGCCTAGAGGTGGGGAGGGGCACCTGAGGGTTGAGGGGCGTGGAGCGGTTTTGTTGGTCCGGAGCCGGCCTGGGCTGACAGGAGCGTGAGGGGCGGAGCAAGGGGCGTGGCCGCGTGAGGTGCTGGGAGGAGCTGAGCGCCGCGGACGCAGAGCGCCGGTGTCAGTTACAGGTAGCCGGCTGAAGCGGTGGGGCGCCTCCTTGGCGGTGGCTGCAGCGAGGGCGCCCGCGCCTCGAGAGCCCTGAGGGAGGGAAGACGCCAGGAGGAGCGCCAGACCTCGGCGACGCAGGTGCGCCTCTCCCTCCGGGCGGGCTTCTGGGGGCTGTGAGGCGCGTGAGAGCGGCCCTGTGCCCGGGGAGTTCTGGCTGAGGTGCCGCGGAGCCGGATGGTTTTGGTCTCTGCGCCTCTTTAGCTTCTGTCAAGGGTCGCGGTGGCCTAGGTGCACCGGTTCCCGAGACTCCTTCGGACGCCTGCGGTGCGGAGGCCGGAGGTAGGCGTGGGGCGAGGCCGGTTCCCCGCGCGGCTGGGCGGGGGTCTCTGTGAGACGCGGGACCGGGACCGCGGCCGGCCGAGCGCCGACCCACGCCTGCCCCTGCCCGCTCGGGTTCGCGAGCCCCAGGGGCACTCCTGCCTGACGGGGGAGGCGAGCAAGGCGAGCAGCCCGCGGGACCTGACCTGCGAAGCTTCTGAGACTCAGGGAAGCTGAGAGGGTGTCAAGTGCCAGTTTCCCCGTTTCTTTTTGCACTTCGCGATAGGAGTTCTAGCTCTTCTGTGGTTTTTTTCCCTCTCTCTCTGTACTGTGGTTTTTCTTCAATATAGGGAGATAGAATAGTGAAGTTTGGGATAGATGCCAAGCCAAACGTTTGTTTAGAGTATTTTAAAGAAAGAGCATATAGGTTTTGCTTTTGTAATTAAAATATTTTGAGTCTCACTGCAGGTAGGCAGTCCGTAGAGTTGTATTTCCCCTTTTACCATAACAGAATCTACAACAACTCCCATTTTTCCTACCTGTTTAATATTCAACTTGATTAAAACCATCTCTAGAAGGAAGTTAATAGTATTTGGGTCTGAGATTCGAGGAAATTTGTTTTTTTTTTTTTTTTTTATCACCTTTGTAATTTTTTTCTGTAAGGTAATGACCATTTTGCCCTTATAAGTAGGAGAGAGTACCTTTTTATCCTTCACAAAAAATTTAACTAGGTTTTGAACTTTGGTTCAGTTGAATTATAATTATTCATGAATAGAACTTATTGATGAAGAAATTAACTCAGGTTGAGAGAAAATAAACTATGATTTCTGTAGGACATCTGCCTAGGCAGTATTTAGTCGGCAGCAAGATTTATTGGTGGTATTAGGTTTTTCTGAAGCCAGACTCAGAAATCATGTAAAGGTATAGAAGATCGTTTAAGTTAAGTACAGAAATAGAAGAGAGCAAGACCATGGAAATTATGAATATTTAAGTGATGGGTACAGACAACCAAGGAGACTGAAGAAGAGGCTTTGAGAAAAAGAGAAATTCTAGAAAACAGTGGAACTTAAGGAGTCAGGAAAGGAGAGTTTTGATGATGTGTTCAAGTGACCTGAGTCAAATGGATCAGGAAATAAAGTGCTTATTGACTTTAGTAACTAGTGAAGGGTGTCTTTGCCTTCGGCACACATACGCACACATATGCACACATAATTTGAATAAAATAGTAAAAGCAGAAGCCAAACTTGAATTATTTGAGTTGTAAATAGAGGATAAAGAAGTAAAAAATAGTGAGTGTAGAATCTATATTTTGAAAAAATTAGGAACAGTGACAACAGTAGTTATTAGAAGGGAGTTTATTGTGAAATTGGAAAGAATATTGAAAGAAAATTTTGAAATAGGCCCAAACTAATAAAATACCAGGGCCCTGTGATTCCCTTTCCCTAACCTAAATAGTTAAAATTGCCTGTCAGCAGGTTTGGGCTCAGTTAATTAGTTACAGAAAATATAGAGTTATAAGACCAAGAACAAAGACCTGTTGAGCCTCCCAAGGACTTGGCTGGACATATAGATAAAAAATGGTATGCAAGGACACTTTTAAATAGAGAATAGGGATGTGCCCCGGATTATGTCTAAATAAATAATGGGCCATCTGGTGTTCCTCCAAACCCTTTCCCCCTCTTCTTGAGGTCTTCTCAAGGTCCAAGAAACTGCAATTTAAGTTTAACTAGATACTATGCTAACTTAGACCGGTACAGTCTGCTGATGTAAAAGAACCAATCATGTGTACCCACGTAAAAATCTCCCACTTCCTCCACCCCTTGGCTATAAAAGTCCTAATCCTTAGAGCCTCTTGGTCAGTCCCTCTATCTTCTATGTGAGATATGGAGATATGGGCTAGCCCAGAGCTCTGATACTACACTGCCTCATGTATTTACAGCAAGCTAGTCTCTTGTGAGTTTTTTGGGTGGGCACCATCCTGAGACTTGAGTAAGAATCCCCCTTTGAGTTTTTTCAATATAAAGAGTATAGAATAGCTTTTTGTTAAAATTCATTTTCTTTTCTCAAATTTAAGAAGCTGAGATCAAGTAGCTGATCATAATGAATAGCATTATTATAAATTGTGAATAATGCTACTTTAGTACTTCATTTTATATAATGGGTTTAGCAGTTGCTATTAGTATTTAAGCTACAAATATGAACTGTATCAGACTGTATTTCACTTGAAGTCCAGTCATTTGTCTTCTTCAGGTATTTCCTAATGATTTGACTTCTTCAGGTATGTCCTAATGATTCTCCTGGATGTCTTATGTGGAAATTAGGTGTTTTTACTAAATCACAGTTGCTGCATACATTAATTCGAGCATTGGGTTTAATGTACATTTACAGGAAATACTCTTGGTTTACAATTTCTGTATACTTTGTTCCACTTTGCTCTCCATTTGAAGTTTTGTTGTTGTTGTTATTCTACAGTTCAGATGAGTATTTAATATTTCTTAGTAGTATGGAAAGGGTGGTTCAAAGGGAAAGTCTAATTACCAAATATTTAATATGAAACTCTGATACTTTTGCTGGTGGCAGTTTAATTTATTGTAATCATTTTGAAAACCCCTTTTTGGCAGTATATAATAAGGTGAAATCAACTATATGCAAACAGTTACCCAACAGCATTCTAGAAAATGTTGTAAACCAACATGACAAAAACCACATTAAATGGTTACAATGAAAGACTGTAAGTAGGATGGATTAAAAGGGAGCATTGGTTAACTTTTGGTAATGTTAGATATATTAATTTACTGGATTGTGATAATACTTTTCCCCAAATATTCATATGTGGCTTATTTAACTGTAAATTTAAAGATGTACAGTTTATTTTGGGACAGTTTTTTATATTGATAAAGTAAGAAAGTAAATAAAAAGAGGAAGAAATGCCATCATTTGAATATAGTCACTTCCTTTAAATAACTGTAGTTATGTCAGGATGATAAGATTGTGAATACTTTTAATTTTCCTTATATTTTATACTTTATTGTTAATATATAATTGAGAAATTATTTCATATATGCAAAATGACATTAAACACATCTACAGATTTAAAGAATCTTAAGAAATAAGACAATATATTTAAAGCTGTTCTTTGCATTCTAGATTTTCTTTATAATTTTATTACATTGCTATGTGTTTCTAAAAATTGTTTAGTTTTTGTCTCTTTTGTAGTGTAATATAAAGTAAACATACTATATGATTTCTGTGACTTAATTTTTATACACAGTGTCATTGTGTAGCTCAGATTGGTCTCAAATTTGCCATTCTCCTGTTTCAGCCTCCCAAGAGAATGGGTCATCACATTATTACATCCTCCTCTGTAATTTCAATACTGTATTTGTTATAGTCTTCCATGTTCATATGTTATAGATCATTTGCTTTTTACTGTTGTATATCATCCTATTTATAAGATTTTCCCGTTTACCCATAATCCTGCTGATAGATGTTTAGGTACATTTCCATCCTGCCCCCCCCCCCCGCCCCCTTTTTAAAGTTTTTGCCATTAAAAGCTGGTTTTGTGATAGATACTCTTCCAGTCTATGATTCTTTATATCCATATAGATGCATTTCCTTGGCTTTTAAAATCAAAGAGTAGAACTGTGGATCTTTGTTTTAGCTAGATAATACTGAGTTATTTTATGTGGTGCTTGTACCAGTTGTACCATCATAAGTAAGTGTTCTCACTATTCTTATTACCATAAGAAATGTGTACATTTGTAATTGCCTGGAATTTTCCTTTTGATGATCTAGTGTATAAAAAATAGTGTATAAAATATAAGAAAAATGAAAACCTCCCTTTGGGAGGTTTATTTTATATTTCTTTAATTATAATGTTGACTCAAAGGTAGTTCTGTAGGGTGTCTTTTCTTTTTTATCTTCGTCTAGAAGTTCTTTATCTAATTTTGAACTTTATCATTTATCAGTTATACATGCAGTTTCTTTCAGTAAATAGCTTGTCTCTTTAGTTTGTAGTGACTTTTGAAGAATGTACCATTATGTTTTAATATAAGTGTCTGTGTCAACTTTTTTTTTTGTTTTCTACTTTTAGTGTATTGTTTAATCTTTCCTTTCCTTCATCTTATAAAAATGGAACTTTCTATTTTCTTCTGAAAGCTTTAAAATGTTATCTTTCAAGGTCTATATCTCAATTTTCTGTAACACCTAAAACTACAATAAAATACTCTATTAAAAACTGATTTTAGACCAAGGGGATGGTTTGGAGAGTGAAAATGCTTGTTCTGCAATTCTTAGGGCCTGAGTTTTGATCCTTAGAACACAAGGAGGAGAAGTAGAAAGCTGATAAATTTATAATCCCAGCACTTCTATGGTGAAATAAAAGGAAAAGTCTGCCGGTAGCTGATGGGCCAGCTAGTTTGGAGTGAGTATAGTGCCTGAAACAAGAGAGACCCTTCCTCAAAACAAGATGGAAGGAGAGAACCAACTCTTCAAAGGTTGTTCTTTGACTTCTACAAGCACAGGGTGACATTTGTGTCCTCATGCATACAATTTAATAAGTTAATTTTGAAAAATCCTATCATACTCAGGAAGTATGCTATTAAAGCAGGAAGCCAGCTAGGCTACATAGCTACTTCAAGGTAAGCCTAAACTACCAAGTAGCAAAACCTTGCCTCAAAAACTGGAGATAGGAGTATTGCTTAGTGTTTGCTAAGTATGTGCAAAGCTATTGGTTTCATCTTTAGTATCATAAAAGGGGGAAAAACCCTTTTATATTTGTAGCCTTAACCTATGCATAATTATTTTCTAGTGTGAATGTGAAGTGTGTGTGTATGTGTGTGTGTGTGTGTGTCTGTGTGTGTGAAATCCAGGTTTGTGTCTTTCCCCCCTCCCATATAGGTAATTCATTCATTAAATGCTCAAAATTTCATCCTAGTGCTCCCTGTCATGTGCCAAATGTCTGTGTATTTGTGAATGTGTTTCAAAGTTATTGCTTCTTTGAACTGTTTATGTCTCCTTACTTTATTGGCTTGCATTCATTGTAGAAAGAACTTTGACACTATTCCATGTTTCTCTGAAAGCTAGACTTCCCAAATTATTTTATTTTTCCTTTTCTCTTTTAGAAGTAAACTTTTTATAATATATTGCTTTATTTTTGAAGAAGTACTGTAATCACCTTAGGTGAAAGACAAACAAAAAACAAATAAACAAAACCTCTAAAGGCACTCTAGTGTAAACCATAGTGGGTGTAAATCTTGTCCTATTTCACCAAAGCTAATTTTAAGTTAAAGAGTAAACATGGACTTTATTTTGGAAATATAATAAATTGCAATTTGGAGTAAATTTTACATAGAAAACAACTAAAGATGCTATATTCTAAGAAATGGGAATTGACATGTCAGAAAACTAAAAGAAAGCTGGAAATTTGAGAATAAGGAGCTCTTAAATTCTATTTGCTTGAAAGGTATTTGCTTAACTAGGATAACTTGATGGCTGTGAAATACTTGGGTATTTGTAGTGCCAAGGATACTTGGAATACATCCAGAGCACCTTGAAGATAAGTTAAAGACAGAGCTTCTGCCCATAATTCTAAGATCCCAAGGGCTGATTGGTTGAAAAAGAAGTAAAAAAATTACTTTACCTTCTTCAAAGAAACAACACTTCATACAGGTCCATCATTACAGGCTGGAAATAGGGAATTGTAAAACCTCTGTTGTCAAGACTAACGAGGATTAACCCCTAACAAGCATTTTTCAGCTGAAGATGTATTGAAGATAAACATGTATATTTATTGTGTCCTTGAAATTTTTATGCAAAAATGTAGATACAAACACTTGTTTAATAGGCATTCTTGGAGAGAATAATGATTAGGAGCCAATAACAATAACTTTAGTATTATGCAAAAATCATTTCCTTTTGTAATTTTTAGGCTGTTCTTGACCTTTACTTACTTGTAACAAGGAAAAGAGAACCAAGATGCTGTTGGGAAGCCAGCTGGAAACTGATTAAACTTCACAGCAGGAGGAGGGTTATTCATTTATAAATCATATCATTTAATATATATTAAACACAGACACACACATAGACACACACACACACACACACACACACACACACACACACACACACACAGAGAGAGAGAGAGAGAGAGAGAGAGAGAGAGAGAGAGAGAGAGAGA
>JANHMN010000022.1:27454394-27500631 GCA_030674055.1 Rhabdomys pumilio | reverse complement strand
TCTGTGTGTGTGTGTGTGTGTGTGTGTGTGTGTGTGTGTGTGTGTCTATGTGTGTGTCTGTGTTTAATATATATTAAATGATATGATTTATAAATGAATAACCCTCCTCCTGCTGTGAAGTTTAATCAGTTTCCAGCTGGCTTCCCAACAGCATCTTGGTTCTCTTTTCCTTGTTACAAGTAAGTAAAGGTCAAGAACAGCCTAAAAATTACAAAAGGAAATGATTTTTGCATAATACTAAAGTTATTGTTATTGGCTCCTAATCATTATTCTCTCCAAGAATGCCTATTAACACAAGTGTTTATATCTACAGTTTCACATAAAAATTTCAAGGACACAATAAATATACATGTTTACATTTAATACATCTTCAGCTGAAAAATACTTAAGTAAAAAGTGATTAAAACATTAAAAAATCTTCACCTATTAATACTTTCCTACCTGAAAGTTCTTTAAATGAAGTTTTCTTTGTATTGACTTATCTAAAATATCTAGGAGTTTAAGAAATCAAGAAAGCATATTTTTCCTCAAATTTTATATTATACCTATCCTTAAAATTAATAATTAGATCATTACAACAAAATTAAATAAATTACATGTATCAAATTTAGAAATTAAAAGTAGTAAAACATTAAAAACAGTGAAACTACAATTCTAGTTTTTAAAAATCAAGTCTGTGGTGTGTTGTTGCAGGTCAGTCCATCCTGACAAATGTCTTATTTGGGTATAGGATACTGATAGCACAGGAGGCTATGCCTGTGCTGAGAATGAAAGATTACATGTAGGAAATTCCTGTGCACACTTTAAAAAGTACAATCTATTAGACAAATGAACTTAGCTAAAAGAAAGTGGAAGTCTCAACATTCAAAATATTATCACTATCACAAGGAATGGTTTCTCCTAATAGAACATGTGAATACTGACCAGTATTCCATCTTTCACAAGTCTAAAAATATTATTTAAAAATTCACAGTGGCATAGAATTCTGGTCAATACCACTAGTACCCTATCATCTAGGCAATAGCTACATAACAGTTCAGTTTAGATTCTAATGAAATAAATAGACTTGAAGAACTATAATTTAAAAGGTTATTCTCACATTATAACACAGTATTTCTCTGGCCTAAAATATGTGTAACAAAGAAAGAGAGAGATGCAGGCAGGCAGACAGGAGGAGAGAAATGGAGAGATAAGGATTACGAACATAGATCCATTATTTACTTATTGGCAAAAATAAGATAACTATTTATAATATTAGAAAATGTTGTTTGCTTCTTCCTAAAATTGTTTGGTTTTAGCCACACTCTTATATCTATCCAAGCAGAAACAATCTCCATATGCTAAGTTCTAATTGTACTTGAAATAATCCTACAGTAGAAATGTATTCTATACATTCTTACCTGGTGTGGCTATTTAAAATGGGAAAATATTTTTAACACTGTGGATTATGGACAAGTAATTTACATCAAAAATTGGAACAAAGAGCTAATGATCATAAAACACTGAATTTTTATTTAAGCTAATTTAATTTTCCTAAATTGAGTTGTTCAAAATGTAAAAGGTTTTAACTCCAAAGAAAATTAAAGTTAAAAATGAGGAAGACAGCAAAATGGGTATGTTCTAACTTTCAGTTTAACTTCATTTAATCTTTTCAAAGATATTTATTTATTCTCTCTCTGTCTCTCTCTGTGTGTGTGTGTGTGTGTGTGTGTGTGTGTGTGTGTGTGTTGTTTTGATGGTATACATGTTAACGACAGTGAACAATATGAAGGAACTGTTTCTCTCCTCCATCATGTTACATTTCAGGGAAGGAATTCAAATTGCCTGTGTGGTGACAAGCACCTTTCCCACCAAGCAATCCTGCTAGCTCCAAGCTTTACTTATTCTTTTAAAAATGTAAGTAATTCTTTAATTCTCCAGAAAATAAGCAGCTTATAAAATGTCCATGCAATAACTTATAGATAAAAATTATAAGTACAGGGTACCAATTTTCCTCAAATACAGCAAAAAACTGATGAAATGGTTCAATTCATTTTTTTGTTGTGAGAAAAATACATATAAAGATATAAACAGCGTAACTAAGATCTAATTAATTAGTTCTAGCACAAAAAAGTGGGAAAGACTTATAAATATTTAATAGTATTTAAAAAAGATTGATATGCTAGGTTTTTAATATCACTTTTTAATTAGATATTTTATTTACATTTCAGATGTTATCCCCTTACCCCATTTGCCACCACACCCAGGAGCCCCCTATGTCATCCCCCCTCCTCCTGCTTCTATGAGAATGTGTTCCCACCTATCCCCCATTCCCACCTCCCAATCCTAGAATTCCCCCACACTCCACATCCAGCCTTCACCTCATGGGGCCACCAACCCTTTCAGCTCCTTCAGTCTTCTCTCTAACTCCTCCATTGGGAAACCCTTTGATCAGTTCAATGGTTAGCTGTGAGCATCCACCTCTGTATATGTCAGACTCTGGCAGACCTCTAAGGAGACAGCTATATCAGCCTCCTGTCAGCATGCACTTCCTGACATCTACATCAGCGTCTACCTTAGGTGACTGCACATGGGATGGATACCCAGGTGAAATGGTCTCCAGACAGCCCGTCCGTCAGTTTCTGTCCCATACTTTTGTCTCCATATTTGCTCCCCTTGAGTATTTTGTTACTCCTTCTAAGAAGAACCGAAGCACCCACACTTGGACTTCCTTCTTCATGAGTTTCATGTGGTCTGTGAGTTGAGGCTTGGGTATTTCAAGCTTTTGGGCTAATATCCAATCATCAGTGAGTGAATATCATGTGTGTTCTTTTGTGATTGGGTTACCTCACTCAGGATGATATTTTCTAGTTCCATCCATTTACCTAAGAATTTCTCAAATTAATTGTTTTTAATAGCTGAGTAATACTGCATTGTGTAAATGTACCACATTTTTTGTATCCATTCCTCTGTTGAAGGACATCTGGGTTCTTTCCAGCTTCTGGCTACTATAAATAAGGCTGCTATTAACATAGTGGAGCATATGTCTTTGATATATGTTGGAGCGTCTTTTGGGTATATGCCCAGGAGTAGTATAGCTGGGTGCTCAGGTAATGCTATATCCAATCTTTTGAGAAACTGCTAGACTGATTTCCAGAGGGATTGCACCATCTTGCAATCCCACCAACAAAGGAGGAGTGTTCCTCTTTCTCGACATCCTCACCAGCATCTACTATCACTTGAGTTTTTGATCTTAGCCATTCTGACTGGTGTGAAGTGGAGTGTCAGGGTTGTTTTGATTTGCATTTCCCTGATGACTGGACGTTGAACATTTCTTTAGGTACTACTCAGCCATTCGAGTTTCCTCACTTGAGAATTGTTTAGCTCTGTAACCCATTTTTAATAGAGTTATTTGGTTGTCTGGAGTCTAATTTCTTGAGTTCTTTGTATATATTGGATATTAGCCGTCTATCTGATGTAGGATTAGTAAAGATTTTTTCCCAATCTGTTGGTTACCATTTTGTCCTATTGACAGTGTCCTTTGCCTTACAGAAGCTTTGCAATTTTATGAAGTCCCATTTGTGAACTCTTGATCTTAGAGCATAAGCCATACCAATTCTCTTCAAACTATTCCAAAAAATAGAAACAGAAGGAACACTACCCAATTCATTCTATGAAGCCACAATCATGCTCATATCTAAGCCTCACAAAGACTCAACGAAGAAAGAGAACCTCAGGCCAATCCCCCTTATGAATATCAATGCAAAAATACTTAATAAAATTCTGAAAAACCGAATCTAAGAAGATCAAAACACTCATCCACCATGATCAAGTAGGCTTTATCCCAGGAATGCAGGAATGGTTCAATATTCAGAAATCCATCAATGTAATCCACTATATAAACAAACTCAAAGAAAAAAAAACCACATGATCATCTCGCTATCATCAGTATCATCTAGATGCTGAGAAAGCATTTGACAAAACTCAACATTCCTTCATGGTAAAAGTACTAGAAAGATCAGGAATTCAAGGTCCATACCTAACCATAGTAAAAGCAATATAGAGCAAACCAATAGCCAACATCAAACTAAATGGAGAGAAACTGGAAGCAATCCCACTAAGATCAGGGACTAGACAAGGCTGCCCACTCTCTCCCTACCTATTCAATACAGTACTGGAAGTCCTAGCAAGAGCAGTTAGACAACAAAAGGAAGTCAAAGGGATACAAATAGGAAAGGAAGAAGTCAAAATTTCACTATTTTGCAGATGATATGATAGTATACTTAAATGACCACAAAACTTCCACCAGAGAACTCCTAAACCTGATAAACAACTTCAGCAAAGTGGCTGGATATAGAATCAGCTCAAACAAATCAGTAGCCTTCCTCTACTCGAAGGATAAACAGGCTGAGAAAGAAATTAGGGAAATGACACCCTTCACAATAGTCACAAATAATATAAAATGCCTTGCTGTGAATCTAATCAAGCAAGTGAAAGATCTGTATGACAAGAACTTCAAGTCTCTGAAGAAAGAAATAGAAGAAGATCTCAGAAGATGGAAAGATCTTCCATGCTAGTAGAAGAGAAGGTGGGGAAGACCCTCAAATACCTAGGCAGAGGGGAAAAGTTCCTGAACAGAACACCAATGATTTTCAATATCTTAAAAACAAAAAGTAAAACCAATATAGAAATACCTATCTAGGATTGATATTTTTATAAATTTTATAATCCATTAAGTTGGCCTAATACTACTACCCTTTTATTTTATCATATTTTGGCACTATTTTAAAACATTTCATTCACTTTGTATACCTGATAGAACTCATTACATGTTTCAGAAAGTATGTTCTAAAAGAATGTTAAGATGTCTCCTCACTAAATTAATGTCCGAAGTCTTCAAGATGGATTTAACTTGTGCCACTTGATAACAACCTTTTCCGGATTTGTAATTGTTTCTTTCCATTGGTTCACTGCTTCAATATTATCACTGTCTTCACTTATCCAGAGCTGTAAAGAACAGTACAATCATTCAACTTGATAATTATTAGTAAGTGAGTTTAAATAAGTACTCTTACTGTTAAGAGATATGGACAAGTTTGGAAACATATCTTTAAATAAGTATCATTCCACTTTTTTTCAAAAGGGGTTTGATGATGTGACCTTTAAATGTTAAAATAAACCTGTTGAATCATCCTGTATTATTCGACCCAATTCAACTTAAGAATTAAAACTGAAATATTATTCTAGAAAATCACCTTGAGTACTCTTTCCTCTTCAATTAATCTAGGAGCTCAAATAAAATTGATCATTATTACTCAATAACATTGTTGCCAAGTTTTCTAAACTGAGGCAATGATTTTAACATAGAAGAAATGTGCATTTGAGCTCCTTTTACACTAAAGGAAACTATAATCTTAATTGAAATTTAATAAATTGCCATTCTTAATCCATAATAATTTCATCATACCTATTACTTCTATAACTACAGATGATACATATGAATCATCTGGAGAAACTTGAAGTATTGTGCAAATACAATGCATCACAATGACTTTATAACATGGAAGCAAGATGGACAAAAAACAGAAAAAACTCAAATCTTTGTCTTGGCTATAACACTCACAAATGCTGTAACCTTGGAATTAACTTACCTGAGACCAAGTTTCTAATTCTTCTAATAGATTTGAGTAAATCATTGGTTTTCAATTCTTTTTCTATCTTGGCCTAAGAAGAACTTTAAACAACATCTTACCTAGAATCTAATACATAACACAGGTATCATTAAGAGTACTGGGTTTGATAGACTGGGAGAACTTGATCCCACATATGGATTGCCTTATAGTGACTGACTCACAAGGTCACCAGAGAAGAAGCTATCCAGTTTTACTATCCTGGAAATCATCTCGCAAATTAAATTTCCATGAATTCTTTAATTCAAGCTCCTCTCCAAATAAGAATACAGAAAGATGAATTAGCAGTATAATTACATAAAATGAGAGATTATAATTCTTTGAAAAATCATATACATAATCTGAAAATCTCACCTAGACTACTAGTACCAGTTTTTTGGTCAAGTGAAAGTTTTAACATCAGTTAAAGACTTCAAGATTTAAATGTGGCACAAACAGTTGCAATTAACATAAAAAACATATGCAAATCAATAGTTATTAATTTAAAGAAAGATTTAAAAAAGAAAATGTTAAAAAAGAATTCTATACATTTATATGTTATCAAGCCCTATACAAATTACTCAGAATTTTAATTAATCCACAGTAGAACCAACTATCCAGATGATATAAAAAACATTATTAAAAATTGACAATTTCTAGAAATTAAAATTTATTAAAATTTAAATTATCTTAATATATTAATACATTATATAGTAATATAATATATAAATATCATTTTAAATAAAAAGTTAAAGATGAAACAGAATAAAACAAATGTTATTCAAAGTCTTCAATGTGTTTTACATATTTAGGTTTCTCTTAAAGTTGAAAAGTTCAGAAGGCTTAAAAATAAGCTTCACTGCTCAGAAATATCTTTTTTATATAAAAGCAAAACAGCTGACAAAATTTGCTTCTGAGGCAATACTGAATTTTAATTTAGAATGTTGAAGAAGCTTCCTATATTCATTCTTAATTTTACCTTCTTTCCTTTGTTAATAAACTTCATAGTAACACACAGAGATGTATCAGAGAGAAATTCAAAGTAACATATACTAACCTGGCCTACAAAATGTTTTCTTCTTACAGAGCTCCGACTGTAAAGTTTAATAAGGAAAACAATTTCTTTTTCAGTCTGTATAAGTGGAAACGTCATAGTTTCTCCCCATTTCACTCTTCCATTGGTGGCCTTCAGTAAGCGTGTCTTCTTCTTATAAATCAGCTCCCCTGAGCTAAACATCCCTACCTTCACAAAAAAACCTAGGAAACAAGAAGTTATAGTTTATAAAATTTTATGTGAAATATTACCTAAGGATTTTTATCTGCATATGGATTATTATAAAATATAAACAATCAACTTGAAAGGTCTTCTGGGTTGTTATTTGTCTATAAAACACAAAACTTTTGTCACACTTTACAAATAATTACTGTGTCCTCAAATGAACTTAATATTCCTCTGGTCTAACTGACATCAAACAGAATAAACAATTATACACAAAGGAAAACACATTGAAAAGTATTACAAGAAAAGTGTCAACTCTCTGGACATCCAGAGGTATTAATTTCACAATTTTATAGGTAAATTTCTTCGTTTGTGATGCCATAAGTGTATGTGCACTAGAATAAAACAAGTAAATATTCTTAAGTAAATTTGAGATCTAGCACTTTGACAATGATAAAATAGTTTGTATGAACTATAACCAAACATAACAATTATGAACTTTAGGAACAATACAAAAAAAAAAAGCAGTAAAGATCCCCCAAAACCAACTCTGCTGGGTCTTAATATTGGAATGTTCAGTCTTTAGAGCTTGGAGAAAATAAAACTTCTGTTATTTAAAGCAAAGGGAGAAAAGGATATTAAAGAAGTTGGGAGCAGGAATATCAACTAGAGAACTGCCCTGGATAAAACTGTGGGTAAAGTATCTTTTCATCTAGCCATAATTTTCAATGTGATACAAAATGACTATAGCTTAAGGAACAACTGTTGTCTGATTACTATGAGGAGTCAGTTAATATAACTGGGGCTAAAAGGCAGCAAGAGAGGCAAGAGGAAACGGCTAGAAAGTGGGGGATCACAGGAAAAGGAATGGGATCTGACTATTTATATGTCCCTAGGGATCAGAACTCAAGTCCTAGCATTTGTATAGAAAATGCTTTACCAACTGAGCCATCTCCTGCCCTAGTCCTGCTTAGTGCTTTGTACAAGGAGTTCTTCACTTTTCCATGTTCATTATTCTTTTCAGATTCTTCCTATTCTTCAGTGAATTTTTAAGGACATCATTTAATTTCTGTGTATGTACAAGTGAGACAGCATAGTTGGTATAAAATTGTCTTGCATATTATTAAATTTCTGACTTACAAATTTCTTATTTTAAAATTATATAATATTCACTGTTCAGCATACTAATCATGTTTCCTCTACTTTGCTTCATCCAACTCCCTACAAAATTTTCTATTTTAATGGTCCCTTTAAAGAAAAAACTTTTGGTTATATTGTCTTTTCTTAACATATTTATCAACTGCAACTTTCTGGATACTTCTTATTTTTCTAACTTCTTAAGTTGAATGCTCAGTTTTATATCTTTTTAATCTTTCTTAGTGAAAATACTTTTACTGGGGGAGGATACTTCCCTCCCACTCTTAGCTGTTAATATAGGGTTCTTCTCAAACATTTAGCTATAAGGGTGGCCTGGTGAACTAAGTATTGCTCACCAATATATCACAGTCCCTAGCGGAACATCCAGAGAAGAACACAAACCTTAATGCACTCATCTTTTAGATATTATCCTACTGGAACCTCTTCACATTGTATGTTCTTTGAACTGCTGATACACTTACTCAAAGCCAGAGGTGTTGATGAACTTGGAAGGTATTGTGCCTCAAGAATTTGCAGCTGAATCCTGCTATTTACTGCTTGAAAACAAGTCCCCAGTTCAAGTTCTGCTTGGCAAACCTATACATGAAAAAACATTATTTGGCAGTGCGTAATAGAATTTTGACATATTTCAAAAGTTCTAACATAAAAAGCTAGAGTAAAAAATTTTCCAAGTATTATTTTCTACTGATACCCAAACTCAGAAGCGATGAGAGGTTTTGAGGACAAACACCATGAATTTCAAAAATATATTCACGTGCACAGAATCTGAAAATACATGACATATCTATATACTGAACTTCAAAATTACTGATACCAAAAGATAAGTCCCCCAGTAGCCATGTTGGACTCCATGACTACTCTCTTTCCTCTTTGGAGGCCTTAGGGGGAGAATAACCATCTTGGAATCATGTTCCATCAATCCCTTCCCTGTCAGGTCCTCCCTAGACATAGCCAACAGAGGCAAGTTGCAGGGGATCCGTGACTTCACTTGTCTAGCTCTGAACCCACTCTTTGGTTCTGAGGACATTGTGGGACCCCAAAATCATCCTGATTCTCCTTGGAGGACTACAAGGGTCCCAAAAAACTACCAGCTTAAAATACTACCCCACCAATCCCTTGTCAATTGGTTCTGCTTGAAGCACAATCAGCAGTCAGGTGCCCTGACCTCCAAAGTCTGGCCCACATTTTCCCCGTTTTCCTGAGAAGTCCTACTGCCATCAGGATCATCCAGCCAGCACCAGGGAAAACCAGATGCCTAAGGATAGCATAAAAACACAGTCAACAAGACCAAGGGCAATATGGTGCAACCAGAGAACTATCCTGCAAATGTTGGTTATCCTAAAGAAACAGAAGCACAAAGAGAGGATCTTAAATCCAATCTTACAAAGATACTAAAGGCCTTTAAATAGGAAATGAATAAAACCTTTAAAGAAATATAGGAAAATGCATTCAAACAGGCAGAGCACTAAAGGACAAAGCAATCAAATCTAAAGAAATCAAGGAAAATACAATCAAGCCAGTGGAGGATATGAATAAAACTGTCCAAGACCTGAAAACGGAAATAGAAGCAGCAAATAAAACACAAACTAAGGTGATCCTGAAGATGGAAAACTGAGGAAAGAGAACAGAAACCACAGATGTATCACCAACAGAATACAAGAGATGGGAGAGAGAATCTCAGACAGAAAATACAATAGAAGGAATCAATACATCAGTCAAAGAAAAGGCAAAATCTAAAGTGTTCATAACACAAAATATCAAGGAAATCTGGGATACTATGAAAAGATCAAATCTAAGAATAATAAGAATAGAAGAAAAAATTCCAACTAAAAGACACGGAAAACATCTTAACCAAAATCATAGAAGAAAATTTCTCTCACCTAAAGAAAGAGATGTCTGTAACCGTACAAGAAGCTTACAGAACACCAGACTGGACCAGAAAAGAAAATGCTCCCACCACATAATAATCAAAACACTAAATGTACAGAACAAAGAGAGAATATTAGAAGATCCCAGAGGGAAAAGGCAAAGGAACATAAAAAGACACCTATCTCAATTACTCCTGATTTCTCAACTGAGACTCTAAAAGCTAGAAGTGCCTGAGAAGATCTATTGCTGATACAACAAGACCACAGATGTCAACCCACACTACTATACCTAGCAAAACTTTAAATCACTGTAGATGGAGAAACCAAGATATTCCATAACAAAACCAAAATTAAACAATATCTATCCACAAATACAGTACTACAGAAGAAACTAGAAGAAAACCTCCAATGAGGCTAACTATACTCAAGAAAACACAAAACATAAATAATTTCACACCATAAATCCTGTTTATTTTTGTTTATAATTTTTCTTCACCCACCCACCTCAAAAATAATAATGTAGAATTCCTCCTGTCAACAGGAAATGCAGGGACAAAGAGTGGAGCAGAGTCCGAAGGAAAGACCATCCAGAGACTGCCCCACCTAGGGATCCACCCCATCTGCAGACACCAAACCCAGACACCTAATGATGTCAAGAAGCACTTTGCTGACAGGAGTCTGGTATATCTGTTCCCTGAGAGGTTCTACCAGAGCCTGGCCAATACAGACTCAGATGTATGCAGCCAACCATTGGACTGAGCACAGGGACTCCAATGGAAAAGTTAGGGGAAGGACTGAAGGAGCTGAAGGGGTTTCAAATCCCATAGCAAGAACAACAATATCAACTATCTGGTCCCTCCAAAGCTCCCAACTAAACCACCAACCAAAGAGTACACATGAAGGGACTCATGGCTCCAGATGGATATGTAGCAGAGGATTGCCATATCTGTCTGGCATCGATGGGAGGGGAGGCCCTTGGACCTGTGGAAGCTTGGTGCCCCAGCATAGGGGGCTGCTAGAGTGGTGAGGTGGGAGTGGGTGGGTGGGTAGGTAGGGGAGCACCCTCACAGAGTCAAGGAGAGGAGGGATGTGATGGGAGGGGGATTCAAAGGGGAAACCTGGAAGGGGACAACATTTGAAATGTAAATAAATAAAATAACCAATAAAAATCAAAAATATTAGGGGGAATTAATAAAATAAATATTAAAGAGCAATACAGAAAGTCAACCAAGGAAGTGACTTTCTGAAAAAGTAAGGCTGAGAAACCCTTAGCCCATCTAACAAAAAGAGGGAAAAGATGTAAATTAACAAACTAAAGATCAAAATGCTGTCATTGCAATAGACCCCAATGAAATACAGAACATCATTAGAAATCCCTATGAACACTCATACTCTGAAAAGCTGGATAACCTGAATAAGATAAAAAAAATTCTAAATGCATATATAATCTACCAAAATAAAGCTCCAAAGATATAAAAACCTTAAACATATAAAACTATAGTCCATCAGATAGAAGATGTTCTTAAAAACACCTCCCCCAATAAAGCGTAGGGACAGGCAGATTCATTGCAAACTTAAATAAAATTTTCCAAGAAGACTCTTTATAATGTGTTTCATAAAGCAGAAAGTGAATTAATTCATCAAACTAACTGATCCTATGAAGCTAGTGTTGAGAGAGGTAAGGGGAGAGAGAGGTGCAAAAGTTCTCAATACTTGCAAACAACACTCAGGAACACATTAGAATGTGGAGCAAGGGGAACACGCCTTCACTGCTGGTGGGGGCACAACCACCCTGGAAATCGATCTGGCATTTTCTCAGAAAATTTGGAATGGTTCTAACTGAAAACCCAGCTGCACTACTCCTGTGCATATACGCAAAAGATGCTCCACCATACCACAAGTACACGTGTTCCATTATGTTTGTAGCAGCTTTATTCATAATAGCCAGATACTATTCATGCCCAGATACCCCTCAACCAAAGAACGGATACACAAATTGTGGTTCATTTATATAATGAAATATTACTCAGCTATTAAAAACAAGGACACCATGGATTTTTCAAGCAAATAGATAGGACTAGAAAATACCATCCAGACTGAGGTAACCCAGACCCAAAAGACATGCATGATATGTATTCACTGATAAGTGGATATTAACCAAAAATTACAGGATCCCCACAATATACTCCACAGACCCAAAGAAGCTAAACAAGAAGGAAGGTCCAAACAAGGATGCTCAAATCTCATTTAGAAGAAGGAATAAAATAGCCATAAGAGGCAGAAGAACAGAGGGAACTGGGTGAGAGAGGAAAGAGGGAGGAAGAGGGGGATGGGGGCTAGGATCAAGTATGGGGAGAGACAGGAAAGAGGGCCAGAGGGTCAGGAGGAAGAATGGAAATCGGTGGTTATTGGAGGTGAGGGTAGTGGGTATCTATAGGACATGCCAGAGATGTGGAATAATAGAGGCTCCCAGGAGTCTATGGAGGTGACTTGGGCTGAGACTCCTAGCAGTGGGGATATGGATCTTGAAGTGCCTACCTCTTGTATACAGACAGAATTCCCAGTAGAGAGATAAGGGCACCAATAAAAAAAAAAAGCACTCAGAGATAAAACAACAAAGCTATACCCAGTTAATTTTTGAAAACAGAAGCAAAAACATTCATTAGAAAAAAAAGATAGCCTAAAACTGAGCATGTTGATTCAAGCCTTTCATTCCAACACACTCAGGAGGCAGAAGAATGCAGATGTCCGAGTTCAAGAACAGCCTGATCTACAGAGAGAGTTCCAGGACAGCAGGGACTATATGATGAAATCTCTCTCTCTCTTAAAAAAAAAAAAGATAACTTAGTCAACAAATGGTACTGGCAAAACTGGATATATACCTGCAGAAGAATGAAATAAGAGTCTTACCTTTCACCTTGTTAAAAAAAATATCAGTTCAAAATGCATCAAAGATCTTAATTTTAAACCAGAAATGCTAAAATTTCTAGAAGATAATACAGCCTTGAAATTGTTGAACTTGGCAAAAACTTAATGTTTAGACTGTTTTCTTTTATGTTTACATGTATAAGTGGTTTGCTTGCATATGTGTATATGTACCTAGTGAGCATATGAATGATTATGAACTACCATTCAAAATCTGAAACCAAACCTGGGTCCCCTGCAAGAATGCTGAATTAACAAAATCACTTAAACATCTCTCTAGCCCCATCAAAGACACTTTTAATAGAACACCAATAGCATAGGAACTAACTACAAATATCAACAGATGAGATTACAAGAAATTTAAAGTTTCAGCACAAGAAAGAAAACAATCAGCAGAGCAAACAGCACACAGAATGGGAGAAAATCTTTACTAACTGCAATTCAGACAAGGTGCTAACATCTAGCATTTACCAAGAATACAGAAATTAAATACCAAGGAAATAAACATGCCAAATGAGAAACAAATGAATGAACTGAAGAGACGAGGAGGAGGAGAAAGAAAAGGAGGAGGAAAAAGGAGGAAGAGGAGGAGGAAGAATAAGAGGAGGAGAAAGAAGAGAAAGAGGAAGAGACAACTACAATGATGATACAAATGGCCAATAACTATTTTTAAAATTATTCAATAACCCAGGCCATCAAAGAATGCAAATTAAGACTACTTTAAAATACTGTCAGATGGCTATTATAAACAAATCTGATGACAATGTTGGAGAAGATGTGCAGGAAGATAAAACTTTATTCACTATTGGAAGGCATGCAAACTAATATGGACATTGTGGAATTAAGTTTGGAGAATTCTCAAAAAAATAAAAATAAAAACTACCATATGATCAAGGTATATCACTCCTAGTCAAATACTAGAGAACTCTAATCATTACTAGAAAAATCTGCATCCTCAGTTATCGCTGCTTTATTCACTATATCAAAGAGTTAGAATCAACCTAGTTATCCACTAACATGAAATATATAAAAAGTCATATATGAAAAAAAATAAAACGTTATTTAGCTCTAAAGAAAAAAATTTAATCCTAAGATTTTCAGGAAAATGCATAGGCTTATAACATATATGATTAAGCATGATCAACAAACAATCTTAGGAAGAAAACTAATTGGATGATCTTTCTCATATGCAGAACCTAGACAACATACTGTAAAAACACACACACACACACACACACACACACACACACACACACCACATGGGAATACAACATAACATGTAGAAAAGAGAACAAGAAAAGTTAAGTATTAGGTGATATAAACAAAGACTGACTGCAGGTAACAAACTTGATTTATGAAAGACAATATAAAGCTAGCATTTTCTAGTTTTAATTCTGCCATTTGATTTTTTCTGGTTTGGGTGGTTGATAAGTACATAAAAACATATTGAATAGTAAAAGTGTAAAATCCTATGAGAAGCTCCAAAGCTTCATAATGGCTGTTCTAAATATAAAAGCTTATATATATGGTCTGCATACTTTTAGTGCACAATGTTTTTTAGTTTCCATGATAAAGTTTATTTCTAAATTATAGACATGGTTATAGACAAGAAAATATCTATAACCATGCCCTAAAATTCTTTAAAGAAAATAATTTCTCAATTTCTTTCACTGAGTTATCTTCTGATATAACCTATCTTTAGCATTTGACATATGAAACATCCATTTGATATTTACATGTTCAATAAAATAGGACTGCATATTACTATCTACTAAGCTATTATAATTGATGCCAGTGACAAATTTCTGTCACAATTACTGTGATTTAACAGCAAAAAAGTAATTTAAATAAGTTTTAAAATGATGTAACAAATGTTATAAACACACACACTGGGACCGAGATTGAAAATATCATCAAAAAACAACTAGAAAGAAAGTTTAATTTTTCTGACCACTTTAACAATTTTTTGTTTTGTTCGGTTATTCATTTTAGTCTCTAATTCCTTCCACTTTGGTGGTTCTCAAGCCAGACAACACAATAGATTCACTACTGGGGAAGTTATTGAAGACTACAAATGTGTTTGTCCTGACCCTTAGGAAATTTTAATTTTATTAGTTTAGGTGTGGATATGCTTTTAAAGTTTCCAAATGATACCAATATATAGCTGAGCCTCTTTTAATTAGTACTTCAAGACATCCTAAATATTCTTAAAGAAATAAAATATAAATCCTATATAAATTTAAAATCATATAAAGGTTAAAGCTTAAGACTGATTTCTAAAAATGTTATCCCAACAGAAAAAGTTTATAGTTAAATAAGAATTTCTAAATACTTTAATGACAGTGTTTGACTGGCTGAGAGAAGAAAATATCAGGTCTCAAAAGTCAAGGAAGCACTTTTTGTTTATAGCAATAGGAATTTTTAAAAGTTAACTTTAAAAACACCCATGCTTGGTCCAAAGAGCTGGCTCAGTCTAATGGTGACTAGTGCTAAGCCTGGCAACCACAGTTTGATCCCCAGAACCTACAGCGAAGAGAATTCCCACAAGTTGTCCTCTGACCTCTCACACATGCTATAGAATACATCTTCCTTCCTCAAATAATACATTTTTTGACATAAAAGCAAAAATTTATTAAAATGAAAACAAACTTTCATTTTGTGATGAGGGTAGGTTATAGTCCAATAGCCGAAAATGTGTTCAACATATAAGGTCCTGGGACTCCATCACCCAAATTACACTCTAACCAATTTGTGAACAGATATATAACTTACCTAAAATTAAAACCATTTTTATTAATTTCACTTTATAGTAATCTCAGATTACATATGGATTTTATGATTCATTCTTATTTTTTCTCAGTCGTCAGCTACTAAAATCTTTTAAAAATTATTTGGAGATATTTATACTACATTGTTATTACTTTCAGGATTGCTACTACTACAGCAAACACTAATGAAAAATGTGGGGGAAAGGGTGTCATGATGTCTTTTTAAAGAAAATGAAGGAAAAATGATTATGTTAATGTTTTATAACTATTTCTAAAATAATATTTTTAAATAATATTGCTTCTTAAAAATTTACATAGTCTTCCTACATATTCCAACATATATTTAAATTATCTTCCAACAAATGAAAGTTATTCAATAAACCATTTTAAAGGTGTGAACTATGTCCATTATTTGATACTATTATCAACTTACAGAAATTTTTGAAGGTAGTATTATTTCCAATGAGTAATCCATTTCCTGGGTACTAAGAGTTCTGAGTGAAAGAGAACATTCTCCAATGGTTTTCTTCTTGGGAGTCTGGGTTTGAATCTTAAATGCAAGTCTCACTGCTTGTAGATTTTGTAGTTTAATAGCAAATACAAATGTTTCCATAAATTCAATAGCCTTATAAAACAAGAAAATATTAAACAAAAATACTTTTAAAAGTTTATATGCAATTATAGAATCAAGTTGTATACCTAAGAAAAGTATGTAAAATATATTTTACAAGTATTTTTAGACTGAGGGAAGGAGGTCCAGTGACTGGCTCAAATTGGGACCCATCTCAAGGGGAAGCTCTAAGACCTGACAATACTACTGATACTATTATGTAATTACAGACAGGAGCCTAGTATGGCTGCCCTCTTAGAGGCCCAACAAGTAGGTGACTGAGACAGAAGCATATACTTGCACCCAACCAATAAACTGAAGTTGAGGACCACTGTGGTTGAAATAGGAAAAGGCTGAAAAAATTGAGGAAGAGGGTAATCGCACAGGAAGACCAGCAATTTCAACTAACCTGGACCCCTAAAATCTCTCAGACACTGAGCCACCAACCAGGCAGCATACACTAGCTGATTTGAGGCCCCCAACACATTATAGCACAGGATTGCCTGGTCTGGCCTCAGTGAGGGAAGACATGCCTAACCCTCTAGAGACTTGAGGCCCCAAGGCGTAGGGAAGCCTGGTGAGGTGGGGTGTGGTGATAGGAGTGTTGGGACATCCTACTGAAGACAATGGGGAGGAGAATGGAATGAGAAACTATTGGAGGGCAGATCTGGAAGAGGATAATGACTGTACTGTGAAAAAGGAATAAAGATAAATATTTTTTAAAAATAAAAATAGCCTTCCAGTCTGAGCCAGTGCCCTGAGCAGACCTTGGGTACTGGCTCTGCACCCAGCCCCACAAAACCCAGGAAAAGCTCAACCCAGGTGCTCTAACACCCAGAATCATAGGTGAGGAGGCTACAACATCTGCCCCAACACTGGGAGTAACTGGGACTACCAGGATCTAGGGACACAGGAATCCCTGTCCAGCCAGTAGCATAGGTCCTTTCTGGTCTGAGACATTGCCCAGAGCAGACCTTGGGTGCTGACTCCACACCCAGCCCCACAACACTCAGAGGAAGCTCGACTCACAGGTGCTCTAATACACCCAGTTCACAAGATCTCAGGAGCTTGGTCATACCAGGATTTCAGGATCCCAGAGGCAGCTTGACTCCCAGGAGCTCTGACACAACCAGAATCTCAGAATCACAGAATCACAGGAACATAGAGACAGCTAAAATCTGAGGAGTTCTGACTCAACCAGGATTAAAGGAGGGACAGGACCCAGAGACAGCAAGGGCAGGTAGCACTAGAGATAACCAGATGGTGGGACAAAAGCACAAGAATGTAAGCAACAGAAACCAGGGTTACTTGGCATCATCAGAACCCAGTTCTCCCACTAGAGGAAGTCCTGCATACCCCATCACAACAGAAAAGCAAGATTCAGATTTAAAATAAGTTCTCAGGATGATGATAGAGGACTTCAGAAAGGACATAAATAACCCCCTTAAAGATATATAGGGAGAATACAGGCAAACAGCTAGAAGCCATTAAACGGGAAACACAAAAATCCCTTAAAGAATTACAGGAAAACACAGACGGGTGAAGGAATTAAACAAAACCATCCAGGATCTAAAAATGGAAATAGAAGCAATAAAGAAATCACAAAGGGAGACAACCCTGGAGATAGAAAACCTAGGAAAGAGATCAGGAGTCAGAGATGCAAGCATCAATAACAGAATACAAGAGATAGAAGAGAAAATCTCATGCACCAAAGATACCATAGAAAACATTGACACAATATTCAAAGAAAATGAAAAATCCAAAAAGCTCCTAACCCAAAACATCGAGGAAATCTAGGACACAATGAAAAGACCAAAACTAAGGATAATAGGTATAGAAGAGACCAAAATTCCCAACTTAAAGGGCCAGTAAATATCTTCAACAAAATTATAGAAGAAAACTTACCAAACCTAAAGAAAAAGATTCCCATGAACATACAGGAAGCCTACAGAACTACAAATAGACTGGACCAGAAAAGAAATCCCTACCATCACATAATAGTCAAAACACCAAACGCACAAAACAAAGTAAGAATATTAAAAGCAGTAACTGAAAAAGGTCAAGTAACATATAAAAACAGACCTGTCAGAATTATACCAGATTTCTGAAGAGAGACTATAAAAGCCAGAAGATCCTGGGCAAATGTCATACAGATCATAAGAGAACACAAATGCCAGTTCAGGATACTATAACCAGCAAAACACTCAATTAACATAGATGAAGAAACCAAAATATTCCATGACAAAAACAAATTTACAGAATATCTTTCCACAAATCCAGCCCTACAAAGACTGCAAACTCCATACAAGGAGGGAAACTACAACCTAGAAAAAGCAAGAAAATAATCTATCAAAAAAAAAAAAAAAAAAAGAAGACAGCCACACAAACATAATTCCACCTCTAACAACAAAAATAACAGGAAGCAACAATCACTTTTCCTTAATATCTCAACATCAATGCACTCAATTCCCCAGTAAAAAGACATAGACTAACAGATCTGGATATGTATACGGAACCCACCATTTTGCTGCATACAGGAAATGCATCTCAGTGACAAAGACAGACAATATCTCAGAGTAAAAGGATGGAAAACAATTTTCCAAGCAAATGGTCCCTAAAAACAAGCTGGAGTAGCCATTCTAATATCGAATAAAATTGACTTTCAACCAAAAGTTATCAAAAAAGATAAGGAAAAACACTTCATACTCGTCAAAGGGAAAACTTATCAGGATGAACTTATAGGACCATGAAAGATAGCCTGGTTCTTGGTTGAGTTTAGGTAGGAAACCTCGGTGACCCTGAGGGACAGCAGGCATTTTGCATGGTTCCCAAACACCAGGTTCCCGGCAGGAGGCCACAGACCTCCATAGATTTGTGGCCATCAGTTACATAAGGGCAACACCCAAAGCCCCTCCAGAGATAGAGGACATGACCACAGGTTATGTAGCCTCAAGACACATCTCCAGTACAAGGTCTCTCTGTGTTCACAGCCATGGCCTCCACCAGGCCAAGCCAGCCACCCACCAACAAGCCAAGGACTCTCTCTGCAGGACACTGTTGGGACACTCCTCCTTTTCTCCCTTGACCCCAGGCTAGATCTAGCCCACAGGGACCCCACTTCATTCTCAGCTCCTCTGTGACTTCTAGCAGTGCCTGAATGGCCAAGAACCTGAGAAAAAGAGCCTGAGAATAAGACAGCCCTAGCCTCCCTGCAGGCCCAGTGATGCCTGAGCCAGCTCTTTCTGTCCCCGGGGACTTCAGACTGCTTCCCTACCCCCAGAGCAATGTACTACAGTTTCCCATAGCTAGCCCTAAACCAGTCCAACACCAGCATGCAGTAAGCACAGTGAAAAATTCCTGCATCCTGCCTCCCTGAGTGGCTGCAGCCCTGTGGCAGAACAGACAAGGGACCCATTAACCCTACATGAACTCTCAATTCTGAACATCTATGCTCCAAATGCAAGAGCACCCACATTCATCCTAAAGCTCAAAGCGTACATTGAACCTCACACAATAATAGTGGGAGACTTCAACACCAAACCCTCAAAACAATCGACAGATCATGGAAACAAACTAAACAGAGACACAGAGAAACTAACAGAAGTTATGAAACAAATGAATTTAAAAGGTATCTATAGAACATTTCATCCTAAAACAAAAGAATATACCTTTTTCTCAGCACCTCATGGTACCTACTCCACAATAAACCATATAATTGGTCAAAATACAGGCCTCAACAGATACAAAAAGACTGGAATAATCCCATACATCCTACCAGATCACCAAGGAATGAGCCTGGTCTTCAGCAAAAACAACAGAAAGACCACATACACCTGGAAGTTGAACAATGCTCTCTACTCAATGATAACTTGGTCAAGGAATCCCAAGATATCCCACAGAGGCCACTGACCTCAGAGTGGCAGACACACAGCTGGTCTGCTCCCATGTGGAAACTGTATCCCGAGACATCCTAGAGAGGCCACTGACCTCAGAACAGGGGACACCATAGCCCGAGACATCCTAGAGGAGCCATGGAACTCAGAGCAGCAGACACCATATCCTGAGACATTCTAGAGGAGCCACTGCACTCAGAGCAGCTGGAGCTCAGGATCAAAGGATCACAGAGATATCTGGACCCTGAGGAGTTCTGACACAAGCAAGATAACTAGAAAGACAGGCTCCAGTCAGAACCAGTGAGTGCAGGTAGCACTAGAGTTAACCAAATGGCGAAAGGCAAGCACAAGACATTAACAACAGAAACCAAAGTTACTTGGCATCTCCAGAACCCAGTTCTCCCACCATAGGAAGCCCTGAATACCACATCACACCAGAAAAGCAAAATTCAAAATTAAAATCACTTCGCATGACGATGACAGAGGACTTTAAGAAGGACATAAATAACACTCTCAAAGAATCTGAGGAGAACACAGGTAAACAGGTAGAAACCCTTAAAGAGGAAACACAAAAATCCCTTAAAGAATCGCAAGAAAACACAACCAAATAGGTGAAGGAATTAAACAAAGCCATCCAGGATCTAAAAATGGAAGTAGAAACAATAAAGAAATCTCAAAGGGAGACTACCCTGGAAATAGAAAACCTAAGAAAAAGACCAGGAGTCATAGATGCAAGCATCATTAACAGAATACAAGAGATAGAAGAGAGAATTTCATGTGCAGAAGATACCATGGAAAACATTGACACAACTTTCAAAGAAAATGCAAAATGCAAAAAGTTCCTAACCCAAAACATACAGGAAATTCAGGACACAATGAGAAGGCCAAACCTAAGAGTAATAGGTATAGATGAGGGGGAAGACTCCCAACTTAAAGGACCAGTAAATATCTTCAACAAAATTATAGAGGAAAACTCCCCTAACCTAAAAAAAGAGATGTTCTTAAATATACAAGAAGCCTACAGAACCCCAAATAGACTAGACAAAAAAAAAAATACCTCTCATCACATAATAATCAAAACATCAAATATACAAAACAAAGAAAAGATACTAAAAGCAGTAAGGGAAAAAGGCAAAGTAACATAAAAAGGCAGACCTATAAGAATTACACCAGACTTCTCACCAGAGACTATAAAAGCCAGAAGATCCTAGACTGATATCAGACAGACCCTAAGAGAACACAAATGCCACCCCCGACTACTATACCCAGCAAAACTCTCAATCAATATTGATAGAGAAACCAAGATATTCCATGACAAAACCAAATTTACACAATATCTTCCCACAAATCCAGCACTTCAAAGGATAATTGATGTAAAACTCCAACTCAAGGAGGGAAATTACAACTTAGAAAAAGCAAGAAAGTAGTCTTCCAACAACCCCCAAAAAGGATAGTTACAAAAACATAATTCCACCTCCAATAACAAAAGTGATAGGAAGCAACAATCATTTTTCCTTAAAATCTCTTAATATCAATGGACTCAATTCTCCATAAAAATATGTAGACTAGCAGACTGGATACATAAACAAGACCCAGAATTTTGCTGCATACAGGAAACACACCTCTGTGATAAAGACAGACACTATCTCAGAGTAAAAGGATGGAAAACAATCTTCCAAGCAAATAGGCCCAAGAAACAAGCTGGAGTAGCAATTCTAATATTAAACAAAATTAATTTTCAAACAAACATAATCAAAAGAGATAAGTAAGGACACTTTATACTCATCAAAGGGAAAATGTATGAAGATGAACTCCCAATTCTGAACATCAATGCCCCAAATGCAAGAGTACCCACATACATAAAAGAAACTTTACTAAAGCTCAAAGCAGACATTACACCTCACACAATAATAGTGGGGGATTTCAACACCCCATGCTCAGCAATGAACAGATCATGGAAACAGAAACTAAACAAAGACACAATGAAACTAACAGAAGTTATGAACCAATGAATTTAACTGAGATTTTATATATATTTTATATATATAAAACATTTCAACCTAAAACAAAAGAATATACCTTTTTCTCAGCACCTCATAGTACCTTCTCCAAAATAGACCATATAATTGGTCACAAAACAGGCCTCAACAGATACAAAAAGATTGAAATAATCCCTTGCACCCTATCAGACCACCATGAACTAAGGCTGGTCTTTAATAATGACAAAAACAATGGAAAGCCCACATACACATTGAAACTGAACAATGCTCTACTCAACAATGACTTGGTCAAGGAAGAAATGAAGAAAGAAATTAAAGACTTTTTAGAATTTAATGAAAAGGAGGACACATCATACCAAAACTTGTGGGATTCCATGAAAGCACTACTAATAGGAAAACTCATTGCTCTAAGAACCTACAAAAAGAAACTGAAGAGAGCATACACTAACAACTTGAAAGCACAACTGAAAGCATTAGAACAAAAAGAAGCAAATATACCCAAGAGGAATAGAAGACAGGAATTAATCAAACTCAGAGCTGAAATCAACCAAGTAGAAACTGAAAGAACTATACAAAATATCAACAAAAACAGGAGCTAGTTCCATCCAGGAGCTAAAACCATCCAGTTAAAAAAAGGGCAGCATTTTCGACAAATGGTGCTGGCTCAACTGGAGGTCATCATGTAGAAGAATGCAAATTAATAAATTCTTATCACCTTGTACAAAGCTCAAGTCCAAGTGGATAAAGGACCTCCACATAAAACCAGATACACTGAAACTAATAGAAGAGAATTTGGGAAAGACCCTCAACTACTTAGGCACAGGGGAAAAGTTCCTGAACAGAACACCAATGGCTTATGCTCTAAGATCAAGAATTGACAAATGGGACCTCATAAAATTGCAAAGCTTCTGTAAGGCAAAGGACACTGTCAATAAGACAAAACAGCAACCAACAGATTGGGAAAAGATCTTTACCAATCCTACATCCGATAGAGAGCTAATATCCAATATATACAAAGAACTCAAGAAATTAAGACTCTAGACAACCAGATAACCCCATTAAAAATGGGGTACAGAGCTAAACAAAGAATTCTCAACTGAGGAAACTCAAATGACCAAGAAGCACCTTAAGAAATGCTCAACATCCTTAGTCATCAGGGAAATGCAAATCAAAACAACCCTGAGATACCACCTCACACCAGTCAGAATGGCTAAGATCAAAATTCAAGTGATAGTAGATGCTGGTAAGGATGTGGAGAAAGAGGAACACTCCTCCATTGTTGGTGGGATTGCAAGCTGGTACAACCACTCTGGTAATCAGTCTGGCAGTTCCTCAGAAAAATCGACATAGCACTACCTGAGGACCCAGCTATACCACTCCTGGGCATATACCCAGAAGATGCTCCAACATATAACAAGGACATATGCTCCACTATGTTCATAGCAGCCTTATTTATAATAGCCAGAAGCTGGAAAGAACCCAGATGTCCTTCAACAGAAGAATGGATACAAAAATTGTGGTACATTTACACAATGGAATATGACTCAGCTATTAAAAATAATGAATTTGAGAAATTCTTAGGTAAATGGATGGAACTAGAAAATATCATCCTGAGTGAGGTAACCCAATCACAAAAGAACACACATGGTATTTACTCACTGATAAGTGGTTATTAGCCCAAAAGTTTGAAATAGCCAAGATTCAACTAACAGACCACATGAAACTCATGAAGAAGGAAGACCAAGTGTGGATGCCTAGGTCTTACTTAGAAGGAGTAACAAAATATCCAAGGGAGTATATATGGAGACAAAGTGTGGGACAGAAACTGAAGGAGGGGTTGTCTAGAGACCATTCCACCCGGGTATCCATCTCATGTGCAGTCACCAAAGATAGACGCTGATATGGATGTCAGGAAGTGCATGCTGACAGGAGCCTGATATGGCTGTCTCCTTAGAGGTCTGCCAGAGTCTGACTCATTCAGAGGCTGATGCTCACAGCTAACCACTGATCTGATCAAGGGTTTCCCAATGGAAAAGTTAGAGAGAAGACTGAAGGAGCAGAAAGGGTTGGTGTCCCCATGAGGAGAGCAACAATACCAATCAACCAGAGTTCCTCAGGGTCTAAACTACCAGCCTAGGAGCACATAGGGAGGGACCCATGACTCCAGCTGTATATGTAGGGGAGGATGGCCTTGTGGGGCATTGGTGGAAGAGGAGATCTTTGGTCCCATGAAGGCTGAACACTGAGAGGGGGGGAATTCGAGGGTGGGGAGGTGGGAGTGGGTGTTAAGTGGGGGCACACCCTCATAGAAGTAGGAGGGGGCATGGGATAAGGGGTTCCTGGGTGGTAGGGGAAATAGGGTATGGGGATAAAATTTGAAATGTAAATATAATATCCAATAAAAAAAGGAAAAAAATAAATAAATAAAAGAGACTTAGTGCAAAATTGTTCTTTGCTATAAATTTCCTTCTTTACATCACTGGTGGAGCCTTTTAAAAAGTCAAGAATCCAGTCAAATAGCAAATATGATGGATATTGTCTAATCTTACAGATTTATGTTCCTGTTGGCTTCCCAACCACTGAACTGCTCCTTTTACATTATCATGCTATAGAACTATACAAATGAAATATTACACATGAACTATTTAAAAGTCTTACACAGTGCAAATGTGCTTGGTATACTTCACATTTTCCATAATAAGGATCCCCCAAACCATTTACTTTTATTTTTAAAATCATAAAATAAAATTTTTAATTCACAAAATGTTCATTCTTGAGTGCATCATTTCTCCAGTCATTTAGACATTTTTTTCAATTTTTCTACTACTATACACAAAATTACCAACATTTTACATATACTTTTGTTTACATCTTAGATTATGTTTATGGAACATATTTCAAATAAAATATTTGTGTTAATAACTGTAAATATTTTAAGGTTTTATGTATGTTATCAAAATAATGTTCCTAAAATGTGTATGTTTTACAGCAGTAGTTCTAAACCTTTCTAATGCAGTGACCTTTTAATACAGTTCCTTATGTTGTAATGGCCCAACCATAAACGTCTTTGCTACTTCATAACTATAGTTTTGCTATTGGTATGAATCATTATGTAAATATCTGATATGCAGGATATCTATTATGTGAGCCCCCCCCAATGAGATCATGGCCCACAGGTTGAGAATCACTGTTTTAAAGTCATTAAAAAATATTTCCTGTGTGGAACTGGGTGGGTTCAGAGGATCTTGGAGGAGTCAGAGAAGGAAAAAAAGCATGATTAAAATATATAAAATTTTTCTCAGTGAAATTTTCCTAATTATATTAAGTAAAAAATCAATATGTATTTTATGATTATAATTAAAATGAATTTTCTTGAATTCTTAGACATGAATTTTATTAATTTAGGATAACATGTTCTTTTGAAAACTATCTTTTCAGGGCTAAAGAGATGGCTTAGTTATTAAGCTTGCAGATTGGCCTTCTGGTACACACCTCACACCTACACCTGCAACAGTTTTGGATCAGTGCACCAGGCCCCACCCCACAGCTCTGCCTCCCTCCCAGGAGGCTGACTCCAACCCAACACACATAGGTAAGATACATGCCTCTCCACCCCACTACCCTTTCTGCTGGGACCCCAGCAAGCCTAGCCCCATGGCCCTGACCCACCCTGATGAAGATCCATCTTCCTTTGGGTACACACCTATACCTGCAGAAGTTACAGATCAGCACAAGGTGCTCCACCCCACAGCTCCACCAGCCTCCCAGGAGGCCTGCTCAAACAAGAGACAAATAGCTCCAGCAGCTCCCAGGACGCCTACCCCAACCCAGGACACACAGGCCAGCCAAAACCAGAGACAACCAAGTGGTGAGAAACAAGTACACAATCAACAGATGCTAATACGATATGACACTATCAGAACCCAGCTCTCCTGCTACAGAAAGTGTTGGATATCCTAATACACTTGAAGAACAAGACTATGACCTTAAATCCCACCTCATGAGAATGATAGAAGCCTTTAAAGAGGATGTAAATAATCCCTTCAAAGAACAATGGAAAATACAGTCAGACATGTAGAAGCCCTTAAAGAGAAAACAAATCCTCTAAAGAAATACAGGAAAATTCAGTCAAACAGGAAAAGGAAATGAATAAAACAGCCCAAGACATAAAAATGGAAATAGAAGCAAGAAAGAAAACACAAATAGAGAAAATCCTGTAGATAAAAAACCTAGGAAAAAGAATAGGAACTACAGATGCAAGTGTCACCAATGAATGCAAGAGATGGAAGAGAGAATCTAAGGCATAGAAGATATCATAGAAGATATTGATATACTGGTCAACAAAAATGCCAAATGTAAGAAGTTCATAACTCTAAACACGCAGGAAATTTGGAACACTAATTTGGAACCTAAGAATAATAGAAATAGAAGGGGGTGAATATTCCCATTTCAAAGGGCCACAAAACATATTCAACAAAATCATAGAAAACTTCTCTAACCTAAAGAAATAGATGGCTATAAAGATGCAAGAAGCCTACAGAACACCAAATAGACTGGACCAAAAATGAAAATCCTCCCACCACATGACAACCAAACCACTAGACGTACAAAACAAAGAAAGACTATTAAAAGCTGTAAGGGGAAAAGGCCAAGTAACATATAAAGTCAGATCTACCAGAATTATACCTGACTTCTCAACAGACTCTAAAATCCAGAAGGGCCTAGGCAGATGTCCTACATTTTCTAAGAGATCACAGATATCAGCCCAGACTATTACGTCCAGCAAAACTCTCAATCACCATAGATAAAGAAACAAATATATACCAAGACAAAACCAAATTTAACAATGATTTCCACTAATCCAGTCCTACAGAAGATACTAAAAGAAAAACACTAACACAAGGAGGGCAATTACACCCAAGAAAATACAAGAAATTAATCATCTTAATGATCTCACACCAAAACCAAAAGAAAATCACACAGACACAGACACAGACACACACACACACACACACACACACACACACACACACACTTCCAACAACAAAACAATAGGAACTAACAATTGTTGGTCATTAACAGCCCTCAACATCAGTGGATTCGATTCACCAATAAAAAGACACAGGATAATAGACTGGGTATGTGAACAGTATCCACCATTCTTCTGCATAAAGAAACATATCTCAGCAAAAGAAACAGACACTAACTCAAAGTAAAGGGCTAGGAAAAGACCTAAGAAACAAGCAGGAGTAGCCATTCTCATATCTCCTAAAATACACTTTCAACCAAAAGTTATCAAACAACATGGGGAAGGACACTCCATACTCATCAAATGAAAAATCTACCAAGATGAAGTCTCAGTTCTGAACATCTATGTTCCAAATTCAAAAGAACACACAATTGATAAAAAAAAAAAACTTTACTAAAGTTTAAATTACACATTGAACCCCACAAATAATTGTGAGAAAATTAAATTCTCCATTCTCGCCAAAGGAAAGTTCATAGAAAGAAACTAAACAGAGAAACAATTAAATTAACCAGTGTTATTAACCAAATGGATTTAATGGAAACATTTCGCCAAAACAAAAGAATATATCTTTTTCTCAGCACATCATAGATCCTTCTGCAAACCTGACCATACAATAGGCCACAAAGCAAGCCTCAACAGACACAAGAAAACTGAAATAATTCCTTCCACCAGTCTGTCCTAGTGCCCTGAGCAGTCCTAGGGCACCAGCTCTACACACAATTCCTCCAAACCCAGAGGAGGCTGGACTCCCAGAAGCTCTAACATGCCCAGGATCATAGGAACTGAATGTCTATGGCATTCTACAACTAGGCATACTTATGCATGGGTGAAAGGGAAGGATCCACTTACTGGCATATGGCATGATCCTGATCAGGTGTTTAATATGAAGAAGAGGTCATGTTTGTGGTTTTTTTTGCAAGATGCTGAAGGAGCATGGTGGCTGCCAAAGCAACAGGTGAGATATGTTGATGCCAGGATAAAGAATGATGCTGACCTGTGAGCTTGCTGAGTGCCCTGACAATGGTGACTGGGAAGCTGTATTAAACATATATTCGTGACCTACCTTTGCTTACCTATACCCCAGATGGAACAAGCTGCCTTGCCTCAAGTTATTAGACCTTGTAGAACAGATAATCAAAAAGAGAAGTTATAATGACTCTTGTATTTTCCTTAAATGTGACCAGTTATTCGGACTCAACCATGAACTGGTCTAGAAATCAATCCAATATTGGAAATATAACAGTCTTCATTTGGAAGGCTGGTTCTAGACATTTTCAGAGACATATTTGGAAGTTAGCTGCAGTTCTCTATGATGTTATTTATGTTGGAAAGAGTAAAACCTGGGATAGGACCTGGGTTTCAAACAAGTGTTAGTACATGTGTTAAAGCTCTTTTAATTGTCCAGTTAAAATTACTTTTGTTTCTTCTACAATATTTAATGTAAGTTGCATTGATTGTACACTTTCTAATTGTGTTAGTGTGTTAAAACCCGGCACTTCTATCAACCAGCTGTTGTTTTATTGCTCTGAGTATCATAGAACCTTGGTATTCTGAGAAAAGCTTATAAGTAGTGGAAGAAGTGAGTCAACCTTTAACAGAAGCAAGAGGGTAGCGGGCTTGATTATCGCTGGTATAACATCTTTAATTACATTAATTGCTAGCACCACTGCTTCTGCAACTGCTTTGACACAAGAAGTTAAGACAGCTACTTTTGTTAATCATTTAGCAAAAAATGTTACTAATGTGTTGATCATACAAGAGGATTTAGATACGCATTAGGAAAAAATGGATTGATGCTCTTTATCCTATTCAAATTATTGGAAGGAGGTTCAGAGTTTAAGAGTAAGGAACCATCTCAAGAGTCATACCAAATACCATTGGATTAGTATTAGTTCTAAAACTTACAATGGTAGTCATTATAATTAGGAAAAAGTTTAAAGACACGTGCAGTGTATTTGTTATAATTCTAACACCTTTCTGGATATTTTAACTTTGCATAGTGAGCTTATGAATTTAAAGAATGCTGCTTTGCTGAGCATTGTTTTGGCAGATACTGCTGATAAAATTACCCATGACCTGATGTCAGTATTTCTATTTTGGTCAAGCTTCAAGAATGGCATATATAGCTCGATCATGTTAGCCCTTTTTGTCCTGGAAATACTTTTATTCCTGCCCATCGTGTTAAAGCTTGTCTTTAACAACATCAACATGTTGGCAAACAAAGTACATGGCTTGTACCTGAAAATGGACCCCAGACAGAGTTATTAACTTAACAGGCTGGCAAGCCAAGGATGGGTAAGATTCTGCACAGAGCCTCTGCACAACCTAAGACAGAAATGCATTGCTTTTGATAATTCACATTACACAATGAGTAAAGAAGGCATTCTTGGCAGAACAACCTAAGACAGGCTCAGTCTTGTTTATGAAATAAAAAGGGGAAGAGGCAGAGAGCTTTTGGGGCTGCTTTGCAAAAATCTAACATGGGCCAAGGAAAAGGAAATGGGCTGCTTGACAGGAATATGACATTGGCCAAGGGCAAGGAAGTGGGCGTCAGGCAGGATTCTGACATTAGGCTAGAACAAAGAACTAATATCAGGCAGAAATCTAATTCTTAGGCTAGAACAAAGAAGTAATTTCAAGCAGGAACCTAAATATTAGGCTAGAACAAAGAAGTAATTTCAGGCAGGAATCTAAATATTAGGCTAGAGCAAAGAAGTAATTTTGGGCAGGAATCTAAATATTAAGCTAGAACAAGGAGTAGGCTTCAGACTTAAAAATGACTTTGGGCTAGGATAGGAATGTAGGCTTAGATACTTTGGTCATACTGATAAGCCCTTAGAAACAATGATCATGAGAGTGATCACGGAACTTTGTTTATTACTTTGCTTGTTCTTTGACTATTTGTGTTTATTATCTTGTTTGTTCCTTGACTATTTGCATACATTGTAATGCTAGTTCCTCAACCTAGAACTGACCTTAATACTTGCATGTAATTAAAATGGTATAAAAGTAAATGGAGGAGGGGGGAATAGCCTAGGGGGTTTCTAGGGAGGAAAAATGGGGAAAGGGGAGACATCTGAAATGTAAATAAATAAAATATACAATAAAAAATTTTAAAAATTTAAATAAAGAACTCCTTGCATTCTATCAGATCACCGTGGATTAAGGCTGGACTTCAACAAAAACAAAACAACCGAGAGCCCACATATTCATGGAAACTGAACAAGTTTCTACTCAATGATCCATTTGTCAGGGAAGAAATACGGAAATTAAAGACTTTCTAGAATTCAACGAAAATGAAGGCATAGCATACGAAAACCTATAGGACACAATGAAAGCAGTGCTAAAAGAAAAATTCATAGCACTAAGTACCTTCATAAAGAAATTGAAGTGATCTCATACTACCAACTTAACAGCACACCTGAAAGCTCTACAACAAAAAGAAGTAAACACACCTGAGAGGAGTAGACAGCAGAAAATAGTCAAACTCAGGGCTGAAATCAATCAATTATAAACAAGAGAACAATACAAAGAACCAACAAAACCAAGAGCTGCTTCTTTGAGAAAATCAACAAGATAGACAAACTTTTAACTAAACTAATTAAAAGGCACAGAGACAATATTCAAATTAACAAAATGAAAAATGAAAAGAGATATATAAGAGTGGAAACTGAGAAAATTCAAAGAACCATTAGGTCTTACTTCAAAAAAATATACTCCACAAAATTGGAAAATGAAAATGAAATGTATGAATTTCTATTTTTCTAGACAGATACCACTTACCAAAATTGAATCAAGATCAGGTAATCTATCCAAAGAGTCCCATGATCCCTAATAGAAACAGTCATTAAAAGTCTCCCAATCAAAAAGAGCCCAGGGCCAGATAGTTTTAGAGAAGAATTCTACCAGACTTTCAAACAGCTAATATTAATACTCCTCAAACTAGCCCAGAAAATTGAAACAGAAAAAGAAAAAATACTACCTAATTCATTCTATGAGGCCACAGTTACTCTGATACTTAAACCACAAAAAGAAGCAACAAAGAAAGAGAACTTCAAACCAATTTTGCTTATAAACATCAACACAAAAATACTCAATACAATTCTCTCAAACTGAATTCAGCAACACATCAAAAGCATCATTCACCATGATCAAGTAGAATCCCAGGAATGCAGCAATGGTTCAATATAAAAATCCACCAATATAAGTCACTATGTAAGCAAACTGAAAGAAAAAACCTGCATAATCATTTCATTAGATGCTGAAAAAGCATTGGACAAAAACCAATCCCCCTTCGTGAGAGTCATGGAAAGATCAGGGATTCAAGGCACATATCTAAATAAAAGCAATGTACAGCAAGCCAATAGCCAACACCAAATTAAACTGAGAGAATCTTGAAGCAATCACACTAAAATAGGGATAAGACAAGGCTGCCCACTTCCAATCTATACAATATAGTACTTGAAATTCTAGCTAAGACAACAAAAGAAGTTCTAGGAGATGAAAATTGGAAAGGAAGAAGTCAAGGCACGACTGTTTATGGTTGATATGGTAGTATACATAAGTGATCCCCAAAATTCTACCAGAGGACTCCTACACCTTCAGCAAAGTGGCTGGACACAAAATTAACTCAAAAAAATCAGTAGCCCTTATTTACACAAGTGATAATGGACTGAGAAAGAAGTTAGGGAAACAATACCATTCACAATAGCCACAAAGAAAATAAAATACCTTGGTGAAACTCTAACCAAGCAAGTGGAAGACCTATATGAAAAGAACTTCAAATCCTGAAGAAAAAAATGAGGAAGATATCAGAGGATGTAAAGATCTTCCTTGCTCATGAATCAATAGGACTAACATAGTAAAAATGGCCATCTTACCAAAAGCAATACACAAATTCAATGCAATTCCCATCAAAATTCCAACACAATTATTTTACATACCTTCAAAGAACAATCTCAACTTCATATGAAAAAACAAAAAGCCCACAATAGCCAAAAGAAAAAAAAACCTGAACAATAAAAGAACTTCTGGAGGAATCATCACCATCCCTGATCTCAAGATGTACTACATAGTGATTATAAACAAAACAACAACAGCAACAACAACAACAACAAAAGCCCATATGGGACTGGTACAGAAACAGACAAGGTGATCAATAGAAAAGAATCAAAGACCCAGAAATAGACCCACATACCCACGGACACTTGATTTTCAACAAAGAAGCCAAAACCAAAACAAAAAAAAAAAATGGAAGAATAAAAAAAAAAGCATCTTCAATGAATGGTGCTGCTAGCTGGATGTCTGCATATAGACGAATGCAAATAGATTCATATTTATCACCCAGCAGAAAATTAAAATCAAAGTGGATCAAAGACCTCAACATAAAACCAACTACACTGACTCTAATAGAAGAGAGAGTGAGAAATAGCCTTGAATGCATTATTAGTACAGGACATAATTTCCTGAACCGAACACCAAAAATGGCCCTAAGATCAATAATTGATAAATGGGACCTAATAAAATTGCAAAGCTTCTTTAAGGTAAACTCTGTCAACAGGACAAAACAGCAGCCTATAGATTGGAAAAAGATATAGAGGGCTAATATCCAAAATATATAAAGAACTCAAGAACTTAGACACCAACAAACCAAATAACCCAATTTAAAAATGAGGTACAGAACTAAACAGGATATTCTCAACAGAGGAACACTGCTTTCCCTAATTCAATCACAGGGGCCAACAACTTCTGTCCATTAGTTGGGTGCAAATATCTGCATCTGACTCTTTCATTTGCTTGTTGGGTCTTTGGAAGGCAGTCCTGATAAGCACCTTTTTATGAGTGCTTCATACCCTCAGTAATAGCATTAGGTCTTGGGGCCTCCCCTTGAGCTGTATCCCAATTTGAGCCTGTTGCTGGACCTCCTTTTTCTCAGGCTCTTCTCCATTTTTGTCCCTGCAGTTCTTTCAGATAAGAACAACTACATGTCAGAGTTTCTGACTGTGGGATGTCTACCCCATCCATCACCCTGTAGGAGGACCAGCAGTCTCAACTAACCTGGACCCCTGAAATCTCCCAGACACTGGGCCACCAACCAGGCAGCATACAACAGCTGATATGAGGCTCCCAACACATGCCGCAGAGGACTGCCAGGTTTTGACTCAGTCAGAGAAGATGCACCTAACCCTCAAGAGACTGGAGGCCCCAGGGAGTGGGGAGGTCTGGTGGAGTGGGTGGTGGTGGGTAGAGACATCCTGGTGGAGATGGGGGGAGGAGGTATGGGATGTGAAACAGAGGGTGGACCTGGAGAGGAATAAAATCTGGACTATAAAAAAGATTAAAGAAAAAGAAAAAAAAAAGAAATGCTCAATGGCCTTAGTCATCGGTAAAATGCAAATCCAAATGACTCTGAGGTTCCATCATACTCATCAGAATGACTAAGATCAAAATACCAAGGGGCAGCACATGCTGGTGAGGATATGGAAAAAGGGGAACACTCCTCCATTGCTGGTGGGAGTGCAAACTTGTACAACCACTCTGGAAATAAATCTGATAGTTTCTCATAAAATTGGAAATAGTTCTAAACTGAAGACTCAGCTATATTGCTCCTGGGCATATACCCAAAAGATGTTCCACTATACTACAAGGTGATACATGCTTTACTATGTTCATAGAACATTGATTTATATTAGCCAGAAACTAGAAACAACCCAAATGTCCCTCAATAGAAGAATGGACATAGAAAACACTGTTTGTTTACATAATGAGATACTATTCAGTTATTTAAAAAGAAGGATATCATGAATTTTGCAGACAAATGGGTGGAACTAGAAAATATCATTCTGAATGCAGACCTAAAAGGACATGCATGGCATATACTTACTGATAAGTAGATAATAATCATAAAGTACAGGGTCCCCATGATACTCACCACAGACTCAAAGAAGTTAAACAAGTTTGAAGGCCCAAGCAAGGATGCTCAAACTACACTTAGAAGGGGAAACAAAATAATCATAGTAGGTAGAGGGAAGGTGGGTCCAGGGCTGGAGAGAGTAAGGTGAAAGGAATGGGGAGGCAGAGTCAGGTGTGGGGAGAGACAGAAAAGAGGCCTAGAGGGCCAGGAGAATGGATGGAAATCTGTAGATGCTGGTTATAAGAGTGGAGGAGAGAATCTCTAGGAAGTCCCAGGAGACCTGGGATAAGGGAGGCTCCCAGGAGTCCATGTGGGCACCTTAGCCAAGATGCCTAACAGTAGGGACATGAAACATAAACATACCACTTCTTATAGCCAAGCAGGACCTCCAGTGAAGGAATAAGGACACCAAACTATCCACAAAACTTTCGACCCAAAATTTGTCCCGTCTAAAAGAAATCCAGGGATGGAGCAGAAACTGAAGGAAAGGCCAAACAATAACCTGCCCAACTCAACACCGATCCATGGGCAATCACCAATCCCTGACACTATTAATGACACTCTATTGTGCTTACAGATAGGATCCTAGCATAACTGTCCTCTGAGAGACTTCACCCAGCAGTGGACTGAAACAGATGCAGATCTACAGCCAAACATTGGACGCCGGTCAGGGACACTAATGAAAGAGTTGGGGGAAGGATTGAAGGTCCTGAAAGGAAAGAGAACCCCACAGGAAGACCAACAGAATCAATGAGCTTGGACTCCTAGAGCTCTTTGAGGCTGAGCTACCAAAGAAAGAACATATATGAGTTGCAATAAGGCCCCCGCACATACATAGCAGGCATGTAGCTCAGTCTCCATGGCCTCAGCAAGAGAAGATGAGCCTAATCTGGCAGAGACTTGATGAACCAGGGTGGGGAGGATATCCAGAGGGACCCACCCTCTTAGAGGTGAAAGGGGGGATAGACTTTGTGAGGGAAGGGCCAGGAGAGGAAATAGCATTTGAGATGTAAATATATATTTACATATATAATAATTATATATATATGTGTGTGTGTATATATATATACATATATATATGTATATATATTAAAGAGTTCATACTGTTTTTGCAGTGGACCTGAGTTCAAGTCTCAGCATAGATTTCAGGTGGCTTGAACCACCTGTTAACTTCTGCTTGAGGAAATGCAATCCTCTGGCTTCAATGTGTTCCTGTGTGCATAGACACACACAGACACACACACACACACTTAAATATAAAAAATTTTAAATATTTTTTAAAATATCATTTCATTTTATGTAAAAACTTAACTTTTAACCATATCAAATGACAATAATAAGCATGTTTTTAAATTAATATGAAAAAAATCTATAAAAGAAAACTCAAGATAATAAACCTAGTTCTGAACCTGGATTTTTTCTTGGCTTTAGAATGAATGGAGAGATGACAGAGGTTCTAGTTAGTCAACAAAATGATGGACTGGGTATTAGGACTATCTTGTACCTCACTGGTACAAACTGGCATAATTATGCTCTAATTGTATTTTGAGAGAAAAGTTTTATTTTAACAGGAAGGGTGATATGTAGGAGGAGTACGGAGAGGAAGAGAAGGAGTAAGGAGAGGAGGAGAAGAAGGAAAGGAGAAGCTAGGTGATGAGAGAGAGAAAGAGAAAGAGAGGGGGGACATGGAGGCAGCTGTTCATATGTCTCCACAAGTCAAAGATAATTGATATATCTAGGTTGGGTATTGGGTTACACTTGTGATTGAGCATTACGAAACTTATAAAGCCTTTGATTGACATTTTTTTTAAAAATTGTATAAAAGCAAAAAGGAAAAGAGGGCATGGGATAGGGGTTTTCTATGGAGGGGAAATGGGGAAAGGGGATGACATCTGAAATGTAAATAAAATATCCAATAAAAAATTTTAAAAATTTAAAAACAATAAACCTTCTAGTTGTAATATTTGGAAGATTTTGAGAAAGAGATTAACTACAATTTTGCAATGACTTTTCAAAGCCAAGTTGCTGGGAACAAGTAAAGAAGTTTCTTACTTATTGCTAATCTTCTACATATGCTAGTAATTAGTTTTCTTGTTAAATTCATCTACTATCAGACAATGAAATAGAAAATAATATTAGGATTTAAAAATATCTTTTAAAAGCCAAAACATCATTTTAGCTTGTCTAAATTAAAACACTTTCTTATTCTCACATTTTACATAAATAAAATTAAGAAATAAGAGAAGAATAAAAAATTCAAACACAAAGAGTCACTTACATTGGAACCTTCTTTGGCTGAAGATTTAAAATGTACTGGTTTGGACAGTGTTAAAATTCCTTTTATAGAAATTGTGGGAGTGTCTCCAAAACTAGAGGGCCAACTTAAATCTCTGCACTTTAAAAAAAAGAAATGAAAGCATAAATTAAGTGTTTACAAAGGCCTCTGACAACACAAATATATGATATATTTATTGAGTTAACAACTTTTCTGAGGCAAGGTCTCTTGAAATAGCACTGGTTGTTTCGGAACTTGCAATGTAGGCCAGGCTGGCCTCAGAGATCCACCTGCCTCTGCCTCCCAAGTGCTGGGACTAGAGGTATGAGCCACCATGCCTACTGAGTTTATTATTTTTTTAGTTAAAATTTTAAAATAAATTTTAGAATACTAAGATTTCACACTTTATCCACATTAACATTTTGACATTTTCCTTCATGACATTATCATACATATTTTGTCTTAGTTTATCACTCTTCCTCTACTCCTCTCCTTACCATGCCTCTCACTTGTTCCCAATTGTCCTCTTCTAGATTTTAAGTAACAAGTATTCCATTATCATCCTTAAATCCTTCCTTAAAAATCTTTTCCATAACAAATAATGAAAAAAGAATACATAAAATCCATCCCCTTTATGTTCCTCTTTCTAATTTCCTGACTTATGTACATATAAGTGCAAACATAAAAATTGAAAGGAGGGTCAGTATATGAAAGAGAACATGTAATAGTCTTGGGAGTCACGTTTATCTCACTTGTTAATTTCCAGATCTATCCATTTTCCTGAAACATTCACAATTTAATTTATATAGCTAAATAAAATTCCATTGTGCATAGGAGCCATATTTTATTATCAATTCATATGTTGATGGACATCTAGGCTGATTTAATTTCCTTTCTATTATAAATAGTAAAACAATAAACATGAATGTGCAAGTATATCTGTAGTAGGATTTATAGACCATTGGGTATATGCTTAGGAATGGAATCCTTTGGTAGTTCTATTTCTGAGTTTTGGGGTAGGGGTTATTTTGGTTGTTTTGATCATTTTTTGGTTTTGGCCTTTGGGGTTTTGTTTTGTTATTTAAACATTTGCACAATGATTTCAATAATGGTTACACCAGTTTACACTCCCGCAAAGGGTTTCTTTACCCAAACACCCTCACCAGTATTTGTTGTCATTTGTCTTTTGTCGATGGCCATTCTGACTGGGATGAGATAGGATCTCAAAGAAGTTTTAATTTGTATTTACTTGATGTCTGAGGATACTGAACATTCTTTTTTTTATTAAATTCTTTAATTTTAATAGTTATATACATATATATATATGTATATATACAAATATATAGAAAGAGACTGAATTATAAATTATATAATGTATATAAAGAGAGAGTAAAAAAATATATACACATATATTTTTCAATTCAATATTTTCAATATATATTGAATGAATTGGAACACTCTACCAGTAAAGCATTTGTACCTTAGTATTAAGCCATATCTTAATATAAAAGTAAACTTTACTATACATGAGGACCATTTAAGACATAATCTTTGTCTTTATGACATAAACTCTGATCTCAATGGGAACTAAATGAAGTCTGTATTGTTGAAATTCAGAAGTTAAATGATACTCTACCAACAATATATTGGCCATGTGGTCCAACCCTCTCACATCTGTGTAAAATGAACTCAATATATCAAAGAAACAGCTGCATAGTCATATTTACTGCAATACTACTAATAAGTAGCAAAAAATGGAATCATATATAGATATGCAGATCATGTGCTATATTTACATATGTAAAAAACACTATTCTTCCATAAAAAGAATTAAGTTCTATCACTTGCAGCATGGTGTATCTTTAACATTAATTGGAATACTAAATGAAGTAGATCACTCATTAGAGATTTTTACATTTGCACCCATTTCCTTACCAATGAAAAGACTTCGTCCTTCTTACATTTGAAAAGAAATACATTGTGTAAATAACACATTTCCTTTGTTTATGGACACTATGATGGCTAGTCCTAGTTGGCAACATGACTACATCACATCTGGACCTAAATACCCAAAATTCAGAGCACACCTGTGAGTGAATTTTTGCTTAATATGACATAGGAAGATCTACTTATACACTAAATCTTTTATGTAGAAAGGCACATCTGTAATACAGATCTTTTAACCTGAAAAAAGAAAGGCTTTCATTCCGATCTAATGTGAGCCAAACCTCCTACTAGAAGCCTATATATATAATGACATGTAACAGGGAATCATTTGTTCTCTACCTTTCTGCCCTTGCCTTGATAGCAAATCCACTCCTTCACTCACATAAGGGCCTACTCCTTTGGTACTCTAGTGTATACTGAAGACCAGCTGTGATATCAAAACTCATGGACTGAGCAACTACTGGATTCTTAGTTTTTTTTTTTTTCTTGCTAGCCATTATGGGAAACCTGAACCATAGCCTATAAGCCACTCTAATAAATTCTTTGTCCAGATAAATGGAAGGATGGATGAATGGATGGACGGACAGACAGACAGACACTGACAGACCTTCTACAATTTCTATTATTCTGGAGAGCTCTGACTAATATAAACACCTAGGTTAGTTCTGTGGTGTTACAATAGACACTGATGTGCAAGTACCTCTGTTATATCTTGACTTGGAGTCATTTAGGTAAATTTCCAGGAGAGGTATATCTAGGCAGACAAATACATATGTTTTCATATTTGTGGATTTAAATTTTACGTAGATTCATAAAAGTATTTATAACATGAACTAAGTAAAACTGTCTAAGAGTACAAAGAAAACTAATGATAGGGAAAAGACGAATATTGAGAAGGGAATGGAAAGAAAGGGAAGGGAGCATATGCCTAGCATACAATCTATGAAAAGTTTAACATTACTTTAATTTTTAAAAATCCAGTATGATGGCAGAAGAGAAAGAGACACAGAGAGAGACACAGAGAGAGACAGAGATACATAGAGACACAGAGAGACAGATACACTGTCAGAGACAGAGAGGTAGAAGGAAAAATAAAATGAATATAAGAAAAACAAAAACCACCTGTTCTTTCTTTGATGTGGAAACTAAAGACAATGTAAACCTGACTACATAATTAATTGTAATGATAACTGAGTTTGGGAGATGAGGGATAAAGTAATTCTATATTCCAATGAATTTTCTGTATATCTATTGGACTCTAACACTGATTCTTGCAATTTTACAGAATGAACACAAGTTCCCCAAAATAAAATATTTTTGAGATAAGTCCCTTCCTCATATTTAAAATGGTTTTACATCATGGGAGCTAGGACACTTAGTCATATCCTTAAGCTTTTGGAATCTATATTATTTTTAATTTCAAATTCTTCCTGACAGTGTGAAGCAAAAAAAAAAAAAAAAGAAAAAAGAACATGTCATAGATGTCATAAATCACACAGTAATGTCCAAATTTTCTGTGACATCAAAATGAAAGATGTTGACTCATCCATTACATGTAGTTTTGATCAAGATATATACATAGAAACACATATTTACTCTCTACTATAAGAGGTATTATAAGAGGTGTAGTACCAGAAGAAACCCCCTACCAACTAACTGTCCACTCCAACCAGGGCAACAGTAGATAGAACTGCATCTCTGCTTCTACAAATCCAATCCCCCAGTACTATCTTAGAATATATTATCCTTTTGTATTCCTCCTTTCAAGGACTATCTGTTAAATTCTTAGCTCATTTGTTTGGCAGTTTGAGGATTTGGTGTTTCATGTTTTCAGTTCTTTATATATTCTACATATTAACTCCTTGCCTAAAGGATTACTGGCAAAGATTTCCTCCCATTCTGAAGATTGTCCATTCACTCTGCTGATAGTTTCACTGCTGTTCAGAAATTTCATTGCTGTTACATTCTGTGAAAGTCCACTTGTTAATCTCTGGATTGGACAATCTTGTTAATTTCCTGTGTTTTAGAGTTCTAATCAAAAAGTTTTCACCTATTCCTGTATCTCGAAGTGCTTTCCCTGTTTTCTTCTAGCAGTTTCAGTGTTAAACACTTTATTAAACACTCTTTTCTGGAAAATACAATAGAATCCTAAATTTTGAAGATAGCTATTGACCCTTCTTTCAGAAGGAAGCCATACTTGTAGGTTATAAAATATAACCTAATTGAATGGATATAAAGGAATGAATATAAAATAATTGAATAATTTTTATCTTCAATTATACAAAAATAAATATAAATACTCAATTTTATAATAAAATCAGTATTAACTACACTAATTTACCTGTAAAATTGTGATCCAGATCTGTTCTGCTGAAGATTTGTAAAACAATTTCACATTCAATCTCCCCAAGTCTCTTTCATCTCCTGATAGGGTAATTGTATCTGAATTATGAAGGAAAAGAATAAAAACTCCAGGCAATATTGTTAATCCAATTAACCTTTGATTTAAACCAATTTTGAAAGCACAAATAACACAAATGTTTTGGACTTTTGAAACAATATCTTACTATGTAGCCCTGGCTGTCCTGGAACTCACTCTGTAGATGAGGCTGGCCTTGAACTCACAGAGACCTGTCTGCCTCTCACTCCCAAGTGCTAAAATTAAAAAAATGTACCACTATGCCTAGCAATTACTGATATAGTTTTTTAAGTTTTCAAGGTAGTAAGATAAAAATCACACTTCTGTGTTTTGTAGTGAAGACCTAGAAATAAAATACACTAAAAATGCATATCTTTTAGGAATTTAACAGAACTGTAAGGAATTCAGTGAAAACTCTGCAAACAGCATTTATCAGGTCGATGTGCTTCTGAAAGTTCCTTAATACATGTACTTTAAGTCATAAATAAAAAAATATGTAACAGCTTATTTTTTTAAAAAAAATACTTATTTCTGCTGGAACACTGAGTCATGGGCTATCTGATCTCAATTGTGATTATACTATTATCACATTGGTACAATACTCAGCAGACAAAATGTATTGCACACTTTTTTCTTTATCCAATTATAACACTGACAAGCTATTACTAAGTAAAAATAACCTGCTGAACAGTATAAATAGGACACTGTATTGCTTACCCAGGCTTCTGTTACTGCCCTGAGAATTTTTTCTTGAAGAAGAACTACTAGGCACACTGGAAAATGAGTCATATCTCTGCAACAACAATAACAATAGCAACAATATGCTTCAACCAGAAACTGAATATCAAACTTTAAAAATGTTCATACTTATGCCCCAATAAACACATTGATATCAAACTCGATGTTAATCCACTTGTCAGTGTTATTGGTACAAATTTCCCATGCTTGTAGGAGAGGAAAGAAGCTTGTAACGTATTGAGAAATAACCTAGTAACATTAGAAAACCTTTAGTATTTTGGGTTTGGTCTTAATTTTCATATTGTATCCATTACCAGAAGTGTCCAGAAACCTATTAAAGTGTAAAACACTGTTATCATAGCATAATCCCTCTAGACCAAGAGCATTTGCATTGTGCAAACTATACAAATAAAAATTCAGAGACCATCACAGGACTACTGAATTGAAGATTCTAGGGGTAAACAAAGCCTTGGCATTTTGTATTTAACAAAATAAACAATTCAGAAATGTGTTAAAAGAGTGATATTATAAAGCATTAGTTGGGTGGCTGGATATAAAATCAACTCAAATAAATCAGTAGCCTTCCTATACTCAAATGATAAACAGGCTGAGAAAGAAATTAGGGAAGTGACACCCTTCACAATAGTCACAAACAAGATAAAATATCTTGGAGTGAACCTAACCAAGCAAGCAAAAGATCTGTATGACAAGAATTTCAAGTCTCTGAAGAAAGAAGTAGAAGAAGACCTCAAAAGATGGAAAGATCTCCCATGCTCATGGATTAGCAGGATTAATTTAGTTAAAATGGCCATCTTGCCAAAAGCAATCTATAGATTCAATGCAATCCCCATCAAAATTCCAAATCAATTCTTCACAGAGATAGAAAGAGCAATCTGCAAATTTATTTAGAATAACAAAAAACCCAGGATATCGAGAACTATTCTCAACAACAAAAGAACTTTGGGGGGAATCACCATCCCTGACCTCAAACTGTACTACAGGGCAATAATAATAAAAACTGCATGGTATTGGTACAGATACAGGCAGGAAGATCAATGGAATAGAATTGAAGACCCAGAAATGAGCCCACATACCTATGGTCACTTGATCTTTGACAAAGGAGCTAAAACCATCAAGTGGAAAAAGGACAGCATTTTTAGCAAATGGTGCTGGTTCAACTGGAGGTCAACATGTAGAAAAATGCAAATAGATCCATGCTTATCTCCTTGTACAAAGCTCAAATCCAAGTGGATAAAAGACCTTCACTTAAAACCAGATACACTGAAACTAATAGAAGAGAATTTGGGAAAGACCCTCGAATACCTAGGCACAGGGGGAAAGTTTCTGAACAGAACACCAATGGCTTATGCTCTAAGATCAAGAATTGACAAATGGGACCTCATAAAATTGCAAAGCTTCTGTAAGGCAAAGGACATTGTCAATAAGACAAAACGGCAACCAACAGACTGGGAAAAGATCTTAACCAATCCCACATCCAATAGAGGGCTAATATCTAAGATTTACAAAGAACTCAAGAAATTATACTTCAGAAAACCATATAACCCTATTAAAAAATGGGGAACAGAGCTAAACAAAGAATTCTCAACTGAGGAAACTCGAATGGCTGAGAAGCACCTTAAGAAATGCTCGACATCCTTAGTCATCAAGGAAATGCAAATCAAAACAACCCTGAGATACCACCTCACACCAGTCAGAATGGCTAAGGTCAAAAACTCAGGTGATAGTAGATGCTGGCGAATATGCGGAGAAAGAGGAACACTCCTCCACTGTTGGTGGGATTGCAAGCTGGTACAACCACTCTGGAAATCAGTCTGGCGGTTCCTCAGAAAACTGGACATAGCATTACCTGAGGATCCAGCTATACCACTCCTGGGCATATACCCAAAAGGCGCTCCAACATATAACAAGGACATATGCTCCACTATGTTCATAGCAACCTTATTTATAATAGCCAGAAGCTGGAAAGAACCAAGATGTCCCTCAACGGAAGAATGGACACAAAAAATGTGGTACATCTACACAATGGAGTATTACTCAGCTATTAAAAATAATGAATTCGAGAAATTTATAGTCAAATGGATGGATCTAGAAATTACCATCCTGAGTGAGTTAACCCAATCACAAAAGAATACACATGGTATTTACTCACTGTTAAGCGGATGTTAGCCCAAAAACTTAGAATAGGGAAGACTCAACCCACAGACCACATGAAGCTCATGAAGAAGAAAAACCAAGAGGGGATACCTCAGTTCTACTTAGAATCAGTAACAAAAATACTCAAGGGAGCAATTATGGAAACACAACATGGGACAGAAACTGAAGGAGGAGCCATCAGGAGACCATTCCACCTGGATATCCATCCCATGTACTGACACCTAAGCTAGATGTTGATGTAGAAAACTGGAAATGCATGTTGTCAAGAACCTATTATAGCTGTCTCCTTAGAGATCTGCCAGAGACTGACACATTCAGAGGACGATGCTCACAGCTAACCACTGATATGATCAAGGGTTTCCCAAGGGAGAACTTAGAAGACTGAGGGAGCAGAAAGGGTTTGTGACCCCAAGAGGAAAGCAATAATACCAAACAATCCAGAGCCCCCCAAGGTCTGAACCACCAGCCCGGGAGCACATAGGGAGGGACCTACGACTCTAGTGGTATACGTAGGGGAGGACGGCCTTCTTGGGCATGGGTGGGAGAGGAGATTCTTGGTCCCATGAAAAACCAACACAGAAGGGGGAGAGTGTGAGGGTGAGGAGGGGGTAGTGGGGGTTGGGGGTGGGTTCGGGCACAGCCTCATAGAAGGGATATAAGGAGGGGGGAAGGGATAAGGGGTTCCTGGGTGGTGGGGGAAATAGGATAAGAGGATAAAAATTGAAATGTAAATATTATAACCAACTACATAAAAGGGGGAAAAATTGTTAGAACCAACATCTTTAAAAAAAAAAATGTCAGCCCTCTAGGAAAAAAATTTTTTTCTTGATACTAAAACTTGTCCAGAGAATTGTATATTACAGAATGCACAGCCTTGGTGTATCTACTCATTAAGCAAAACGAGCGGACCTATTCAAACCTCCGGTGTCTGGGAGTTCCATCTAGATGCAATGAGGACACAGCGTCGGAGGCTTATCAATTTGCTCTTCCCCCCACCCCTCTTCTGATGTCTCGACGCCCAAAATCAGCTTGAAGAAGTTAAAAAAGAGTCAGCGCCCCTATTCCCCGGGCTTGGGGACTAAGGTGGTTAATATGGGGCTGTCTTTCTGGGGAACAGCAGTGATTTTGTTGGAACAGGAAGGATTAGCTAGGATTTATGGCATAGCCATAACCTATTGGTAGAAATCTGTATAATTTAGTATCAAGATGAAGTTACAATTTCTTAAATGGTACAAAATTCACTTGGATTTCAAATTTAAGGTTTTCATTGGTATAAGCCTCTTATTGATATGAAAGTGAAATGAATAGATACTCTCATGGGCATTGTGCCTGTATAACACATTTAGAAATACAAGACTTAGACCCAGTCCTTCTTTAACTTTTTTAACTGACTTGGGATGACTAGCCCGTGAGTTAAGGAACTATAGCAAATTCATGACTTTGAGTTTATTGTTAGGGTGTTTTCTATATTTCATTTAGAAATAGCTGAGAGAAGATAACAGACAGCAGTCCAGGTTACCTTGCATGGATAGTTGGATTTCAAAACGTCAGAAATCCATAGAATTGATGTCACAAATATTTCTATATTAATGTTCATTTTGATTAAGAGACCTGACTGCTCCTGACAGCTTCCTGTCTTGGATTCTAAGAAGAAATTGAGCATCATTGGAGTTACTCCTGTTGTGGTGAGACAGCCACCAGGCAAGAATTACCTCTCTCCATCTACAGAAAAGGACACACTTGCAGAATAGTTGACTGATTATATCTGCCTAGACAGAGTAACCAGCCCTTAATAATTCTGCAGCACTAAAGTCTGTCAGATGAGTTTGGGCCAGAAGGCTGAAGATTTGATGTTCCAACGTTCGGTAGTATAGGGGTTGTCCAGGTGTTCAGTGGTCTCTATAAACTGGCTAAGTTTTAGAAGCTATGCTTATTGCTTCCCATAAATTCAGTTAATTTAGTCATTCTGGATTTCTGACGGCATTGAAGACCTATAGACTCATAGCCAATCCAGGCTATTTACGTTGAGAGAAAAGATCTGAGTGGAGGGTTCTCAGCTGACATTCATTCTAAAGCCAAGAAAAAGCCAGGTTCAAAACTAAGTGTTCTAGTCAAGAGAGACGGCAGAGGTTTTGGCTAGTCAACAAAAGGATGGACTGGGTATTAAGACTATCTTGTACCTCACCAGTACAAATAGGAATAATTATGCTCTAATTGTATTCTGAGAGAAAAGCTTTATTTTAACAGGAAGGGTAATATGTAGGAGGAGCTAAGGGGAAAGGAGCACCGAGAGGAAAAGATGGAGTAAGGAGAGAAGATAAAGTAGATGAGAAGCTCGGTAATGAGAGAGAAAAAGAGAGAGAAAGAGAGAGAGGGCATGGAGGCAGAAGTTCACGTGTCTCCACTAGTCAAAGATAGTTTACATAGCTAGGCTGAGTATTAGGTTACACTTCTGATTGAGCATTACTATACTTACAAAGCCCTTGATTAACATTTAAAAAATTGTATAAAAGCCAAATGGAAAAGGGGGAGGCACGGGATAGGGGTTTTCTAGGGAGGGGAAATGGGAAAGGGATTGGCATCTGAAATGTAAATAAAATATCCAATAAAAAAAAAATAATATATATATATATATATATATATATATACACA
>JANHMN010000022.1:27391532-27454294 GCA_030674055.1 Rhabdomys pumilio | reverse complement strand
TTGTAAATATTCATTCTTCCTTACCTACCTAAGGCATTCTAGAATTGTAACTGATTGGTCAATAGCTGGGCAGGAAGTGGAATGTGGATCTTCTGGACAGAGAGACTCCAGGAGAAGAAATCAGAGGCAGAGGTACCAGCTGACATGGAGATGTACATATGGACAAGAGCTGGGCAGAGAAGTACATCTGACTATGTGGCAAGTGCCAGGTTTAGTCTGGATAGACTAGTCTGGAAACTGCTCAGCAAAAGACCTAGGCTTTAAAATATTATTAAGCCTCTGGTTCATTATTTATATTGCTGGTGGGTCTTAGTCCTGGTATAAAAATTAATTATTTAAAAATTAATGATAGAATTATTAAGGCTAGTTGAGAATGAACTTAAAAAGAAGTCCATAAATATATGTAAAAAGATGTTCAGAGTAACTTTACTCTCATTTACAGAAAGACAGATGACTTTACTTTAAACTTTTCTTCTCTTTATTGCTATTTCCCTTTTTGGTGTTTTCAGACATAGTTTTATTACTATGTCTCCCAGCCTGGCCACATATTCTTAACTGATCCTCCTGCTTCAGCCTTCTAAATGCTAGGATTACAAACATAGGGAATCATTTTGGGTTTATGTCCTAATTTCAAACAGAACTTAACTGAACTAAAAAGAAAACATTAAATCTATCAAAGGATGCTATATTGCTATTAACAAAAATTAAAGTCTTACACCTCAATAGAAATACTAATTCTTACTAACTGCCTGGTTATGTTCAAAAAGCAAAGTTAAATAAGTACTTTTTTTTATTCTTCCCTTTTTCTTATTAAGTTTATTTATTTAGTTTTTTAATTATAAAAATTGTAATTTTTACTTTTTAACACAGGGGTTATAAACACAAAAAGGCAGGATGTGTGGAAGGGGGTGATACAGGAGCATAGATGTTCAAGGGAAGTACAGATATCTTTCAGAACAGGGTATCATCTGGGTGAAGGTTCAGGGGACAGGTCATTATGACTCTGCCTATGATTCACTTGTCCTTATCTAAGTTGGTACTATCCATGAAGGCTGCCTATTTACAAGATCTATGACTACTCAGGCTGGTAAATTTCCACAGAAGCTGCCTGTTTGCAATAGCTTATAGCCATCTGTTTCAGTGTTTTTCCACAGAGACCCAAGACTTTGTGTTAGCAGGCATGTATGCCAGGCCTATTGCTGATTTTAGGCTTATGGATGATTTTAGACCTTCAGTTTATAAGCAGGGCTGCCCCTGACATCTCCTCCTTTCTCCAAGTATAGAAGGGCCGTGGCGATTCTAATCTTGCCAAGGCGGGGATAGAGGCCTGATCTCCAGTAATTAAAGGGGACCTTGTAATGGCTCTGGTCCTCCTGTCGTTGTCCAGTGAGGCATGAGGGCCATACCCATCCCAATGTCTTTTTTCTGGAGAGGGGATACTTTTGACATCAACCCCTATGCAGTCAGGCTTGTCCCTCAGGGAACCCAGAAAAATATTTTTAACTTTCATTTATATTCCCTTGCAGTACTTAGCCTTGCAGCCTAGGCAAGAATTCAGATCGCCTGTCAGAGGGGGTTCTGGGTGGCCCCTCTCTGCTTGGTCTAGGGGTAGAAGTCCTCTCTTTTAGGTTAGGTGGAGATGGGATTTGGGAACACCCTGGATAGAGTAACATCCTCATCTTGAGTCTCGAGGTCCTCCATAGCTAACTTATGATAATGTAACTGAATAGATTTTGCTATCAAATTACCTATCTGTTGTTTCACAAAGTTAGTCAGCCTATATAAGGCCCAGGGACTAAAAGAAATATGCAAAAATAACCCAATTAATGGTCCCAAGATGGAAGGAAGTAGGGTTGACAACCATGGAGAGGTTGAAAATCAATTATTGTACCAGCTCTCATCTTTCTCTTTCTCTCTCTGTCTTTTCTCAAGGCCTTCTCTGACCTTTTTCATGTTCTCTTCAATCATCACTGTTCTGTCTATGTAAAAGCAACATTCTTCTTTAAGGCTCTACATAGTCTAGAGTTGTACACAGTCTATTCTATTGTAAAAGAGTAAATCAAGTCCAATGAAGTCCTTTGCAATTTTTGGAGATCAATTCAGACAGCGAAATGAGGGATTTCTTCAGATTAGTGATGTCAGTCTCTAGCTGTTTGATGTCCTTGTCAAAGGCCCATCAAAGCTTTGAGTAGTATAAGTCCAGAGGCCAGCATCAGGACTAGAACTTCTAACAGCAGACATCACGGGTGATTCATTTTTACCTGAGATACTGCCTGGGTTAGAGCTCCTGGGAGCCCTGCTTCCTCTGGGTTTTGTGAGGTTGGGTGCAGAGCTACCGTCCTTAATCCACTCAGTGCTCGAGCCGAGACCAGAAGTCCTAAATAAGTACTTCTAACTATACAATTACAAATCCCAATTGCTTCAAGATACTTCAGAGCATACCAATTAAGAGATATAAAATTATGCAAAATGAAAGAACCATAATACCTTTTATTAACCACTGAAAGTTTCCTAAACTAATGAATATAGGAAATGACAAGTATTTATTCTTCAGATATTATAATACACATAGTCACAGAAATACATGTGATTCCTAAAGCAATTCACATACTTCTGATTTTTTATTTGAAATAGTTCACATGTAATGAAATTATATAATTATTATACCTGGATGAATCGCTGAGATGAAGTTGTAAGATCGAGCATAGATTTGCTTAGCCCAGGGGAACCAGAAAGTTTACTGGTCCTTAAATCACAAACTACAGAAGGAAAAAAAGGGGGGGTTAATAAAAACGAAACAGTAGGAGTTCATCATGTATATTACATACAAATTTACATTTAAAAAATTTTTGGTCAAATCTAAAAAGGTTAAATTATTTTAACCTTTAACGCAGAAGTCTCTAGTAGTCAAACAATCCATTTTCATATCCACATTAAATATTAAGCATGGGTTTGCTTATATTCCCCAATCCCTCATCCATAAAAAGTAATTTAGCAGGATATTTAAGTACTTTTTGATAAATGTAATTCAACTATGATTTTATGGGCACATATAACATTATAATGCTTCAATATTAAATCCCATGAGCTCTTATATTTCTAGTTCTCCTCCCAAACTGTAAGATCTTTTAAAAAAAGGAACTTTACACACCAAATGTGTGTTCTAGCAGAGTGCTAGAGCAGACCCTTAATAAAATACTTCCTTATTTTCAGTGACACTGATACATGCATGCAATAGACTTGTAAAACCTGAAAACCTGAGAATTTTATGAATCCAAGATATATATGGTAGTTCATATAATTGATATAGTCTCAAATATCAACCTAAAAACTTCTGGTTATTTTCTACTCTCTTTGTGTGTACTTCTAATCATGAGATCTAAAAGTCATTTACCTGATTAGAACAAAAAATATAAATATCTGTTGTGGAATTTATTAAGTATATAACAAAAAACTATGTAAAATAATCTGTAATAAAAACTTTTAAAAAGAAAAAAAGAAATGGAATTTGGAATTATCAGCAGATATTATACATATCTGTCCATCTTTTTTTCTTTTTTATTGGTTATTTTATTTATTTACATTTCAAATGTTGTACCCCTTCCCGGTTTCCCTTATGCAAACCTCCTACTCCATCCCTCACTGCCTCTATGAGAGTGGCCCCCCACCCACCCACTCCTGACTCACTGTCCTAGCATCCCCCTACACTGGGGAACTGAGCCTCCACAGGATCAAGGGCCTCCTCTCCACTGATGCCAGATAAGGCAATCCTCTGCTACATATGCAGCTGGAGCCATAGGTCCCTCCATGTATATTCTTTAGTTGGTGGTTGTCTTAGGATTTCACTGCTGTGAACAGATACCATGACCAAAACAACTCATATAAGGACAACATCTATACTAATTATAACACCAGAAAAAAGTCGTGACACTCATCACACATTTGTGAAGTCTGCTTTGTTCTTATTTTAAAACTGTTCTTAATAATAACTATTTCTGCTAGGATCTTAAATTTAATTTCTAAAATTGTTAAAGATAAGCTCAGAGGAAATGCAAAAAAAATTGTTTTCTTACCAGATCCGTATAACTTTTTTGTTTCACAATGAGGAAGAAAACGCCTACTTAAATCAGGTGAAAAGTGTTGATACATATAGCATGGATTATACACATCATAGCTGGGTCCATGGTAGAATGAACTACAAAGTTCTGCCTTTTGATCTCCAAAAGATGCTCTAGCAGATCCTGAAAGCAAGTGTTTCTATAACCAACAGCTGATATACTGAAGAGACATGTTAAAAATACTTTGTCATAAATGATACTAAAGCTTATGCCTTAACCAGCACACATTTATAGAATTCTAACTTCATGATATATAAAGAAATGAGCCAAGTATCCTGCTCTTAAGACATCCTGGCAAATTTTTAGCATTTATCTTTGCCCTATACAAAATTCTGTAGTTCATGATCTGAATTTCCTCTTATATTTCCACATATACATATATATATTATATCATTTAGATGAAATTAGTTTTCTATACTTTTTTAAGAAGACAACAATTGAAAAATTGACCACATGCAATAAGCTACACTAAGCATATCTTTTATTTGAAAAGACTAAAAACAAAAGGACTCAGAAAAGGTCAAAACCTTTTCTGACCACAGTGCAATTAAGTTGAAAAATAACAACAACAAAATTAATAGAAAATTTTTACAGAAATACTAAGAACTAACAGAAAGACTCCATCCAGCAACTGCTGGGAACAGATGCAGAATCCCACAACCACACATAGGTAGAACTTGGGGAGTCCTAAAGATAAGCAGGAGTACCTCTCAGAGGAACCAGAGGGGTCAGGGAAACAACAAGAACACAGCCCACAGAATCAACTGACTGGAACTCAAGAGGGCTCACAGAGATCAGGAGACCTATGGAGGTCTGACGTAGGTCCTCTGTGTAAATGTTATACCTGAGAAGCTTGGGAGTAACAGTGGGAGCTGGGGCCATCTCTGACTCTTTTGCCTGCTTGTGGGACCCTGTTCCTCCTACTGGGTTGCCTCATGAACCCTGATGTGATGGTATATGCCTGGTCTTATTGTATCTTGTTGTGCTGTGTTTGTTTGATGTTGATCAGAGACCTACTCTTTTCCAAGGGGAGATAGAATAAGGTGGGTGGGGGCTGGGGAAGAGGAGAGGTGGAGAAAAGAGAAGGGTGAGGGAGATGAAACTGTAGGATGAAATGTATGAGAAAAGAAAATCAAAAAAAAGAAATACTAAAGACCAAGAATTTTTTAATGTAACAATTAAGAAGAAAATATGTAACAATTAAGAAAAAAATCAAGGGACTTGAGAGATTGCTCAGCTATTAAGAGCACTTGTTTGTACTGGCTGATTTTGTGTGTCAACTTGACACAAGCTGGAGTTATCACAGAGAAAGGAGCTTCAGCTGAGGAAATGTCTTCATGAGATACAGCTGTAAAGTATTTTCTCAATTAGTGATCAAGGGGGGAGGGCCCAATGTGGGTGGTGCCATCCCTGGTCTGGTAGTCCTGGGTTCTATAAGAAAGCAAGCTGAACAAGCCAGGGGAAGCAAGCCAGTAAGTAACATTCCTCCATGGCCTCTGCACCAGCTCCTGCTTCTTGTCCTGCTTGAGTTCCAATCCTGACTTCCTTTGGTGATGAACAGCAGTGTGAAAGTGTAAGCTGAATAAACCCTTTCCTCCTCAACTTGGTTTTTGGTCATGATGTTTGTGCAGGAATAGAAACCCTAACTAAGACATTGTTCTTCCAGAGGACAAGAGTTTAGAACCCAGTACCCATGTCAGGCAGTTCACAACTATCTGTAACTCCAGCTCCAGAGTACCTGGATTCATCTTCTATATTCCTTAGGTGTGCACATTCATACACACACACACACACACACACACACACACACACACACACAAACAAACACACACACACACACACACACACACACACACACACACACACACACGACACATACACACATACAAAAGAAAATCAAAATGAAAAATTATTTTCGTACTGGGCATATTGAACTTTGGTATAATGATAGAAAAAGAGATTAATGTACCAGAATACAAGGCCCTAAAAGAGTTCTTATTTTATGAACATATGATATATAGCAAACATGACCTCATCTAGCAGAGAAGAAAAGGATGGTCTTTTCACTAAAGTGGTAATTGAAAACTAATATGGAGGAAAAGATGTAATTTAATCATATTTATTTTTTTAAATTATGTAAGTCATGGATCAAAAGTCAACATCAAAGACAAACCTCCTATAGTTATTTGTAGAAGAGAGTTATTTGAACATAGACTATTAATTATAAAAGTATTTTAACTATATTAAAATTTAAAAGACTTTCACTAAAAGGCTACTTAATAATGTACACAGGAAATTCAGAGTGGTAAAAGACACATGCAACAAAATATAACTGGCCTTTTACTTGAGAAACCTCTAAAAGTCAATTAAGAATACTGATAAACCTCTATACAAATTGAATTACAACTTAAACAGGCACTCAGAAGGAAGGTTACAAATCTAATTACTCTGGTTTAAAACTCCAGAGACAGAAATACAGAAGCAAAATGGTTAAAACTAAAAAGACTGACAATAACAGAAGGTGGCAAGAAAGTAGAACAATATAAACAATTGTATTCTACTAGTGTGAATGTCAATCTATACAATCATTATGAAAGGGCTTGGTAATTTCTATTAAAGCTGAATATACTTATGCTCTATGACCCAACAATGCTATTCCATACATATAGAGCTACAATTGCTATATATGTGAAAGACACATATACAAGGAGGTTCACAACTATTGTTATCCTTAGTAGCCAAAAATTAGAAAAAAAAAAGTCCAAAGTCCACCAACAGTGAAACAAAAAAATGGCATATATTTGTCATGAAAAAATATTTTACACTAGTATACTGTACAAGTATACTACAATATCTTATGTCATTTAAGACAAATAATATACTATAAAGCACACTTATGTTTGGATATAAAGCACAAAAATTGCTAGCTACTTGAAAGACATCTCATAAGCATGATGTAGAATAAAAAAGATAAAAACAAAGAAATATATGCTGACTATGTCATTTCATTTAAATAAAGTTCAGAACAAGGAAACATTTTCTGAACAGAACACAGATATCACAAGCATTAAGAACAACGATTAGTAAATGAGACTTCAAGGTAGATTAAAAATTGGAATTTTCTGGGGATTGCATTGAATCTGTAGATTACTTTTGTGAAGATGGCCATTTTCACTATGTTAATCTTACCTACCCATGAGCATGGGAGATCATTCCATCTTCTGATGTCTTCTTGAATTTCTTTCTTCAGGGGCTTGAAGTTCTTATCATACAGATCTTTCACTTGCTTGGTTAGAATTACACCAAGATATTTTATATTCTTCATGGCTATTCTAAAGGGTGTTAGTTCCCTAATTTCTTTCTTGGCCCATTTATCATATTATATAAAGGAGAGCTAGTGATTTCTTTTTAAGTTATCATTTTATATTTATCATTTTATATAAAGAAGAGCTAGTGACTTCTTTTTTAGTGCAGCCACTTTGGTGACAGTGTTTATCAGCTGTAGGAGTTCTCTAATATGATTCTTGGAGCCACTTATGTATACTATCGTATCATCTGTAAATAGCAATACTTTGGCTTCTTACTTTCCAATTCATATCCTCTTCATCTCCTTTAGTTGTCTTACTGCTCTGGCTAGAATTTTGAGTACTATATTGAAGAAACAGAGAGTGGGCCTTGTCTTGTTCCTGATTCTATTGAAAATGCTTTAGGTTTCTTTCTGTTTACTTTGACATTGGCTACTGGCTTACTGTATATTGCTTTGATTATGTTTAGGTATGTTCCCTGTATCATTGATGCCTCTAAAACCTTTAACATGAAGGAGTGTTAGATTTTATCAAAGGATTTTTCAGCATCTACTGAGAGAATAATGATTTTTTCTTTCAGTTTGTTTTTTACATTGGATTACATTGATGTATTTTCATATATTGACCCATACTTACATCCTATGATGAAGCCTACTTGATGAAAAAAACAGCCAGGATAGCCAAAACAATCCTAAACAATAATTCCTCAGGAAGAATCATCATCACTGACCTCAAGTACAGTGATTACAAACATAACAATAGAATGATTAAAAACTGTATGGTATTGGTATAGAAACCAACACATTGATCAATGGAATAGAATTGAAAGATCAAGATAAAAACCCACATACTTATGAACACTTGAGTTTTGATAAAGTCAAAATCATACAATAGAAAAATGAAAGCATCTTCAAAAATGGTGCTGTACTACTGGATGTCTACATGTAGAAGAATTAAAGTACATTCAAATTTATTGCCCTGAACAAAACACAAATCCATGAGGATCAAGGACCTCAACATAAAACCAGATACAGTAAATCTCATAGAAAAGAAAGTGGGACATACCCTTGAGCACATTGGTATAGGAAACAAGTTCCTAAACAGAATACATCTTACACCTCAGACTCTAAGATCAACAACTGATAAATGGGACATCATGAAACTGAAAAGCTTCTGTAAGCCAAAGAATACTGTCAATAGGACAAATTGGTAGACTACAGATTGGGAAAGGATCTTCACCAACCCTACATCTGACAGAGGGCTAATATCCAAAGTTTACAAAGAACTCAAGAAGTTAGACACCAACAACCCAAATAATCCAATAAAAAAAAAATAGGGTACAGAACTAAACAGAATTCTCGATAGAGAAATACTGAATGCTGAGAAGCACTTAAAGAAATGTTCAAAGTTCTTAGTCATCAGAGAAATGTAAATCAAAACAACTCAGAAGTTCCATCTTACACCCATCAGAATGGCTAAGATCAAAAACTCAAGTGACATCACATGCTTGTGAGATGTAGAACAAGGGGAACACTTCTGCATTGCTGGTAGGAGTGCAAACTTATAGAACCACTTTGGAAATCAATTTGGCAGGTTCTTGATCTTAGAGCATAAGCCATTGGTGTTCTGTTCAGGAACTTTCCCTTGTGCCCAAGTATTCAAGGTTCTTCCCCACCTTCTCTTCTATTAGTTTCAGTGTTATCTGGTTTATGTGAAGGTTCTTTATCCACTTGGACTTGAGCTTTGTACAAGGAGATGAGAATGGATCAATTTGCCATTCTTCTACATGTCCTCCAGTTGAACTAGCACCATTTGTTGAAAATGCTGTCCTTTTTCCACTGGACAGTTTTAGCTCCTTTGTCAAAGATCAAGTGACCATAGGTGTGTGGGTTCATTTCTGGGTCTTCAATTCTATTCCATTGATCTTCCTGCCTGTCTCTGTACCATGTACCATGCAGTTTTTATAATTATTGCTCTGTAGTACAGCTTGAGATCAGGAATGGTGATTCCTCCAGAAGTTCTTTTATTGTTGAGAATATTTTTCACTATTCTGGGCTTTTTGTTATTCCAAAAGAATTTGAGAATTTCTCTTTCTAACTCTGTGAAGAATTGAGTTGGGATATTAATGGGAATTGCATTGAATCTGTAGAATTGACAAATGGGACTTCATAAAACTGCAAAGTTTCTATAAGTCAAAGGACACTGTCAATAGGACAAAACGGCAACCAACAGATTGGGAAAAGATCTTTACCAATCCCACATCTGATAGAGGGCTAATATCCAATATATACAAAGAACTCAAGAAATTAAACTCCAGAAAACCAAATAACCCTATATAAAATGGGGTACAGAGCTAAACAAAGAATTCTCAACTGAGGAAACTTGAATGGCTGAGAAGCACCTAAAGAAATGTTCAGCATTCTTAATCATCAGGGAAATGCAAATCAAAACAACCCTGAGATTCCACTCAGAGACCATTCCACCTGGGTATCCATCCCATGTGCAGTCTCCAAAGGTAGACGCTGATGTAGATGTCAGGAAGTGCATGCTGACAGGAGCCTAATATAGCTGTGTCCTTAGAGGTCTGCCAGAGCTTGACATATTCAGATGTGGGTGCTCACAGCTAACCCTTGAACTGATCAAAGGGTTCCCAATGGAGGAGCTAGAGAGAAGACTGAAGGAGCTGAAAGGGTTTGTGGCCCCATGAAGAGAGCAACAATACCAACCAACCAGAGCTCCCAGTGTGTAAACCACCAGCCTGGGAGCACATAGGGAGGGACCCATAGCTCCATCTGTAAACGTAAGGGAGGATGGCCTCATCAGGCATAGGTGAGAGAGGAGGTCCTTGGTCCCATGAAGACTGAACGTCATGTGTGGGGTAATTCGAGGGTGGGGAGGTGGGAGGGGGGGTTAGGTGGGGGCACATCATCATTGATGCAGGAGGAGGGTGGATGGGATAGGGGGTTCCTGGGCTGGGGGGTAGGGGAGACATCTGAATTGTAAATAAAATATTCAATTTTAAAAAAGGACTACACAAAAAATTTGGCAGTTTCTCAGAAAACTGAAAATAGTTCTACCTCAAGACTCTGCTATACCACTCCTGGGCATATACCCAAAAGATGTCCCATCATCCTACAAAGACACTTGCTCAACTATGTCCAGAGCAGCTTTATTCTTAATAGCCAGAAACTGCAAACAACCTAGATATCTCTCAACTGAAGAATGTATAAAGAAAATGTGGTATCTAAAAGATGCCTTACCATGCCATAAGGGAACATGTTCCTCTTGTTCATAGCAGCCTTATTTGTGATAGTCAGAAACAACCCAGATGTCCCACATCAGAAGAATGGATACAGAAAATGTGGTTCACTTACACAATGGCATATTATCCAGCTATTAAGAACGAGAACATCATGAGTTTTGCAGGCAAGTGGATGGAACTAGAAAATATCATCCTGAGTGAGGTAACTCAGACCCAAAAGGACATGCATGGTATGTACTCTCTAATAAGTGGATATTAGCCAAAAAATTTAGAATATCCAGGATATAATACACAGAACTCAAGAAGGTTTACAAGCTGAAGGGCCCAAGTGAGGATGCTTCAATTCTACTGGGAAAAGAGAAGAAACCAGAGGACAGAAGGAGGTAGTGAACTGAGTGTGAATGGGAAAGGGGAGAGTTATGGAAAAAGGGTAACATGATCAGGTACTGGGGAAACCAGGAGTGAAGCCCAAAGGGACAGCAAAGTAAAAGTAAATATACACCTTGGGAGGAGAAGGTCCTACTAGAATGTACCAGAAATGGGGAAGGTGAGAGAATCTCAAGACTCAAAGGCAGGGACCTTAGATGAAATGCCCAACAGTGGGGAGAGGGAACTTATAGAATCCATCGCCAGTAGAAAGACAGAACACCAAGTGGAGAGATGGGGTTGCCATCCCACAGTCAATTACTAACTCAGAATTGTCCCTATCTAAATGAACTGTAGGGACAAAAATGGAGAAAAGACTGATGGAAAGGAGGTCCAGTGAGTGGCTCAATATTGGACCAATCTCAAGGGGAGGCTCTAAGGCCTGACACTATTACTGATGCTATGATGTACTTACAGACAGGAGCCTAGCATGGCTGTCCTCTGAGAGGCCCAACAAGCAGCTGAATGAGACAGAAGCAAATACTTACATCCAACCAACAGACAGAACCCAGGGATCCCTGTGGTTGAATTTGGGAAAGGCTAGAAGAAGCTGAAGAGGTCGATCCCATAGAAAGACCATCAGTATCAACTAACCTGGACCTCCGAGATCTCTCAGACACTAAGCCACCAACCAGGCAGCATACACTAGCTGACCCCTGACACAAACAGCAGAGGACTACCTTGTCTGGTCTCAATGAGAGAAGAAACACCTAACCCTTGAAAGACTTGAGACCCCAGGGAATGAGGAGGCATCTTCTTGTAGATGGGGGAGAAATAATGGGATGAGGAACTGTCAGAGGGCAGAAAGGGAGGGGGATAATGACTGGACTGTAAGAAAAGATTAAAGGGAATAAATAAATAAATAAGACTTCAAGAAACTGAAAAGCTTCTTTACAGAAAAAGGCACCATCATTTGGACAAAGCAATGAGCTACAGAATAGAAAAGGATATTTTTACCAACTGCACATCTGAAAGATGGCTCGTATCCAAAATACATAATAAACTAAAAAAAAAAAAAAAATGGGCATCAAGAAAACAAATAACCCAATTAAGATATGGAGTACATATCTAAACCAAGAATTCCAAAAGAAGAAACCCAAACAGCTGAGAAGCACTTAAAGAAATGTTCAATATCTTTAATCATCAAGGAAATACAAATCAAAATTGCTTTGAGATTTTATCTTACACCAATCAGAATGCCCAATATCAATAAAACAAATGACAGCTCATGCTGGTGAAGCTGTGGAGTATGAAGAACACATATGACTCATCTATTGCTGGTCAGAGTGTGAACTTGTACAGGCACAATGGAAATCATCAGGACAATAATTCAGAAAGATGGAAATCTATTTACTTCAAGACCCATCTATTCCACTCTTGGGTATATACACATGCTTTATTCTACTTCAGAGACACTTTTTCAATCACATTCGCTGTTGCTCTATTCATAACAGCCTGAAATTGGACACATCCAGCTTAGATGTTTGTCAACAGTAGGACGGATAAAGAGAATGTGGTAGGTCGTATATTTATACAATGGAGTATTACTGAGCTATTATAAAAAGATAAAATGACACCCAGGATCACAGGTGAGGCCACAACATCTGCTCCAACAGGGGGCATAACTGAGACTCTCAGGAACCAGAGACATAGGAATACCCGCCCAGCCAAAGGCACAAGTTCCTTCCAGTTTGAACCTGTGCCCTGAGCAGACCCAGGGCACTGTCTCTCCACCCATTCCTACAACACTCAAAGGAAGCGCAACTCTCAGGTGCTCTGACACACCAAGGATCACAGGATCACAGGAAAACAGAGGAAGCTCGACTCCCATGAGATCTGACACACCCAAGATCACAGTTGAGGCTACAACATCTGCCCCAACAACCATTGTAAATGCAATCCCCACAGAAACCCCCAGCCAGCCAAAGGCACACATTCCTTCAGGCTTGTACCTGTGCCTGGAGCAGACCCACAGCTCTAGATCCCCACCCACTCCTGCCACACCTAGAGAAACCTTGACGCCAAGGAGATTAGACACACCACGATCTCAGGATCCCAGAGGCAGCTTGACTCCCAATAGCACTGTCACACCCAAGATCTCAGGATCACAGAATCCCAGAATCCCAGAATCATGGGATCACAGAGACAGCTGGACTCCCAGGAGTTCTGACACAAACAGGCTCATAGAAAGGACAGGCTCCAGTCAGAGACAGCAAGGGCAGTTAGCACTAAAGATAACAAGATGGCAAGAGACAAGCACAAGACCATAAGCAACAGAAACCAATGCTACTTGACAACCTCAGAACACAATTCTCCCTCCACAACAAGACCTGGATACCCCAACACACCTGAAAAGCAAGGATCAGATCTAAAATCCCATCTCATGAATATGACAGAGGTCTTTAACATGGACATAAATCACTCCCTTAAAGAAATACAGGAGAACATAGGTAAACAAGTAGAAGCCCTGAGAGAGGAAACATATAAATCTCTTAAAGAAATACAGGAAAACACAATCAAGTTGGTGAAGGAATTGAACAAAACTGTCCAAGATCTAAAAATGGAAATAGAAACATTAAAGAAAACACAAACAGAGGAAACCTTGGAGATGAAAAACCTAGGAAAGAGATCAGGAGTCAAAAATGCAAGCATCACCAATAAAATATAAGATATAGAAGAGAGAATCTCAGGTATAGAATATACCATAGAAGACATTGACACAACGGTCAAAGAAAATACAGAAAGCAAATGTTCCTATCTCAAAACATTCAAGAAACACAGGACACAATGAAAAGACCAAACTTAAAAATAATAGGTATAGAAGAGAGTGAAGATTCCCAAATCAAAGGGCCAGCAAATGTCCCTAACCTAAAGGAAGAGATGCCCATAAACACAAAAGAAGCCTACAAAACAACAAACAGATGAGACTAGAAAATAAATTTCTCCCACCACATAATAATTAAAGCACCAAATGCACAGAACAAAGAAAGAATATTAAAAGCTATAAGGGAAAAAGGTCAAGTAACATTAAAAAGGGAGATCCATCAGAATTACACCAAACTTCTCCACAGAGACTCTAAAAGACAGATCTTGGGCAGATATAATAAAGACCCTAAGAGAACAAAAATGCCAGCCCAGCCTACTATACCCAGCAAAACTCTCAATTGTCATAGAGTGTGAAACCAAGATATTCTATGACAAAACTAAATTCAAACAGTATCTATCAACCAATTCAGCCCTACAAAATATAATAGAAGAAAAAGTCTAACACAAGGAAGGAAACTACACCCTAGAAAAAGCAAGAAACTAATCTCACTCGAACCCTAAAGAAGAGAATCACGCCCTTCCTCTCCTTGCCTGGGCCTGGTGCCTGAAGTGGACACCAGCCAGGTCGGCTCTTGTGTATCCCGAGACATCCTACAGGGACCACTGAACCCAGAGCAGCAGGTAAAAACACTCACACACTGCACTACTCCTGCCCCAGAGGCATAACTGGGTGCAGGAAATGCCCAGGTTCCAGCAAACACCCAAACCCTACCCCTGCAGAATACCACTCCCCTTCTGCACCTTTCCTGGACCTGGTGCCTGAAGCGGACACCTGCCTGGTCTGTTCTTGTGTATCCTGAAACATCCTACAGGAACCACTGAACCCAGAGTGGCAGACATCATATCCCAAGACATCTTTGAGGAGCCACTGAACTCAGAAGGACAGACACCTTAGCCCGAGACATCCTAGAGGAACAACTGAACCCAAAGTAACAGACACCATACCCTGAGACATCCTAGAGGAGCCACTGAACTCAGATCAGTGGGCAGCCATATCCTGAGACATCCTAGAGGAGACACTGCACCCAGAGTAGAGGACACCTAGCTGGTCTGCTACCATAGAGACACCATATCCTAAGACATCCTAGGGGAGCCACTGTACTCAGAGCAACTGGAGATCAAGTTTAAAAGATCACAGAGACAACTGAACCCTGAGGAGTTCAGACAGAAGCAAGATAATTGAAAAGGCAGACTCCAGACAGAGACAGTGAGTGCAGGTAGCACTAGAGTTAACCATATGGCGAAAGGCAAATGCAAGAACATAGCAACAGAATCCAAAGTTACATGGCATCATCAGAACCAAGTTCTCCCCTCACAGCAAGCCCTGAACACCCCATAACACCAGAAAAGCAAAATTAAAAATTAAAAACACTTCTCATGACGATGATAGAGGAATTTAAGAAGGAATAAATAACACTTTCAAAGAATTTAAGGAGAACACAGGTAGACAGGTAGAAGCCCTTAAAGAGGAAACACAAAAATCCCTTAAATAATTGCAAGAAAACACAATCAAACAGGTGAAGGAATTAAACAAAGCCATCCAGGATCTAAAAATGGAAGTGGAAACAATAAAGAAATCACAAAGGGAAACTACCCTAGAGATAGAAAATATAAAAAAAAAAGATCAGGAGTCATAGACACAAGTATCACCAACAGAATACGAGAAATAGAAGAGAGAATCTCATGTGCAGAAGATACCATGAAAAACATTGACACAACTGTCAAAGAAAATACAAAATACAAAAAGTTCCTAAGCCAAAACATCCAGAAAATCCAAGACACAATGAGAAGGCAAAAACTAAGAATAATAGGTATAGATGAGAGGGAAGACTCCCAAGTTAAAGGACCAGTAAATATCCTCAACAAAATTATAGAGAAGACTTTCCTAACCTACAGAAAGAGATGTCCATAAATATAGAAAAAGCCTACAGAACTCCAAATAGCCTAGGCCAGAAAAGAAATACCTCCCGCCACATAATAATCAAAAAATCAAATGTACAAAACAAAGAAAAAATACTAAAAGCAGTAAGGGAAAAAGGTAAAGTAACATATAAAGGCAGACCTATAAGAATTACACCAGACTCCTCACCAGAGACTATAAAAGCCAAAAGATCCTGGACTGATATCATACAGACCCTAAAAGAACACAAATGCCAGGCCCGACTACTGTACCCAGCAAAACTCTCAATCAATATTGATGGAGAAACCAAGATATTCCACGACAAAACAAAATTTACACAATATCTTAACACAAATCCTGCACTTCAGAGGATAATTGGTGGAAAACTGCAACACAAGGAAGGAAACTACAACCTAGAAAAAGCAAGAAAGTAATCTTCCAAGAAACCCAAAAGAAGATAGCTACACAAACATAATTCCACCTCCAATGACAAAAATAAAAGGAAACAACATTCATTTTTCTGTAATATCTTTTAATATCAATGGACTAAATTCTCCAATAAAAAAACATAGACTATCAGACTGGATACATAAACAACACCCAGTATTTTGCCACATACAGGAAACGCACCTCTGTGAAAAAGACAGACATTGCCTCAGAGTAAAAGGATGGAAAACAATCTTCCAAGTAAACAGGCCCAAGAAGCAAGCTGGAGTATCGATTCTAATATCAAACGAAGATGAACTCTCAATTCTGAACACCTATGCCCCAAAAGCAAGGGCACCCACATACATAAAAGAAACTTTACTAAAGCTTAAAGCACATATTGCACCTCACACAATAATAGTTGGGGATTTTAACACCCCACTCTCAGCAATGGACAGATCATGGAAACAGAAACTAAACAAAGATACAATGAAACTAACAGAATTTATGAACCAACTGGACTTAACTAATACCTATAGAACATTTCATCCTAAAAAAAAAAAAAAAAAGAATATATCTTTTTCTCAACATCTCATGATACCTTCTCCTAAATAGACCATATAATTGGTCACAAAACAGGCCTCAACAGACACAAAAAGATTGAAATAATCCCTTGTAACCTATCAGACCACCATGGACTAAGGCTGGTCTTTAATAATGACAAAAACAATGGAAAGCCTACATATTCATGGAAACTGAACAATGCTCTACTCAACGATGACTTGGTCAAGGAAGAAATGAAGAAAGAAATTAAAGACTTTTTAAAATTTAATGAAAATGAGGACACATCATACCAAAACTTGTGGGATTCCATGAAAGCAGTACAAAGAGGAAAACTCATAGCTCTAAGTGCCCACAAAAAGAAACTGGAAAGAGCATACATTAACAACTTCACAGCACACCTGAAAGCGTTAGAACAAAAAGAAGCTAATATACCCAAGAGGAGTAGATGGCAGGAAATAATCAAACTCAGGGCTGAAATCAACCAAGTAAAAACAGAAAGAACTATACAAAATATCAACAAAACCAGGAGCTGGTACTTTGAGAAAATCAACAAGATAGATAAACACTTAGCCAGACTAACCAAAGGGCACAAGGACAGTACTCAAATTAATAAAATCAGAACTGAAAAGGGAAACATAACTACAGAAACTGAGGATATTAAAAAAATTGTCAGATCCTACTACAAAGGCCTATACTCAACAAAATTGAAAAATCTGGATGAAATGGACAATTTTCTAGACAGATACCAAGTATCAAGATTCAATTAGGAGCAGATAAACATTCTAAACAGTCCTATAACCCCTAAAGAAATAGAAGCAGTCATTAAAAGTCTCCCCACCTAGCCGGGTGGTAGCGCACGCCTTTAATCCCAGCACTTGGGAAGCAGAGGCAGGCAGATTTCTGAGTTCAAGGCCAGCCTGGTCTACAGAGTGAGTTCCAGGACAGCCAGGGCTACACAGAGAAACCCTGTCTCGAAAAAACAAAAAAAAAAGAAGAAGGGACAGCTGTAATCAGCCCCATTAGCTGGTAAACAATGAGACAAAACAAATTTCTAATACTTAACAGTTTTAGTTATTACTGAGAATGGTCTGTTACCTCAGAATTGCCTCCTCCATCACATTCCTTTACTCATACATACACACAAATATTCATATATTTGACTTCTATGATTAGGTTCCAAGAGAATTTCTTGAATATATCTTAGATTACATTAGATAGTTTTCAACATCCTCAATGAGCCCATAATTTAAGAGTTAAGAGATTCTTTTACCTATGTAATTCAAAATCCAATTTGTTTTCTAATAAGTACATGAAAAGAACAAAAGAGGAACTATCATATATTGCTATATATTTCTTATCTTTTTCAGTTGACTTTTAGTTTCAGTGTAAGCCAAAGGTAACACTATGCAGAGTATACAAAATTCAAATAGCAGACTGGCAGATAAACTAGAGAGCAGTGTTCCCAGCTATCAGAGATGTTGTGGTGAAAAGGTTGTCTTGGAAAGGAGAAATTCTCAAATTTGATCAAATATCTGGCTAATCCCTGAACCAAAAATCAAGAGCTTCCATACAAGGCAGCATTTGTAATCTATGTTCAACCAAGCTATAAGTCTGAAAGGAAACAGGAAGGAATGGAAAAGGGAAATAAGACTTCTCAAATGTGACCAAATTCAGAGTCTCCACAATATCATTAAATATCCCCAAATTAGTCCACATACAAACTGAAATATGTGATCCATTTTCAAAGGGAAAACTGTAACTGCCAGAACCTAAATCTAGATGTATGACCTAGATATTGAAATTAATTGATATGTACTCCACTATAACTAGCTAAAAGCATAAAAGAAAATTATTTTACAATAATATATGGTAAATTGCCAGTAATAAAGTAAATATACAAAAAAAAACCCAAACACAAATTCTAATATGCAATGTTTAGAATAAAATATTCAGAAGATAAACTTAAGTGCAAAATGAAAATGACAAATCAGAGACCATGAACTTGAAAATGAGTTTTTTGAGTTTTCTCAAACTCAAGAAAAATTATTGAGGAAAAATAACAGTCTCAGAGACACATAGAATGATATCAAAAGGTCAAAATTTATATAATCAGAATTAAAAAATAGAAAGATAAAACAGAAAGAAAAAATTGAACAAGCAATATATATCTTGATGTGCGTTTAAACTATACTAATATGTATTTGTCACTATCGAATACATATTTGAAACTCAACAAATACACATAAAATTCAAAGGTAGTTTTAGAAAGTACATTGTACTTAAGATATAAGTTAAAATAAAGTGGTAATTAGATTGGTAAATTTCAATAAATAATATCTACAAGTATTTAGAAGAAATATATTGTTGGCTTCAATTTATTTTTAAATGTTTCACCTATTCCCTGCCAAAAAGGAGGCTAATGTTGGATAGAAGTATGGAGTTACATAGATTAATGATTAAAAAAAAAGTACATATAGTAAAATATTAATGAGACAATTTAAGTTTAAGATATAAAAGTATTCCTTCTTTCAACTCCTTTATATGCTTGAAATTTTTCCTATGTTTTATCTGTACCAAATTTTAGAAAACAGTAAGTAAACTATTTCTGTGTCATTATTTACTTATTAAATTATTTTACTTTTTTTTACTTTTTTCTTTCTAGCATAATATAACTACATTTTAAAGTCAAGCTGGAGGAACTGGAGATATGGCTCAATAGGTAAAAGCACTTGTTGCTCTTCCAGGGGACTCAAGTTCAGTTCCCAGCTTCCACATTGGCAGCTCACAACCACTTATAACTCTGGCTCCAGGAGATCCTAGTACTAGTACCTTCTTCTGGCCTCCACCGGCATCAAAATGTATGTGGTATACATAGACATAAACATATCCACATAAAAAAATAAAAATAAATATAAATAAATACAAATAAAAATAAATCATTTTAAGCAAAACTATATATAAATGTGACATATTATATTATTGCCAGTTTCTACAATGGGATATTTCAAAAATACTATTCATTAAGCTGTTCTACAGAAAAGAACTTATAAAACTCAAACTATAAATATTTGTATAAACTTTCTGTGAAAGATATAAAAAGCAAAAAAAATATTAATAGCATTTAAATGGTCCATGTTGATTTTTAAATCCTGATATTTTATTGTTTACCTTCCAGTTCATCCAGATGTGAAGGAGTTTCTTGTGTCCTCGGCTGAATATAAGATAATTTAAACCTGGGCACCACAAATGGTACTTCTTTACCATCACATGGTAATTTGGAAAGCAAATAATCCTCATTACAACCAACTTGGGGCTTTACTAAAACAGAAGTCAATGGAGGTATACCGATGGTATTTTGGTTATTTGAGGCTGATGCTTTAAAGTCTCTTTCCACAGAAACTGCATTAAAAAGAGAAAATGGGAAAGAAATCACAATTATGCATATAGACTATATGTAATAATCTAAACCCAGAATGGTTAGAACTTTTTAAATCACTTTATTATTTTGTTTTATTTTGAGTCAAGGTCTTACTATGTATCTTTAACTGGCCTGGAACTTGCACTGGAGACCACGCTTGCCTAGAATTCACAGAGATCTAATAGAATCTGCTGTTTGCTTCTGCTTCTTGAATGCTAGGACAACAGTATATGCCAGCTGGGCCTTTTAAAAATAATTTTAGAGAAACATTCTGATTCAAGCTACTCTTGAGTTCTAACAACCTCTTCTGGAATCTACATTAATCTTGGCCAACCAAAATTTGATCAATTAATGTTATTGCCAAAACACATTATCCTATTAGAATGGGAAAAGAAGTTTAAGAGTCATTTCCATAAAAGCTCATTCATGGAAAGTAAAGTTTATTTCACAGTTAAATAAGTAGTGTCTTCAAGTAAAAAAAAAAATCTAGTCATTTTAAAATGGTATAAACAAAGCAATTTTTGTCAATTTTATGGGTGAACCTGAGTCTCAAATGCATAATCCTGAGAAGTCAAAAATCTTCAAGTCTATAAAACTTTCCATCAAATCACTAAATAAAATGAATACCGACCAAATATTTATCATATTAGCAACTGCCTCTGCCTGAGCTTCTATAGACTATTTTATCTTTCTCTAAAATAGTATCTACATAACTGCACAACATAAGATAAGGTGGAAAAGGACAGTTGATCTTTATGTATGATAATAGTATATAATCTGCAGAATGAATAGAAGTACAACTACCATACTACAATAATTTGTGAAATATTTTAATATAAAAAAAGAAACTTTTTGCTATAGACTGGATAAAGGTTTAAGTGTATTCCCATGTGTTGATATTTAATCCCTACTATAAAAATATTAACCTACAATCTCCACTGTAAGGAATGTAAAATTCTCTATAGAAACTTAAACCAAATCATGTGTTTAGATGTGGGGCCTTTGGGATTAATATCCTTTGAGAGGGTAGAGAATCCATAATTGAATGATAGTGGCTTTGTAGGAGACAGAGAGAAACAAAGTTACATATATTCACTCCCATTTTTCTATCAAATGATACTCTGCACTGCCTCAGGATACTGCCAACAACAACAACAACAAAAATCATCACCTTTGACCTTCAGAACTGTGAGCCAAAATAAACCTCTTATCCAATAATAACAAACATACTGTATTATTGGTATCATAAAATGGGCTAATAAGACTTCATTTCAAGATATATACTAAGAAGTTCTATCCTACAAGAAATAAAAGTGCCAGAGAAAAACAAAGTTCTAATCTTAACCACAGAGCGATAAGTAACTATACAATAGAAAAGGAAATAGACTAGGAATCCTTCATAAATGCAAGACTTGATAAAGTTATGAGTTTCTTCTTCAGTGATTGGCTTGGAGTTTTTACATGACCAAATCAACATAAGGGGGAAAGGGAATTATTTCAGCTTATAGCTTGTAGTCCACTATCAAGGGAACTCTGGACAGAAACTTGAAGGGGGAACTAAAACAGAAGCCATAAAGAGTGCTGTTTATTGGCTTCCTGGACTTGATTTCTTATAGCACCCAGGATCACCAGAACTACCCACAGTGAGGTGCCCTCCCCTTACACATACATATCAATAATAAATCAAGAAAATGCACAAAAGGATTGTCTACCGGCAAATCTTGTGGGGGCAATTTCTCAATTAAGGTTCCCCCTTCCCAAATAAATCTAATTTGTGTCAATTTAACATAAAATTAGCTAGCACAGCGATCATTTGTTCACAAGGTATTTTAATGTACTGTATATAAAGTGGAAGTTGTCTTTATTTGCAGCAAAACTTTTATCAGAATTTATTGTTCCCCAAGCACACATCTCTCCTTACCTTGATTATATTTCCTTTATCTGTCTATGTCCAACTCTTTTATTTTCATACTTCCTTTTTCCCATCAGCTTGCTAAGTCCTATTCAGGCTCCCACAGCAAATGCTATCTTTATAGTGATGTCCAGGGTTGTCTTGTGGTTTGATTTAATCAATCTCTCCACTATACTTCAGGGTCCCTAGGAGTTTCTAAAATAATGATCTAGTATGCTTTCCCTTTTGGCCTTCCCTTCAAAGTCAGAAGACATTCTTAATTTATTCATATATTATAAAATGGCAAAGAAGGCACTGTTCACCAAAATCAAAATGATACTCACACTTCTGCTTTTCTGTTTCACCATAGAAACATCCTCTACAACAACTCTTTATAAATTCTGCTGCCATTACTTTCAATTTCTAATAACTAGAAAACTTCCAATTCTGATATCAACCTATTTGTAAAAGAGAGAGCACAAAATCATCATGGTTAATGCTATTGGCTATATCTAAACAAATCATACTATGTCTTTTTAATGCATGACAGCTCTGAAGAAAAATATTTAAAAGATACAATTTTACTCTTCTATATGATTTTATACAATATTTTATCAGAATTACAATTTATCAGAACAGCATACTTAAAATTATTAAATAAACAATTTCAATGTTACCATTTGAAAAAGAAAAATTACCTTTTCAATATTCTTTTACATCTGATACATCTAGATTTATGTTCAAGCAAAATCTGAAAATGTGGCTGTTATAAAGTGTGACAAAAAATTTTTACTTCCTCTATATCAATTATTTTGATATCAAAAGTCCTTTGTAATTGGGACTCAAAAATAATCACTATAAATTTTGTAAATAATTTTAATCTTAAGAATTAAACTAACAAAAATATATCTTAAATACTGTATCATTCACATACACATATAAAGAAAGAGAGCAAGCACACAAATAAGATATATTACAAATGGATTATGTATTATACTTATCAAGAACATCGTGCATAAAAATGTTTTGTCTGATTTCCTACCCTAATTCCAATGTGCCAGTTCCCAAGGAACTCTGTTTATTTACACATATCTAAATTCTAAACATTTTGTGGGAAATTTAAACACACACACAAGAGAATCCACAATAACAAAATCACCTGAATTAACCAATATTCAACTCGTGGTAAATCTTATAATCTCTACCTCTAACTTGCCCTATACTTTCTGCTTACTTTGAATTAAGTTTCAAACATATTTAATAAAAAATGCTTATGTAGTAATCAGTACAAGATGTGACAGGCCTTGGGAGTTAATTTTTGAAAAGCTCTCACTAGCTAAAGTATTAAAACATTTGAAATAAATTATAACATTTCTAAGAGGTACTCTTTTTAAAAATAATCATAATAGCATTATCACATATAAAAATTTAATACCAAGATATGACAATTTTAATATATTTTTATATATTAATATAATATATATTTAATATATTATATATTATATATTTTATTATATAAATATATGTTGCGGCCCGAGCTACCTGACGTTTGGGTTCCAAAATGTTGAGAGCCCCTCTGTCAGTGTTGGGACCCGCACTGCCAAAAGCCTTGGGGGCTAAGTTGTTAGAGCCGGCACTGCCCCAAGCTGCTCCAGTCCATGGGTCGGGATTCAGCAAGAGAGAGAGAATGAGGACAGACACGAGGAATGGAGACCAGACAGAATGTGATTCAATCCTGTTTATTCTTCAGTCTCTCTTCCTAGTCCAAGTCCCAAATCTTGAGTTCCTAGTCCCTAGTTCCTAGTCCCTAGTGCCTCCAAGTTCCAAGTTACTTCTTCCAAGTGCTAAGTGCCTAATCTTAATGACTAATTCTCTGTTGCTCTAATGTCAAGTAATCTGTTGTCTGGTAATTTCTTCTGCCTGCCTCTTGCCTTTTATATGTCTCACTTCTAAGCCACGCCTCTAAGTCACGCCCTTAAGTCATGCCCTTAGGTCTTATCTCTAAATCACACCTTAAGTCACGCCCTTAAGTCTTGGCTCTAAATCACACCTTTAAGTTTCACAGCCCCAAGGGAAGATCCTGGGTATCTAAAGCAAGATGTTATCAGAGTGTGCTCAGTTGTTGTAGGCTATTGTAATCAAGTCTCTGGTCAGGGTATATGGCTCAAGATGGCTGCAAGGATGATAGCCACCTTCTGTTGGCTCCCCACAAATATATATTAAATATTACATATTTAATATATAATATATAGTTTCACCTGTGATTTCTAGTTTTAAGAGTTGCTTTGTTTAATTCAATATAAAATTAAATTGTACATTTTGCTGTTAGAAATATTACCACTAGTTCTATGTACTATTGTGTATGTATTACTCATAAATTTCTCAGTATATATCTGCAAGATATAGGACTACTGGATCATAAAGTATATGTGTAATTCTGCTTTTAGTGCTAAAATTTCTCTGAATTGCTATCATTTTATATTTACAACAGAACTATATAAACTAACATTTGTTGCCAACACAATGTTATTCAACTACTGCTTTTTTTGTTAGTATGAAAGAAGTGATTTCCCTTTGATGTTTTAATTTGCATCACTCTTATTAAAACTTATGTTGGGAAGGTCTGAAGTGATGACTCAGTGGTTAAAAACAATAGCTGCACCTATTGCTATGTTGATGTTTTTGGCCTGTGTTGCTGCCAAGGGCTATGATGGTGTCCATGGCCAGTGCTGCAGCAGAGGACCATGTTGATGTCCATGGTCTGTACTGCCACTGAAAACCATGATGAGGTCCAGGTATATGATGTCAGAGATCATGTAGAAGTCCATGATCCATGTTCCACTGACCCTAAAAAGCAAAGAAGATTCTTTTTCCATGGTATTGACAACTGCAGGGTCACCGTTGAGAAAAATTGACACAGAACTCCTGTATGAGAACCCCTAAGCAAATCCCACTCCCACTCCCCCAAAATATAACAGCCTAAAGAAAGCCATAGAAGATAACTCTTAAAATTTATATAAAGATGCTAACTGTTGGCTTCTGGTAGGGATGCAGGTGGGGAAAGACTCAGTCTTCTTTAACAGGCTGACCACCAGGAGTTTGACCATACTCTACTGAGAATATGGCCAACACAAATTGAACAACTACTTTCTCCTTCTCTTCCTCCTTCTTCTTCCTTCTCCTCCCTATTCATCTCCCTCTTCTTCTGACCATGCTTCATTGAGAACATGAACAATACAAATTGAACATCATCATCATCTTCTTCTTCTTCTTCTTCTTCTTCTTCTTCTTCTTCTTCTTCTTCTTCTTCTTCTTCTTTCTTCTTCTTCTTCCTCTTCCTCTTCTTCTACTACTACTTCTTTTCTTCTTCTTCCTCCTCCTCCCCCTCTTCCTCCTCTTCTTCTTTGTCCTCCTTCTCCTTCCTCATTCTCTTCTCCTTTCTCCATTCTCCCTTCCCCCTCCTCCTACTCTTCATCCTTTTCCTTTTTTCTATTTGGAGAGGGTGAGCCTGGGAGGACTGAGAAATGAGTGTAATCCTGGCTCATGTTGTTAAATTCCCAAATAATCAATATAAATATTATGAAAAGAGAAAAACAAAGAACATTGGCTCTTTCAGAGGAATGCCATTCAATTCCCAACATCCACACAATAGATAGTAAGTCTGTAACTCTGACGCCCTCTTCTGGCCTTTGCTGCCATTACACTCACATGATATACATATATGCTGTCAAAATAACTAGATAGATAGATTAGATTAGATTAGATAGATAGATAGATAGATAGATAGATAGATAGATAGATATAATAAATCTTTAAAATATGATGTTGGGCATCATTTAACACATAAACCAAAATCATAGTTATTTACATAAATCATCTGTGTTCACAAGCTCCCATTTATCTAGTTTTAGAAGATTTTTATGTATTTCAGAGATTAACTCATGTCCATTATGTAAGTGAGAAATGTTCTTTTAATCTATCATTTGCTTCTTGATTTGATTACTGTGATCTCTTTTATGAAAAAGGGATTTATATAAGTTTGTGATGTAGCTCAGTGGCAGGGTACTTATCTACAAGGTGCTAAGTCCAAGATTTGATCCCCTGCAACAAACAACAAATATGCATATATATCTACACATACAAAATTACTACATACATATAAGTAACTTGTCTAAAATGCTTGAGATCAGAAGTGTTTCACATTTTGGATCTTGCAATATTTACACAAAAATAATGAGATACATAGGAAGGAAACCAGATCTAAGTATAATTTTTATCATATACACCATATGTATCTAAAAGTTATTTTCTACAGGAAACAAAGTTCTATGGTGTGAAAATTTCTACTTATAGCATTATATTAACATTGAAGTTTCAGATTCTGAAGCACTTTGGATATAAAAATGTTGGGAGCCGACTTTTAACAGAAAGCAGCTATCCATGCCTGTGAGGCGCATGTGCTAGCCACGCCTCCAAGGCTTACGTCATATCCACGCCCCTACAAGGAGCGTGGCAAAAGTGTATAAATCCCCCAGATTTCCCTTCAATAAAAGACTTGAATTTGGATCAGAACCTCTGTCTTGTCTCCATTTCTAGCATCTCTTCCCCTTATCCTCATTCTCTTTCCATCTAGACCCTGACCCGAAGACCTGAGCAAGCTGCAACATTTTTTGTTAAGTCTTTTGTCTCAAGCCAGGTAGAGCGAGCCAGTTGCAACATATAAACATATTAACTATATACCTATACATGTAATTAAATCTATTATTTTCATTTTTGCAGCTAGACTAAGTCATAGTAAAGTTTCTTCATATCTAGGTTATAAATAATTTACCCTTTTTTTCCTTCATGTTATTTTAATTAGTATGTTAATTTATTGTATGTACATCCTGGTGCATGCTATGAAAAATGTGTCTAAATATATCTTTTCCAAGTTGATTATCCCAGTACCAGAAACACCAGTTATTCAAAATCCCATATGCTTATTTCAGCAGCACATATATTAAAACTAGAGTGATATGGAGATTAGGATGGCCCTTATGTAGAAATGATATGTAAATTTGTGAGGCAGTCCATATTTTTACATCCATACTTGGAGCTTACACACAGACATGCACACTTTTGTAAAAGAATAAATAAGTAAAATACATTTTAATTTTTTTATTTTCCTCACTACCATTAGAATGCTCCCTTTATTAAAATAATAAATTTCCATGTATAATTGGGTGTGTTTCTATATTTTCTATTCTCTTCCATTGGTCAATGTATTCTTGCATTGATACCATGTAATATTAGTTTTAAAAGATTAAAATGTATAGCAGGGCTAGCCATACTTACTGCTCTTAACTTTCACCTTTTTCTGAGCTATTCATACTTGCCTGATCTTACCAATTACCTTTGCAATCTGGTCTAGCTATAAGAGAAAAAAATTTTGATGACATTTTCATTGAGAACATTTATAAAAATGACATTTATAAAAACTGACATCTTTAAGGATACGTATTTATACTACCTTACTTGATTATTTTACATTCATATTTTGAATTGAAAAAACAAAATCCAAATGGGCAAAAAATTTGGTATTTCTCAAAGTTAACAAGTGGCTAATAAACATGAAAGAGGGATCAACTTCAATGACTATAAGGAAAATAAAAGTAAAATTACAATGAAATATCACTTTAAAAAGTGTAATTGAAAACACACAAAGTCTATGAAGAAAAACTGAAATCATCACATTGCTGCTAAGAATGTAAAATGGTGCAAATGTTTTGTTAAAAGAATACCATGGTCTTACTCAAAAACTTCACTAAAAGTTACCATATGACCCCAGAAATCCTATTTCTGGTTTAATACTACCTATGAGAATGAAAACCATATTTTCATGCAAAAAGAAAAATCTGAACATAAATGTTCATACTGGCCTTACTTGAAAGACTAAAGAGATAGAAACAGCCAACCACCCATGAAAAGATAAAATGTGATATATATTTATTTGCCTATGCAGTGGGTATTATTCAACCAACAAAAAAAATAAGAAGTACCTCTCATGCTCTATCATTGAGAAACCTTGGAAACAATATGTTAAGTAAAAGTAAGACATGGAGATCAGATTACATGATTCTGTTCATAGGCAAATCTAGAGACACAAGATAAATAAGTGGTTGCTAGAGGCTGGAGGAGAGAAAGTAGGAAGTTACTATAATACAAATGGATACAATGTTCTTTTTAGGGAAGCAGTTATCACCCTGTGGGTCATGACCCCTTTGGGGCTCCCATATCATATCCTGTGTATCAGATATTTACATTGTGATTCATAACAATAGAAAATTATATTTATGGAATAGCAACAAAGTAAATTTACCGTTGGGGGTCACCACAACATGAGGAATTGTATGAAAGGGTCACAGCCTTAGTAAGGTTGAGAACTACTATTTCAGGGGAACCACAAGCAGTCTTGTGGTTTCCTGAATGGTATAATTTAACAGGGTGAATTTAATTAAAAAGAGATCATTTTTTCATTTTATCATAGATAACCACCTCTCCACACCCCACACTCCACCAACCCTCACTTGGCTTATTTGATGGTCACAACTTGCCAAAGATAGGCTTTTCTCAACTTTCTATTTTAGTTAAGCATCATGGCATTTTGCTTTCAGTGTTGTTTCTTTGAAGAAGATAGAGTAATTTTTAACTTCTTTTTCAACCAATCAGCCCTTGGGATCTTAGAATTATGGGCAGAACCTCTGTCTTTAACTTATCTTCAAGGTGCTCTGGATGTATTCCAAGTATCCTTGGCACTACAAATACCCAAGTATTTCACAGCCATCAAGTTACCCTAGTTAAGCAAATACCTTTCAAGCAAATAGAAATTAAGAGCTCCTTACTCTCGTATTTTCAGCATTCTTTTAGTTTTCTGACATGTCAATTCCCATTTCTTAAGATACAGCATCTTTAGTTGTTTTCTATGTAAAATTTACTCCAAATTGCAACTTATTATATTTTCAAAATAAAGTCCATGTTTACTCTTTAACTTAAAATTAGCTTTGGTGAAATAGGATAAGATTTACACCTAATATGGTTTACATTAGAGTGCCTTTAGGGGTTTTGTTTTTTTGTTTTTTGTTTGTCTTTCACCTAAGGTGATTACAGTACTTGTTTAAAATTAAAGCAATACATTACAAAAAAGTTACTTCTAAAAGGGAAAAGGAAAAATAAAATAGTTTGAGAAGTCTAGCTTTCAGAGAAACATGGAATAGTGTCAAGGCACTTTCTACAACAAATGCAAGTCAATAAAGTAAGAAGACATAAACAGTTCAAAGAAGCAATAACTTTGAAACACATTCACAAACACAAAAACATTTGGCACATGACAGGGAGCACTAGGATGAAAATTAGAGCATTCAATAAACAAATTACCTATAAGGGGAGAAAGACACAAACCTGGATTTCACACACACACACACACACACACACACACTTCGCATATACACTAGAAAATAATTATGCATAGGTTAAGGCTACAAATATGAAAGAATTTTTCCCTTTTTATGATACTAAAGATGAAACCCACAGCTTTGCACATACTTAGCAAACACTCTACTACTAAGCAATATTCCTATCTCGGTTTTTGAGGCAAGGTTTTGCTACTTGGTAGTTTAGGCTTACCTTGAAGTAGCTATGTAAGCCTAGCTGGCTTCCTGCTTTAATAGCATACTTCCTGAGTATGATAGGATTTTTCAAAATTAACTTATTAAATTGTATGTATGAGGACACAAATGTCACCCTGTGCTTGTAGAAGTCAAAGAACAACCTTGAAGAGTTGGTTCTCTCCTTCCATCTTGTTTTGAGGAAGGGTCTCTCTTGTTTCAGGCACAATACTCACTCCAGACTAGCTGGCCCATGAGCTACTGGCAGACTTTTCCTTTTATCTCACCATAGAAGTGCTGGGATTATAAATTCATCACCTTTCTATTTCTCCTCCTTGTGTTCCAAGGATCAAAACTCAGGTCCTAAGATTTGCAGAATAAGCATTTTCACTCTCCAAACCATCCCCTTGGCCTAAGATCAGTTTTTAATAGAGTATTTTATTGTAGTTTTAGGTGTTACAGAAAATTGAGATATAGACCTTGAAAGATAACATTTTAAAGCTTTCAGCAGAAAATAGAAAGTTCCGTTTTTATAAGATGAAGGTAAGACTAAACAATACACTAAAAGTAGAAACCAAAAAAAAAAAGTTGACACAGACAGGTATATTAAAACATAATGGTACATTCTTCAAAAGTCACTACAAACTAAAGAGATAAGCTATTTACTGAAAAAACCACATGTATAACTGATAAATGATCAAGTTCAAAATTAGATAAAGAACTTCTAGAAGAAGATAAAAAAGAAAAGACACCCCACAGAACTACATAGGATTCAACATTATAATTAAAGAAATATAAAATAAACCTCCCAAAGGGATACTATTTTTTTATACACTAGATCATCAAAAGGAAAATTCCAGGCAATTACAAATATACACATTTCTTATGGTAATAAGAATAGTAAGAACACTAACTTATGATGGTATAACTGGTGCAAGTACCACATAAATAACTCAGTATTATCTAGCTAAAACAAAGACCCACAGTTCTACTCTTGGATTTTAAAAGCCAAGGAAATGCATCTATATGGATATAAAGAATCATAGACTGAAAGAGTATCACAAAACAGCTTTTAATGGCAAAAACTTTTTTTAAAAAAAAAAGGATGGAAATGTACCTAAACATCTATCAGCAGGATTATGGGTAAATGGGAAAATCCTACAAATAGGATGATACATAACAATAAAAAGCAAATGATCTATAACATATGAACATGGAACACTATAACAAATATAGTATTGAAGTTATAAAGCAGGATGTAATAATGTGACAATCCCTTCTCTTGGGAGGCTGAAACAGGAGAATGGCAAATTTGAGACCAATCTGAGCTACACAATGACACTGTGTATAAAAATTAAGTCACAGAAATCATACAGTATAATTTACTTTATATTACACTACAAAAGAGACAAAACTAAACAACACAATTTTTAGAAATACATAGTCATATAATAAAATTATAAAGAAAATCAAAAGGAAAAACTAGGATGCAATGAACAGCTTTAAATATACTGTCTTATTTCTTAAGCATATGAGTATTTGTATTTTTTAAATCTATAGATGTGTTTAATGTCATTTTGCATATATGAAATAATTTCTCAATTATATATTAACAATAGAGTATAAAACATAAAGAAAATTAAAAGTATTCACAATCTTATCATCCTGACATAACTACAGTTATTTAAAGGAAGCAACTATACTCAAATGATGGCATTGCTTCCTCTTTTTATTTACTTTCTTACTTTATCAATGTACAAAACTGTCCCAAAATAAACTGCACTTTTAAATTTACAGTTAAATAAGCCACATATGAATATTTGGGGAAAAGTATTATCACAATCCAGTAAATTAATATATCTAACATTCCCAAAAGTTAGCCAGTGCTCCCTTTTAATTCATCCTACTTACAGTCTTTCATTATAACAATTTAATGTGGTTTTTGTCATGTTGGTTTACAACATTTTCTAGAATGCTGTTGGGTAACTGTTTGAATATAGTTGATTTCACCTTATTATATACTGCCAAAAAAAGGTTTTCAAAATGATTACAATAAACTGCCACCATCAAAAGTATCAGAGTTTCATATTAAATATTTGGTAATTAGACTTTCCCTTTGAACCACCCTTTCCATACTACTAAGAAATATATTCATTTAAATACTCATCTAAACTGTAGAATAATAACAACAACAACAAAATTTCAAATGGAGATCAAAGTGGAACACAGTATACAGAAATTGTAATCCAAGAGCATTTCCTGTAAATGCATATTAAACCCAAGGCTCTAATTAATGTATGCAGCAATTGTGATTTAGTAAAAACACCTGTTTTCCACATAAGACATCCAGGAGAATCATTAGGACATACCTGAACAAGTCAAATGACTGGACTTCAAGTGAAATACAGTCTGATACAGTTCATATTTGTAGCTTAAATACTAATACCAACTGCTGAACCCAATATATAAAATGAAGTACTAAAGTAGCATTATTCACAATTTATAAATAGTGCTATTCATTATGAGCAGCTACTTGATCTCAGCTTCCAAATTTGACAGAAGAAAATGAAATTTAACAAAAAGCTATTCTATGGTCTTTATATTCTTTCCAATTTCACAATAAGCTCCCTTCTAATAACCACTGTTATCACTGTTCCTAATTTTTCACAAAACATAGATTCTCCACTCACTATTTTTTACTTCCTTATCCTCTACTTACAACTCAAATTAATTCAAGTTTGGCTTCTGCTTTTACTATTTTATTCAAATTATGTGTGCATATGTGTGCGTATGTGTGCCGAAGGCAAAGACACCCTTCACTAGTTACTAAAGTCAATAGGCACTTTATTTCCTGATCCATTTGACTCAGGTCACTTGACACATCATTAAAACTCTCCTGACTCCTTAAGTTCCACTGTCTTCTAAAATTTCTCAGTTTTTTTCTCAAAGCCTCTTCTTCAGTCTCCTTGGTTGTCTGTACCCATCACTTAAATATTCATAATTTCCATGGTCTTGCTCTCTTCTATTTCTGTACTTAAACGATCTTCTATACCTTTACATGATTTCTGAGTCTGGCTTCAGAAAAACCTAATACTACCAATAAATCTTGCTGCCGACTAAATTCTGCCTAAGCAGATGTCCTAAAGAAATCTTAATTCATTTTTCTCTTAACCTGAGTTAATTTCTTCATCAATAAGTTCTATTCATGAATAATTATAATTCAACTGAACCAAAGTTCAAAACCTAGTTAAATTTTTTGTGAAGGATAAAAAAGTACTCTCCCCTAAAGGGCAAAATGGTCATTACCTTACAGAAAAAAATTACAAAGGCGATAAAAAACAAATTTCCTCGAATCTCAGACCCAAATACTATTAACTTCCTTCTAGAGATGGTTTTAATCAAGTTGAATACTAAACAGGTAGGAAAAATGGGAGTTGTTGTAGATTCTGTTATGGTAAAAGGGGAAATACAACTCTACCGACTGCCTACCTGCAGTGAGACTCAAAATATTTTAATTACAAAAGCAAAACCTATACGCTCTTTCTTTAAAATACTCTAAACAAACGTTTGGCTTGGCATCTATCCCAAACTTCACTATTCTATCTCCCTATATTGAAGAAAAACCACAGTACAGAGAGAGAGGGAAAAAAACCACAGAAGAGCTAGAACTCCTATCGCGAAGCGCAAAAAGAAACGGGGAAACTGGCACTTGACACCCTCTCAGCTTCCCTGAGTCTCAGAAGCTTCGCAGGTCAGGTCCCGCGGGCTGCTCGCCTTGCTCGCCTCCCCCGTCAGGCAGGAGTGCCCCTGGGGCTCGCGAACCCGAGCGGGCAGGGGCAGGCTTGGGTCGGCGCTCGGCCGGCCGCGGTCCCGGTCCCGCGTCTCACAGAGACCCCCGCCCAGCCGCGCGGGGAACCGGCCTCGCCCCACGCCTCCCTCCGGCCTCCGCACCGCAGGCGTCCGAAGGAGTCTCGGGAACCGGTGCACCTAGGCCACCGCGACCCTTGACAGAAGCTAAAGAGGCGCAGAGACCAAAACCACCCGGCTCCGCGGCACCTCAGCCAGAACTCCCCGGGCACAGGGCCGCTCTCACGCGCCTCACAGCCCCCAGAAGCCCGCCCGGAGGGAGAGGCGCACCTGCGTCGCCGAGGTCTGGCGCTCCTCCTGGCGTCTTCCCTCCCTCAGGGCTCTCGAGGCGCGGGCGCCCTCGCTGCAGCCACCGCCAAGGAGGCGCCCCACCGCTTCAGCCGGCTACCTGTAACTGACACCCGCGCTCTGCGTCCGCGGCGCTCAGCTCCTCCCAGCACCTCACGCGGCCACGCCCCTTGCCCCGCCCCTCACGCTCCTGTCACCCCGGGCCCGCTCCGGACCAACAAAACCGCTCCACGCCCCTCAACCCTCAGGTGCCCCTCCCCACCTCTAGGCCAGCCGGCGCCCTCCTTGGGGAAGCCCGGCCTAGGCTCTTAAGTTGCTACTCCCCCTCCTCTCAGGCTTCCCCGCCCCCAGGAGAAAACACACGCACACACACAAAACACACTCACACGTACACACACTCACTCACCAGGGACCCCTCCCACCACCTCAGAATTTCCGCCTCCCAGGATAGCCCCGCCCCTCTCCGCGTCCGCCCCGCCCCTCAGGGTGGGACTTTCAGCACCCGCACCTAAAACTGTAGCCCTCCAGCTGTCTTGGCTGCTCCACAGCGCCTAGCTGAAGGCCTTTGCCAGCTCTCTCCTGAAAGACTAAACCCAACCGGGCAGAGCCTCAAGTGTGCTGAATGAAACAAAAGGGCAAGTAAAGAGGAAAAGCTACTGGCCTGAGGAACTCTGAATTTGGCCCCCCTAAAACTCAGTCTTTTTGCTGGAGGTGTCTGTACCCTTTTTTCAAAACAGAGGAGTTGTCATTTGGGGACTTTTAATGATTTATAAAACGTTTAATTATAAACTGAAACGATGTTTCAATAGTTTTCTTAAAGAAGACTGGGATTTGATTCCCAGCGCCCAGGGGGCAGCTCACAGCTGTCTGTATCTCCAGTTGCAGGGGATCACATGAAGACCAAACACTATGCATGTAAAATAATAACATAAACTTTAAGTCTAATTAAATAAAATCTTTCAGATTCAGTTCAAGTCCATTCTCTATGGTTGTTTTGTGTCTTCTACTGCCCTGTTAATATTCCCTGAAAGAGAATATTGAATGTGTCAACCACAACACCATGTATCTCCCCCATTTTTTGTTTACATCCCAAAACCTCCCCTTCCCAGTCCCTCCCTCATAGAGTCCCTAGCCCTGTCTTCTCTCTCTTTCTCCTCTGAGATCTCCCCCATGGGTATCCACCCACCCTGGCACATTAAGTCTTTCCCAAATTAGAAGTATCCTCTCACACTGAGGTCAGATGAGGCAGCCATGGAGACTGAGCTGCCTGTCTGCTATATATGTGTCTGGAACCTGTAAGTTCTTTGGTTGGTAGCTCAGTCTTTGAGAGCTCCAGAGGTTCAGGTTAGTTGATGCTGTTGGTCTTCCTGTGGGGTTCTCTTCTTCTTCAGAGCCTTCAATCCTTCCCCCAACTCTTCCATAAGTGTCCCCCAACTGCATCCAACATTTGGCTGTAGGTATCTGCATTTGTTTCAGTCCACTGCTAGATGAAGCCTCTCAGAGGACAGTTACACTAGGCTCCTGTCATGCCTGTCCATATGGGTCTGGGTCACATCACTCATGATATTTTTCTAGTTCCATTCATTTGCCTGCAAAATTCATGATGTCATTGTTTTTAATAGCTGAATGCTATTGCATTGTGTAAAGGAGCCACATTTTCTGTACCCACTCTCTTCAATTGAGGAACATCTGGGTTATTTCCAGTTTCTGGCTATTAAAAATTAAACTGTTATGAACATAGTCAAGCTCATGTCCTTGTGGTATGGTGAAGCATCTTTTAAGTATATACCCAGGAGCAGTAGAGCTGGTATCTCCATGTAGAACTATTCCCAGTTTTCTGAGAAACTGCCAGATTGATTTCCAGAGTGGTGATACAAGTTTTCAATGCCACTAGCAATGGAGGAGTGTTCCTCTTTCTCAACATCCTTCCCACCATGTGCTGTTGCTTGAGTTTTTGATCTTAGCCATTCTGATGTGTGTAAGGTGGAATCTCGGGGTCATTTTGATTTGAACGTCTCTAATGACTAAGGATGTTGAACATTTCTTTAAGTGCTTCTTGGCCGTTTGAGATTTCTCTGTTGAGAATACTCTGTGCCCCATTTTTAACTGGGTTATTATATTTGTTGAAGTTAAACTACTTCAGTTCTTTATATGTTGTGGATATTAGCCTCCTATCAGAAGTACAGTTAGTAAAGATCTTTTAACAATCTGTAGGCTGTTATTTTATTCTGTTGACAGTGTTTTTTACCATAAAGAAGATTTTCAGTTTCATGAGGTCCTATTTATCAATTGTTGAACTTAGGGACTGAGCAATTGGTGTTCTGTTCAGGAAATTGTCTCCTGTACCAATGCATTCAAGGCTATTTTGTAATTTCTCTTCTATTAGATTCAGTATATTTGTTTTTATGTTGAGATCCTTCATCTACTTGGACTTGAGTTTTGTGCAGGGAGATAAATAGGGATCTGTTTGCATTCTTCTACATCCAGACATCCAGTTAGAACATGACCTTTTGTTGAAGATACTTTTTTTCCATTGTATGATTTTGGCTTCTTTGTCAAAAATCAACTGGCCATAGGTGTGACAATTGTAAGAGGGAATGCCTGTTAACTTTGTTAAAGAGCAGGCTGACGCTTTCCTCTTATACCTCCATGGTCAGCATCTCAATGCTGGGACAATTATCTCATAAATTTACAGAATCGTTACCAGGCTTCCATATTACTAAAAGATTATGTAAAGATTATACATATCCTTTTTGAAATGAGTGCTGGAGATGCTGGTCCTGAAAAGGTTGGGCTGTTCCATGAGAAGTGTGATTTAAGACAAGAGACAGTAGAGTTGTTTCCCTTAAGATTCACATCTTACCAACCTAAAAACCTTGTATCATTTTGCTAATCTTACATTTCCAAATTTAATCACAGAACTCTGTTCTTGAGAAATATGTATTCCCATCGTCATCACACTTTTACAAACAGTGCTGGAGTACTAGAACATTCACCTTCAATGATTTACCACCAATATGCAGTTCTGTGTTGTTTACAAACCTTTTGACAGTCATTTTATATAATCCTGGTATTTGTGATGTAGCCGAAAGTATTTTCATTTTTTTATTGGACAGTTTTTTTATTTACAATTCAAATGTTATTCCCTTTGCCAGTTTCTCCTCCAGAAACCACCTATCCCATCCTCCTTCCCTGCTTCTATGAAGGTGGTCCCTTACCCACCCACTTCAGCCTCCCTGGCATTCCCCTACACTGGGGCATAGAGCCTTACCAGCAAGAATGGCTTCTCCTCCCATTGATGTCCACCAAGGCCATCCTCTGCTACATATGCAGCTGGACTCCTGGATCTCTCCATTTGAATTCCTTGATTTGTGATTTGGTCCCTGAGAGCTCTAGGGCATCTGGATGGTTGATATTGTTGTTTATTCTATGGGTTGCAAACCCCTACAGCTCCTTCAGTTCTTTCTCTAAGTCTGCCATTGGGGTCTCCAAGTTCAGTCCAATGGTTGAATATGAGCATCCTTGTCTGTATTTCTCAGGCTCTGGCAGAGCCTCTCAGGAGACAGCTATACCAGCCTCCTTTTCAGCAAGCACTTCCTGGCATCCACAATAGTCTCTGGGTTTGGTGTCTGTATATGGGATGGATCGACAGGTGGGGCAGTCTCTGGATGGCCTTTCCTTCAGTCTCTGCTCCACACTTTACTCTGTATCTCCTGCCTTGAGTATTTTATTCCTTCTTCTAAGGTGGACTGAAGTACCAACACTTTGGCTTTCCTTCTGCATGAGCTTCATGTAGTCTGTGAATAGTGTCTTGGGTAGTTTGAGCTTTGGGGCTAAAATCCACCTATCACTGAGTAGATAACATGTGTGGTTTTTTGTGACTGGGTTACCTGACTCAGGACAATACTTTCTAATTCCATTCACTTGACTAAGAATTTCATGAACTTATTATTTTTAGTAACTGAGTAGAACTCCATTGTGTAAATATATCACATTTTCTGTATCTATTCCTCAGTGGAAGGACATCTGGGTTGTTTCCAGCTTCTGGCTATTTTTAATAAGGCCACTATGAACATAGTGGAGCAAGTGTTCTTGTTATATGTTGAAGCATCTTTTGGGTATATGCCCACAATGGCTTAGCTGGGTCCTCAGGTCGTACTACATCCAATTTTCTGACAAACCGCCAGACTGATTTCCAGAGTAATTGTACCAGCTTACAATCCCACCAACAATGGAGGAGTGTTTCTCTTTCTCCCCATCCTTGCCAGCATTTGCTGTCACCTGAGTTTTTGACCTTAGCCATTCTGACTGTTATAAGGTGGAATCTCAGGGTTGATTTGATTGCATTTCCTTGATAACTAAGGATGCTAAACATTTCTTTAGGTGCTTCTCAGCAATTTGAGTTTTCTGAGTTGAGAATGCTTTGTTTAGCTCTGTATAACATTTTTAATAGGGTTATTTGGATCTCTGGAGTCTAACTTCTTGAGTTCTTTGTAGATATTGAATATTAGTCCTCTATCAAATGTTGGGTTGGTAAAGATATTTTCTCAATCTGTGGGTTGCCATTTTGCCCTTTTATATTTTTTGGTCATTTTTTATTAGATATTTTCTATAATTACATTTGAAATGTTATCCCCTTTCGATGTTTCCCTTCTGAAAACCCCCTAGCCCATTTCCACTCCCACTCCTTCTATAAAAGTGTTTGTTCCCCAGCCACTTATTCACTCTTGCCTCTCCGTGCTGGCATTCCACCATACATGGGCATAGAGCCTTCACAGGACCAAGGGCCTCTCCTCCCATTGATGCCCGACAAGGCCATCCTCTGCTACATGTGCAGCTGGAGCCATGGGTCACTCCATGTGTCCTCTTTGGTTGGTGGTTTAGTCCCTGAGAACTCTGGGTGTGAGATCTCAGTTGGTTGGTTCATATTGTGTCCAGGCCAACTGAACAATCAAGTGGGACCCTTAGACCCTGTGGAGAGGACTGAGATGTATGAGAAAATAAGGAGGCACAGCAAGTCAGGAAGTCAGATCAAGCTGGCAAAGATTTTATTGTTCACACAGGTTATATACTCTGAAAACAGGATATGGGGAGGGGTAGGAAAGGAAAGAGGGCTTTGCAGGTGGAGGAAGCTAGCTGCAGCTGTGGGGTCTAACTAAGTTATTCTCACAAAGCCTTTCCGTTACCAGGGGTTCTAAAAACATCTATCTAGCAGGATGTTGGCTAAATCTAAAGATCAGGAGGAAGGGTTACTAAGGTGGGTTGCTATGAGGCTTTAAAGTTTGAAGTTCTGAGAACTGACAAGTGAATCATGGAAGGTAAGCAGAAAGAAGAATAGTAGATAGGAGAGCCAAGGATGAGTGTTTGCCAAGAGTAAGGCCTTGCCATGGCTTCCCACATCTCCCCCTTCCCTGTATAATAGAACGCTGGAAGCATGGAGAGGGAAGTAGAGGCCTGATCCCCTCTAAGTTTTAGGCATTGCGCTGAAGGTCTAAGTACTCCTTGGTTGGGGAGGCCAAGCCCCAGCCTCCTGGGCACTTTTTCAACGGGACGAGAAGAGTGACCTATACCAACCCGTATGCAATCAGGCGCAAAGAAAGAGGTATCCCTGCAGTACTTTGTCTCGAACCCTCCAGCATCTCCCTTTACAGAGAAGCATCAATGGTATCAGTGGCACCTTTAGGATGTCCCACAAAGGCAGCTGCTCTAGGGAATTTGGGGGTAGGGGGTTGAACTTTGAAGCACTACGTCGGGACTGGCGCTTGACAACTTCTGGAGTGAGTTCATCATCAGAGTCCAATTTTAGATAATGGACCTGGAGTGGCTTGGCCACCAGGTTGTCTACCTGGATCTTTATGAGAATAGTAAGGCGAGAGAAGGCCCAGGGGCCAAACAAAAGAAATGAGCAAGAGAAAGCCAATGAGAGGTCCAAGAATAGAAGGGAACAAGGTAGAAAGCCTAGGCAAGGTAGAGAACCAGTTCTTATACCAGCTCTCAATTTTTTTTCTTCTTTTCTTTCTTATCTCTAAGCCCTCTCGAACTCTGTGCATGCTATCTTTTACTGCCCCTGATTAATCTGCAAAGAAGCAGCACTCTTCCTTTAAATTGGTGCAGAGTCCTTCCTGTTGAAGGAGCAAGAGATCTAGGCCTCCCTTATTCTAGAGGACAACTTCAGCTAAAGAGGAAAGTGACTCACTAAGGACTTCGATGCTCTGATCTGTCTCTCTAACATCTTAATCAATGGTGGCACTAAGCTCAGAGTAGTAGCGGTTGAAGAGGACAAGGGAGGAAATTCCAGTCCCAGTGCCCACTGCCTCCAGCCCCAAGATGACTGCAATGGTCACTACAATGATGGGCTCTTGCTTTTGTCGGAGGAGAACTTCATCGTGTCTTCAGGTTGAGGTCCAGGAAAGGCGCTCCTCTTGGTTCCATAAGTGAAAAAAGTCATCTGAGGAGTAATAGGCTAACCACAGGAGAACCTGTACAAAAGATCCTTTGAAGCCATAAAGGTGGTAAGGTGTATTCATGGAGTGAGTCCAGAGGAGCAGGGCTACCATGTATCCTCAAGAAGGATAAGGTAAAAGTGCTCTGTACAATGGTTGTCTGTGAGCATCCACCTTTGTATTTGTCAGGCAGAGCCTCTCAGGAGACAGCTACACCAGGTTCCTGTCAGCAAGCATTTTCTTTTCTTTTCTTTTCTTTTCTTTTCTTTTCTTTTCTTTTCTTTTCTTTTTTGTATTTATTTTGTTTTATTGTTCTGTTTTGTTTTCCACTTTACTTTTTTATTGGATAATTTCTTTATTTACATTCCAGATGTCATCCCCTTTCCCCGTTTTTCCTCCCTAGAAACCCCCATGTCATCCCTCTCCTCCATTTGCTTTTATACCATCTTAATTACATGCAAGTATTAAGGTCAGTTCTAGGTTGAGGAACTAGAATACAGTGCAATACTAGCAATACAGTGCAATACTAGCAATACAATGCAAATAGTCAAGAAACAAGCAAGGCAATAAACAAAGTTCCATGATCACTCCCATTACCTCTGTTTCTAAGGGCTTATCAGGATGACCAAAATATCTGAGCCTGCTTTCCTGTCATAGTCCCAAGTCATTTTTAAGTCTGAAACCTCCTTCCTTCTTCTAGCCTAAGATTTAGATTCCTACCTGAAATTATTTCTTTGTTCTAGCCTAAGAGTTAGATTCCTGACTGATACTAGTTCTTTGATCAAGCCTATTGTTATATTCCTGCCTGAAGCCCACTTCCTTGTCCTTGGCCAATGTCAGATTCCTGCCAAGCAGCCCATTTCTTGTCCTTGGAGCATGACAGATTCTTGCCAAGCAGCCTCAAAAGTTCTCTGCCTCTTCCCCCCTTTTTTATTTCATAAACACAACTGAGCCTCTCTTAGATCATTCTGCCAAGAATGACTTCCTTAACCAACATGGAATATGCATTCTCAAAAGCAATGCAATTCTGTCTTAGGTTGGTAAGGCTCTGTGCAGAATCTTGTCTGTCCTTGGCTTGCCAGCCTTTTGTTTTAATAGCTCTATCTGGAGGTCCATTTTCAGGTACAAGCCATGTACTTTAACTGCCAACATACTGATGTTGTTAAAGACAAGCTTTAACATGATGGGCAGGAATAAAAATATTCCCAGGACAAAAAGGACTAGCAGGATCAAGCTATATATGCCATTCTTGAAGCTTGACCAAAATAGAGATACTGTCCTCAAGTCATGGGTAGTTTTATCAGCAGTATCTGCCACAGCAACATTCAGCAGAACAGCATTCTTTAAATTTGTAAGCTCACTATGCAAAGTTAAAACATTCAGAGAGGTGTTAGAATTATAACAAATACACTGCAAATGTCTTTAAACTTTTTCCTAACTATAATGACTACCACTGTAAATTTTAGAACTGACATGAATCCAATGGTATTTGGCATGACACTCGACATAGCTCTTTACTCTTAATCTCTTACCCTCCTTCCAGTAATTTGAATAGGATAAAGAGCATCAATCCATTGTTCCAAACGCCTATCCAAATCCTCTTGTATATTCAACACATTAGTAACATTTTTTGTTGAATGATTAACAAAAGTAGCTGTCTTAACTTCTTGTGTCAAAGCAGTTGCAGAAGCAGTGGTGCTAGCAATTAATGTAATTAAAGCTGTTATACCAGCAATAAACAAGCCCACTACCCTCTTGCTTCTGTTAAAGGTTGACTCACTTCTCCCAGTACTTGCAAGCTTGTTTTCAGAATATCAAGACTCTGGGATGCTCAGGGCAATAAAAGAAAAGCTGGTTGATTGACCTCTGTAACAGACATGCCAGGTTTCAACATACTAACACAATCAGAAAGTGTACAATCAATGCAATTTACATTAAATACTGTAGAAAAAACAAAAGTAATTTTAACTGGACAATTAAAAGAGCTTTAACACATGTGCTAACACTTGATTGAAACCCAGATCTTGTCCCAGCTTTATCTCTTGTTAACATAATATAACTGCAGCTAACTTCCAAATATGTCTCTGAAAATGTCCAGAACCAGCCTTCCAAATGAAGACTGTTATTTCCAATATTGCATTGATTTCTAGACCAGTGCATGATTGAGTCCGAATAACTGGTCACATTTAAGAAAAATACCAGAATCATTATAACTTCTGTTTTTGCTTCTCTATTTCACAAGGTCTAAAAACTTGAGGCAAGGCAACTTGTTCCATCTGGGGTAACTTCTGTTTTTGATTCTCTATTTTACAAGGCCTAAAAACTTGAGGCAAGGCAGCTTGTTCCATCTGGGGTATAGGTAAGCAAAGGTAGGTCAGGAACATATGTCCAGTCCAGTACAGCTTTCCGGTCAGCACTGTCAGGGCACTCATCAAGCTCACAGATCAGCATCATTCTTTGTCCTGGCATCAGCATGTCTCATCCATTGCTCTGGCAGCCACCATGCTCCTTCAGCATCCTGCAGAAAATAACACAAACATGCCCTCTTCCCCATATTAAACACCTGATCAGGATCATGCTATATGTCAGTAAGTGGATCCTTCCTTTCACCTATGCATAAATATGCCTAGTTGTAGAGTGCCATAGACACTCAGCAGAAAGTTGGCATCCAAATATTTTTTTAATTGAAAATAAAAAGAACATGATTTAAATAAATTTTTGGTGTAGAGGAATATAACTCACCCTTTTTTCATTTTATAAAGAAATTTTTGACGTTCCATAAGTCACTTCTACAGTCCCTTGTCCTTGGCAAGTATAAGGAATCCCAGTAATATGGGTAATATTAATTTGCTGACAAAAAGTTTCAAATGCTCGACTGCGATAGCCAATTCCATTATCTGGGTTTTTTTTATTATTATTGGATGATTTATTTATCTACATTTCAGATGTTATTCCCTTTCCCATTCCCCCCAGAAACCCCTTATCCCATCCCCCCTCCTCCTACTTCTGTGAGCGTGTGTCCCCACCCATTCACCCACTCCCACTTCCTGGCTCTTGAATTCATCAACACTGGGACATCCAGCCTTCACAGGACAAAGGCCCTCCTCTCCCACTGATGCCCAACAAGGCCATCCTTCACTACATATACAGCTGGAGCCATGAGTACCTCCATGTGTGTTCCCAGGCTAGCTGTTTAGACCCTGGAAGCTCTGGTTGGTTGGTATTGTCGATTACCCCCTGGGGCTGCAAGTCCCTTCAACTCCTTCAGTCTTCTCTTTAACTCCTCCATTGAGGACACCATGATCAATTCAATGGTTAGCTGTGAGCATTTGCCTCTGTGTATGTCAGGCTCTGGCAGAGCCTCTCAGGAGACAGGTATATCAGGCTCCTGTCAGCATGCAGTTCCTCTGTCAACAAGCACAATCCACAAATAGTATCTGGGTTTGGTAACTATATATGAGATGGATCCCCAAGTGAGGCAGTCTCTGGATGGACTTCCCTTTAGTTGCTACTCCAAACTTTGATGCTGTATCTCCTGTACCCACACTATGGTCTACCTATTTCTTGAGCTTCATGTGGTCTGTGAATTGTATCATACCATGACTACTCTGTGATTGAGTTACCTCACTCAGGATAATATTTTCTAGGTTCATCAATTTGCCTAAGAATTTCATGAACTCATTGTTTTTAATAGCTGTACTCCACTGTATAAATGTACCACATTTCCTGTATCCATTCATCTGTTGAAGGACATATGGGTTCTTTCTAGCTTATGATTATTATAAATAAGGCTGTTATGAACATAGGGTAGCATATGTTCTTGTTATATGTTGGAGCATCTTTTGGGTATATGCCCAGGAGTATAGGTATAGCTAGATCATCAGGTAGTACTATGTCCAATTTTCTGATGAACCACCAGACTGAATTCCAGAGTGGTTGTACCAGCTTGCAATCCAACCAACAATGGAGGAGTGTTCCTCTTTCTCCACATCCTTGCCAGCATCTGATTTCACCTGAGATTTTGATCTTAGCCATTCTGACTGGCTTAGGGAGAATCTCAGGGTTCTTTTGATTTGCATTTTTCTGATGACTAGGGATGTTGAAGATTTCTTTAGGTGTTTCTCAGCCATTCAAGTTTCCCCAGTTGAGAATGCTTTGTTTAGCTCTGTGTCCCATTTTAACCAGGGTAATTTGGTCCTCTGGGGTCTAACTTATTGAATTCTTTGTATATATTGGACATTAGTCCACTATTGGATGTAGGGTTAGTAAAGATCTTTTCTCAATATGTTGGTTGCCATTTTGTCCTATTGTCAGTGTTCTTTGCCTTACAGAAGCTTTGCAATTTTATCAGGTCCCATTTGACAATTCTTGATGTTAGAGCATAAGTCATTGGTATTCTGTTTAGGAACCTTTCCCCTGTGCCCACGTGTTCAAGGCTCTTCCCCACTTTCTCTTCTATTAGTTTGAGTGTTCCTAGTTTTATGTGAAGGTCCTTGATCCACAAGAACTTGTACAAAAAGTTGAGAAAGGATTGATTTGCATTCTTCTACATGCTGACTTCCAGTTGAACCAGCACCATTTGTTGAAAATGCTTTTTTCCACTGGATGATTTTTAGCTCCTTTGTCAAAAATCAAGTGACCATAGGTGTGTGGGTTCATTTCTGGGTTTTCAATTTTGTTCCAACAATCTACCTGCCTTCTCTGTACCAATACCATGCAGTTTTTATCACTATTGCTCTGTAATACAGCTTGAGATCAGGGATAGTGATTCCGACAAAAGTTCTTTTATTGTTCAAAATAGTTTTTGCAATCCTGGGATTTCTTGTTATTCCAAATGAATTTGCAAGTTGCTCTTTCTAACTATATAAATTGAATTAAAATTTTGATGGGGATTGCATTGAATCTGTAGATTGCATTTGGCAAGATGGCCATTTTTACTATATTAATCCTGCCTATCCATGAGCTTGGGAGTCCTTTCCAACTTCAGAAATATTCTTCAATTTCTTTCTTCAGAGACTTGAAGTTTTCGTCATACAAATATTTCACTTGCCTGGTTAGAGTCACACTAAGGTATTTTATATTATTTGTGACTATTGTGAAGGGTGTCATTTCCCTAATTTCTTTCTCAACCTGTTTATCATTTGAGTAGTAGAAGGCTACTGATTTGTTTGAGTAAATTTTATATGCAGCCACTTTGCTCAAGTTGTTTATTAGGTTTAGGAGTTCTCTGGTGGAATTTTTGGGGTCACTTAGGTATGCTATCATATCATCTGCAAACAGTGAAATTTTGACTTCTTCCTTTTCAATTTGTATCCCTTTGACCTCCTTTTGTTGTCTAATTGCTCTGGCTAGGACTTCAAGTACTATATTGAATAGGTAGAGAGAGAATGGGCAACCTTGTCTAGTCCCTGATTTTAGTGAGATTGCTTTCAGTTTCTCTCCATTTAATTTGATATTGGCTACTGGCTTGCTGCATATTGCTTTTACTATGTTTAGGTATGGGCCTTGAATTCTTGATCTTTCCAAGACTTTTATCATGAAGTGGTGTTGAATTTTGTTAAAGCTTTCTCAGCATCGAACAAAATGTTCCTGTGGTTTTTTCTGAGTTTGTTTATATAGTGGATTACACTGATGGATTTCCATATATTGAACCGTTCCTTTATCCCTGGGATGAAGCCTACTTGATCACGATGGATGATCATTTTGATGTGTTCTTGCTTTTGGTTTGTGAGAATATTATTATGTATTTTGGTATCAGTATTTATAAAGGAAATTGATCTGAAGCTATCTTTCTTTGTTGGGTCTTTGTGTGATTTATGTATAAGCATAATTGTGGCTTCATAGAATGTATTGAGTAGTGTTCCTTCTGTTTCTATTTTGTGGAATAGTTTCAAGAGTATCGGTATTAAGTCTTCTTTGAAAGTCTGGTAGAATTCTCCACTAAACCCACCTAGTCCTGGGCTTTTTTTTGGGGGGGGGGGTGAAAGACTTTTAATGACTGCTTATATTTCTTTAGGGGTTATGGAACTGTTTAGATGGTTTATCTGATCATGATTTAACTTTGGTTCCTGGTATCTGTCTAGGAAATTGTCCATCTCATCCCAGATTTTCCAGTTTTGTTGAGTATAGGCTTTTGTAGTAGGATCTAATGATTTTTTTATTTCCTCAGTTTCTGTTGCTATGTCTCCCTTTTCATTTCTAATTTTGTTAATTCGAATACTGTCTCTGTGCCCTCTAGTTACTCTGGCTAAGGGTTTATGTATCTTGTTAATTTTCTCAAAGCACCAGGTCCTGGTTTTGTTAATTTTTTTGTATACTTCTTTTTGTTTCTACTTGGTTGATTTGAACTCTGAGTTTGATTATTTCCTGCCGTCTATTTCTCTTGTGTGCATTTGCTTCCTTTTGCCCTAGAGCTTTCAGATGTGCTGTCAACTTGCTAGTTTATGCTCTCTTCAGTTTCTTTTTGAAGGCACTCAGAGCTATGAGTTCTCCTCGTAGCACCGCTTTCATTGTTTCCCATAAGTTTAGGTATGTTATGGCTTCATTTTCATTGAATTCTAAAAATTCTTTTATTTATTTATTTATTTATTTATTTATTTATTTATTTATTTCTCTCTTTCTTGACCAAGTTATCATGGAATAGAGTGTTGTTCAGCTTCCATGTGTATGTGGGCTTTCTAATGCTTTTTTTGTTATTGAAGACCAGCCTTGGTTCATGGTGAAGTGATAGGATGCATGGGATTATTTCAATCTTCTTGTATCTGTTGAGACCTGTTTCGAGACCAATTATATGGTTAATTTTGGAGAAGGTACTATGAGGTGCTAAGAAGAAGGTATATTCTTTTGTTTAAGATGAACTTTTCTACAGATACCTGTTAAATTCATTTGAATCATAACTTCTGTTAGTTTCACTGTGTCTCTGTTTACTTTCTGTTTCTACGATCTGTCCATTGGTGAGAATAGAGTGATTAAATCTCCTACTATTGTTGAGTGAGGTTCAGTGTGTGCTTTGAACTGTGGGTCATAGATATTCAGAATTGAGAGTTCATCTTGGTAGATTTTTCCTTTGATGTGAATGAAGTGTCCTTTCATATATATTTTCTGTTAACTTTTTGCTGAAAGTCATTTTATTTGATATTAGAATGGCTACTCCAGCTTGTTCCTTGGGACTATTTGCTTGAAAAATTGTTTTCCAGCCTTTTACTCTGAGGTAGTGTCTGTCACTGAGGTGTGTTTCCTGTATGCAGTAAAATGTTGGATCCTGTTTATGTATCCAGTTTGTTAGTCTAACTCTTTTTATTGGGTAATTGAGTCTATTGATATTCAGAGATATTAAGGAAAAGTGATTGTTACTTCCTGTTATTTTTGTTGTTGGAGTTCAAATTATGTTTGTGTGGCTATCTTCTTTTGGGGTTGTTGAAAGATTACTTTCTTGCTTTTTCTAGGGTGTAGTTGCCCTCCTTGTGTTGGTGTATTCCTTCTATTATCCTCTGTAGGGTTGGATTTGTGGAAAGATTGTGTGTAAATTTGGTTTTGTCATGGAATATTTTGGTTTCTCCACCAGTAGTTATTGAGAGTTTTTGCTGAATATTGTAGCCTGGGCTGGCATTTGTGTTCTCACAGTGTTTGTATGGCATTTGTTCAGGATCTTTTGGCTTTTATAGTCTCTGATCATAAGTCTGGTGTAATTATGATAAGTTTGTCTTTATAAGTTACTTGAACATTTTCCCTTACTGTTTTTAATATTCTTTGTTTTGTACATTTTGTGTTTTGATGATTATGTGATGGAACATATTTCTTTCCTGGTCCAGTCTACTTGGAGTTCTGTCGGCTACTTGTATGTTCCTGGGCATCCCTTTCTTTAGATTGGGGTAGTTTTCTTCTATAATTTTGTTGAAGATATTTACTGGCCCTTTAAGTTGGAAATCTTCACTCTCTTCTATACCTATTATCCTTAGGTTTGGTCTTCTCATTGTGTCCTGGACTTCCTGGATGTTTTGGGTTAGAAGCTTTTTGTATTTTCTTTGACCATTGTGTCAATGTTTTCTATGGCATCTTCTGCACCTGAGATTCTTTCTTCTATTTCTTGTATTCTGTCAGTGATGCTTGTGTCTATGACTCCTGATCTCTTTCCTAGTTTTTCTATCTCTAGAGTTGTCGCCCTTTATCATTTCTTTATTGTTTCTATTTCCATTTTTAGATTCTGGATGGTTTTGTTCAATTTCTTCACTTGTTTGATTGTGTTGTCCTGTAATTCTTTTTTTTTTTTAACTGTTACTCTTTTTATTATGTATACTTCTTTTATTTTAATTTTTTATTTATTTTTTATTGGATATTTTATTTACATTTCAGATGCCATTCCCTTTCCCCATTTCCCCTCCCTAGAAAACCCCTCTCCCATGCCCCCTTCTCCTTTTTGCTTTTATACAATTTTTTAATGTTAACCAAAGGCTTTATAAGTTTGGTGATGCTCAATATCAATCAGAAGTGTAACCTAATACCCAACCTATATATATCAACTATCTTTGACTGGCAGAGACATGTGAACATCTGCCTCCATGTCTGTCCCCACTCTCTCTCTCTCTCATCACCTATCTCCTCCTCTTCTTCTCCTCCTCCTCTCTTTACTCCTCTTCTTTCTCTCCGTACTCCTCCCACCTTAGCTCCTCCTACATATCACCCTTCCTGTTAAAATAAAACTTACCTCTCAAAATACAGTTAGAGCATAACTACACCAATTTATGCCAATAAGGGGCAAGATAGACATAATACCCAGTCCATCATTTTGTTGATTAAGCAGAACCTCTGTCATCTCTCCTAACTGAAAGACTTAGTCCTGAACCTGGCTTTTTTTTCTTGGCTTTAGAATGACTGTCAGCTGAAAACCATCCTCTCAAATCTTTTCTCTCAAAGTAAATAGTAAGGATTGGCTATGAGACTATAGTTTTCGACCCTGTCAGAAATCCAGAATGACTGAGTTAACTGAAATTATGGAAAGCACAAAGCATCTAAAGCTTTAAGCATCTTTAAGCTTCTAAAACTTAGCCAATCTATAGAGACCGCTGAACACCTGGACAGTCCCTATACTACAGAACGTTGGAGCATCCGATCTTCGGCCTTCTGGCCCAGGATCATCTGACAGACCTAGTGATGCAGAATTATTAAGGGCCGATTACTCTGTCTTGGCAGATATAATCAGTCGACTATTCTGCAAATGTATCCTTTTCTGGACAGTAATTTGTCTGTAGATGGAGAGAGGCAATTCTTGCCTAGTGGCTGTCTCACCACAACAGGAGTAGCTCCAAAGATGCTCAATTTCTTCTCAGAATCTAAGACAGGAAGGTGTCAGGAGCAGACAGGTCTCTAATCAAAATAACCATTAATACAGAAATGTTTGTACATCAATTCTGTGGACTTCTGATGTTTTGAAAACCAACTATCCATGTAAGGTAATCTGGACTGTTGTCTGTTAACTCCTCTCAGCTATTTCTAAATAAAATTAGAAAACATCCTAACAGTAAACTCAAACCCATGAATTTGTTATAAGCCCTTAACTCAGTCTAACCATTTCAAATAAGTTAAAAAAGTTAAAGAAGGACTGGGTCTAAGCCTTGTATTCCTAAATGTGTTATACAGGCACAATGCCTATGAGAGTAACAATATTCATCTCACTTTTATATTAATAAGAAGTTCATACCAATGAAAACCTTAAATTTGAAATCAAAGTAAATTTTGTACCATTTAAGAAATTATAACTTCATCTTAATAACAATCATACATAATTCTACCAGTAGGTTATGGCTATGCAATAAATCCTAGCTAATCCTCCCTGTTCCACAAAAACCACTACTTTTCCCTAGAAAGACAGCCCAGTATTAACCACCTCAGTCCCCAAGCCCAGGAAATCAAGGTGTCGACTCTTCATTAAATTCTTCAAGCTGATTATGGGTGTTGAAATATTAGAAGAGGGGTAGGGGGGAGAGTAAATTGATAAGCCTCTGACACTGTGTCTTCACTGCATTCAGCTGGAATTACAGGACATCAGAGGTTCCAGCAGGTCTGCTCAATTTGCTTGATGAGTAGATACACCAAGGCTATGTATTCTGCAATATACAATTATCAAAACAAATTTTAGTATCAAGATAATTGTTTGAATTCTGGAATCTAGTCTTCTGGCTGCCTGCCTCTGTCATGTTCTAATGATGCCAAATACTCTGGGTTGCTGATGCTTATGTTCTTGCGCTTGCCTTTTGCCATCTGCATCTCCTTAGTGCTACCTGTCCTGTCTCTGATTGGAGTCTGTCTTTCTTATTATCTTAGTTGTATCAGAACTGTGTGTGGTGGGTGTTACTACTGGGGTAAGAGCTGGGGCCCAAAATCTGCTCAGTGCTCAGGTGCAGACAGGATACTGCCCAGGTTAGAGCTCTGGGAGCCCCACTTCTTCTGGGTTCTTAGAGATTGGGGGCAGAGCTGCCACCCAAGATCTGCTCAGTGCTCTGGCCCAGACCGGAAGGAACCAGTGCTCTGGGCCAGGAGCGACTTCCTGGGTCCTTGTGAGTCCCAGTTACTCCCTGTTTGGGGTGGTCGTTGCTGTCTGCTTACCTAAGATACTGCCCAGGTTAGAGCTCCTAGAAGCCCCATTTCCTCTGGGTTCTGTGTGATTAGGGGCAGAGCTGCTGTCCTGGATCTGCTCCATTCCTGGGCACAGACCGGAAGGACATGTTTTCCTGTAATTCCTTAAGAGACTTTTGTGTTTCCTTTTTAAGAGTTTCTAGCTATTTACCTACGTCATCCTGTATTTCTTTAAGCGATTTATTTATGTCCTTCAGAAGGACATAAATAAAAAATAAATAAGAAATCTTAAAGATTTCTACCATCATCATAAGATGTGATTTTACATCAGAGTCTTGCTTTTCCAGTGTGTTAGAGGTATCCAGGACATGCTGTTGTGGGAGAACTGGGTTCGGATGATGCCAGGTAGCTTTGGTTTCTGTTGCTTAGGTTCTTTCACTTGCCTCTCATCATCTGGTTATCTCTGGTATTAGTTGGTCTTGCTTTCTCTGACTGGAACTTGTCCCTCCTGTGGGCCTGTGAGCCTGTGAGCCTGTAATCTTAGGTGTGTCAGCACTCCTGGGAGACCAGCTCTCTTCTGGTTGGAATTTAGGTGCAGAGGGCTGTGGGACAACCTTAGCTCCAGGGCACAGAGGGAGACTGGAAGAACCCTGTCTCCAGCTGCTCTGCTGTTTCTGTGTCATGTGCCCTCCTGGCAGGTCCCGCTTTGGACAGTTATTGGAGGGAAAGTGGTGATCTCACTTCTGTTCTTAGAAATGAGAGCACTCCTGGGAGAACAGTTCTCTCCAGGCAGGATTTGAGTCCTGAGGGCTGTGGGACAGCCTTAGCTCCTGGGTGCAGATGGAGACTGTTCCCAACTGCTCTGCTGTTCCTTTGCTCTGTGCCAAGTATTTTCATTTTACAGTGAAAATTACAGGTCACTCAGTTACTGGTTGCCCAAGTATTGATAGTCAATCTGAACTTTATGTGTGTGAGATATATATACCACATATATCATATATGTGCTTTAGTCCTTTAAAATAGTACATCCTTGGTTAGAAACTTCGAGATCCACGTGACAATTGTAACTTAAGAACAAGAGCATTTCATTACCTGTCTTTTGTATTTCTGAAGCGCTTGGTATAATTCAAGATACAAACATGTCATTTACACACACTGAGTTTATGCATGAATGCTCATCAGAGATCAAGTGAACTGGGCTGAATACTTAGGACCCTGACTGAGCAATTTTAATATCAAGGATGGAGAAATGGCTTCCGTGTAGCAGAATTTTCCCTGTCCAGTTACTTTAAATATTAATACAACAAGTAGCCTGTGATTGGACAGGGAAAAGGGAGGCGGAGCTAAGAGTTGCAGAGACAGGGAGTGACACAGGAGGAGTAGGAGGAAAATGGAGGACAAACAGGATGATTCAGATTCTGCGTGGCTTTAAACAGCCACAGGTAGCTATAATATCATATGGGGACAGAATAATTGGGATAACTTGGCTAATATAGGTGGGCAGCTTGTATCATTATCAATTGGCTCTGAAATTATTGTGTGGGCATCTTATAAATTGAGAATTTGTTGATATATAAATCTGACTGATTGATTATAAGCTTCTAGAGTTTTGATTTACTGGGTTACTGGAAGTTGGCACCACTGACCACAGGGGATAGATGGCTGAGAAGATTTGGGTGGCTCTGAGACAGGGGAACCAGAGCTGGGAAGACCACCACAAAGAGGCAAGCATAAAAGCATCAGGACAGTGGGCAGAGTGCAGCTGGGTATAACAAGGGAACTTGCCATTCTTTTTTATTATTTCCTGCAACACTTCTGAAATTGTTACTGGTTTGTTTTTGTTTTTTTGTTTTGTTTTGTTTTGTTTCCCATAGTCCATCTGAAAACACATTCTTAGAAGCATCTATTCTGTGGATAAATAGAATTCTTGTAAAATCATAGATCCCTTCCCTTTTTTATTTCAATAGGGACTCTTTCCTTTACAGTTTCAAAAGCCAGATTGTGTGGAAATGGAGGTTATTAAACTTTTGTGTGGTCTCTTGTGTTTAACCTCTTCCCATAAAAGGGTTATTATTATTACTATTATTACCATTATTATTATTATTATTATTATTATTATTATTATTATTATTACACTGAGCAGGCATTTTGTTTGCTGTTTTAGTATTAGCAATCATTATTTGAGGCAGATCTCCGGAGGGACAGCTTTTGTTTATATTTTATTAGATATCAATTATTTTATTCAATAGAGGCAATTCACATCATCCCTATTCCTAATTTCTATCTGTTCTTTTGTCATCTAGCGCAGTTAATGGATATTTCATTGTTCAGTCCAGGTCCATCTCTGCAGCCTCATCACTTTCTTACCATCTTCTGCCATGCATTTGACCTCCTAGAATTCCCTAAATTATCAAATTTGCATATACCTTTCCCTTTACCTCTCTCTTATGGGTATTCATCTAGTAAATTCATGATCATTACACTTAAGTATCACTAATCTTGCCAGTAAAACCCTGTAATGCCCATCTTTGACTGAATCATGAATCCTTTGTCAATATTCCCACAACCATTCATTCACAAAGCATTAGTGATCATTGACTTCTTTTCCCTTTCCCCACTAAACTCATTCTAGGTGAGCTACACTCTTACCTTCTGTGCAACTTGACACATAGAAGGCACTGAAATATCTGTTGAATAACTAAAACATATCTTCAAGAGACCATGTCCCTTGTGAAATAACTTCACAAATATACATTGTCACATGCGTATAACAGGTGTGGTAGACAAATATCTGCTTCCCCCAGAATTATTTCCTTCCCAGTCACCCTCCATTCATTCATTTGTTTCCTTGTTCAGTGAACATTTTCAAGTGCTTACAGGATAGCAGGTGTATCCTGGACACTGCAACAGCATTGCCATTGCTTACCAAATGTCAAGTTCCCTTCCTGAGCACAAAATAAAACTATTCTGCCCATTTTCCTTGTATCTAGGTAACACCATGTGGCTAGTTCAGTAAGATTTCAGCCAAAGAAATTTTCATTCACTATCAAGACAACTAAAACCAAGTAAGTCTGAATTTCACTCTCCTTCCCATTCCTTGACCACCTTTCAACATTACTGAGTATGTTGACACTGACAGCACAATTAATAAGATGAGAGAGGGTTAAACCCTAGACTAACTTCATGGAACTTAAGCTCTTCCCATCACCAACTAAACTTTAATTTAGCTACTCTATAGATAAAAAGTAAACCTAGCTGTGCTGACTCGCGGCGCAGGCTTTTTTTCTAGTAGGTAGCATTCCTCACTCTGATTAGCTTTGTCATGAATGCTGCTATGTAGACTCCACAGAAAATTAGAAGTTTTCTCTCCTGCTCTAGACATTATTGAGGAATCATGAAATATGGGAGTGTATTTAAAGAAAGTATTAATGTTTGTCTCAAGCGCATAAAGAAAAAGCGTTTCTGGATATGCAAGCCTTTCTGTTCTTTCTCAGATGCTCACCTGATCATAATGCTGACACCTTAATCTGAGAGCAAGAGAGTGTCACTATCCTACCATCGCTCCTCAGATATTCTCATGCTGAAAGATTTCCCTAACTGGGCTTCAGGGATGCAAAGTCAAGTATATCTTGAGAATAAAAAGAAAAAGATAGAAATTAGGAAGCTTTGAGGCATCTTAAAAATCTTATAAATTATGTGTATCAATTGGCAGGACACATGATTGTATGAGTGAGGTACTACCGATGGTAACTTAGTTTCTTCTTTTCTTTCTTTCTCCTGACATCTTCCCTGCATTCCTGGATCACATCAACATAACTATTTATGTTTCACCAAGAGATATAATCATGATGAACCCTCTTTTCTCAGTGTCCTCCCAATAAAACCACCTTCCTCTCTAGTGTCACATCTGCTCTTCCAAACCCACAAATCAATGAAACTTTACAGCACCATGAAACTGGAAGCTTCATTAAATACCCAATTTTTTAAAAATCAGTATTAAAGATGAAGTTCCATAGTGCTGGCAGGATCGAGTGGAGTCTTGAATAAAAGAAGGTTTCACACCAGTACCATGATCACTTTGTAGAGATGAGCAGATGCTTGAGCAGGGTGTGAGAACATGGAGCAGGCCGCATGAAACTTCACAGGATTCCAGAGAAAAGGCTCCAAGCCTCCTGAGTGTAGTAGAGAGAACGTTAAATCCCCATGTCAAGTAAATACTGTGAATTACAAGAAACAACTCAATCCAAATTATCTTTCAAATTCTGTTCTCTAGAATCCATGTGGACTACCTAAAATGAACCTACATTCCTCAAGACTTTTAGCTTTGATCTTATGGTAGTGAGATATATTGGTCAAAATGAAGCTGGGTGTGGTATCATGTGCTTTGAATTCAGGCACTCAGGAACCAAGGCAGTCAGGTCTCTGTTGCTTCAAGGCAACCTAGCCTACTTAGAAATTTCCAGGACAAGTACATAAAGAGACCTTGTCAAAAGTGGAGGGAGGGTCAAAACAAGGAATTTGGTCAAACTTTGGGTAATAGAAATGAATGAGAGCTTCTAATCTCTGACAACTATGATTCTTGGACTGTAACAGACATCCCAAAGAGGCTGGCAGGGTCTACTTTGTCCTTGATTCCAATGTTAAGCTCTTCTTTTTTGCACTTCTGGTGCTTTTGACCACCAGATGGCATAGATCTGTCTGAAGAGCTTAATGGAAGCCCCTTAGAAGTGACAGCTACCCACAGACTACACCATTCCAGCAGTTAGGTATGTCTAACATTCTAAATTCATTGCAAGTTCTGGTCTGTCAACACCCTGTACCAGGACATCATCCAGACTTTCTAATGACTCTCTTCTGGTATTTCCATCTTACTTCTAGATATGACCAGTCCCTCCCACAATTGTATAAGATCTGGTTCATGGAGCTGGTGAGATGGCTTAGTGTATGAAAGAATTTGCCATTATTCTTGACATTATAAATTTGACTTCCAGGCCCTAACATGGTAGAAAAAGAAAACCAACTCTGAAAGTTGTTCTCTAGGGGTCACATGTACACACACACACACACACAGGCACGCACGCACGCACGCATGCACTCACCTAAAGAGAAAGAGAGAGAGAATGAAAGAGAACACTGATTTTTTTTTCCTTCTGGGGCACTATATACATGTTCTGCCCAATTTTGAAACTATATGGTTTCTACCAACTTTCCTTACCCCCGTTAACTGCAAACTTCTGGGGATGTATAGAAACTATAAAAATTTTGGTTAAAAAAAAATTGCATCATGGTACTGGTCTCCTTAATAAGACTTCTGGCTACATACTACCTTTAATTGTGAGTTTACCATAAGAGAACATATTTTCAGCTTTTCACACTGAGAACAGTGTTTGGTTTGGTTTGGTTTTGCCCCCTCAGCAGACTAAGTATCTCTCTGTCTTGAAGGAATCTTGCCCAGTTCACTGGGAGTAGACGATAATGTGCTTATGTAATAATACATAATAAGGAATAAAATTGTTTCTGTGCTCAAATTTTTGCATCCTGTGGCTCAAACACTATGTCACAAACATCAAGAACACAACAATAAGAGTGTCATAGTTAGGTTTTACTGTTGTAAAAAGACACCATGACCAAGGCAACTCTTATAAGGGCAACATTTAATTGGGCCTGGCTTACAGGTTCAGAAGTTCAGTCCATTATCATCAAGGAAGCAGCATGGCAGCATCCAGGCAGGCATGATGCAGGTAGAGCTGAGAGTTCTACATCTTCATCTAAAGGCAGCCTGGTTCCTGGTTGAGCTAAGGCTAGAAACCCTGGTGACCCTAAAGGGACAGAAGGTGTTTTGCCCAGCTCCTGGTGAACTAGGCTCCTGGCACGAGGCCACAGCCCTCCATAGATTTGTGGCCATTAGTCATGTAAGGGCAATACTTCAAGACCCTCCACAGGTAGAGGGTGTGACCTGTGGTCACATAGCCTTAAGAAAGATCTCCATTGACCATTCCACCTGGGTATTCATCCCATGTGCAGTCACCAAAGATAGATGCTGGTATGGATGACAGGAAGTGCATGCTGACAAGAGCCTGATATGGCTGTCTCCTTAGAGGTCTGCCAGAGTCTGACTCATTCATAGGCAGATGCCCACAGCTAACCATTGATCTAATCAAGGGTTTTCAATGGAGAAGTTAGAGAGAAGACTGAAGTAGCTGAAAGGGTTGATGGACCCATGAGGAGAGCAACAGTACCAACCAACCAGAGCTCCCCAGGGTCTAAACCACCAGCCTGGGAACACATAGGGAGGGACCCATAACTCCAGCTGTATATGTAAGGGAGGATGGCCTTGTTGGGCATAGGTGGGAGAGGAGATCTTTGGTCACATGAGGGCTGAACACTGAGTGGGGGAGAATTCGAGGGTGGGGAGGTGGGAGTGGAGGGGGTAGGTGGGGACACACCCTCATAGAAGTAGGAGGAGGGGGCATGGGATAAGAGGTTCCTGGGTGGTGGAGGGAATGGGGTAAGAGGATAAAATCTGAAATGTAAATATAATATCCAATTAAAAAAGAAAAAAGATATTGAAAATTAAAAAAAAATCTCCATTTTAATGAGGTACCTAAAGGCCTAGAGGCTTAGCCAACAAGTTCCAGACACTCTTCCCTGCAAAAGGTATTTAACAGCAGGCCTGCCCTGAGAAGTAGGGTACGGTATTACTCATCCACTTTCCTCCATGCCTTAAAACCATGGACTGCCACTTTTCATCAGGATCCACCCTGGGGAGCAATGGAGAAGGCTTTCACTTAAAGAGTTGCCATCTAATCTTCTATAGATGGCCTCTCTGTGCCCCCAACCATGACCACCAAGCCATGCCAGCCACCTGTCAACAAGCCAAGGATCCTTCCCTACTGAATCCAGCCAGAGCTCCCCTCTTTTCCCCCTCAGCCCCAGGCTAGATCTAGCCCAAAGGCTCCCACTCCATTCTCAGCTCTTCTGAGGCTCCCAGTGGCTCCTGGGTGATCAAGAGCCTGAGAACCAAATGGCCCTGGCCTCCTTGCAGGCCTGGGGACCCATGAGTCAGCTCTAGCTGTCCCTGGGACCTCCGACTGCATTTCCCCAACCCTGGAGCAGTGTCCTGTGGCTTCCCCATAGCCAACATTCCACCCAGTGCTGGTATGGGGTAAACACAGTCAAGCTTCCCAGAGTCCTGCCTCCTCAAGCAGCCGAGCCCTGTAGCAGAGCAGACGGTGGACTCATTAACCTTACAAGACAGGAAACCAGCTGGGCAAACTCCAAACTCTGTAGTTCCATGTCTGATGTCAAAATAGTCTTCACATCTCCAACTCCTTTTTTATCTTTGTTGACTGCAACAAACTTCATTCTCCTGGGCTGGTTCTACTCCCTGTGAGCAGCTTTCCTTGGCAGAAATTCCATGGCTCTGACATCTTAAACGTCTTGGGGTCTCCAAGGCAACTTCAACTTTACAGCTTCTTGCTCCAGCATCTGGGATCCACACATGATCTTCTGGGCTCCTCCTAAGGGCTTGGGTCACAATTCTAGCTCTGCCTTCTGTAGCACTCAAGGCTCTGCTTGACTCTACTCCACTGTTGATGCTGTTCTTGGTGATCATCCTATACTACTGGCATCTCCAGTACATAGGTATCCTCCACATCAACTAGGCTTTACCAATAGCCTCTCTTCATGATATCAAGCTTCAGCTCCTTTGCACAACCCCTTCAGTCCTGGACCATCAACTGCAACTGAGGCTGCACCTTCACCAATGGCCTTGCATGGCCTCTCACAATGCCAAGCCTCAGCTGCTCTTCATGACCCCTTCATGCCTTCAAACCAGTACCACCTGGGTAACTCTTACATGTAACCAAATACAGCTGCAGCTCAAGGTACAACCTTTACTATCTCTTGAAGAGAGCTTCTTTGTGCTCTCAGAAAACATTTTCCAGATTTCACCTCAGTGATGCTGGTCTCTTCTTAATCAGCACTAATTTCTTAGTTCCAGCTAACCACCATCAATTGTCCAAGTGGTCTCTTCTATTTTTGACTCTGAAGCCAGGGCCAAATGGCCGAAGCTGCTGAGTTCTGCTGCTTTATGGGGCTGTATTATACTTTCCCTTGTTCTCTTACATTATCATCAGCTTTCTGTTTTCCACTCCTTCACTGCCTAAGCTTGCCTGTCCTGGAACTTGCTCTGTAGCTTGACCTTGAACTCAGAGATCTGCATGGCTCTGTCTCCTGAATGTTGGGATCAAAGGCCTGTACCACCATGCCTGAACTTAACTTTTCTCTAGTTGGAACTACTGCTATACCACACTGGCCTTGAACTCAGAGATCTGCTTGTCTCTGTCTCCTGGGATTAAAGGTGTGTAGCATCATGTTTGGACCTAAGCTTATCTGGGTGGGATGTTGCCCAAAAGTCCCCACTCCCTTAATCTGTTTCTCTCCTTGAACATAGGATTCAGCTCCATTTCACTTGCTGCCCCTTTATTACTTGACCCATACATTTTAATTTCTCCTTCCTCAGCTTGCTCTTCATTAAAATACTCTCCATAAGACTAACGCAGAGAACAAAGTCTCTGCTGGGCTTTTAAAGACTTCCTTTGTCAATGCAATTAATATAAATCTCTCTGCCTTACCTTCAGGGAAACTCTTCAGACATGGGGGAAAAGTAGCTACATTCTTCACCAAAATACCACAAAAAAAACAGTCTCTAGGCCACATGCTGAAATTCTTCTCCACTGAGACTTTTTGAACCAGGTCTGTACAATTGAAATCACTCTCAGCAACAAAGTCTTCCATATTCCTACTAGAACGGTCCATGAAACCTCACTTAAAGCATTCCACCACTTTACAACCCAAAGTCCCAAAATCCACATTCCTCTAAGTAAAAATGTGGTCAACCATCCTCTGCTACATACGTATCTGGAGCCATGGCTCGCTCCATGTATACTCTTTGTTTGATGGTTTAGTCCCTGGGAGTTCTGGGTGGTCCAGTTAGGATGCAGGAATAGGTGAGCGCACCCTCTCAAAAGGGGAGGGGAGAGAGAGAGAATGGGATGGGAGGTTTGTGGAGAGATAACCAGGAAAGGGGATATCATTTGAACTATAAACAAATAAAATGATTTTTTAAAAAAAAAAAAAATGGCAGCCCTATCACAGAAATTCTCTACTCCCTGGTACCAACTTCTGTCCTAGTTTCGGTTTACTATGAAGAATCACCATGAGCAAGGTCACTCTTATAAGGACAATATTTCACTGGGGCTGGCTTACAGGTTCAGAGGTTCAGTCCATTATCAAGTTGGCAGCACAGCAGCATCCAGGCAGGAATGGTCCAGCAGGCGATGAGAATTCTACATCTTCATCTGAAGACCACTAGGAGAAGAATGGCTTCCAGGCAGCTAGGATGAGAGTCTTAGAGCCCATGCTCTCATCTACAAACTTCCTCAACATGGCCACACTCCAAATAGTGTCACTCCCTGGGCCAAGCATGTTCAAACCACCATACATGGAAAGGGGCTTAGAATTCAAACTCAGAAAGCAAGGAGGAAAATGAGAGCTTAATAGCATCAAATCAAAATACCCATCGCCAATTCCAAAGAAGGGACTCACCAACAACAGTTGCAGACAAGTAGTGTAGACCTGCTCTCTGGAAATACAGTCCTAAACTTAAGCCTAAGATCACAGAATTAGCCCAAGACTTCATTCTCCACTTTATTCATGCCCTTTGCAATGACTTTCGAATTCCTTCCACTGTAAGACTGAGGTACATTTCCCTACCCTGGGGACTTTGATTCAGCTATATAATTTGTCTTTCTCAAAAGAATGAAGTCGAAATAAAAGTTCTGAGCTTGAGCCTTAAGAAACTCTGTTTCTGACTCTCATGTTCCTTCTACCAATGCTAGAAGATTTTCTCAGGTCAGTTATTAGAAAGTGAGAGACACAGCCAAACCAACCAAGAGACACATAAGAAATAATAAAGGACTGGTTTTTTCATAAAGAATGCCTAGACACTAAAGTTACACTTAAATAATTCATTGGCATATCCTTCAAATATTATTTTTCTGGTATGGGTTAGAGACATGTTCCAGAATCCAGACCAGTGTACCCAGAACATGCAAGTCACTAGGGAATATCTGTTGAGTCAGTAACAATTTGAGAAATTTAACTTCTCACCTTCAGTAAAATTCTATTCAATAGTTTCAGTCTTTTAGGTTTGGATATAAAATCATCACAGCAGATGAAAGATTAGAAAACTTTTCAGAAAGCAATTTCAGAATATTAGTAATTGTAAGTTGCCTTTAAAATCATTATCTAGAGTCATAAAACATAGAGGAATCAAAGTGGTACTGACTTGGAAGTACCATCTCCACTTTCATAGTGCTAGAAGGTGCCCATGCACAGTACTAGAAGAGGAAAGTAATCAGTCCTCAGTCTTACACAGCTATGACCCTTCATAGCTACAATAATGACTATCCTGGTAAGACAGCCCCACTTGTACAATAGTGGCACAAATGCTATGTGGGTAATGAATCACTCTCTAATTGGATTTGAGGCCCACTGGCACCATCATTGGGGATTAATAACTTGTGACTAGATAGGTCATGGGAGGGCCCAAGGAAAGAATCTACTACACTATTCTACTAAATAGGCAGAATTTAATACTATTAAAATGACTTCCGTTGATTTTTTGCTGTATTTGTGGATTAATGCATTTTTTCAATCCACATCAGAGACATTTCTTCTTGCAGTAGATAGCAATAAACACAGACATCCATAGGAAGTCAAAGTGCAGAGAATAAGAGTCTGCAGAGTGCTCAGCCCCAAATGGGAAATCTGCATAACACCCTCCTCATAAAGCTCAGGGATCCTCAGGGAAGAGTGGGCAGAAAGATTTTTATGAAACGGTGTTTTCCAGACCCAACAGAGCAGTTACACATATGAACTCACAGTGGCTAAAGGCTAAAATCAGATGAAATTCTGGCTTGGGAGAGAGGGGACTTTGTCCCACCCCTAGCTGAGGAACTATTAGCATTCAACACCTGCTGTAAGAGGGAGAGCCAGTTTTCTTTAAGGGTGTGACTTCTGGTAGGTTGACCAATGGCCCCACACCCAGAAGTGCATAGGCAACACAAATTGAACTTAGTGGGTTTTGAGAAAGAGGGAGGGAGAGAGAGAGAGAGAGAAAGAGAGAGAGAGAGAGAGGGAGAGGGAGAGAGAGAGAAGGAGGAGGAGGAGGAGGAGGAGGAAGAGGAGGAGGAGGAAGAGGAGGAGGAATGGACAGAAGAAGGAGGGAGGGAGGGAATGAAGAGGGGGGGAAGGAGGGAAGGAGGAAAGCAAGGAGGGAAAGAGGCAGCAGTATGAGGTTGGTGTGTAGGAATCTGTGGTTGCTTTAGGAGGAGTTAGGGGAGAAGTAAACATAATCAAACTACATTGAATGAATTATTAATTCTCACAGAATTAATAAACTATTTAAACTTTTTTCATTAGTATCTGAGCTTGAAGCTCATTATTTGTAATTTTTGCTTTCAGCACTTAGGCCCACCAAGCAAAATCCTTAGGCCCTTTAGAACGCCAAGGCTTTCTTCCTTTTACTTTAAGTCTCTTCCAAGACCATAAGGAAAATTCATGAATAAATGTGGTCAACACATGAACCAAAAATCCACAGACATGTTTTCAAGGCGCTTGTGTATTTAGTTTGTTCGTTTCATTTAAAGTACACGCTGGTCTATAAATGAATTAAGAGCGTGGGTAAGGTCATCAAAGTGCTTTATAAACCTTTATAAACCTGACTTTTCAGACATTCCTTCTTCCTT
>JANHMN010000022.1:27303117-27374737 GCA_030674055.1 Rhabdomys pumilio | reverse complement strand
GCCCTCTGCCCTCTGCCCTCTGCCCTCTGCCCTCTGCCCTCTGCCCTTGGAGAGAACCCACAAGAGAGCAACTATGAGAAATCTTGTGGTGGATGCTGGCCCTCCCTTCTCCATCATCCTCATTTCTCAGTCCCCCATCTTTTATCATCTTGATTCAGTTATGAAGGAGGTTTCAGCCCCTCAGAGACCTTTCCAAGACACTGCACAGATTAAAACCAACCCCAAGCACTAAATTATCCACGGTGTCAAAATTAACCAAACACAAGATTTCTTCAAATATTTAATCAGTCTGGATACCTCTGTCTTCAAACCCAGTTGGGTAAAAATTCTTAAGAAAGCATGATTAAGGGGTCTTCATAAAAACTGGGCTAAGATGCAGGGAAGGCTGAGGTTGGAAAGACTGAACATAACATGTATCTGAGACCTTTGGAAGGAATTCTACCACTTTAAAAACTCAAAATGAACAAGAAAAGGTTAAACATTCATACAAATTTTAAGGACAACTAAAACTTTTATGTTGAAAATACCAGATGTGATTTTAAAATAGACTCTTTAAAAACCTTCGATCCTGCTGTGGTGTGTTTCCATAGCCTTCTCAGCACATGCAAGAAGCAAACTAGCTATACCCAGCGTTTCCCATGAGCTCATGAGGACTTTTGCAAAGCAGCAATGCAGCAAGAGATGGAGGAAGGAGAGGAAGAGGCGAGAGCAAGCTGCTCAGTCCTTGAACACAGACTCATACTCCAGCAAACCTAATCGATTTAAGATGGAAATAAATGGAAGGCCTTGAAGAGTCACTGGCAACCTCACATCAGGGACCAAGGAGAACACTTTTGGATAACTGTATCATAAGAACTGGGGCAGGATGTCCTTCAGAGTGACCATCTGCAATAGTACAGGTAGGGTCAGGATGCTAGGCTGATGCCCCAGGGAGATGTTCAGCAGGAAAGGTGCAATGTCTGTCTCGCTCTCATTCTTGCTGGCTTCCTCTCTCCTCCTGTCCCTCGGTGCTGGTGAAAGGCAGTGTCAGAGGCCTTAGCCCGAGGCTCAGAACGGATACTGCGACACATATATCCGCAGTCGGATCACGGAGCTGCCTCTGAAGTTGATGACAGTGTTGACAGTGATCATCTCCAAGTCCAGCTGGATGTCCCGAGGCCCTTTGATGGGGCGTGTCATCACCAGGGTGGCACTGATAGGCCCCGTTTGCTGTGGACACAACCAGGGGCACTAGTCAGAAATGATAGAATGTTGGTGGAAGGGATGGCTGTGGCAGCAGCCTCAGTAAGGATGCTGTCTTAGCCTGCTTCTGTGAAGCTGGGTCACCTGGCCATCTCAGTGGTGCTGAGGTTTTTTTCCCAGCTTCGCCCACTCTTTACCTGGTATGTCTCACCTGAACGATCATTTCCTGAGGCAAGCTTTCTCTGATTCCCCAATCTAAGTCAGACCCTGCCACAGGGGCTTTAGCTTTGCACATGAGAGAATTATTACTGTATATTGAGAGAAAGAATATTATACTATACATAATCATGTGTGCTGCAGCCTTGGTCCATCTCTGCATCCCTAGAGTACAGTGTTGTACCATTGTTTAGAACCATGGACTTTTAGGCTCCACCAAAGATCTATTGAGCTAGGATCTGTAGCTTAACAGGATTCCAGGTGCTTGGTGGACACATAAATAATTTTAAAATGCTGACCTAAAAGCAGCGAATTCTGGGGTGGGGTGGGATAGGGCCCAGTTGCCCTTATGTAAGGATTATCCCGAATGTGTATTTCATTGTGCCATTCTATCAACAAACAAACTGAGGCCTAGTAAGTTAAATAATTGATTGGAGCCATCCAGGGGTAGAGCTGGGGAGCTCCAGTTCATTTTTCTGCCTGGTTGTAAACCTCTTCCCCCTTTTCACTATTAAACAATTATCAGAAGAGATGACAGACTTTGAGTCTTCTCCCTTGTGACGCCCTAAATAGAGGTACCCAGGATCAATGCAACAGGCAGATACAAATGTTTGCAGAGGAAATAGTATTAGTGAGAAAGGACAGGCTGGAAAATCACTTCTCAGAAGCTGCAGTACCCAGAAAATAAAAGGAACAAACTCCATGAAATCAAGGAACTTGGCCTGGATAAAGGCACACCAAGCATTTACTTTGTCTCCATAAAGGGAGGGCTCCTCACAAAGCTTGGCACCTCCTCCAAGGTTGCTCACTGACATGACAGAGGTATGGGCCAAGCACTAGGCCTGCCTTGTCCATTGGGCTATCAGTAGCTACAGCCATGTAATTTCTGGCTTTCGGTATTCCCATCAGCATCCACATAATTGGTACCTGTTTGTAGACTTCCTTCTCAGCCCTTTCAAAACCCCAGAGCCCAGGGCTAGGACCTCAGCAGGGACAGATGTGCAGGGAGATGGCCACAACATCCACACATTCACTCATTTTGTCAGTTTGCATTGTTTACTTCAACAAAGGCCAAGGGTGCCGAGGACCTTGACCTGAAGGCGTCTGTGAGGAAGATAATTTGCAGAGATTCCTATCTAAATGGGGAGTGGAGCAGGGAGAAGCTGCCAGGCTACTCTTTTGAACAATGTCTTGAGTGTATGAGATAGTGCTAGACCTACGTAGCCTTGGAAGTCATTGAGTGCACACTGGCAGGACCAGAGCCTTTACACCCTGGGAAAGGCTTGCCCATGGCACCTGGAAGTGCTCAAGTGCCTTCTGGGACTGAGGACAGCCACCTCCCCGACCAAATTCAGATTTTAAGGCATTACTAAAATACCTGCCCTAAGAATCCTGGTCATTTGGTGGCTTTGGTGACCACTAATTTAAAACAATGGAGAGAACATATCTCATAGATGGAACATTTGCCTAGAATGTATGAAATCCTGGGTTTGATCCCTAAGATATTACACACCCCAAAGTGAGGGTCATCTGAGGTCAGGCATTTGGCTACAACATTTACCCATTTCCTACTTAGCCCTAAACAGGAAATAGGTTAAGAGTTATGACCTTTATATTCCATAAGGCCATACACAAGTACAATACTAGAGTATCTGACTCTAAACGGCTTTTCAATCAACGGGTCCTCTGGTTCTCCATTTCATGACAAGTATTTGGCTTTGTTAGTTTGTTCTGCATGTGCACCTCAGAGTGTGTGCTTGGGCAGAAGCCATATCATACTTGTGTCTGAATTCAGTGCCTGGCTCAACTCTGCTTTAAGTGAAAGTGTGCAAGAAGTGTGCAAGTGGGTGACCAAGGAAAGAGTGGAGTAGACAGTCATTCTGATCTCTGTCACCGTGGCTAGACACAATATGGCACAGTCTAAATGATACTCCTTTGTTCTTCCAACTCTAACTGCACCTCCATGTCCCCTAGTAAATGCCAATGCAGGCTTCTGTCCAAGGTTCAGCTCTTGACAGACTGCTCACGGGGCTTCACAGGCCATGCCTACGCATATGTATGTAACCTTTGGTGTGTATGTATAATATATATGTATAATATATATGTATGCATGCACCTGTGAACATGTATGCATATGTTTGCATGGGGATGGATGTGTACATGTGTAATTGGAAGCATATATGGCTTATCTGCTGACAGAATGCTACTCTCAAGTATGTCTTATAAAAACCAATGAAAGTCAGTATGGTAGAATCTGAATGGCCACATGATGCTCCAGTTCCCCGGGTAGCATTCCCAACTTTTCCAAGCTCTCAGAGGCAATGGCTTCCTTACAACTGGAGCAGCAGTAGCAGTGGCAACATCAGTGTCTACTTATTAAATGCTTTCTAGTGCTACAGGATGCTCGTCTTAGAACTTATCACTGGAAGAGTAAGTCAAAAATACTACACATTCCAGATCCTGAGTAATGACTACTAGTCAGGTCACCAGGGCAACCTTCCAACTTCACTAATGAAAGTCTATATAGTCTATAATGCCAGAAAGAGAGGTTTGATGTGGTAAGTACCCAGACAGAGATCCTACTGCCCATACAGGGAAATGGTCAGTGGGATACCCATAGACAAAGTTGTCGTCGTCATCCTCTTCCTCCAACATGGTGTTGCAAGAATTTGAGTGTCTGTCTCAGAAAGGGCATGACTCCTTGCTATAGTGACAAGATAAGGACCCTGGTTGTCTATCTCACCCTGTGTCCATCTCACTATTTATGCACCCTGCCTCTAATCCTAGAGAATCCAGAAAGCAGCGCTGTTCTTGCTGAGAGGGGAGGAAGAGGGCTGTAAAGACTGCCTCACCAGGGGCAATCAGAAACTTGACACTGAAAGAGACAGAGGTTGTGGTTTCTATGTGCAAGGACTTTGGTGAAAGAGAATGAGACAGTAGGACAGTTGTCAAGGAACGTTCCTGGAGTCTTACAGAAGAAAGCTGAGATGGTGTCACCTAGGTCTGTGCAGTTTGAGGCCGCAGGGGAGAAAATGGACAAAGTGCTTGACAGCTTCATGCCCTTCAGCCCTGCACACTTGCCAAAGTCGTTCCGTGTTCCAGATGCCATGGTAAGTGAATGAGTTCAGCTAATCCTAAAGCAAATAACATTAGGATCTTCTCTAGAGATCAGGAAATTGAGACTGAGAACGATTAGATAACATGCTTGAGATAACAGGATTGGGGAAAGCTGGAGAAGACCAAGGAAGAGGACTTAGCCCAGTCACAGTAAACAAAAGAGAGCAGCCTCCTGAGCAGGGTTCTGGGCTCTGGACAGTGGTATGCTCAGAAGCCCATTGATCCCAACAGTTTCAGTGTGCCACTCTCAAGCCCTGTGGCTTCCCCAAGTCTCACTCCAAACCTTTGTTCTGGTCTCAGGAGCAGTCTTGGAGACCTTGGCTACCTCCCCCCATCCTTAAGACCCTTTGGTCATTTTATGGCAGGCCTATGTTTCTTTGTTGTTTCTATGCCTCTTCTGAATAAAAATAAAAAAAGCGTGCAGGTCTTTCTTGGTCACGGGAGATATAAGCTACATGCAGCTTTGAGCTCAATGTCCGGTGTTCCTTAGCTGCTATGATAGTCTGGGCCCAGAGGAAGTTCCAAAGAATGGGGTCTCTCTCCTGGCCATTCCATGTAAAGAATAGTCTCCTTTTTCTACCATCCCTGGGCACCTCTCAGACTGGTCGCCAGAGTGATTATGGGCCTGGGGGATTTTAGTGAGTGGCACTCACAGGAGTGACCTGTTACCTAGACAGGGAAGCTTCTACAGAGCTCTGCTTGGGGCTGGAGTTTAACTGAGGCAAGAAGAGTTAGTGATGAAGTCTTAAATCCCTAAATGGTGAAGGCCATCTCTTTACCCCATAACTAGAACTCCTGTGTTTCCAATGAAGGACACTGGTGGGTTGGGCTTACCTTGAGAGGACAGTAAACCCAACAAGACTTGACAGGAGTGAGTTTCTTGCACACACCAGTGCATATGAGCCCAAGGAAGGATACACACACACACACACACACACACACACACACACACATGCAGTCATGCATACAGTCACGCACATGTACACACATGTACCATCCATTCATCTCTTTCATCTTGCAAAACATCCTCCACTACCTCTTCCAACTTTTCCCAAAGCCTTTGATCCTTCTGCTTTGGTCTGAGCCAGCTCTAAAGCAGCTCCACAAGTCAGGTAGTCACACACTACCTGATTCTGTTTGGTTATTGCTGAGAGTGGATAATGTTAGTAAGAATTCACTAGTCCCTAAGATTGACAGCTCCAGAGGCAAGTATCGAAAGATTCTGTCAAGGGGTTGGGGGAAGGGCATGAAGTTCAAAGATATGGCTCTGTCATAGGCCCTTGAATAGGTCTCAGATTAAGTGTATAAAATGTCCATAGGCCTGTTCACAGTGGTGACTCTAGAGGATCATATACAGGCTCCTGGGTTCTGTGGGCCAAATTGTGACAGTGAGGTTTCAATCCAGGCAAGATGGAAACATTGTAAGAAAATAAAAAAAAAAATTGAAGATGATTTTAGGAGTCTGAACCCAGGGCAATGGGTGTTCCTAAGTTACAAGGCTCTCTCTGTAAGGAGTATAGGCAAAGAGGGAGGCAGGGATAGTAATGTATAAGTGACCTGGAGTCAGAATGTGTTGGATAGTTTTATGTCAACCTGACACAAGAAAGAATCACTGAAGAGGAGGGAGCTTCAACTGAGAAAATGCTTCCATAAAATGGGATGTAGCAAATCTGTAGAGCATTTTCTTAATTGGTGATTTATGTGGGAAGGTCAGGCTCATTATGGGTGATGCCTCAGCTGGTGGTCCTGGGTTCTATAAGAAATCGGGCTGAGAAAACTGTTAGTAGTGAGCCATAAGCAGCATCTCAATGTGGCCTCTGCATCTGCTTCTCCCTGTTTGAATTCCTGTCCTGACTTCCCTCAATGATGGACTACAATGTGGAACTTAAGACAAATAAACCCTTCCTACCAGCTTGCTTTGGTCCTGATGTTCGTCACAGCAATAGAAATTCTAACTGAGACACAGGACATGTAGCAATCACCAGAAACTAGAGAACACTGGAAATGCTTCTCCTCTAGACATGGGACATACAACAGTCCTGCAATGCATTGGTGTAGATGCAGAAATAATTTCAGACATTTTGAGTTTCAAAAGTATAAAGGATAATATTTCTGTTGTCTTATAAACTACCAGGTTTGGGGACATTTACTACAAGAGCCACAGAAGGAATATCCTGTCATGTGTGTGTACATGTGTTTGTGTGTATGTATGCGTGTGTGCTCATGTACTTGTAGGCATTATGCATATGTGTGTATATGCATGTAAAACAAGAGTTCAACATCAAGTGTCTTTTTCTTTCTTAATCACTCTCCACCTTCCCCCCAACCCCCGAGACATGGTCTCACTATAGTCCTCGATGGCCTAGACATTGCTATGTAAACCAGGCTAGCCTGAACTCACAGAGATCCATCTGCTTCTTTCTCCACAATCTTAGTGTTTGGATTAAAGGGGTGTCACCATGCCTGGCTCCACTTCTTTTTTGAGACAGGGTCTCTCACTGAACCAGAAGCTCACCAATTCAGCTATGCTGGCTGGCCAGTAAGTCCCAGGGATCCCTGTCTCCAACTCCCAGTGCAGAGAGCCCAGGTACATATTACCCTGGCTTCACCATCTAAAACAGGTCATCTATAGAAATGAAGTTCTAGGACCTTCCCCAGGACAAGTGTTTACATGCATACTACAATATGACAAAACTGGTTATAGACCAGTGTAGGTAAGTCACTCCAGGGACTGAAGAGATGAGAAGTCCAGTCACGTACATGTCACGGTACTAAAGATATATCCACAGTGTGGTACTGAAGGTATACCCACAGCATGGTATTATAGGTATACACATGGCATAGTATTGAAGGTACATAATTTATTATACAAAGTAGACACATTTTAGGACATGTGCTATAATGTTTTCAAGCTGCATCTGAGCTACTTCAAATCATAGCTGCAGGTGCTGAACAGCACTTGAGAGGTGACAAGTACAGGAAAAACGTCATTATTTCATTGTAATTAATTCAGATTTTAAGAGTGCCAATGCCTACTGCGTAAGCAAAGTTTGTAGAGACCACACCTGAAAACTATACCTTTTTTATTTCTTTTTTGCTGACATCTAAATACTAGGAGAGTGAGGACATAGAATATTTTTAATGCTATATTTTCAGCTTTTAAATATGCATAGTAAGTGTATAATATACTTGTCAAGATATAAATGAATGTTTAAGCTAAGGAATGGAGCCTCCCATACCTTTGAAACTAAAACTGTGTCATGGTCTAACATCTCCTTTCACAGAGGAGGCTCCTGGGACACATGAAGGAAGAACATGCAGAAAGTGATAGACAGAGACTCTGAGCACTGGGCTTCACCTTCCTCTCCTCTTTCCACACTTCCCATGTGGTCTATATGCTTACCTGCTTCCTGATGTGACTGAGACTAGACTGCACAAGGCTGTTAGTAAAGATAGAAATCACCAGGTAGCAAGTGATAGAGGAAGAAGGTAAAGAGCAATAGAACAAAGACAATCAACATTGACCTTTGGCCTTGACATGTGTATGTCATACACACACACACACACACACGCACACGCACACGCACACGCACACGCACACGCACACGCACACGCACACGCACACGCACACAGTGGCCTTTGTTAAAGATGGCGGTCATTGTTAAAGATAGTGGCCATTGTTAATGATGGCAGCCATGGCTCACTCTTCCTCTTACCCGCATATAGAACTCTCGACCCTCATTGCCAGATTTGATCTGGAAAATATAATAGGCACCAGGGTAGCGGGTTGTTGCTTGCATCTGGAAGATGTCAGCAGGAACAGAGCGTCCTGATACCACATCCATGTCCCGAAACAAGATGGTGAATGGCTGGTCTCTGCAGCCGGTATTCTCAGCAGGACACATACAGCGGCTGACAAGAGAGAACCCATGTGAGTGCTCAGTAAATCCTTTCCAGGCACTGACTGTCTTCTCCCTCACTTGAAAACAAAGCCAAGTCATTCGTATCATGCAGTGGTGTAACCAGAGACCATCTCTGCTCCCAGCTCTGATCTGAAGGCTCTCTAGAATATAGATGAGATCTGCTTCTTAGACAATCGCTTTCCCTGGAATCAGATAGTCTGGCTACTAAAGGATTTAATTGGATCTCTGGTCATCAGAGAACACTGGAACATTCTCCAGTATGTTTCACATGTGACATGTATTCAGACATGTGCTGATAGTCATATAGCCCTCACTTCCCAGTCAAGGACATGCATTAACAATATTTAAAAGTGAAGGTTGGAGAGATACCTTAGCAGTTAAAAGCACTGGTTACTCTATGAGAGGACCCAGGATTGATTCCCAACACCCTCCTGGAGGCTCACAACTCATCTTCACTCCATTCCCAGACATGGCAGCTCACAAGTGTCTGTAACTCCATTGCCAGGGTGATCTGATGTCTCTTCTGGCCTCTTCAGGTACCAGGCATGAATATGGTAGATAATATGAAGGGAAATACCCATATACATTTTTTTTTCAATGAAAATTGTATTAGACTGATGGTTTTCAAGGATCCTTTACATTCTCTATTGCACTCAGCTCAGCATGCATGGACTATAATTGAACCAATATATATACAAGAGCTCGGGACTTGCTGGACACTTCAGAAACTCAGTATTGTCATGCCCTCAAGCAGTGTACCTTCTAATGGGAGAAATGCAAATATTTAAACACAAATATTTAAAATACAAAGCAGATAATTTCTAATCCTAGGAACAATATAACCTAACAGAAAGCCATAGGCATCTGTTGCCAAGGAATGCCTACTAGAGACACCTGCTGGCCTATTCATCTTTCCTCCATTCCTGAACCAACGCCCCCCCTTACCCCTCCACCCCACCCCAACACCCCCACCCCCACGTGTGCGCATTTTGTGGGGCAGAGTTCACAACAGGAGGTGGATACAAAGAGGCATCTAGACTTAGAATTTACTCTGGAAGTAAAACCGACAGTTTTTGCAGGTAGACCGGAAGTTAAGAAACAATGCCCTAAAACAACAGTGTTCACCCCTCAGTGCTGGCCACTCTGTCACTCATCTCTCACCTGGGCCTCTGTGATGGCCTCCTAACAGATTGCCCTTTGTCAAACTAAGTCAAGTTACATCGTCTCCTGCACACTCTTCAGTGGTCACTCGATGAAGCCCAAATGAAAACTGGACTCAGGTTTTAGCCTCTATGAGCCTTCTGGATCTTTCCACCCTGCCCCCAACTTTCTCAGGCCACTGTTCTTCATCCTTCTGTGGGGAAGGAGCTCAGTTTCCTATGATCCCTGTAGGCTTAAAGGCCAGCCTGGCTTTAATTGCTTGATGCACGCTGTCCCTCTGCTCCTCCAGGCTCTCACTAGTTTACATCCACCTAATTTCCCACCCTATCCAAAGGTCATTCTTTCAGTGGGGCCTGTAGATTCCCAGAACAGGTTCAACTTCCTCTTTCCTTGTCTATAAACTCCTCACTTCCATCTGCCGTTATGTATTCATCCATAAGCCAATTTATTCGCTGTCTTTCCCCTCTCCTAGACTTTTGGTGGGGCTCAGGAAGTCCACATTGCCAGAAAGGAGCTCAATGCTGGACTGTAGAAGGATTTCTGGTGTTTAGATAAAAGCTAGCATTCCTCTGGAACTTGCGGAACAGGTTTTCCCCGTCCCCAAAAGGAGTCCCTCCCTGTGGCTTCCGCCTTCTCTACAGAATAAGTCCACCCTCTGGCCACACTCTCTCACACTTTCTCCTGCTCTCTCACTAGCTCTTGCTCTCTCCACAGTTTTCTCCCACTCTCCGGCTTCCTTTGTCCTGGCCATGTCCAATCTGTTTCTCTTTTTACTCTCTCTGCTTTAGACTCTTCCAGTTGTCACTGGACATTTTCTTTCTCTTCCTCATAGTAAAAGCCTTCCCCCACAATGGATGGGTCATGCTGGCAGGTTTTTTTACTGTGCCTCCTCCCACACACTGTTAGAGCGCCACAAGAGCAGAGCATAACACCTACCACAAAGCAGAGCACCACTAATAGTTAACAAGCAAAAGACGACAAAGAAGCAACAATGTATCATTTTGTTAAGACTGCAACCGAGCAGCCAAGTCAAAATATCCCTGGTGCCAAAACGATCACATTAAAATGTCACACGTCAGAGAGAAAATAATTGTTTCCTAAAAGAAAATTGGAAAAGGGAGTGATGGCTCCCAGCTGAAGAGGATCGTGAACAGCTGGGAGAGGGGCACTGAGCAGAGATCTGAAAGATGGGCCACCAGGAGATGGAAAAAATGCCTTCCATCTGGCAGGAAGTATATGCAGAAGCGCTGGGAGGCTGGGCCCACTGGGTATTGGTCAAGGTGAGAACATGCCCTGTTCCAGCTGGTAGTCCTCCTGTACAGGATTCCCGAGCAGGCAAGGAGCTGGAAGTGGATGGCCATCACTTGGCCCTAGGGCTTAGAAGGAGGAAGTTAGCAAGCTTTTTCAGGTCAGAGGTTTCACTGGTAATATCTGATCAAGCCTGCCAGTTGGACAACATCAGTTCTTGAACAGACAAAACCAGAGAGACCCTAACATGGAAGAGTGGCTTAATGCTCTCTCTATTGGGCTACTTAGAGATTTGGAATCAGAAACTGGAAGGTCTCTGTTCTAAAGAATTTCTTGGAAGTACTGCTAATGGCAACATGTGACAACACCTCTGAAGGAGCCCCAGCCCCCAGTCCTGACTTGGACTTCTTCTTTGGTTTATTCTTTTTAATCACAACAGGAATCTTATTGGTTAGCCCTGAATCTTCCTTAAGAGAAGAATGGGATGGCTATGGCTAATCCAGTCCATCATCTCCACTGTGAGGGTTTGCAGTTGCTGTGGGGAGGGGGCTCATAGTTGACTGTAGAAAGGAGGGAAGAAGTACATGTATGTGCTGCGTGCTGTGCACATGTGCTTTACATGCAGGATGAGGAACAGAGATGGGCCAGCATGGGGTGTAGATGGGGTGGGGGTAAAGGGAAAGAAAAGAAACACAGAAGACTCCAGGATTGCAAAACACATCCCAGTGCCATCATCTTGTTGAAGCTGTCTCCTCAATGTTAGTACCAACCATGTGGTGACTTAGTCACCAGTCTACCTTTAGGACTTCAGAACTTTGACTAGGGCAGATCTCCTGACTCCTTGGCTCAGAAAACCTCCTTTATAAGATACTGACAGCCTCCTGAGCCAGGTCTCCATCCCCTTCCACTTCCCAAGGATTAGCCTTGACTTACTTATCACCAATCGTCACATAAGGCTCCTCACAGCGGATGGGATCAATACATTTGAAGCCCCCTTGTAGATTGTAGCAAGTCTGCAGCGGGGTGCACGTGTGGTTTCTGTGCTCGCACTCATTGATATCTGGAAAGCAGAGTAGAAAGGAAGCATGTTGTTAGCCCTGAACCAGGTGTTGGGAGTGAGAGCCACATGCACTTTATCATCCAATATGGTAGCCATTGGCTCCACACAGTTATTGGGCCCTGAAAAAATGGGCAGTGAAAACTGAGATGTAACAGGAAATAGACACAAGATCTCTATGATTTAGTAAAAACAAATTTATAGCATCTTATCAGTGACTTTTATATTGAGTATACATTAAAACTATAAAATGTCTGGAACCATGGCTTTAAACAAAAGATAGCATTAAAAGTGACTATATCTGCTTGTCTATATTATTTTTAAAGTGGCTAGTATTTGCGGTAAGCCATGTTTATACTAATTGGAGTGACAATCTGGAGAAGACTTAGCTGTTTTGTATTCAGGGTCTGGACCCCATGAGAGACCCAGTATACAATTTAGGAAGTCAAAGAGGGCCAGTTAAAGCTGCCTTCAAGGCAATATGAGAAGGCCAACACTGATGACTCAGTGGGGCCTAGCTCTAAGAGGCCTTGGTTAGGTCCAAAGCAATTGTTCTTGGGGTTGAACAGGTCTACATGCCTGGAAAGAGAGAGACCATCCCTCAGAAAGTGCCATCTACCTCTATAGAGTTCATTCTAGACATGAATAGACCCTCTCTCCTGGTCAGAGGAGAGAAGAGAGACATTTCCACTCAGACATCCTGCCCAGAGCTGCCAGGTCCAACCACACCCAACCCTGCCATCTTCCTGAAGCAATAAGATTCTTCAGGAGGAGACACCTAAGTGCCCATCTGAGTCAGCTCCATCCAACCCCTCTGGACAGTCTTACCCTGGCAGCTTCGGTTATCATCCAACAGGACGTAGCCTGGAGGGCATGAGCAGAAGTATGAGCCAGGTTGGTTCACACACTCGTGTTGACAGAGGAATTCAGAGAAGCTGCACTCATCCATATCTGAGAGTGACAAGGTAGAGTTGTTGGTTATTTTCACAGACTACCTCTCTTTCCTAAGAGACAATGAATTCAATGCTGTGAGGTCGCCAATTTACTTCTTGATCATATCTACTGATGGTGAGCTTACACCCTGTAAGGACACCAATTGATATTTGTGGCAAGGAGCAGAGCAGGCACAATGCCTCTGGTGGCCTAGCTGCCTCAGATGTTCCTTAGAACATGAGATGTAGCAGTCTTTAGCCAGTCTGGAACCATCCTGCAGAGGAGGGCAGGGGGCAGCACTGTCCCAACAATGCTACCATTACTCTGCATAGACCTTGGCAGCTAATATAGGAGCAGGCATTCCAGAAAAGCTAATTCTTGATCACACACAGAATTTGGCAATACAGGCCCCGTTTGTGCTTTATTTGACAAGCATGCCAAAGAAAACATGTTTTTCTTGCATTTGTTGTTTCCCGAAAACTTGCTTTCTCTGGTTTCCCCATGTGACATGTCCTCTGACTACTCTGTAACTCACAGATCACTGATGGCTCAGAACACCCCAAGAGAGAGAGTGTTGGCATGAAGAAGACTGCTGCTTTGTCTTTGAAGAACCCACATATCACATGACTAATGCTTTCTTTATCCAAGAAGGGAACCTCTCCCCATTTTTCTGAGCTGTCTCTTGGCCATGGATGAAGAGTCAGTGGATTTAGGATGTAATTCACTAACTAAAGTTAGCATACTCCAGTATTAGTATTATCTAATCCTCAACCAGCTTTACAGAGAAATCTAAGGGTCTCCATCTCCAGCCCCTCATGACATGTCACCAATTTTTTCTGTGTAGTTTGCAGGTTCCATTAACTCCTTTATTAGATGGTAGTAGTGATGTCCATCAATTTCCAAGGCCTACTATGTGTCAATCACATTAAAAGTTCAACATGTCTCACCATATTTAATCCCCACCTCAACCCTAAGAAGGAGTTATGACTATAAAAATTTAATGAGGCTCACAAGACCTTGGCAACTAGACCAAGTTCATAGTTCAAATGATTAAATAAGAGATCATAGATCTGAATGTGGCATCTCAAAACTACTCTAGTGCACATGATGAGGTAACATCCCCTGAATAACAGTTGCTCAGGATCTAAAATTCATCAGATCTGAGAGTGCCGATGTGTGAGAAATACCCCAGCAAAGTTAGCTCCACTGTAGGACAGGAGGGAAAGGGCCACCCCACCTCCTACTGGGTGAAGGAGGGTCCCCAACTCACTCTGGTTTGCCTTAACATCTGCAATTCCAGAAATCCCAGAAAGTTTTTTTTCCCCCACTAAGGGCTGTGGCTCCACCCTCCACTGAAAAGCAGAAATAGAAGCCAGGTGTCTGGCAAAGAGTCCATGTTAGGCCATTTCCATTCCTCTGTGTGAAACCCCATCTCATTTCTAGGACCAGCATGGCTTAGCAAATCCTGGAAGGACACGGGGATGAGGAAGATCTGGTGCTGCGAAGAGGGGCTACCCCAGCTTTGAGAGCCAACTAAGAATAATAGTGTCCCAATTTCTAGGGAAAATACATAAAACACAGTCCCTAGGCCACTTCTAGCTGTCCGCAAGGCCTGCTGGAGCCAGGGTTTCCAGTAAAGTTGGTAGAAGGTGGTATCCAGTGACCATGGAGAATATACAGGTCATTTCGGATCAAAAGAGAAATCCTGCCAAACTAGAAAGGATTTGAACTCCTCCTGAAGTGCAAAGTCCCTAATACTTAGGGAAATTTCATTAAGTGACCATGGCATTGAGGAATGCCAATTTATCTAGTCTTTATGACCACTCCATGAAGATAACTATTTAACGAGGAGGAAACTGAGGCTTGAAAAGCTCCTTGGCTATGGGAAGTAGTGACTAAACAGAGGCAGAGTTTGCACCCAGCTCTGTCTGACTCCAGAGTCCCTACCTCAAGGCCCTGACAGTGGTCAATAAATGTCTATGGGGTTTCAGGTAATTCCGGGGGGGGGGGGGAGTGCTAATCCCATCCCATAATGCAAAGCTCTCCACATCCCTCAGTTTTTTGTTCCAGACTCCCTAAGGAGTGCCATGAAGAGAAATGAACCAGAGGAAGAAAGAGACCTTTCATGCTTTTGGGTATTTTATTTCTGGGGACAGGGGAGCTGGTCTGTAATCAGGCTGAGGCTCTGTAGCTGCTTGCTGTGATTCTGAGGGTGACCTGGCCCTGGAAAGAGGTGACCATTTGTTTCTGAGAACTGTGTCCCTAGAACATTCCAGTCCCAAGGGAAGCTGGTAAACAAGTGACATTCACAGCCTCAGTAGGTTCCTGTTATGGTAAACCCCAAGATTGAGACTCTTTCCATTCTGCTGGATAATTTTCACACCTAGAGCACTGCCTGCTTTTATTTTGAAAAAATCACAGGAAACAATATTAATGTGGATTGGGCTAATTTACAATTGCAGAGGACATTAAAACTGGTGGGATGATTTTACTTTAACAAAAAATTTACAAATAACACACATGCAGAGGCAGAGAGAGATAGACACAGAGACATACAAATGAGCCCATGAATCTGTGTTGTATAGGATACTACAGACTAAATATAAATAAAATGTGTTTCTTAATTTCAAAAAGTTCTAAATTTCATGATAGTTTTCTGACTATTTAGAAATTTAACTTTCTGAGAGGGAAAAAAAAAGTTAATAAGATAATCACAACAGACTCAAGAAACTAGCATGAGAAGAGAATAACAGAACCTGGTCTTGGATGAAATTTATTTTAAAAGTCAATTAATCCACTGCGGCTGTGTTCTGGAAACAAATCGCTAAGATTCACTTACTCAACAGTCAGGCTTATACTCACTGACTCGAGACCTGTTTACTGCATGCTCACTGTGTGCCAGGCCTAGTGCTGGGTCATGATTATTTGATGACATTCCCAAAGTATATGCATGTATATGTATGATTTACTCATTCAATGTCCTTCTAAGCTAGTGGCAAAATCAATTACCCCTAGATCACAGTCCTCCATAAATATCACCTATACTATTTTCAGGTTTTGGGTCAGTGCTAGGAAAGGACAGATAACTCTCAGATCAACGGACAAAATTGGGTGAGTTCTTCCTCTCACCAACTCCATCCCAAATCCAGACACTGGCTGTACTGACTTTTCATTAAAGTCAGATGACCAGGAAGGTAACAGTGAACTCAGGAAGTGACTCATCTTTGCTCTGTGTGGTTATAATCCCAGGACACTGGGAAATGTCTCCAGCTAGATACACAACCAGGAAACCAGAGGAAACACCTGTGAGAAATCGCTTGCCCCAGCCCCGGATCTCTGAACAGGTGGACGGTGGACAGCTCCAATGCCCAGCCCATTACCACTGCAGTGAATGCCGTCTTCCTCAAGTTCATATCCTGGGTCACAGCGGCAGATGAAAGAGCCATAGGTGTTGACGCAGGTCTGAACACAGGGATTCTCAGTTTCACATTCGTTCACATCTGTACAAAACCAAAGTGCATCACTATTAGTATGACCAAAAAAACAAAACAAAACAAAACAAAACAAAACAAAACAAAACAAAACAAACAACCACACACACAAATGAGGCAGAAACATGAACTGGCAGCAAAATCTATCACCAAGAGCCCAGATTCCCAGGTACCAAGGATCCTCCAGCCACGACCTATCAGACCATAATCTCATGTTCTGTGAGACTATATTAACTGTCAATTTACAGGATCTAGATGAGCCTTCAGGCACATCTATAAGGAATGTAGCCTCTGGCCATGCCTGAGAGGGATTGTCTTGAGTAAGATAACTCAAGTGTACAGCACCATTCCCTGGACTTGGATCCTGGGCTAAATACATGAAGAACATGAGCAAGAGCTAGATTTCACCACTCTCTGCTCCTTAACTGTGGGTGTCATGTGAGCAGTTGCCTCCTCCTGCTGTGACCTTGGCATGATAGTGTACTGTAACCTTTTGTCTTGAACTGTAAGTCCTTTGTCTTTTAAGTTGCTTCATCGGAATGCTTTATCATAACCACAGGGAAAGCGACTAGGACCATCTGTAACATGTACCCTGAAGAGCGAGAACTTCTCTATGCATGCCCCTTCTAGAGTGGCGAGCCAGAAGGGAGATGAACATGTCACACACTGCATCTATGTGTGTGTACACTTGTACCTACCAGGAAGTCTGCTCTCCCAGACTCACCCACAGAATTCCCAAGTAAAACCCACTCTTTCCCATCTCTGATTTGCTCCTCTCTCACCCCCACTGACTGCTGTCAGGTAAATCGTCACAGCAATTCTGAGAATATGTTTATTATAAATAAATAGCCTCACAGGTTATTCTTGTAACAATTCTGCTTTCAGACCATTGCCCCTCCCCCATTCTCCATGTTCCATAGGTAAAGGAAAGGATTAGCAGGAGTAACAAGAGTAATGGCAGATACCTCCTCCTCAGTGTGGTAACAATTTTATGTCAATACTAATAGGACAGTGTACCTACAGCAGAGTATTGTACTGTGCATCAATTACACATCAGCAGAGCTATTTTTGATGCTTCTGAACATTAAGAGACACGCTCCAATTCGCATGCCAACAAGGGCCTGGTTAGAACTACAACAAGAGTTAGGAATCACTATCATAATCCACAGGACTCATTGTGTATAGTTCATCGAGGTGAAGGACAGAGGGAAGGAGAGCTTTCTGACACTGGCATCAACTGACCCTAGGCAAGCACCCCCTCCCACATGTCACATGCCTATGGTGGAGGTTCTAGTTAAGAGTTGTTTTCCTCTACTTCACAAGTCCAGTTAAGCCTCTTAAGGCTCTGAAAAGAGCTTTGAATGTTCTCAGAAGTAAAGACTTTTGTGGTAAGCAGCTTTTGAGGGGCCTCATATAGGGGAAAGCTAATCCCATGCCCACAAAGTGTCTGCTTCCTGCCAACTCTGGAGCCCTTAGAGGAAAAACAAACAAATGAACAGCCATGTAGGAAGGGTCTGGTGAGATACCAGGCTGCCCTTGTGCCCACGCACCCAGCACTCATGGGAGACTGGGTATTTCTCCATCCAGACAAGGGCAGGACTGGGCAGGAGCATGTCCTTAGTATACTAAACCATACACCAGTTTCGATAGGCCAGTGTTGCTTCACTTTGGGGCTGGTGTCCTCCTGGCCAGACACTTGCCAATTGGTGATGAATGAGCTCGATGTTGCTTCCATAACTCAAAATTACTTTTGGTAGACCAGAAAGGGTTATACCTCTTGTACCCTAACTGCCTCTCTCTGCTAGATTTTCCAATGGTTACTTCAAAATCCCCAGGGCAGGGAACTGAGGCAACAGCTCAATCTGAAAAGTGCTTGTCGTGTTAGCATGCGGATCTGAGTTCAGATTCTAGCACCCACATAAAACGCCAGGCATGGTTGCATGAGCTATGCCCAGAGCTAGAGAGGTGGAGATCAGAGGATCCATGGAGTTTGCTGGCCAGCAGCCTGAATCCTGAGGGCAAGGTGCCCCAAGTGACTCACTGAGCCCTTGGCCTTCCTCTCAACTCTGCCACAATCAAGCCACCTGACTCTGACCAAGTGGCTTTACCTTTGTGAGAGTCAGTTTCTTTATCTGTAGATCATAGCCACAAATCCTGTCTATAAGACTATTGATAGAGTCAGTGAGGTTTACAGGACATAAGCCCTTTGAGGAGACAGGAAGTGAAATGATTGCAAAAGCTCGACAGGATCCGTAACAGCCTGTATGACCTCTGGGTTCTGCTGATGCAATATCCTGGTGGCCAAGTGCCCATGTCCAAACCTAAGTGCTGCCTGAGTATACCGTGCCAGTCTCTGAGGGAAAACCTGGGCTGGCACCTCCAACCCCAGCCTTGGCCCCAAGAAACTCTCATCAGCCACAAGCAGCTTATCGCAACAGCAAAGGAGCCAGACGCCTGCTCCAGTGGGAAGGAAGGGCCTTATTTATTTCCTCAAACTCCTGGCCCAGCTCTGCTCCCAGACCAAAAAAAAAAAAAAAAAAAAAATTACCACTCCTTGCAAAAGAAACCCAGGCAGGGGCTTCTTGGAATAATTAGCAGGACCAGCTTTAGAGGAGTCTCATAAAGAATCCAGCATCAAACCCTGGAAGGCTGATGCCTTCCTGTTTATCCAGTGATTTAGATATGATTAAACTAATGGAGACATAATATCCCCTAAATAGCTGGCCAGGGTCTGTATGCCAGAACTCACTTAAATAGTGTGACAAGGAAATAGGCCTGTGAAACCCAGTGGCAGACTCCAGCAAAGGCCTCATCCTATGTCTCCATCCAGACCAACGCTAGGGACTGGAGGCTGGGGCCAGAGGTAGAACTCAGACCAGATCATGACTTACGTTAGTTCTTTGGGTCTTAAGGCCTTCGTTGACTTCCAGAGCAGAAGCCTTCCCATAGGACCATGATGGACACACAGACTACTTTTCTTACTGATCCTTGTTGGAAGTGATCATGCGAAAACCAGAAAGTATCTTTATTTTCATCTGCTTTGTGGAGCCTTCTGAGGGGTCATGAAAGGTAACCCACCCTTGCCTGTACTGGGCAATAGGTACTCCTTATATACACCAAAGGAAAAATTCCTGAGAGAGCTCTGGAAACGGCCCATGTTTGCATGGTACGTAGTGTTTGTTTTGTGATTCATCAGAGGTCAGAAGCCTTGAAAGCCATTCCTGCTAGCAGACACAGAATCACAGGCAGATCACAACCCCATACAATGCTGTTTTGATAGATGACTGTGGCTTTTCCCTCTGTGATCCTCAGAGCACTTTTTAAGCTGTTTCGTCTACATCACTAGCTCTAGTGTCAGGTCTCTCTACTCAACGGGGGATAAGCAGGCAGTGACTAGGAATGAGGACACACTTTAATGACACGTGGTTTGCAAACATCAACTGTCAGGCTCTGAGGGACACTGAATTTAGTGTTTCATACTGTGTCCATGTTATCATATACGTCACATACCTTGGCAAGACCTTCCGTCATCATTGAGGGTGAAACCAGGGTTGCATGTACAGGAATAGGATCCTGGAACATTTGCACAGAGCTGCTGGCAGTAACCATAGCGACACTCATCAATATCTAGAAACAAATGCAAGCAAGGTAAGACAGGGCTCTTCCCTGAGGTCACCATCACCCTGGTGTCATTGTTCTCCTCTTCCAGGAAGGGCCCAGCAAGGGCCATGAGAGGAGATGGCTGCTTAGTCAGAACCTACTACGTTTCAGGAATGATGACCCCTTTGGACCACAGTACTTAGCTTCATCATAATTCTCTACTTCCCCAAACAATCTCTGTTCCATGAATAACTGAACCTATCCTGAAATTTGTGACAAAATTTTTCTTCCTTGATTGGGATACTGCACAAGATGACTTTCAGAACGTACCCAACTCAGGTTTAACTAAGACTTATGCAATAATAAGGTTCAATACCATGAGTCTCTATGATCCTTTCAGTACCCTAGACATGAGCAAGTTGGCTTAGCATGTAAAAAGAATCAGCAGGAGCACTCTAATGAACTGTCTGCTGGCCCTATTAATAATGACTATGTCCAGACGGCAGGAACAGGATACTGGGCCATCAGGATGAGCTGGGCAGTCCCACAGTAAGACCTATAAATGTGGTAATGGAAGGATGTTTGTGTTCACCTTGGCTCTGGAGTGGACATAGACCTTCAGATATAAATATCTGATCCACAGAAAGTAGCAACATGGTGGAGAATGTACACTCCCATCAGAGCTGTGCCATATACCCTCCCTGTAACATACACCAGCCTATGAGGAGCCTGATGTCACTGGAAAAGCACTGTATAACATCCTGAGCTAAAATAATAATAATAATAATAATAATAATAATAATAATAATAATAATAAGTGATGGGCTAGACAACTCACTCCTATTAGGCAGGGTGGTGCCATTGAAACCATCATTCTCTGTTCTCTGGGAGGAGCTGGGACCAGTTGATCTGACTGAAGCAGTCACCGAGCCTTACATCATCCTTACTGTGCTGTAGGGATGATGTAATCCTAATGTCCCCTCCCTAGAACCTCAGCTCCTAGAAACATATAGATAGCACTCTTCACATCTTGATCTCTGTGCTCGGGTTCTACTACCTACTTCTAGAAAGAATTCCCCGACCACCAGTCTAGCCCAACCCATTGCCTGTTTTTTAGCCTCCACTATATTCTGCTTTACCAAATTTTGCCCTACCTTGTGATTCCACTTTATCTTTGTCCCATTTGCTTCTAAGATGGCCCAACTACATTCATCTGAGGTGGGCAGCTTCTACTTGAAAAACATTTTGACTTGTATAATTGCTAATTCTGACCTCCTCCCAAGACACAGTTGGGAATATCACCAGTGCCTGGAGAGGCATCAGAGACAGAGAAGGTGCCCTCTCCTTGGGAGTATTTAAGAATGAAGCCCTTATCCTTCATATTTCTGAAAAAGCTAAGGTCTCCAACTATGCACAGAAGGGATTGTGGGTGTCCATGGAACCCACAAGTTAAAGAGAAAGAAGAGTTCAGCCAAGGGAAGACACAGGAGCTGCAAAAATTAAGAAAGGTCCCTGTCAGATGTGAATACTAATGGACCATGCCATGTAGGCAAGTTAAGTACCAGTGAGCATCCCTCCATAGTGCTCTGTGGAAGAGAACAAACTTGACAAGCACAGGGGCAACGTCTTCTGTCATTTCTCAGATAGAGAGATCTGTCCTCTGTGTGTCTATGATGAGCCCATCATAGTGCCCTCATCATACCCTGCCCCACATCTTAGTGCCCTTTGTGGTAAGAAAAAAAAAATCTGGCTAGGAAAGCCAGAGACATCAATATTAGACCCGACTTGTTTTAAGTTTATCCAAAATGTTCCTCCTCTTTGAGTTTGTCTCCAACTCTATAAAAGTTAGATGACATAATATCGAACATCCTTTCCAGCCCTGGAGTTTTACATAAGAAGTTCCTGTACAAAGAACTCCCTCTTGTTGTCGGCTTACGTTCAAGCCAGTACGATCACATTTTCCATTAGAGCAGAGGTTGGTTTTAATGCATAGGGACTATCGTATTCCCAGAGGCCCGAGTGCATCAGCTCTTCTGTGCCTGCCTGGGAAGGAGAAGCAGGCCAAGACCAGGCAGCTTATCATGCCTCAAGGTCTCTTCAGATAGGTCACAAAGTAAACCCAAACTCAGCCTCAATCCAGAGACCTGGAAAAAAGGTTTTGGGTTTTGGTTTGGGTGTTTGTTTGTTTGTTTCCACATATGTATATATTCTATACTGTTGTTTGGTTCTAACTTTAAGGCAACTTGCCTAAATGCAAATCCAGAGCATAAGAAAAAAATGCCCCTAGTCAATGACAATTGCACGAGATAAAACTGTCAATCAGTGATGATTGACACCTTTGGAGAGAACACAGCTGTGGCTGGGCAGAGTGGAGTGGCAGGTATCAGTGCTGGAAAGGATGGCACTGGCACTCCTGATCTAACTTTGAGATGTGAAACATTCCTGTAATGAAGCAAAAGTATTCCCTTGGCTTAGGACTTTTCTAACCAGGGTAGAATAACCTTCTACTACTTCTTGGCTTAGCTGTAAGCTTCCTGAAGGCAGGAAGAGTTCAGCAAATTTATACCAAATCCCTTAAAATGTAGCTTTTAAAAAATACGAAATGCTACTGATATTGAAAACTTATTTTGATGAGTAGTGAGATGTGTAAGGTCATTTCATAGCTTCCTACACACACCCAAAGAAAAACTTGCCTGGACCTCTCTACAGTTCTCACATTGTACTGTATCCATGACAACCATCAACTCCCTAGACTTTCTCTTGGAGCCTTGAGGAGCTCTTACCTAGGCACTGCCCTTCCAGAAGCCAGTACCCATCTGTGCAGGAGCAGGTGTACCCTCCTTCCGTGTTGATACAGATCTGGGTGGGGTTGCACTGGTGTGAGTCTGTCGCACACTCGTCCACATCTGTAACACAAACATGATTTCAGGGAATGCTGTTCACGTCTAAGAATCCTGGAGCCACCAGAAGTGCAAGCTGTACCTCTGTCTCGCTGAGAGGCTGCTGATAAAATCACTGGGTTACACCGAGAGCAGAGTATTTCCCTGATAGGCACTTTTGAGAAACGCTGGCTTTTGCTCTGAGAACTACACACAGGGGAGGAAACAGGCCGTTTGCATGTTTGTTGGCCTTTATACTTCTTGGCCTTTGCCAACCTTCTCTGAACATGCAGTACACCAACAGTGACTCCTTTTGATCCCGGTCTCTCCTGCCTACCCTTCCTGTCATCCCCTCTGTCATGACAGCAGCTAGATTTGCTCATTGACACCTTCTTTGCCAAATGGACCAGCAGCAAGTCAGAAGTCTCACTGAAATCAGCCACTCGCTGTGTGGTTTGCTGAACCTCACATTTATCTTCGTGGGACTTCGTGAGCCCACTTTACAGCTGGGCAAATAGAGCTGAGGAAGCCATAAACACCAAGCCACAAGCTTAGCCCATGCCTCCTCCTGTCTGACTCAAGTCTTCTCTGTACAGAGGTAACAGAGGACATAGCCAGGACCAAGCAGATGCAGGAGGGGCTGTCTAAGGAAAGTGAGCTATTACTGCCTTCTCTACAATCCACTTTGCATATCTGCCTGTTGAGGCTGCAAATTGCAGACCTTCTCCCCATCCATTCAAATCGCATCTTTGTTAAATGGCATCTTTGTCAAGTGGCATCTTTGGGCTGAGGACATAGTGTACCTGCCTGACATGCCTGAGGTCCTGAATTCAATCACAGATAACATGTTTACTTGTGTGTAATGGAGCTGGAAGGTTCAAGGACCCCAAAGTGTGAGTATCTTGAGACAAACCCTGGTATAGATAGCACTGGTTTGGGCATGCTGTGTGCTCAGGAAGCCAGCACAGCTGAATGTAGTAACCAGGTAAGCAGCGATACCCTCAGGTTAAATGACAATCCACTATTGTCCCTTAGGACAGTCCCTTAGGAGTTGATGAATCCCTGCCAGCCTCCAAAGTGACAAGGTGTCTGGGCCCCATGGGGAGCCAATCGTCACTGCTCTAAGCATGAATATCCTCAAGAGTCTTGGTTCTAGGTAGTAGCACCTTCATTCCACCCTGAGACGGTGACAACACGCAAGGTCCCTACCCAGTTCTCTGCTGCAAACTCCTGCCACTGCCCTTTGCCTCCCCCTTCTACCCCAGCTCTGCCCATACAGCCCAGCCTCCCTGGGGAGCCTGGGAATAATGCTTGGCCAGTGGCCACTCCTGTCCCAATCCACTTCCAAGCTTATGACAATAAATAATGCCACTATCCGCCAGGACATATTTATATTTTCCCAGCAAAGAATGATAGATGGTGATTATACCCTGAGAACAACCTTGAGAGACTCTGTTCTTGTCCCTGACTTGAGGAGAATGGTAAATGGATGTGACCAAAAGGAGGTGAGGAGCTGTTGAAAAGCCATGGCAACAAGTCCCCAAGCTTCTGCCTTTGTGTGACATGTAACATAAACAACATGCCTTCAGAAAAGTCCTGCAGAAACCAAACATAGCACACTGATCTCAGGAGGACATATAGGACTTCAACATGGGTCTACCGTACATGCACACAAACACACACACACACACACAAGTGCATATGCACATATACAGATACATTGGTGCACATGCACACACACATGCAAGTACATACATACATACACAAATACACGTATACATGCTTGCATGCACATAAACACACATATAATTTCATCTAAAAATTTAGATTTAATTCTCACTTAATCTAACTAACTTTTACTGTACATTTTAAATGGACTTGTCTATATAAAGTCTGTTTTGAGAACTCAGTGGATCCATAGATCCCTGGAACAAGAGCACTGTAAAATCCCAGCCAGGCTTCCTCAGACAACTAACTGATGGGATTTTAGATTGTGGAATTTTAAAGTGGCCACCAACCTGCAAAGCATTGTCAGCTTTACACACCTGCTGGAGGAACCCAAACTGAAAATGTTCAGTCTGTGTTTCCACAAGGGAGTGAATAAGGCTTTGCAGATTCCAGCTCATAGCTGAATTGCTTACATTAAATACATCTGACTTAAATAACAGAAGGAAAAATACATAGAATGGCTCCAAGGACATTCTTTGGCAGGCTGTCATTTTCTGCATCAGTGGAAAAGCACAAGTTATGGCAACCTGAGCAGGTGTCATTATCCTTGTGTGCAATCATGTCTGTTCCCTTTCCTGTGTGATAGTTAGGAGTGATCCCCTCAGAGGAAAGAACGCTGAGAGAGAACAATCACTTATTCATTCATGTATTCATTCTTTATGCTGCTTGGTGTGTGTGAGTGTGTGTGTGTATGTGTGTGTGTTGTGTATGTGTGAGTATATGTGTGTGAGTGTGTGTGAGTGTGTGTGAGTGTGTGTGTGTGTGTGTGTGTGTGTCCGTCCAAATCTCCAGCCCTCCTAACCCCATCTATTAGCACTCTGCTTCCTCTCAGAAGCTGCAGGCTGAGTCAGCTGCCTGGGCACCTGAAGGAGTCTACCACAGAAATTGTACTGGTCTCTCCCCAGATGGGAAAATGTCCTCTGGCTGTCCAGGTGGCTAGCCTCTTAGCCTTTAAGGAAAGTGCTCATGACATTTTCTGGAACCTGGAAAAGCCCAGGGTGCTCCCACCCAAAAAGAAATCCTCACCTCAGCCTGCAGCTTTGGTGAGGCACTGTGTCCTTCACATGTCCCCAGGATAGTCTTCTCAGTGGCAGACAACTCAGAAAAGCCATCAGACCAGTCCCACTGTGCTTTGATGCCTTTGTCATGGGCAGAGTGGATACCACGAGGTAACTCATCTAGCACTTCATATTACTCGCCAAGTCTCATCATCTTAGTCAGACAGTGAGCTGACATGGGCAGGTAGGCCAGAGCAGTATGAAGGCAGGCAGGCCCTCTGAATCTAGTCAAGGTCTCACAGAGGCACCAAATGGAGGTACTGGCTTCTCACAACTGCCAATCATCCTGGGGATAACAAAACATACTTCTACTCTGACTCAAGAGGCAGCATGAGAGGGGCCGCCTTCTACAAGCTACCACAGGCCCTAGACCCTGGAGCTAAAGTGCAGTGGAAGCCATGTCTGACTGGCACCCTGGTCTCTAAGTTCTCTGAAAACATTGTGGGTATCCTGCTGCTGGCTTGAGCTCAGTTGATATCCCTTCTCAGAAAACACCACACACAACACCTTTTTTTTGTCCATTATGAAATGGTTCCAAGAGCAACCTTAATGTTGAGTCTCAGTTAATTAGTTAATAATTTCCATATAGGACCACAATAGACAACGTTCCATCATAGACCCATTGCAGTGTGGATAGCACACAAATATATGCCTTCTGTTGCTGTATGTGGGTACTCACATAGAGACTACCTTGTGGCAGTCACGCCTGAAAGTTAACAGTGATGTCTTTACACTATTTTCATATTAATAGTTCTGACTGAAGGAAAATGTTCTTTGCAAACACGGACTGGGAAGCTGGCTAGGTGGTTCAGAGTACCTGCTCTGTTTCCAGAAGATCCAAGTTTAGGTCCCAGAACCTACATCAGGAGGCTCATAACCACCTGTAACTCTAGCTCTAAGGACTCTGACCCCTTCTCCTGGCCTCTGTGGGCATCCACACCCATGTGAGATGTGCTTACATAGACACATAGGTGTAAATAGAAAGTTAAAATGTTTTAAAGTTATATAAGCTGAATGTGGTGGCACATGTCTGTAATCTCAGTCCCTGGGAGACTTGAGGCAGGAGGATTACCAAAAGATCAAGGCCAGCTTGGGCTACACACTGAGTATTAAGGCCAGCTTGGGCTACACACTGAATGTTAAGGCCTGCTTGGGCTACACACTGAGTATCTGGCCAAATAGGACTACATAGCAAAACATTGTGGTGAAAAAATGGCAAAACACTGAGTTAAAATTTAAAAAGCATAAGTGACAGGACTGGTATGGCAGCTTAGTAGATAAAAGCTCCTGTCCCTGAGCCTGATGGCCAAGGTTTGATTTGATTCCCAAGACTCACATAAGCTATTCTCTGACCTCCACATATGCACCTTAACCTATAGATGTAAGAGGATGCATACATACATACATACATATATACATACATACATACATACATACATACATACACACACATAATTTTTAGAAGTTGAAACAGAATACCGAATACCCATGGCCCTCCCATGCCACAGGGAGAACATTTTCTGAGCCATACTCACAGCACCAAAGTTTAAGAGAGAAAAGAAAGCCGCCAGTGGGCTGAGACCTCTTTGTAAATGACTGTCAGGTAAAAGAATAAGAACTTGAGGGACTGACATTGATGAATGTGGGCCCAGGTTCCTGTACTGATAACTGGGAAGTACAGAATGTACTCAGCACCCTCCTCTGGAACCTTCTGGTGTTAATAGCTACTAAGATGGCTGCCTCACAGGCTGCTGGGAGATTGTTAAACTACCAAGGATACTCACCCCATCACCAGTGCCTACCACAGAATCGGTGCTCAGACATTCCAATTTATTTGCCATCGACAAGTTGTCCCTACCAACCATGGAAGATCAGGAAGTCTGGCTTTTGCTTCTTGTGGGCCATGGTCTAGAACTTAACAGAGATACTCAAGACCTTGGCACTGAGGCTCACTGGGCTGTGTGGACAGGGACATGGCCTTTCTCCATCAGATCCCGCATACACTACGCAGTAGGAGATTATGGTAAGAGGAGAAAAATGACAGACATTGTCTTTCAGCAACATCTCAATTTCCACCTCTGGACTCTGGCATCTGTGAGTCCTTCTAGGATGACAGACAGCCGAAACATGAAGAGATGTGTCCTACAGAGTTCCACAGCCATTCCTCAACTCTGCCCAGTCTACATTTTTCCTTTTTGCACCCATGCTCCAATTCTGTGAACAAGTGAAGCTGATTTATGGAGTCTCCACTGAACATGCCTGCTCTAGTGTGAGAAAAGCCATCGGCCAAAGGGAAACATTCTTGCTGGGCAACAGCTGTCCAAGAGCACTTCACGCCCACACCTTCCCAAGGGCTCCAATCTTGATTTTTGGACATGGCAGAAATCATTTCTGTGGTAGTAGAATTTTTAGCCGGTGAAACAACGTGTTTTTTCAGCCCATTTTTGGTTCCTTCCTTGCCCAAGCTAATGGGGTTTGATAAGAACAGGGAGAATAATACTGCCGCATTCCTGCACCTCTGCAGGAAGGCTATTCCAGCCCTGCTGCTGGGCTGGGTCACTGCCATTTTTTTTCAGGCAGCCCAACCCAGCCAAGCCTGGAAGCCACACAGGACCTACTTCCCAAACACCTGCTTAATTAAAGACCTCAGTGTTTGAGAACTTGCTTGCTAAATTCCTAGCACATCTGCACTCCATGTGCCTGATGGTCTTGCATGATCATTAGGAGTCCAAAAAAAAAAAAAAAAACCCTCCATCTTTACAGCCCTTTTCTCAATTCTTGATATTAAGCATTGAACCACTAATTAGGCACCAAATGTGTGGTCCATTTTCCAAACAACAACAAAAGAATCCTTCCATCTTGGATGAAACCAGCTGGAATCTGAGACCCAGACTCTCCCTGGATGCTATTCATCTATCCATAAAGTGAGTTTGGAGAAGTGTTCTCAGATGGCCTTAGCTCTCATCTTCCACAGAGACTAAGTATGTCAGTAATGAGGATCATCTTGGTTGGGGCGGTGGGGAGTAATTATTTTCATCCACAGAATAAACAGCAATGGGCTGAGTTTGCTTTTAAAATGGAGAGAGAGTTAGCCAAGTCTATTAGACTTGTGCCAGAGCTGGGGTGGCCACTGCTGTGGAGAAGAGACAACACAGGGGTTTTCTCAAGCATCATGAGTCAAGATGTTCTCGAAGTAAGAGGATCAGCCTGCTCTTTGGCAACCTGGACATAGGTTTTAGGGGCTTAAGATTTAGGCCATTATTGTGACTATAATAAAGCAAACAGCATAGCACTCAAACTAGATTTCCACTTATTAAATTCTTGCCATTTGCCCATCACCAGAGAGGAGGTTTGGATACATACCAGGCAGCATTTTCCAAACCTCGCTGTCCACACGAATGACTGACTACATGAGATTGTCTGGAGTTGAGACTTGGTGAGCTGCCTTATTTTGAAATGATTTAAATGAGTCTGGGGCAGAGGAATCTGTGGGACAACAATGCTTTTCAACTTTCATGTATACGCGAATCAGAGAGGTTCTTGTTAAAACAGGATTCTGAGATGCTGTACACTTGACAGCTCCCTGGTGACACCAATGCACGTGGCTCAGGGACTATACTTCGCATAAGTGCACTCCTCTGACTGATGTCTGTGCACTCCTCTGACTGACACAGAGTTCTGTGCACTCCTCTGACTGACAGTGAGTTCTGTGCACTCCTCTGACTGACACAGAGTTCTGTGCACTCCTCTGACTGACAGACTTCTGTGCACTCCTCTGACTGATGCTGAGTTCTGTGCACTCCTCTGACTGACACTGAGTTCTGTCCACTCCTCTGACTGATGTCTGTGCACTCCTCTGACTGACACAGAGTTCTGTGCACTCCTCTGACTGACACAGAGTTCTGTGCACTCCTCTGACTGACAGAATTCTGTGCACTCCTCTGACTGACACAGAGTTCTGTGCACTCTTCTGACTGACAGAATTCTGTGCACTCCTCTGACTGATGCTGAGTTCTGTCCACTCCTCTGACTGACACTGAGTTCTGTCCACTCCTCTGACTGATGTCTGTGCACTCCTCTGACTGACACAGAGTTCTGTGCACTCCTCTGACTGACACAGAGTTCTGTGCACTCCTCTGACTGATGTCTGTGCACTCCTCTGACTGATGTCTGTGCATTCCTCTGACTGACACAGAGTTCTGTGCACTCCTCTGACTGACACTGAGTTCTGTGCACTCCTCTGACTGATGTCTGTGCACTCCTCTGACTGACACTGAGTTCTGTGCCCCTACAATGTGCTTAGGATTTCAGGGAGTGCTTAAGATAAAATGGGAATGGGGGCAGGGTCAAATATCTAAAACTCAATTCTTTAAGATAAAGCCTGCTGGCCGCAACAGCAACTCAGTCTTCGGTATCCATGGGTTCTGCGGCCACAGACTCCCCTGCTGAGATTTAGGACATGTGGAAACTGGAAGCAGAACCAACCGCATCCCCCACCACCACTCTAACAGGTTCTTACTATGTCGCCATGGCTGGCTTCAAAGGCTCAACCCTTCTCCCTCTATTTCTTCCCAAGTGGCATGGTGACGTACATCAAGCAGGTTTTTGTCTCACCATTGGTCCCCACCCAAACATCTCAGTATAGCCACTACTTGCATAGCATTTATGTTGTTTAGGGTATCACAAGCAGTCCAGAGATGGTTGTGTTTGGGGGTGGGTAAGCAGATTATGCACAAACCCTAGGCAAGTTTGTAATAAGAGACATGAGCATCTGAGGATGCTTATTTCTAAGGAGCTCCTGTCGCCACCCCTTCCGGTGGATTCACTGAGAATTTAGAGTATTATTAAAGCCCCTAGAGGGTACTGGGTCAGAGGTTAAGAATGCATACTGCTCCTTATGGAGTATGGAAGTGTAGGCTCCAGTACTCACATCTGGCAACCCACAACCATCTGCAACTCCAGCTCTGTGGGATCTGATGTCCTCTTCTGGCTGTCATAGGCAGGAGCACACACATGCTCACACATGTGCATGCCCACACAGACACACACATATAGACATCTAGACATAATTTAAAATAAAATCAATCCTAATATAGCCTGACCCACACACATTGCTGTTCCAGTACACACCCACCTCTACAATTCAGTCCTGTAGTGGTAGGTGCCGACTGTGTTACTGGGCACCTACAGCAGCACATGTCATGAAAGGCCCTCCCTCCTATTGGTTCCCTGGTAGTGTTGGGTTTTCCATGAGTAAACTCAATTCCCCAGATCTTCACTAAGTTCTTAGAAACACTCCCCAGAGGTGATGACCGAAGCGCAGAGATCCCAAGCAGGAGAAAGGTCAAGATTTTCCCATAAGACGTGGCATTATTTTTCACCAAATCTGTAAGATCACAGCTCATAAATGCATGGATATTATATCCTGAAATTTCCCTGGCTCCACAAATGCACTGTTTTCTTGTCCTCTCTGAGCCAATTCCTCTACCTCACTTTTTTTTACATTTCATTTGGAGACAAGGTCTCACTATGTAGCCCTGGCTGGCCTGGAACTCACAGAGACCCACCTGTTTTCTGCCTCCAAAGCGCTGGGATTAACATTATGCACTACCATGCCCAATATATTCCAGTCTGCTTTTTCTCAGTGTCATAGTCTGTCACACACACACACACACACACACACACACACACACACACACACACACACCAGCTCCCCATTCCCAGTGCTCTGTCTTAATTATTGATACCACCTTTTTTCAGTGGAGAGTGGGGGGTGGAGTAAAGACCTCAAGGCTCTTTGTCCCTTTCTAAGTCCCAGAGGAGGGTACCACCCTCATGACCTCATCCAAACATCACCACCTCCCAAGACCTCACTTCCTGTTCCATCACACCGGGGATCAGCACATCAATACTTTAATCAGGCAGGGCACAGACTTTCGAAGCCATGCCTGATATAGCTTCCTCTGTCTTTCTCAGAAGATTTAACTTCCCAGAGAAAGTTTATTCTGAGAAGTGTTGAGGAAAGAAAATAATGGCCCTTCCTGCCCTGAAAGCACATATCAGCAGCACCCCTCAGGATGCAAGTAGAAGCCCAATCTATTTTTCCATCCAGAGCAAAACCCTCATGAGCCCTGCTACTCATGTGAGAATATGCAGGTGTGCAAATCCACTCCAAGGAATTAATCAGTCCAGCAGTGGCAACAAACATTCCCTCCTGGGCTACTCCCAGAGCTCCCTTAGTAAGGAAATCTGCAGGTGTGCCTTTCCCACCCCTGAGGAGAGAGGACCCTTGATCAGATTCTCAGTCCCTCACCTAGTTACCAGGACAAACATGCACACATTGCTGACCTTCTGTATCTCAGCTTCCTTATCTCTGAGAGGAACTTGCATCACCTGCTCTCCAAGAGCTTGTACCAAGTACAGAAAACTGACGCAGCTCCTAAGTACGTAGATGGAACCAGGGCATGGCCCAGCTGCTTGCCTCACAAACACAAGGATTTGAGTTCAGACCCCAGAACCTACATAAAAATGGACAAGGACGCACAGGCTTGAATCTCAGAGCTACAAAGCTATATTGAAGGATCCCTGGGACTTGCTGGTCAGCCAGTCTAGCCTAATTGATCATCTCCAATGAGAGAACCTGCCTCAAAGGAAAGGAACTTGATCCTGAAAATGGCATCCAAGGTTATCCTCCAACCTTTATACACGCACACTCACATATGCACAGCACAAACACAAAAACACACATACAAAATGCACAGTGACTTCTTCACCAACAATATCTCACCATATCTTCCCCACTGCTCTCTGAGGTTTACACAGCTAGTTCGGTATAACAGTGAGTCAAGGTGCCTGCCCCAGCCATCAGAGTGAATGATCCGTGGAGCAAGAATCCGAGCTCTGTATCCCACACTTCCCCATCTTCAGGACAATAAACTCTCATGGGACATAAACAGACTCAGGCTCCTTATCTTAGGGATGCTGGGAGGAATGACTATTCTCTGCAGTTACATGTGACAACCTGGGGGAATCTTGATGGCATTCTGTTAAGCAAAGTGGGCCAGTTGCAAAGGACAGACACTTACTTCCTGACCCCTCTTCTGTGACACGCCCACGGGAGTCAAATAGAGCCAGAGAGTAGAATGATGGTTTCTAGGCAAAGAGATGGTTACAGAGTTTTCAAGTTAAAAGATGGAGTTCTAAGATCTGAGGTCTGCTTCATGTCCGTGTGAATACACTCAACATGGCTGAGCAGTGCCCCTGAAGATGGCCAAGGCAGCACATTTTATATCATGTGTGTTTTACCACAATGCAGAAGTTAATGGCTGAGAATCAGAGCCTATTTCTTCACTCGGCTTTATTCCAACTTTTACAAACTGTTCCTAATCAGAGAGATAAACAAGTGACCTGTGCTCTACAGCTAAACCCCAGAAGGAAGTCCACAGCAGCCATGCTGTGCCCTAAGGATCTCAGCTCTGTGCTGGAACAGTCTACATGTCTTCTGCAACTCAGTGTTACACCATGGGACCCAAGAAGCAGAGAGAGAGAGAGAGAGAGAGGGAGAGAGAGAGAGAGAGAGAGAGAGAGAGAGAGAGAGAGAGAGAGAGACTAGAGATGAAAACCGACAAAGCAGAGAGACAATAGAAAGAAAGAAGCTACAAAAATCTCTGAATTATAATGGAGGGTGGGGGTGAATCCAGCCTTTAAAGTTTGGGTTCAACGGGCAACAGGGAGGTAGCCACAGGGAAGCTGGGGTCAGACCTGGTTCAAATCCTTCTGACCTCACTTTTTAGACACACAATGTAAAACAAATTCTGAGGGATTCTTTTTGTCAGCCCCTAAAATCTGATTTTTTTTTCACGTATAAAGAGAATTAATAACAAGAGTAACTCGGGAGGACCAACTGTAAGCCAAGTCCTTACCGCAGTGTCAGTCAGGAACTGGTCTTCCCAGTCAGGAACCGGTATTTAGACTAGAAGACTGTTTCACTATTTCACTAGTGGAGGAGGAGAAACAGGAGGATCTATCTCTTAAATGAAAAGAGAGGAAGAAAGGTTTGAAAGCCAGGCTCAAATCCCAAACTAGCTCCACAGTGACCTTTAGGGACACCTTCCTATGCAACGCCACCTCCTCTGAAAAAACAGGTCTCCAGACTCTTGTGTCTAGAGAAGCTGACAAACCGGATCCTCTGAGAGCTCAGGTGCCTACCTGAGCTGAGGCAGGCAGAGGAGGCCCCCTGGAGGACACAAGAGGAAGCGATGCCAAGAAGTCTGGGGCTTGCCACAGCATACAGAGCAAGTATACATAGGGCACTGTAGCCAGATACGTTATAAACACTGCCATGTTTCCTAGGATTTGCTCTGGAATCAGAATGCCCTGGTATTTCCCGACGGACTCCTCTCTGGACCTGTTTGACAGGCATATCAAAATGAGCTGCTGAAAAGACAGAACTGTTGATTTATTCTTCTCACATTAACATATCAAATAGTTATTGATTCATAAAGGGAAATGCGCTGCTTAGCCAGAGCGTCGTGTCACTTCCTTCATTTAGTCGACTGTACTGATTGGTGCTGAGCAGATTGGGCATGTCCATTCTTTGTCTACTGCTCTTCACAAGCAGAACTAAGTACAGTCTTTATTCACATACATTCTCTTAAGCAAGACATTACCACTTAACTAGCCAGCTGCTAACTAGGTTGATGTCAGTCCCTTCATTTTCTTTTTAATAAAAGCATCATGCCTGAGTCTGGGGGAGTCAACAAGATGAGATTCCCTTGAGGGACTGGAGAGATGGCTCAGTTGGTTAAGTGCCAGCTGTGTAAGCATGCGAGCCTGTGTTTAGGTCTCCAGGAGTCATGTGAAAGGCAAGCATGGTGATGTGTGTCTGGAGCCCCAACACTAGACAAGCAGAGACAGGAGGTCACTGGGCTTGTTGGCCAGTCAGTCTGGCCCAGTCAACTCCAGGTTCAGTGAGAGACCCTGTCTCAAAAGAATAAAATGGAGAGCAATCAAGGGAGCAATCAATGCCGACCTTTGGCTTCTGCATGCATATGCACTCAAGCATACCTATATGTATATATGAATTCATCCATATAAATACATACATACATACATACATACATACACACCACATGCATCACACACACACACACACACACACACACACACACACACAAAGTGGGAGAGAGATATTTACTTGGGGACATCCCATCTTAAATGAATTTACAGAATTATTGCCGTTATGGAAAAATTGTCACTCTGTGGGTCATACAACAAATAAGTGGATCATTATGTAAATCTTTGATGTTTAAGACTGTGGTGGAGTCTCAAGTCAACAGCTTTACAAGCAGCAAACCTTCCGTGTCTGCTTCTGGTGCCAAAGACCAAGGAAGTAAACAGGGCCAAGGGCGGTTCTTCAGGTCATCGCGTTTCTGAATGTGTAGGCTGCCCTAACACTCAGTCTAGCTGACAGGAATGGATGGTCTGACTTCAGGAAGAGGCGGCTCCTTCGACAGATGGTTAACAGCCCTCATCATTCACTGTCTCTACAAACATTCACTAAGCAAATTCTATGTTCTTGGCACTGGGCTGGGCACTACAAACACGAAAAGAATAAACATATTCCAAATGAAAGTCACAGAACCTGTATCAGGCAAACCACGTTCCATGATGAAAATGCAATTAAATGGAAATCAATATGAAAAATATAAATCCTAACAACTGTAATTTGAAAAACTCACCGCTACATACATAAGAGACCAAGATGTAACCACAGTGAAAAACCGGAATATTCTTTGATCTTAATAGCATGAAAACGCTGTGTGCCCTAAGACACAATGACTTTCCAGTCAACAACAGACTACACATAAAGTATTCTGAGCCCAAAAGATTGAAATGGAGCTAAAAATAAATAAATAAATAAATAAATAAATACACCTGAAAGTGTAAGCCTCAAAAAAAAAAAAAAAAAACCTCCTTCTTTCATGTGATATCTTGGTCATGGTGTCTTCTCACAGCAATAGAAAGGCAACTAAGACTTTATCTCATCTTGGTCTGTGTATGTACACTCCAATATGTCCACATGAAGACAAAATTGCCTGACAACACATTTCTCAGGACATATTCCCATTGTTAAATAACATTTAACTATATATTTAAACTTGTAGAACATATCTCATGTGTGTGTGTGTGTGTGTGTGTGTGTGTGTGTGTGTGTGTGTGTTGTCTCAAGTGCTGATTAAGAAATTTTTTAACATTTAAAATTAATGAATTATGTCTCAAGCCTGAGGAATTATAAAAGAAAAAAAAAGAAACACAACACTTAAAAAGAAGACAGTAAAGATCACAGCAGAGGATGGGACCAATGACTCAGTGGTCCCGAACATTTGCTACCTTTGCAGAGAACCTAAGCTCAGTTCCCAGCACCAGACAGCTTACAAATGCCTGGGACTCCACCTCCAGGGGATCCAATGCTCTCTTCTGCGGGAATATATACACCTACTTATACACAGATACACATATACTGGACATGCACACACCTACCTACACACACACACACACACACACACACACACACAATTTAAAATAATATTTTTGGAAATTAACAGCAGAAAAAATAAAAAGAAGGGAAAACAAGAAAAGAAATGAGTTTACCAAAGCTAGAGATTGGTTCTTTAAAATGGTTAAATTGTTCTATGACTTGGCAGCATTTGTTTAAAAAAAAAAAAAAAAACAGGTTAAAGGGTGACTCAGTGGTTAAGAGCAGGTGCTGCTCTTGTAAAGGCCCAGATTTAGTTCCCAGAGTCATCAGGCTACTCATGGCCATCTATACTGCCAGTTCCAGGTCACCTGATGACACTGGCTTCAGCAGGCTCTGGTCCTCACGTGCTCATACATATAATTTAAAATCATAAAGAGAGATATTTTTGAGTACAAAAATATTAGAAATGAAAATAGAAAATGAACTATGCCTGCAGCAGGGAATAAAAAGATCATTCAGAGAATGTAGGGAAAAGTTCATTCAAATGAATCTAAAAACATAAATGAAGTCATCTTTAGAAAAACATAACTTTGCAAAACTCCTGAGGGAGGAATTAAGAGCCAGATGTAGTGATTCCTGTCTGGAAACCCAGCACCCAGAAGGTGGAGGCAAGAAGTGTTGCCAGCTTGGACTGCACAGTGAGTTTGAGCCAAGCCTACATTACATAGTAAGACTATGCTTGGAAAAAAAAAAGAGACTAGAAAGTCCAAATAGTCAAATTACCACATAATTGTAAAGAATTTATATTGGCAGCTGAAAACCTTCCCGTTCACACACATACAAAAATACCAGATCTCAGTGATCTTACAGGCAAAATTCTAATGAAATTTCCATGAACCAGTCCATGAATAGATCAGTTTAGCTTTCCAAAGAATAAGAAAGAAAAAACATCTCACTCTATCAAGATGATATGATACCAGAATCAGCCAGCATAATTCAAAACAGGAATGTGAAAGGCCACTTTAATTTGTAGATATTGCTGTCCAAAATCCTAAACAAAGTGCTAGCCAAGCAAATCAGACATATTTTAAACAAGTTATGCTATGTCATGACCAAGGTGGTTATCTTAGAATTGAATATGCAAAGTTGATAACAAGAAAACCTACCAGGGAATGGAGAGATACCTCACTCAGAAAAGAATTTAGTGTGCAAACATGAGGACCCATGTTAAGGGAGTAGGGCATGGCAGTTTATGGTTGTAAGCTAGCGCTGAGTGGTAGAGACAGGCAGATCCCTAGAGCTTACTACCCTGCTGGTATAGATAAACTGGCAAGCTCCAGATTCAGAGAAAGACTGTTTCAAAAATAAGGTGAAGAATGATCATGGAGATAACAGGTCTCAATCTGTAGGAATAAGAATATTAACATACACACACATACACACAACACACATATACAGACACACAAGCCTACCAATGGAAGTAATCATATAAGCTCATTTTCAAAGTGTCTAATTATCCCAATACTTGTATGAAAAGCATTTGATTTAACACCCACTCATTTGTTTTCAGTGCTGTGGATAGAATCCAGTCTTCCATTTACTAGGCAAGTACTCTATCACTGAGATACATAATGATTTTTGTATGTGTATATGCATGTGTTATTCATATATGCATATGTGTATATGGTGTGCATGTGTATGTGGACATGTGAAGGCCGGAGTTTGATGTCAGGTGTCTTCCTCAAATGCTCTCCACTTTATATATTGAAGCATTCTCTCACTTAAACCCAGATCACTGATTTAGATAGTCTAACCAGGCAACCTGCCCTAGGCATCCCTTGTCTCTGCCTGTGAGAGTCTCTGCCACCCAGATACAGGTAGGCTACCATGCCTGCACTTATAGGGGTAATGGGAATCCAAACTCTAGTCCTAATTGTGGGGTAAGTACTGTATCCCCTGACCCACCATCCTGGCCCTCATCCTGAATTTTTTAAACAAGAAAAAGACAACTCAGTAAACATTATTTTTCATAATGAAATATTAGCCATGATCTTTTTGCTGCCCAGAGACAGACAACATTCAGCGTCATCACCTGTCTCTGTATTATGCTAAAAATCTCCACCAGTACAGAAAACATGAGAAATAAATTTTTCAAAACTATAAGAATTAGAAAATAAGAGAGAAAAAAAAAACATCCATTACTCTTGGATAGTATCATTGTCAGTATAGCCAAAAAAAATTCTACCAAGGACTGGACATGATAACAGAATTTCACCAGCCATCTCAACTTAGAAATAAGTTGTGTTTCTATACATTTGCAACAGAGAGACTATTAGGTTTTTGCATGCTTGTTTGTTTGTTTGTTTGTTTGTTTTTAGGTACCATTTATAAAGAAACCATCAGCTTAGCAGAAATCAAGAAGTTTGTCAATATCAACTGTTGGTGAACTTTCACATCAAAATATACCCTGCCTACTGCTGCTTAGCTGTGACCTGTTTTAGCTGTTTTGGAAAACAGCAAGAGACCCAAGCTGTCCAGCAGAGCCTGCCAATGTCCTCGTGCTGATGCTCTGGGGATCAGAGGCAGTCGCTCTGGATTAACACATAAGCCTGGAAGTTTTCAGACAAAACCTATTTTGAGACTCCAAGACAAGAAAAGACCAAGGCTCTTAGATCTGGCCATGTCTGGAACTAATGTCCCTAGGCTTTTTCAGTATCAAAGCACAAACTACTTGTGGCATATTTTACACCAAGTATTCTTTTGTCATTTTGTTGCTTTGTGTTCTTTTGTTTATTAAGCCAAGATGAGTTAGGTTTGTCACTGGCAGCATAGAACACAGTCTTCTCTAGCAGGGATCTTTTAAGGTCAGACCACTAAGACTCATTCTCTCTTCTTTGTCCTTAATGACCAGCCCAGCTGTAATCCTCTAGGAGAAGGTCTTATTCAGTCTTTGTCCTCACTGAAGCGCCCCTCTTTGAGTTCCCCAAATAGTGTGTTCTAAAGTTCTAACCAGAGTTTAATTCAATGTCACTACAGCTTCCATGAACCATTGAGTTCTGGTGCTGATGTGTGCTTTGTCAAAACCCAAAGCAGCAGGGCATGGTGGGGTGTGCCTTTGATCCCCACACTCGGGAAGCAGAGGCAGGCAGATCTCTGTGAGTACAAGGCCAGTCTAGTCTACAAAGTGAGTTTCAGGACAGCCAGAGCTCTTTAGAGAGACCCTGTCTCAAAAGATGAAAAAACGAACAAGCAAAAACCTAAAGCATCGACAGTATCTATGGAAGTGTGTGAAGGTAACACCAAGAAACCTGCTGAGTTAGCAGAAATCGCTGAAGAACACGCCAGTGTGACACTATCCTTGTATCTTTTGTCAGTCGAGGCCCACAGGGAACATTACAAAAGTGCTAACCACACACAGTTAGCAGGCATGGATGGCTCAAGGACATCTGAGTTCCCTGCCAAGCATCCCAGGAACCACAGAGGACAGTATGGGCATTGGGTTGCTTTGTGCCAGTGCATCTTGGGTCTGAGGGAAGGCTGGGGTGAGGAAGGATCTCCTGAGCCAACCTCAGGTGAGTGTTCTCTCAGTGAGATGGGTGACCTGCCTTAGAGAGCACCACACTCTTTCTGTTCCAAGCTCCATTCTGGAACAAAGTGCTTTTCAGTCTTACACTATTTTTTGAAGGCCGCCTGCTGAAGCCCAGTTGTTTGTGCAGAGTCAGACTTTCAGAGGAGCGTGACTCTGCCTCTGTGGGAAGGACTCCGAGTGCTGCTGAAACTGCTTTTGCTCTCTCCAAAAGACCCAGACATTCAGCCAAGAAACAGGGGGGCAGAAGGTCACTGGGTTGGGGGTGGAAAGAGAAGTCTTCATAGAGTTGGGCCAGAAGAATGCCATTATTTAAGAAATGATTGAAGACTTTCTTCAAAACTGGCCCAAAGAGCTAGAAGTCTTGGGTTTCAAGAATGCTAAGCACCCAGTTTGCAGATTCTTTTGTTGACCTGCTGTGGTCAAGCCATGAGGGAAGAATGGAAAGAGTCTCTCTTCTTTATAAATTCAGTAGCTCGGCTTTGCCATGGAGGGCCAAGAGTTGAAGCAGAGGTTTGTTGCTGTGGTGTTTGCTAATAGCCATATCTTCCTGTTTATTCAGTACGTATTACTCAACATTCTTGGACCATGGGCCCATCCATAGGCCAACAAACATAATTGACCCCCTCCTGTTCTAGACAGGAGGTGAGGGATTCAAGAGATGCAAAGACAACCAAGATAGAGGCTTTAGCACAGGAAATATGGGTGTAACTTTGGTCTAGAAGAAATGGTGAGAAATATTTCAGTAAGGTTCAAGTGAAGTACTTTGGGGCACAAAGGGGGTTCAAATGGGCTCAAAATAGGGATGGTAAAGATTCAAGACGGTCTCTTAGAAGGGATCACAAAGATTTTAAAAAATGGCTTCTCCATTGACTCAAGTCTCAAGAAGGGTCCCTCTGCTAGAAAAAAGGCCATGTTCCATGTTTTTCAGCCTCCTCAAATTTATATATTTAAGTCCTGACTTCCAGTACCTCATAAAATGTCTGTATTTAGAGATGGGATTTTTGGAGGTACAACTGAAGTAAAATAAAGTCCTAATCCACAATGATCAGTACCCTTCTACGAAGAGAAAACTGGACAGAGCCATGTGCAGAGAGAAGGGAAAGGGCAGACACAGCTGGCTACAGGTCAAGAAAAGAAACACACAGCAGAACCACACCTTGTGGTCCTCAGAAAAACCTGATCCTGCAACCACCTTCATCTCACCCTCCAGAACCACGACATGATATACCTCTGCTCAGTAAGACACCTAGTCTATAGCACTGTTAGTCTATAACACTTGCAAACAAATATTCCGCAAGATACACACACACACACACACACACACACACACACACACACACACACACACACACACGCTCCAATATTTCTCACAGTAGAGCCTGCTCCAAGGCTTCAGGGAGGACGAACTACCTCACTCTCCTTCCTCACTTGCTCTCAACAGCCTTGTTGATGAGACACTATTAGTGTGCGTGTGGCTGCGTAGTTTGACTTGGAATCCCATATCCTGTGCTTCATGGTCAGAAGGCTGCCCTGGAATGTGACCCTGGCAAGCTTTCCACGCTCATGAGAGCCAAGGCCAAGTCCACACTGTCTCCTGTGGTCTTGATGATTTTGTTTTCTATTAACTCGTTTGTGGCCTGTCTATCTACAGAGGTGCCAAGCTTTCCTGAACCCCATGTTTTCTGTTCTTGTTGTTCCTTGCTTGCTTTTTGTTTTTGTATTTTTGGAGGGATGACATGATAAATAGTCACTGAGCTTATCCAGGAGGAAAATGGAGCCCCATGGCTTACGGAGGGTGCCAAGCTTGATGTGGCCATATAGTGAGTTTGGGAAGGGAACTTTGCAAATCTAGACTCTCAGGAAAGGAACTAGAGTTAAGAGCCTACTTTTTAAAAGAACGGTTGGTTTGTGCCTTGGCTTGCCACATCCTGAGCAAACTCCTTAGAAAGTTAGCATGCAGCAAGATCAGACCTAAGGGTCTGCAATGCTCACTGGTTCTCCCTCCTTCTCAATGAGACTCTACTCATTTCAGAGCATCCTCTGCCCATAACCAAGTAACGACTTGCCCACAGTCACTCGATTTCTGGATCCCATTTCTTTCCATAACAATGCATTTGCCTTGATAATGAAGAATCCAAAGACTAAGTGAATTTTTGGTACATGACATCACATAGCAGGTGCTAGTTCTCCGTGGAGACTGCCTCCAACAGAATTGACTTTCCCAGGGTGCTCAGTCCTTGCACAGCCATACTGTGCTTTGCACATGAGTTAGACTCCCTGAATTCATTACATCTCATTTGGTCCCATGGTCCCTTGAAGGAACTCTGGGGAGAAGGAAAGGGGGCTGGGTTGGCCAAGCCTGTCCTTGACAATTCCCCTGGCCACTACCTCAGCTTTCAGCTCCCTTTTGTCAACGAAGACAAAGTTTTTGTGGTTAAAACCTAATTGTAGTCTTGGAAGCATCAACTTTGTTCTTCAGAAATCAAATACTAGGGGCTTCAGGCACTACAAGCTCTCAAAGTACTACTTCAGGAAGTATGAGAAGTGGTCTCTGCTACCAAATCGCAAAATGCTAATTCTTTTATCTAGAAAGTTCCCAAGAGGCTTACTGTGAGCTGGATTGCTCCAGTTTTCTCTTAGAGCGTGGGGCTGCCACACTAGAAGTCAAGACCTCTTGGTGCTAATTTGCTTGACTCAAAGGAAGTCTTTCACCCACAGTCAAGTTTCCTGTCCCCATAAAGCTATCCTGGAACTCTAGCCCTTTGTTTAGAATAGCAAGAAGGCACCCTCTCCTCCTTGCTGGAAATAAATTGGGTATTTGAAGGTTTAAGCATAGCACTGCACAGGGACATGAAAGATGTGAGCATCTGCACTTGACTGGATGTTATGAGAGTCTGACTGGTATTTTGTCTGCATTAAGATGCTGAATACAATTGAGATATCCTGGGCTGTGAATTTGGCTCAGATAATAAAAATGTTTGCCTTCAATATACCAATTACCCAAGACCACATAACTGGTAATTCCACCATTTAGGAGGTAGAAGCAGGAGAATCACACATTCAAAGCCATCTTTGACTATATAGAAAATTCAAAGCCAGCCTAGAAAAGTGAGCCCCTATAAAAAAAATAAAAATAAAAGACTAAGCTATTGAGACAAAGAAAATGTGCCCCAGAAGTCTGAGATGGGTCATTTCTAAGAAACTTCTGCCATTGTGGGCCTCTTGTGGTATTAGATTCCTAGACAATCTCAGATGGCCCTGACTTCCCAAGGGGCTGTGTTCTACCTGGCTGCCTGCAGACCCTCCTCATGGTCTCATGTGCTCATCATTCCCAGGGCTGGTTGTAATGGCCACACATAGATGCCCCTTCCCAGAGGGACTTGACAAGGGCACAGCTCTGCTTCAGCTTAAAGGAGAGTTCTAATAAGGAGCCTAAGAACATAGAGGCAGATATGAAGTAGCCAGTCACTAGTCACTAGGACTAAGACTCTAAGCCAATCATAGCACATGGCACACGGCACATGGCAGAGATCATAGGATTGGTAGTAAAAGCCAGCCTTGGCTTTGAGGGAGTTGAAGGGCCCCTTAGCTGCTATCTATCTAGTTCCTCTCACATGAGTGAGAGGATAGAGTACTAAGAAGAAGAGAATGGAGCACCCCATTGTAAGCTTGCCACAGTGCTATGACTAGATCCAGACCCCCATTGGCTAAGCCTCTTGAAATCTTGAAACCAATTGTGGTCCTTTGAACAGGAATGGCCCCCATAGACTCACATGTTTAAACGCTTGGCCCATGGAGAGCTGTACTTTTGGAAGGTGTGGTCTTGTTGGAAGAAGTATGTCACTATGGATGTGGGCTTTGAGGTCTTATATGCTTGAGCTATACCCAATATGGCAGTCTCCTTCTGCTGCCTTTAAATCAAGATGTAGAACTCTGAGCTTCTTCTCCAGCACCGTGTCTGCCTACATACTACCATATCTCCTGCTATGACAATAATGGACTAAACCTCTGAAACTGTCAGCCAGCCCCAATTAAATGTTTTCCTTTATACAAGTTGCCATGGTCATGGTGTCTCTTTACAACAATAGAATCCTCAACTAAGGTACCAGTGTAAAAGTGACTTTTAATTCTCTGTTCACAGAAAAAAAAAAAAGACCAAGTCAGTTGCATGGCTTTCATTGGCACCCAGTCTGGTCCCAGCCAATATTCAAAGCCTCATCTCTCATTCTAAGCCTCTCTGTTCTCAGCTTGTGCCTATGAAGCACACTGGATAGGTGTGCACACAAGCAGGTGACTAGTGTGCTCAAAGCCAAGGCTGACCACCACCGCCGCTAGTGGTACTGAATATGCCGTGAACTTCTCTGATCCACCTCTTTGTCCATGGTGTTCCCAGCTTTTACCTTTCTCCACCCTTCTCCAACAGGAAAATCCTGCTCCAACCTCCAATGATCCCCTAAAGGCCAGCAGATCCCTTCTCCGTGTGGAATTTACACAGAGCACCCTTTTAGCACCTGACCCCAACTGATCTCACTGGTTACCCCTGGAGAGATTCTGACTATTTATGTGCCTGAGTCCCCCACAACCCAGCACCGTCACAAAGGCTCAGCTGGGAGATCCCAAGGGTAGGGATTTAACATTGTCCATCCCTCAAACTTGGCAGAGTCTGATACAGAGAAGGGATCCATGGCTATCTGTCTAAATAAATAGATGCAGATATCCTGGAAAAGTTGGGACTACTCTAGCCAGGGCCACCCCAACACCTTGTACCTCTGATGTAGGCCCATCGGGTTGTGATTATTATGTGTCAGATTTTGCAGTTTCCACCAACTTACCTGACTCCTGCAAAGAACTCAAGGAGTGAATGGCTTCATCAGCAGTAATAAGTTGGGCCTATGTGAGCAACACTACCTGTGATGTCATCAGTTTCTCTCTCTCATTTGAATCCTACTCACTCCATTCACCATGTGTGGCTCATCCACTCACTCAGCAAATTCTCATCAGGCACTAAAAACACAACAGTGAGCAAGACAGAAAGTTCCACTAGGCTGTGAGATGTTAAATAACCAGGGATGTCGATTTATCACTGTTACGGAGTGTGCGCCAAAGGACAAGTACAAGATGCTATGGTCACTCCTGAGCTCTCATTGAGTCCATCAGTCACCCCAGCAGCCCTGTCCCATCAATCTGCATCCAATACCAGTGGCCCCAGAAGACATGGCTATTCCTCACTAGTCTCAGATACGGGAAAACATATATCTTTTCTTTGTCACCAATAGGAATAAAGCAAAGGCTGGAATTTTTTGTGTCTTTGCATTGCTTCATATAACCTCCCTCAAAATTATTATCCTCCCTCCTCCCGGGGGAACTACGAAAGATGCCAATTTCATACTGATTCCGGATGTGAAGTTTGTTCTGTCTGACCTCACTGATTCCTGGGGGATGTGTAAAGACCTGTGAAATATGCAGAGCTCATAAATCAAGTCTGGCCGCAGTTCTGCAAATGTTCTAATTTGAAGGAAAGTCAGACAGCACTGAAAAGCCCCCAGGCAGCATTGCCTCCCCAGCACTACCACGTCAGATGTCTCCTGAGCCTGTCCCAGATGCTGGCTGCCTAGGGCAGGACCAGCTCAGACTGTCCCCATCTCCCCTCTGGCCCCAAACCAACAAGCTGGAGGGAAATAGAAGGCCAGTCCTTGACTTCTTGTTCACTGTCTGGAGTGCTCTGGAAGAAAAGAATCCTGTGAATGTCCTTCCTTGGACAGACCCTAAGGAGATGGCTGAGACCCTTTCTCAGACACACTTCTCTCTGTGTGAGAGACAAGCAGAAGCCCAAGAGTGGTTGCAGGTTCCCAAGGCACCTTGGCACGGGATGCAACTGAAGGACATGCTCTGGGATTGTATGAGGAGGGGCCTTAGCTGCCGGCAAAGGTGTGAGAGCCAGTCTCTCCCACTAGAACCTCCCCCTCAAGAGAGCCCTTAAGAAAAGGCCAGTGGAGGTAGAACTTCACAAGTCATCTAACCCAAAGGCCTTCACTGGCTATGTTCCATCGGCTTCTCAGTCTCCCTGCACATCAGTTCTATTCACTACTCACAGTGCAGTCACATGCCAACACCAAGCTAATGTGGGGTATACACAGTGACCATCCTGGTTATCATGGTCTCCCTTGGCACACAATACGGTATGGGAAATCATAGAGGTGGGGTTTATGTGGGGAATGAGAGAGAAAGTGAGAGGAGGGAAGCATCACTTTACTGGGCTGTCGGCACCAACACTTTCTTTCCATGCATTCATTCATTTACTCATTCATTCATTCCATTCATTCCTATGATTACAACCGACTGAGAGCTCACTCTACCATAGGCTGTGGCTACATAGTGGGTGCTGGTGTAGTGCCCGAATCCCAGGAATGCCCCCACCAAGAATCCAACCCACTCTGGAGCCCTACGTCGTGCCCTCAATATAAAAGATGTAAACAAGGCACATACCTGGGAAATAGAGAGCCCTTGTCTTTCTGATTTCAGCTTGAGGTCCAGGGAAGCTGGTATAGAGGGTGCTCAGCCCACAGTCCCCACAACAGCCTGCCAGGCTAAATGTATGTATATGTCTGATGTGATTGTATCACCTGGTGCTGCTGAAGTAAGTAGACACTATGACATTCTCACAGTGACCAGACCACCAATAGTGAGTGACTTCTCAGAACATACCCCACTCTAAGCAATACACAACTATACCTGTATGTAATCATAAACTGAAGGAAGACCCCGCCTCACTACCCTTTCCATTTGCTACTCTCTTCCCAAGTCTTCCAGGCTGTGCTAAGAAGCCACCAAGCATTTGTGACTGGACACTCACAACTATGCCACAGAGAAAAAGTGTTGCTCTTACAATGCAATGAAGCATAGGTTTGGAAGCAGGCAGCAGAGATGGTACATTCTTCAGAGGATGTAGACCAAACTATCAGACACACAGCATCTTCTCTGCTAAACTTCCACGAGTAAATACTGGTATCCCATCTAACAGACAAGATATTATCTGCAGGTGTTTAAATCCTGAGCTAGATCATTGAACAATGAAAGGGTATAAACCCAAGTATGGGTGAGCCTGGGCTCTCTCTGTAGCATCACACTGTCTCCCATTGTTTACTGGCTTAACAAGTCACATGATCCAGGCACTTCAAGAAATGAAGACCCTCCTTTCTTTCCTAGAAGCAGGAATTATAACTTGGAGCTCTCAGAGGCTACTTCCACTAATCTGTTATTGGCAATGCTGATATGACTCCTTCTTTTTTTTCTGACCTTACACAGGAAACAGGTGACCTGCAATCATAAGGTGTTCTCACTTCCTATTTCATTTGTTCTGTGGCACAAACAGCTCCCAGGTTGTTGTTTCTTGCATTATGGCTGGAGTGCAGGTGAGAGCCAGAGGTGTCCTGAAGATGTCACCCATAGCAGAGGAGAGCCACACAGGAGGTACACAGAAGTGGTTAAGTTACATTCTGAACTTTCCCAGGGAAGTTGGTTCTACAGTCCACCAATGGTACAGTCAATCTACTTTTAGGTAGAGGATGCTTGAAAAAACATCTGTGGCTAGTTTTTATGATGAATAAAAAGGTACAATCACCATCTTCCACTTTCATACGTGGAGAAGCACTGTAGACCTGGCCACCTCCAAGGCTGAGGTAGAAAACTTTCTTGGCTCCTATACTGGCAAGTTTTGTGTGTCAGCTTAACACAGGCTAGAGTTATCACAGAGAAAGGAGCTTCAGCTGAGGAAATGCTTCCATGAGATCCAGCTGTAAGGCATTTTCTCATTTAGTGATCAAGGATGGAGGGCCCTTTGTGGGTGGTGCCATCCCTGGGCTGGTAGTCCTGCGTTCTATAAGGAAGCAGGCTGAGCAAGCCAGGGGGAAGCAAGCCAGTAAGTAACATCCCTCCATGGCCTCTGCATCAGCTCCTGCTTCCTGACCTGCTTGAGATCCAGTCCTGACTTCCTTTGGTGATGAATAGCAGTATAGAAGTGTAAACTGAATAAACCTTTTCCTCCTCAACTTGCTTCTTGGTCATGACGTTTGTGCAGGAATAGAAACCCTAAGCCCCTGAACTTAGCCCCTGAAGCTTGAGACTAGCCAGGATAGCATAATGAAAGTGCCATCTCTACCATGACCTTCCTACCAACTTAAAACTACATGCTTAGTGCTTTCCCAAGCCCTGGCAGGTGATTTTGACCCCGTGGTTATCCCGCAGGGACTATATGGAGACCTGGAACATTGTCACTTTGGTCAGAACCATTACAACAGAGCCAAGTGGGCCTGCTCTGCTGTACCACCCACACTCCATCCTTCTTGCAGTTACGTCCTTTACACACACACACACACACACACAGAGAGAGAGAGAGAGAGAGAGAGAGAGAGAGAGAGAGAGCTAATTCCAAAATCAAACACAATTAAAAAAAAAAAAACCCATGACCACACTAAAGAACCTAAGATGAAAGCCAAAAAAAGCATGTAGGTCATTAAGAAAACTGCCATGCTGGGCACTGGGGAAGTGACCTACTGCACAAAGACACCAGAGGCTGGTCTCAACAGTGGACTTTACCCAGTTCATGAGGCCAGTCAGTGCACTGTGCCTCCACCGACTCCACCAGTGCTACCTACAGAGGGAAGAGAAACACTCATATGGATTTGTACCACCCAGTAGAAGGTGTCACTGTTTGAAACACGTAAGTAGACCAGAGTCACATCATCTGAACAATCCAAGTAAGAAAGTGTTACCAGTTAATACAGAGTCTTCACACACACACACACCACTAGGAAGATTTGGAATGATAGAATATTCTGGAGCTGGAGAGGTCCCAACAAATCACATGTCCCGGTGAGTTGTGTACATGTATGCCACAAAACTGTCTTGCATGGATGCACCACGCCCCTTCTCAAAACAATGTTTTTTAAACTGCATAAAACAAAACTCATAGGATTACCAAGAAAAGCTCTATATTGTAAAACAGTGACCAAAACATTCTAAAAAAAAAAAACAAAAAAACAAAAAAAAACAATGTGTGGTAGAGTTCTATATGTACTTTTAATGTTAATTCGGTTTGTGTATACACGTATGCGTGTGTGTATATGTGTGAGCAGGCATCTGGAAGTGGGAGGTCGATGTCTGATGTCTTTCTCAGTTGCTCTCCACCTCACTTACTTTTGAGCCACTGAGCCTGTGACTCACCAATTCAGCTAAACTGGCTGATCAGTAAACTCCAGAGAGCTTGTAGCTATCTCTCCCATACTGGTGTAGAAGCCCAAACTGCCACATCCAGCTTTTCACATGGGTGTTGGGTGCTGGGATCAAACTCCAGTCCTCATGCCTAGCAGACATTTTACTAACCAATCCATCTCTTCCCAGCCATGTATATACTAGTGCACCAAATAGCAAGATTGAGCAATAGATCTTTCTCTCTAAATTCTGGAGTACTGACAAGCATGAATAAGATTTCAAAATCGGTCCAAAATAACTGTCCCAGCTGTGCTGTGATCTGTAAACACCTGGCTTTACAGAGTCAGGGGTCCTACCAGGAGGCCAATGGCAAGTTACCAATATACTAGACGGCAATGCTAGCTTTCAATTATACATTAGCCAGGGATCAGGGTGTAAAAACTAGAGGCCTTGATTTAGATGTACTGACCTCACGTTAAGAGCCCTAATATAATATTAAACCTTTTTACAGCTGACAGCAGTTAGATCAGAGAGGCTATCTGACTTTCTTAACACCCTCAGCCGATAAAAAGTAAATCAAGGGCCAGAGTCCAGCTCTTACCCCTGTCTTAACTGTCCCTTAACCAGTACAGCTGCCTCAGTTAGGTTTTGACATAATTAGGAGGATCTGTTTTTAAGTAAAATGATACATTTTAATAAAGTCTAGCAATTCGGTGACTACAATTTTTAAAATGTTTCTGCCTCTCCCTAAGTGAGCAGACGGGCAGTCAAGGGTTTTGTGGCTTCAGGTGTGATCCTAGATTAGCAACATTTCACAACCTGGGGGCACCATAGATTGTGCTCCCTGACTGCTGGAGATATGCCTGCATTTCCTACCAGCTGACTCAGCAGAGTCCCTTCTCTGCTGAGTTCTCTGGAAGTCCATGCTAACTCCGACTACTGCACATGGAGCCTGGCAAGAAGCCAGTCCTAGGCCAGAAAGGGTAAGGCTTTAAAATCATGATAGTAACTAATATGTAAGCTGCTGCCATGAGCCAGCCAGATAAGATGATCTGTGTGCAGTATCCTATAGAATTCACAAAATAATCCTTCAAGGTTTATAGTACTATCCATATTTATACTTAGAAAAATGGGCCAGGTGGCTTTGGTGCATGCTTTTAATCCCAGCACTCAGGAGGCAGAGGCAGGAGGATCTCTGAGTTCAAGGCCAGCCTGGTCTACAGAGTGAGCTCCAGGACAGAGCCAGAGCTACACAGGAAAAAAAAATATGTCTCAAAAATCAAAAAACATAAATAAATAAATAAATAAATAAATAAATAAATAAGAGGTTTAGAGAAGGTAAGTAAGTTCCCCTCTCCAGTTCCTCAGCCTATGACAGGAATGACTGAAGCAGATGCAGAACACTGGGGATGGCCAGTGGATAGGTAGGCTTGCTGGAGCAGCACAAAGGCTGCTGACAAAAGCCAACTACAGAGCCCTACTTCTATGCTGTTTACTCCCACAACCTAGTTGATCCTAAAAACCCTCAGCTACTGAGGAACCCCCCCATCCTGCATACTTTCTGAGCCTGAGGCTGGGGTGTCACATTACAGCCCAAGCTGGAGAGCTAGAGAGAAAATACAAAGTGTCCATCTGTCCATCCATCCATCCATCCATCTGCTAGAAGCAAAGGCCTCCAGTTCCTCCCTCACGTGTGCTAACCACAGACCTGCTGTGCTGTGACTGAGGTTTCAATGTGCTCTTAGCTAAGTCTTGGGGCTGGGAACAAATGCCACACTGGGCTGACTTCCATGGCTTTGTCTCACAACTTAAACAAGCCAAGCTTTTCTGGAAACTTAAAGCAAATTCTAAAATCTCAAGGCTTTGAAGGCCTACAAGGTGGGTGTGGTCAAAGCTCAGCTTTGGGTTATCTTTTGAAGGTTTCTAAAGAATTAGGCCTTCGATACACTTCAGACTGTATTAATCTTTGCACTTGTTCTCCCTTCAAGACCCTAGCAGCCGTCTTCATAAATCGTTTCCAAGTAACATGTGTGACATTCCATGCAGACTCTAGGTAAGATATTTTCATGCAGGCAGGCGTGGTCACACCTATTTTATATTTTAGACAAAGGTATAGAAATTCAGGCTTTGGCTGTAGGAAGCAGCCAACCAAGAAGAAATTAATTCAGGGTCTGGTTCACTGCAGAACTTCAGCCCTTCCTCTCCCAGAGTCTTCCTGGCCCTGTGCCACATTAGCCACTCCCAGGCTCCCTTGTCTTTCAGCTGCTTGCATAGTATCTGATCTCCCTTCCTTGACCACAGACCCCTGGCTATTCCCTCTTCGTGCCTAAACCAGAGAGCCTGGCATAAATGGGGCACTCTGTAAAGTAAATTAGTTTACTAAATACTGGCTAGCAGTCAGGAAAAATAACTCAAGAGTGTCTTAGGCCAACTCAATGCATCTTCCAGAAAGATCTGTACTTTTTTGCTCTCCGCCTGCTTGGGTGCCCTCGTCACTCACAACAAAAGCCCAGAGCAACTCAGGAATAAACAGCACTACCCGTGGTCTCAGGAGTGGCCAGAAGATCCCTGGAGCGGCTCTGGAGAAACCGCTTTCTCAGCTGCAGAACACATCATGAATTTCTGTCACTGGTGGAGTCCCTAACTTGCTCTTGAGCCAAGTTGGTTAGCAAAGCCAGGCTTATGTAGAATGTCACCCGGAGAGATGGCATGTTGAAACCCATAAGGAATAAATACACAGAGACTGGTGGCAACCACATTGCAGGATTGGTTCACAGAGGCAATATGTCATGAAAAGAAGGTTCCAGGATGGCAGTTTGAATCTAGGAAACCCATCATTGCACACACACACACACACACACACACACACACACACACACACACCACTCCTTGCTTTTAATTCAACATAGCCAACCCTTACTTTTCCCAGATGGCTCTTAGCTGGCTCAGAACTCTGTGTGTTGTTTGATCTGCACTATGTCTGGGTCCAGGTCCGTGACCTCAACTCCAACAGCCTTTCTTCCTTGCCAGTTAGCTCTGCCTCACTGCCCTCAGCCCTCATCTAAAGAATCTGGTTACCATATCTTCCAGGGGTGAAAAAGCAGGGTGACACATGGCACCCAGCTCTGAATCCCAACAGCCTTGTAGAACTGACCACCCTTGAGCCAAGCTGTCGTTCTTCTCAGTACAAAGCATTCTTGGCTTGGGGACTATAATTCTTGGGTCATTATGCCCCTGTCCACAAAAAAATGTCCCAAGTAATCTAGACTTTTAGCTAAGGACTCAGGGACTCAAACCCAAGGCCACACTGTTCCAGAACAGAGTTTAGTCACCACCGAAGTGTAACCCAAGCCAGAGAAGTCAGGAAGGAAGGTAAGAGATACTGGGGTACTGGGAGTAGTGGGGGTACTGGAGTTACTGGGAGCACTGGGGACCCAAGGCACTGTCAGTCTATGGGAAGAAGATATGAACTAACTTGAGTATGATGAAGATGGCTTCTTTGAAAGTATGTCTGGAATGCCAGAAAGTTGAGCTTCATGGGGTAGAGCCAGCCATTAGCTTGTTCAAGGTGATTCTCACACTTTATGAAAGGAAACCCGGAAGGGATGGAAGGAACAGAAGACCAAAGGCACTACCTATGAAGAGGTTTGCCCAGAACATTATGCCAGAACTGGGCTAAGTCTCTAGACCTATTTCCAGCTCCCAGAATACCCATTGGAAAGAAGGAATGGGCTATGAGTAGCCACTCCAGACAAGCACGTTTGTGTCCACAAGGAAGTGGTAAGGAGAAGGGATGGAGTCAGCAACTGAGGCAATTAAGAGAACTATGCAGATGTAACTCTGTGGACACAAGGGGGAAAAGCATTTGTGGGGGTGGGGGAAACACATGTGTGTAGGTGCATGCATGTATGGGGAGGTGCACATATGCACCACATGTATGAGAGTGTGCACATAGAGTTTGACATCAAGTAAGTCTTCCATTTCATTATATTTTATTCCATGTTGATGCACATGCTAATGCCACAGTGTCTCTGTGGAAGTTAGAGGACAGTTTGATGGAGTCTGTTCTCTCTTTACTAGGTGTGTAAATGAGGTATTGGATTATCCCAGGAATCAATTTGGATAGCAAGACCCCTTACCTCCTGAGCCATCTCGCTGGCCCTCATGGTTTGTTTGTTTGTTTGTTTGTTTGTTGAGACTGAACTTGGAACTTGCTGATTAGGTTAGACTGGCTGGCCACCAAACCCCAGAGATCTATCTGACTTCATTTCCCACTGTTGGAGTTATAGGCATGTACAGTCATGCCTGGCTTTTCTGTGTAGGTGCTGAGGATCTGAACTCGGGTCCTTATGCCTGTGAGGCAAGCATTTTGCTCACTGATCTGTCTCCCTAGTCCTGTGGAAAGAGCATTTATAAGACAATCAATCTAAACTACATCTAAATATTTCATGGCAAAAATGATTGTTTTGCTGATGTTTATAGGTTTGATAATGTATTATAAGTTGGTTTTCTGGGGGAGCATTTGTTTGGTTGGTTGGTTTTGGGTTTTGTTTTGCTTTTGTGTTTTGTTTGGTTTGTTGTTTGGGATTTTGTTTTGGTTTTTGTTTGGGGGCTGAATAAGTTTCTCTGTGTAGACATGGCTACCCTGGAACTCATTCTGTGGACCAGGCTGGCCTTGAACTCAGAGATCCACCTGCCTCTAACTCCTGAGTGCTAGGGTTAAAGACATGTATCACCACCACTCGGCATAGTATAAGTTTTAAAGAAGGCTTTTGGGTTTGTTTTGTGGTCTTCTTATAAAGAATCTTTACTTTTTTCAGAAAATATTATAACATTTAGAGGCTGGAGATATGGCTCAGTGGTTAAGAGCACTGACTGCTCTTCCAGAGGTCCTGAGTTCAATTCCCAGCAAATACATGGTGGTTCACAACCATCTGTAATGGGATCCAATGCCCTCTTCTAGTGTGTCTGAAGATAGGTACAATGTATGTGTGTGTGTGTGTGTGTGTGTGTGTGTGTGTGTGTGTAATAAATAAATCTAAAATTTTTTTTTAAAAAACTTTAACTTGATTTGGCATCTAAAGCTAAAGAAGAGATGGTGCCAGTGCTAATAGCTGCTAACCTTGGGTGACAGGTAGAAAATGTCCACAGTGTTCTCTCAACTCTTGTCCAGTTCAGACTTTTACAGAACAAAACTTTTCTTTTAAAACGAGCGAGGACTTTGCTGTTAACAGTGACTTCTGCGCTGACTCTCTAAAAGCCCTTTCTACAAGTTGGCTCCTCATCGAAAGCCTGAATGGTTCAAACTGGGACTCAACCCAACACACAGTGTGACTACAGCTAGGTATCTTAACTTCTCAGTGCTCTGAATTCCCTAAAGGCACAACAGAAACCCCAGTTCTACCTGTAGTATGCTGAGGACCCATGACCCTACTACACAAACACTAAGCTAGTGTATGGTGTCACTACTGTCCTGCTGATACTGATGCTCATAGGTTTGTTTTGAAGGGGAGAAGATACAGGCGTCTCTCCATGAGCCACCAAAGCTTCAGAAATGTCTCAGATTCTCACTGAATTCTCACCACTCATCACTGTTTTCCCCTCAGAGTCCATTGCTCTAGGGATGCCTGTTCTCCTTTAAAGGTCTTTTCCCTTGCATACACCTGCTAACTTGCTCCCTCTCCTCTGCTCCAAGCCCCCTGCCCCCTGCCCTAATTCCCTGGAACATCGGTTAGAGCACTGCCCTTCTCCTGCCCTGGCCCTCTGCCACTACCTCTCACAATGCCCACAGAGGCCTCAACCCTGGTAAGTCAGGAAACGGTGGGGTGGAGTGAAGGGAAGTCAGAAGAACTCGGGACTTATGAATGCATAATACTAGACATTTTGGAAATGGATGGGCCTGGTGCCAGTCCTTGCTGGGGTTCCCAGATTGTACTGAGCTTACAAAGGGGCCATTATGAAAGGCTCCACATGTCTATGTAACAGGTTCTGAACCACAAGTGGTATGACATCAGAGGGGTCACCAGATGAATAGGCTTCCCAGCATGTCTTCAGTGCCAAAAGCCTTGAGTCCCTGGAAAGAGGTGTATAGGATGAAGAAGGCCATCCAGGGAGCTCTAAGGCAGTGAAAGCCCAAATGTTCAGTGGAAGGGCTGAGTGAGATAGCCCAAGAACTGTCTATGCCAGATGAGACCCTTTTCCAAAAGCCTATACTGCCTTCACTCAGCTCATCTGCCCTCCAGTATTCTCCCCAACACCCCCCCACACACACACACACTACATCTTCTTTGAGGCCATTTATTTTCTACTAGATGGTAGCAGTTAGCTGGTCTCATATCCTAACTGCATAATGTCCTAACTTGCCGAGGTCCACATTCACCTTTCCAAAAAATCAGAGGCTACAGCTAAAGAGTGTCCAAAAAGTCTCTTCTGTTTACAATGGCCTATTGTTCTGCTATGTCATAAGAAGCATGATGCCGTCTTCTCCTGCAAAGCTGAGAAGCATGTGGCTTGACTGGGTTCCAAATTTTCCCTTGGCATGTTCTTAGTTAAGGTAAATCTCAGTCAGCACATGCAATGTGTGCCCCCAACATACACACCAGCTCCTTTGAGACTGGTAATATGCAGAATTATGAGCTCAGGCATATTCAGTTTTCCCTGCAGTGTTGAAGGACATATATATTTGCATACTGTTCAAACATTTTTTTAGTGTAAATACATACTCATTCACATGAACATATTTATATATTTATAATCAGCACAGTCTCTAGCTGCTGGTTACTAGCTCTGGCTTCTTAGGAGCCTTGAAACTCACAAAAATCTTATTAACTAGACTGATAGTCTCTCACACTTTTACGACCATGGAAAGTAAATATTAGAATTTCAACTCAAATTTATTTTTATTACATTCTTTTAAATTTCCTATTTCTTATGTGTGCTTTGTATTTCTCAGTCCACATGAGTATAACAGGATGCATGTGTCATGTATAAATATGCCTGTGATAGGGATCTAAGTCTAAAAGGATTTGGCAGAGGGGATACACAGTCAAAAGAGTTTGAGCTTCACTGTCAATCTCTCTTCGATGTTACCCTCCAAAGTTGGAGACAGTTACAGGAATTTAATCCAATTACTACCAAAGGACTGGCAGGACCCCAGGCAACTCTTCTCCAAGGCAGCACTGGCCAATAGAATCTGAAGCTCTGTAGGGTGCTGCTAATTGGGTGCTTATGACATAATAGTGCCTACTTTTCCCCCAGAATCCCTATCAGCAAGGCCCTGTTAGTCATAAGAAAACTGACTCCCACCTAAGAAACCCACTTTCTTTTCCAGGTCATCTTGTGTTGGCTCTCAAGGCTTTCCTGCAGCAATACTCAATCCATTTAATACATAGAAGACAGAGCATTGGCCTGAGTCTGCTGAGATGCATTGGTTATTTAGTTAAGAAAACATGGGGTTGATCATCAATGAGATCAAAAAAAGAGATGAATGGGTAGATGATGAATGGATGGATAAATGGATGGATGGATGGATGGATGGATGGATGGATGATGGATGATGATGAATGGATGGATAAATGGATAGATGATGTATGGTGGATGGATGGATTGATGGATGGTGAATGATGGATGGATGATGGATGAATAAATGGATAATAGATAGATAGATAGATAGATAGATAGATAGATAGATAGATAGATACTGAATGATAGGTGGATGGATGGATGGATGGATGGATAGATGGATGGATGGATGGATGATAGATGCTGAATTATGGGTAAATGGATAGATGAATGATAGATAATAGATGGATTGATCAATTGATAGAAAGAAAGAGCAAATTGGCTTTCTAGATAACTCAGAAGAGGACCCAGAAATATATCTGGAATAACACATTATGTCATTTGTAGACAGCAGACTACTGTCTGATTGGCATATTTCATAGCAGCTAGCTCTATTTGGGAACACATTTGAGATTCCGACAGCACTTTTGAGAAAGTTCACTATGTGAGAGGACAGTTACTGGGTTACTCACCCACACACTGGTTGCCTTCATCCATCTGATACCCAAAGCGGCAGACAAGAGGCCTTGAAATCGTGGGGTAGTTGGAAGCTGGTACTGGTGGGGCAGCTGCTGCGTATGGGCCTGAGTAGGATGTAGAGTAGGGATTGGAGTAGGGCCCTCGATACACTGGGTTGGTTCGAGGGATACACAAATACCCGCCATTCTGGTTGACACACATCATGTCCCCACGACAAGCCTCAGGGATGGTCCGGCATTCATCAATATCTGCAGGGGCCACAGAAAGGACAAATTTCAATGGCCCCTCCATGACACTGTGCATATAGAAGCAGTGCAAAATGATGGGAATGACCCTCTAACATTTCATCTGGCTCATTGCAATCTGATGCTTTCCCAACATCAGCCAAATTGACTTGAAAATTGACCTGTGTTGCCAAACATTAGCTCTTTAAGCCCTCTTATCACAAATGACCCCCACCCACAGAAACCAGACTATTGTTGACTTCATATTTTTCTTTAAATAATACCACATTTGAAACCTGGGCAAATGTATTCTTTAACATATAGGAATATAGTAGATAAAAATGCCTTTGATTTACATAAGGAAAGCAACAGTAAAAATAAATAGATGGGAGTGTCTGTGAGTGCAAAAACCTGCCAGATACTCACTCTCCTGTGCATTTCCTATACTCTGAAAACATGAGAGCAGAACCATTTCTATTCAAAGTAATAGCTGAGCAAGAAAGAAAGAGACCTTTACACCCAGAAAGACAAGGCTTGGCTCATAGTTACTTGCTGAGAAAGCAGAGCCATTGCTTTCAAGTTGACTCAAACAGTGCCAGCAAAACAAGACTGTGTCTAGCCCTGCTGGAGATCAGCTCACTCTGGAAGGAGAGTGGTGGTCTGTCTAGAAAAATCAGCCTTGTCAGGGTGGAGTCAAGGGAGGCCCCAACTCTGGCTCCAGTGAGCAGCAGACCTGGCTTTGGGTGCTGGACCCTGCCACCAGATCTGGAGTCTGCTCTGTGTGGAACTGGAGACTGGGGAGGGATGCCTGGATCTGGGCAGCTCGCCCATCATGTCATCTGAGAAATTCATGCCAACTCCTAGCTTGGGAACTGCAGATGCTATGGTTCAGAGTGCAATGGTCTGTTCTTTGGTGAAAGCAATGGGCTGGAAAAGAGGTCTCAGCCTTCTCTGCCCTGTAGTGCATCCTTAAACCAAAGAGCTTTTTTTTGTACAGTAAATCCAAGAATGAGCCTGAGTCTTCAAGGTTTAACTTATTCTTTTAAGCCAACTATCTCCCTTCTGATTCTCAGTTGATGTGACTCAGGACAGAAAAACGATTTGACCTAAATTAAATCTAATTAAGAATTTAAGTATTCTCCCAATGTGGGGTGGCCAACCCTTATCCTCTCCATATGCCCTATGCCCTACCCTCAGCATGCCATGCCTGAACTGCCTTTATACCCCAGTTCTTTGTCTATGCTGTTCCTTCCACTGTGGTTGAGATCTCTCAGGATTCTATTTATCAATATCCAATTCAAACTGGGCCTGACTCTTGGCTGAGTCTGAGCATAAAGCTTCCCTCTCTTCTCTGCCTTTTCAGGGCCCATCATAGTTATCTCCACTTGAACATGACCTTACTCCACTAACTTGTCACAACATTCTCTCCACTAGATGGCATGCTCAGAGAATGTCCATCAAAGTACTTCCTCATTCCTAGAACCTGGGAAGCCTTTAGATCACAGCACTGATTCCATTCAGGTTACTGATCAATTGGCTTTGAGATGAGAGCATCCATCCTAGGTTATGCTATGGGACACCCTGTGTAGTTGTGTGAGTGGTAAAAACAGAAATGACAGGAGATTTGGTCAGAGGTGTGACAATGGAAGAAGGAACCTATAACTGTGACTGTCACAGGCTACCGACCAAGGGATGAACACAGTTTCTAGAAGCTGGAAAGAGCCTCACCAGACAACCAGCAAGGATGGAGGACCTACAACCTATAACTTTAGGAGAGTGGATCCCACCAGCTTCTCCCATGAGAAAAAAAGATGCTCGTCTCCTTGAGCCCAGAGAAATAAAACCCTGCCAATACTTTGATATTAGCCTGGTAGATAGGTGTTGGGCCTCTGATCCAGAGGGCTATGGGGTCTGAAATAAGCAACATTTAAGCTACTATTCTTATGGAATCTTGTGGAAGCGGTGCAGGGGAACAGATCCAACAGAAATGTTTGTTGAGGAAAGAGATGATTCTTTGACCCCAGGAAGTGCTTACTTAGCACAACATAAGCAACAGGGGTGTTATTGGCTCGGTCGTTCCATCTGTGTTCTTCCATGGAGAAAGCAAATGAAGATTTGACAACACTGAACAATAGCTATGGCAGAAACATCATAGCAGTTGAACTGTCACCAAATGTCCTCACCTAAAAAAGGACTGTCGGCATCACATACCTAAACACTGTCCTGTCTGGCGGTCCAGGTCAAAGCCGTTGGTGCACTGTTGCTGTAGAGAAGGAGAAAGAAGAAACAGGTCGGGTCACTTGCTTTGCCTTCTTTGTCATTATAAAAGTATCACACTTTATAAAAACATTTGGAAAGTGGAGTAAAAGACGGGGGAGTGGGGGGGAACATTGGAGAGGCACACGTAACACCCACATGTGGAATAGGTCTCTATTTGTAAATGTTTTCTTATAATCATTGCACACTTAGTATTGTTTTTGAGACGCCCTACACCACTGCCTCATGACCCCCAGTGTTAGGACGTATGGATTTTGTCATGCCCATGTGATGAGGAGCAATAAAGACCACATATGAAGCTGTAATGCAACAGCCCCACTTCCAGGGAAGGAGACTCCCCGAGCGCTATTCACCTCCCCTTCACAGTCGCACAAATTAATGCTTTGTTCCCTGTGAAGTGGACCCCCCACCCCCCCACCTCCGCTCTCAGTTGTGTTGATAAAGCAAAAGCTACATGGCAGATGTGGACCACTTTCTAAGCAAAGGGGATGGGGACATCCCTTCATTTCAATGTCAGCAAGGCAGTGACACATTTTGGAAGTTGGTGACAGTTGTGATTTTACCTAAACTCTAACTGTACATTCAGGTTTTGTTTTTCTTTTTCTTTTTTATTATTATTTTTATTTTTATTTTAGTTTAAACTGGTTTACTTTTGTTTTATTATCAAGACAAAAATCTCATTATGTAATCCAGACTGGCCTGGAACTTGTCTTCCTGCCTCTGTTTCCTAAGTGCTGTGAACTTTTATATTTTTTGGCTGTGGGCTGAGCCATCTCTGAGCCTTGACTATAAACTTTTAGAAACCTGAGCTGGGAACAGTCTGAGGGCCCCTTGCAGGGGCCTGGAGTCTGACATAGGAATGAGTTCAGTGTCTAGGATTGTGCTACACCTGTCACCAGGCCCCACTTTGGCCTCAAGGTCAGGCTTCCCTGAGCCATGGGGTGATTTGTAGAGATGGTGAGCCTGGCCTGTACTACTGCTGAGGGTCCCAAGTCTTAGAGCCTCAGGACAAAGGACCCAGAAAAACCAGGAGTCTATACTACAGAACTGAGGAGATTAGATTCCAGCCCTGCTCACTACCTCAGTGCTGGGGTTGAATGGGCTCAAGCCACTTGTTTACCTGGTTTCAAATTCTCACTAGAGTCCTTACTCTCCTCATCCCCTCCATTTGCCTCAGTTTCTCTATCTATAAAGTAGGGTACTGTTACTTAGTTATAAGTACTTACAAAGAGGAACTATGTTACCATAAATGCTTATGCTAATTAACGTTATCTGTGACCACTGTCTGCTTCAGGACTAGATGTCCTTGCCTGTAACCCTTGGGACTAGATTACAGGTTGCCAAGGTCCCTCTGAGATCTAAAATTCTTTTACACTCTCCACAAGTCCTTCCTGTCTCCAATGGCATGAGTGTGTCTAATGGCCTTTGAATGTACTTCATAATTCTTTTCCTTGCCTCACCCCAACATATTTTTTTCAGTGCTAGGTGTCAAACGTATGGCCTTGTGCATAATGGGCAGGTGCCTACCCTTCCTCACCTGCAGCCCTCAGGCTTACTGAGGACTGTCTTTATTTTCTGTCCACAAGAAGGGCCACACAGAAGGGCCTCTCTGAGCCGTCTAGAACAGTGGCTCTCGGCCTTCCTAATGCTGCAGCTGTTTAATACATGTCCTCCTGTTGTGCTGACTCCCAACCATAAAATTCTTTCATTGCTACTTCATAACTGTAATTTTGCCACTGTATGTATGTATTGTGATGTAAATATCTGTGCTTTCTGAGAATCTTAGGTTGTTCAACCACCCCCAAAGGGGTCGAGAACTGGTTGTAACCACAAGTTGAGAACCACCAATTCAGAGGAATCCTACCACATCACTTAGGGGCTGACTCATTTGTCACAGCCCTCCCTGTAACTTGAAAAATGAAACTACAACTGCTCTCAGACCCTTGCCTTGCACTCAACTTCACTGCCCCTTGCACCCTCCTCCCGGGGAAGTGATACCCACCACGAACTCCAGGTAGCACACACCTAGCCCCACTCACTGCACATTGGGATGGTCGGGTCTTCACCTCCTACCTCTTTCACTGGGCATTGTATGAGTGGAAACGAACACTGACCTAGCCATGGGGGTCCTTTGCAAGCATCCCAGGGGGCACCCTGACCAGAAACACCACATTGAACTACCCATTTAAGTTAGTGAGGGACTTAAGTTAGTATTCTCTGAGGGACACAAAGGTTCGGAGCCAGGGTGCTGAGATGTCACCCTGGGGCCAACCTTTGTCTCTTAGAGCCTTAGTTCTGATCTGTATGTATGGAGGATAGTACATGAATTACAGAATGCCTCCCATTCCCCTAACCCCGGGACCCTAAATGCATGGCTAGATGCCCTCCCCCAACTTTGTGACATGCTTCTGGATGACGTGAAATCTTACCTGCGCATTCCCACGATGTGGAAGCCAAAGTGCCAGGATGGTGACAGTGAGCATCCTGTTGGCAGTGAAAACCAGAGTGAGCGCCACGGGATGCTTTCGTTCATGAAGCCGGCCCTCCTGCTACCCAGACATTTACTTGGCAGTTTTGCCATGTGTTTGCAAGTGAACAGGGCACACTCAGCCGAGCCCAAGAGGACTTTTAGCCCTCTACTCTAACCCCGCATGAGCCAGCCTCTTAACACTTGCTTAGTGTGTTGGGATAGTGAGTAAGGTCACATGCTTGACTACAACAAGGCTTTGCTGCTTAGGAACAAAAATCCAAAGGCACCCCCCACCCCCAGCTGTGGCACCAACCAGTTGTCTTGGCCTTTTGTCATTCTGCATGGAGACCACCTGAATTAAACATTATTCAGACATGACTGCAGAGCCAAGATCCTCTGTGTCTTCAAACCATGAAAGCTAGAATATGAGAGGCTTTGTGTTTGCAGGAAGTCACTTAACCAGAACGCGGGGCCCTCAGTCCACACATGTGAGAACCTGGGCTTAAAAGGCCCAGGAACCCAGGGTCCACCTAGCATGTGGCTTGTGAGAACTGCCATCCCAGGGGATGGAAGACTAAGGAACCAGTACAGGAAAGGCAGTGGGTAACAGCAGGAAATGCCATGACACCCTGGCTCAGCCAACATGGCCACCCACAAGTAAGTAAACATCTTTGCCTGTGGGTAATTTGGTTCTTTTCTGTGGCCAACATTTTGTCTGGTGGAACTGTGGTCACCAGTACACTTTAAAACTGCAAAGTCTGCGCCACTTACACCCATTAAGAAGGCTATATGTGCAGCATGCACGGACCCGTGTGTGTGTGTGTAAGTGCATATGTACATGTCTGTGTATTCCTGCGGGCACCAGAGATTAGCATCCAGTATCTTCCTCAGTCATTCTTTACCTGATATATTCAAGCAGCATCTTTCACTTGCACCCAGAGCAAGCAAACACTCATACATATAAAATAATTTTTTTAACCTTAAAAAAAATGAAAGACAGAAAACAGCAGGTATAGGAAGAAAGTAGAAAGATCACAGCTCCTGCGCATGACTGATGGGGAGGTAAAACTGGTGCAGGAGTGTGCTGTCCTCACCTGTGATCCCGCAGACTCGCTCCAGAGTGCACTCCCCAGAGAACTGAGTCAAAGACCAGACAGACATATGTACATGCATGCTCACAGCAGCATTTTGGACAATAACCAATCCAAACGTCCATGTAAGAATAGCTAAACAAAATGTGTGCTCTCTCTCTCTCTCTCTCTCTCTCTCTCTCTCTCTCTCTCTCTTTCTTTCTCTCTCTCCCTCTCTCCCTCTCTGTCTCTCTGTCTCTCTCTGTCTCTCTCTCTTTCTCTCTCTCTCACACACACACACACACACACACACCAACAATATTATTCAGACTTAAACTCGAAAGTTGGACATGATACAATCTGGAAAGCTAGGCATCTTGCTATATACTTATAGTCCTAGCTGCTCCAAAAGGTTAAAGTGCAAAGGTCACTGGAACCCAGGAGTTCAAAGTCAGCCTAGGTGATATGGTAGAAAGAAAGAACCAACTTTTGAAAGTTGTCCTCTGACCACCACATGTGCACAGCAACACAAGCCCCTCCCAAGTAAATAAATAAATATAATTAAAATAAAACAAAACAAAAAAAAACTAAGAGCAACAACATTGATGATTCATGGGAATGTCATAGTGAGATGAGTGACTCACACAAATACATAGAATTCAATTTACATCGAGTATCCCAGAGTTTTCAGACTCAGAAATAAAACTGGTGGCTCCCGGGGTTGTGAGCTTCTGGGGCGGGTAGGGGGGTGTTTAATAGGTACAGACTTTCTCTAAGTTTTTTCTTTTGTGGCTTGGGGTGCATTTTTTTTAAAATAAGGTCTCACTTTGTAGCCCAGGCTAACCTACAACTTACAATATGACCCAGGCTGGCCTCAAGCTTGTAGCAATCGTACCTCAGCTTCCTGAGTACTGGGATTACAAGACAGACACTTCAGCCAGCCTTTTTGTTTTGTTTTGTTTTGATTTTTTAAACAGGGCCTCATGTAGCCCAGGCTAGCCTCAAACTGGCTATGCGGTCAAATCTGGCTCTACCTCCCAAATGCTGGGGTTACAGATGTGCACCACACAACATGGAATAGGGTATAAGAGCTGTTTTGCAGGTTAAAGAGTCATGGAGCCTGGTCATTTAGCCAAGTGAGCATACCTAACACTACTGACCTGGACTCTAAAAGCAGGAAAGATGGAAGACAGTGTGAAGTCTATGCAGATGATCCAGTCTGTTATCACACTGTTCAGCTAGCATTTATCCAAGCAACTACAGTTTGCAGCGTAGATACTGGGCAGGAGAGCCACAGAGCTGTGACCCAGCCGCCATCCACCTGAGCTGGCTGTTTTGTGGCATGGGCCTGGATTATAGGTTTGCTTTAATGAGAGTGTCAAGAATCAGCAGAGGAAGCTATCTGGAGGAAGTGATCTTGAATGTTTCTCAGCATGGCTAGAGACCTGGTTGGAGTCCAAGGCTTATTATTACCCACCCCAGCACCGTGACTCTGTAGTCCCCGCCTTTTCAGAATGAGTGCTCAGTAGATTCCAAGCTCATTTACATCCCTGACCCATGGCTCAAGAGAAATAGCAGTAGGTATGTAGAAGATGCAGAGGTAAGGCGGTACCCAGACAAAACTGAGCCTGGCGTGGTACTGGAAGATGCAAACCCACTTCCTTCACGGAATCCCAGATCCAATCCTGAGTAGACAGGTTTTCATTTCATCTAACCGCCTATGTGAGCCAGGTTCTCCAACACTGGAGACAGCTCTGACCTTATAAAGTGCAGAGCCAAATCCCAGGGCTTTTTGATATTTGCAAGAGCCAGACTTTATATCTGGAAGGAATAAGAGAACAATAACAAATTTATTTTCCAGTCTGTAGATTATGAATTTCAATGTTTTCCTGTTTCTTCTCATGAAGTTTCCTTTCAGGTGGTTATAAAATCCCGTCTCATTTATGTTGGAGACAGAACAGCCTGACTGCATGCAGCACAGTTCAAGAGAGACTGGAAAAGGCATGCTAACCCTACCGGCTTCTCCCCCTACCCGACTCCTCATTCCTTTTGGCAAAAGCCAGCCCCAAGCCCAGCCTCCTAGAAGAGCTGTGACTGGGTCCTGGGGGCCAAATAATCTCCAGGCTAACACAGAGGCTTTCCAGAAAGAAATCGTACCAAAATGAAGCATAGTTAATACTGGAGAGGAGAAACTGTGTCTCAAACTTTTTCTTTTGAATCTGGGTCCACCATCCAAAATATGGCTCAGTTTGTATTAACATGCATGCACCCTTCCCACATGCAAACACACACAGAGAAAGTGCAGATCTGTGCAGGGCAGCTATATTTTCAAGAGACGCTGGAGAAAGGGAGAACAGATGTCATCCTTAAACTTCCTCAAGGCTCAAGGATTACTTGACTGGAATTGCAATTTCCGCAAAGAACAGCAAAACATTTGCTTACATGTGTCTCTGTCTGCAGTGTCCACTGTTCATTGGCTCGAAACTTCTAGGTCCCATTCCCTCTGTAAATCGCACACATAGAGCAAACGCAGGCAGAAGTGTTCGGAGACTCCTGCTTTTCTCACAGCCGTCGCAGCAAAGCAATTGCTGGTACCATAGTCAGCAGTCTCCCAAATTTAAAAAATATGTAGTGTGATATTTTATAAGCTGCGCACAGTGTCGCTTCCCTTTCCAAAAAGAAAACGAAATGACCCCGAGAGGTTGTCTGCTGCCTCTCTCGAGATGCTGACTCCTGACGCTGTTAGAAAAAATCCCCACTCCCAAACGAAGACTTCGAGATGGGCGCAGCTTTTTGTAATTAACAGGGTCATTGCATCACTAGCTAAAAGTCTTTTCCAGTGCCCTGACACAGGCGGAATCTCAGCCATAGCCATTTTCCACCCATCAGGTCTGGAGTTAAGTTTCCCAAGCCTGGAGACAGTTCCTGGCGCCTTCCAACCTACCTTTTTAATCCTGGCATGTCCAAGATGCGCGGGAGGAGAGGCGACGCGAGGAAAGCAGGCTCTGCGGCGGCGGGACGGGGCGGCTTGGTTCCGGAGGGGCCGAGCGGGTAGCGCGGAGGGCCGGGACAGTGCTGGGTGCTGGGAGCCACTGCAGAGCCCTCGCCGCCGGCACCTGGTTTCGCTTAACTCCCTTCAGTAATTCAGCATTAAGCCAATTGGAGGAGGAATGTTAAAAATGAACACTTCATTTTCTAAGTATGTTAAACAATGCAAATGGGGCCTCGGTCTGGACACAGCTGGTTCAGATTACAGTGCTCACCAACTGGCTAGACTCCTCACAACAATCTTGGGGCGTCTGCCAGGGCCAAGTGCTCGGCGCTGGGAGGGGAGCCCGGCAGAGCGCGGGGCTGGGGGGCGCCCGGCCTCCCTGGGGCGGAGCGGGGCGCGTGCGAGGGGGCGTGTCATCAGGCCCAGTGGCAGCACGAACTTGAACTCACCACCAAAGAGGCTTCAGGGACTAGACGTGTGAGCAGTTGGGAACCAGAGGCTTAAAGCAAGGGCTAGAACAAGCTCGATACCCCTAAGCAATATGTGGGGTAAGGGCGGATCCGAATGAGCAGGGAGGTTGTAGGAGAGCAAGCGATGGCTGAGAATTCTCCTTGGCGGCCCTCACCTCGTTCTCCTTGGCTTTTTATTGTTTGCTTGCTGTGTCTGGCCTTCAAAGTAGAAAGGTGGTTTGTAAAAGTCAAAAGCGAAAAGATGGGCCCGCCTGTGTCAGGGCACATAGGCCTCCCTTTTGTTCCCTAGCTCTGGAACCCCTTATCAAGTGCAAAAGTGCCAACGACACTGCTCTTCAAAAGACACGACAGGACCGACAGGACCGGACCGCTACACTGCAAGCCCTTCCTTGCCTGAACCTTCTCTTGGACCCTCGGCTGCCCGACCTACAGCTCTGAAAGCACAGGGGCAGAGTTTCCCTCCCTTACCATGCCTCTGTGCAGTAGAAACTAACTCCATTTCCTTAGAGGTGAGGATAAGAGGGACTGAGTGACTTCCCCGTTGCCCCACGGCTCTCAGAGATGCCAGCGAGCCTCTGAAGTCTACATCTTTATTTCGCCTTTTCTAATGACACTGTTTTAAGGAAATGGATTCCTACTCTAAAATCTCATTAGGCTGAACAAGAGCAGTCAGACGTTGATGCTATCGAAGCTCAGAATCCAACTGACCTGATCTATTTACCATGGGTGTATGAAATGTCTAAGAATAAACTATATTTAGGTTCATTCACGGGATTGTACATCCCTCCCGTTGTTCTAACAGCTAGGATTATAAAAATCCTTACTGACCACCAGTTCTGCACTAAGGGGGGCGAAAGAAAGAGAATTTCAGGTCGGGGGATCAGTGAGAGTAACCAGTCAAAATAGGTAGACCTCTAAGTGTGCGCACTGGCCACCTCTGTCTACATAAAGTTCGAAGTCAGGCGGTGACTGGCGGAAGTACAAAGGAATCACTCACGTGCCTGATGGTAATCTCTGACCAAGGTGCTGTGTATAAGGAACACAGACTTGGGCTTCATGATGTTGTGCTATAACATGTTTTAAAATGCTAAAGAAGTTCCTCATACACTGATATTGCAGGCTTTCCAATATATTTTATAGTTCTAATAGTAGAATCTTGATAGTCATATAGACCAATTTATTAGATTAATAAATATAAAAACTATGACTGTAGGGGCTGGCAAGATGGCTCAGCAGTTAAGAGCATCGGCTGCTCTTGCTGAGGACCTGGGTTCAAATTCCCAGCACCCACAAGATGACTCAAAACTGCAGGTAACTTCAGTTCCAGGGAATCTGATTCTCACTTCTGACCTCCAGGGGTACTGTGTGTCTGTCTATATTGTGCACAAACATATATGCAGGCAAAATACCCATATACATAAAATAAAAACTTTAAAAATAAAAAATATCTTTAAAAATAGAAATAAACAAATGTCTAGAACTTTGTAAAAGTACAATCAGGGAAAGAAAAAGAGAGGAAAACCTTAACAAATGGGTTGTACATCAATCAGACTGAGCTCAGGGACCCTGGTGGGGGAGCTGTCAGAAGGACTGAAGGAGCTGAGGGGGATTACAACCCCATAGGAAGAACAACCATCAGCTGGCCTGACCACCCAGTGCTCCCAGGGACTAGACCACCAACCAAGAGTGTACAGGGAGGGATCCATGGCTCCACATACATAGGTAGCAGAGGATGGCCATTGATGTCCATCAATGGGAGGGGAGGCCCTTGGTCCTGTGGAGGTTAGATGCCCCAGTGTATGGGGCATGTTGGAGGGGTGGAGCAGGATAGTATGGGTGGGTGGGGGAGCACCCTTATAGAGGCAAAGGGGAGGAAGGAGAGGGAGGTTGTGGATGGGGGGAGGGACTTATGAAGGGTAACCAGGAAGTGGGCTATCATTTGGCATGTAAACAAATTGAATGATTAATTAAAAAAACAAAGAAGTAGGTTATGGAGCATTGTGTAAAGCAAGCCCTTGGTGTTGTTAATCTCACCCTGCACAGTTTATAAGTTAACAGTGTCGTGGGTGTTTAAGGACAGGAAAAAGCGTGGTGCATACAGGCTCAGTACTGACTTTGGTGTCAAACCTCCATTTTATGCCCAGTGTGTAAGTGATTGCTTGAACATGCTAGGTAAGAGCTCTCCCACTTACAGAGCTCCGTCCTCAGCCCTCAACCTGAGTTCTTTCAGCTGGTCATTGTATATCACGTAACCCGGAGGCAACCTTGTCTATCTTCTCCTCAGGCTGCATCCACTGCCTGTTCCTTCCTACCAAAACTGCACAATTAAAGACCAAGTGTGCCACACAGCTGCCTGGCAGCTCTCCTCCGCCCGCTATTTTTAACTATCCAGAGTTTTACATGGGTTCTTATTACATTTTCATATGTTATTCAAACTCTTTCTTTACAAATTCTGTTATCAAAAGCACTAAGTGTGGTCCCCAGCTGTGAGCCCTACATCTGCTTCAAGTGACTTATTTGCCATGATCAGCTCCCCTTGTAGCTGTCAGAAGGGCATCTATCTAGAGTAGAGTGGTGACTCTGGCTCCTTCTCTTTTGCCACGGCTTGGTGCTACTGCTGACTGCAGGACTCTAACTACCACCACCTTCTTACCTCAGTTTCTCTGTGTCCCTGCCAGGCAACTCGCTCTACCTCACAAGCTTTGCACTTCCAAAAGGCTGGTCATCTGGTCCACAGCCTGTGAGAGATTCTGTCAAACATCTGATAACATCAAAACACGTTAGCTGGCTTCCGATCTGGGCCTGAGCACTGAGCAGATCCCAGGCAGCAGCTATGCCCCCAATCTCAAAGAACCCAGAGAAAGCAGGGCTCCCAGGTGCTCTAACCCAAGCAGAGTAACTGGGACCCACAAGGACCAGGAAGTCACTCCCGGCCTGGAGCACTGGTTTCTTCTGGTCTGGGCCTGAGCACTGAGCAGATCCCCAGAGCAGCTCTGCCCCCAATGTCAAAGAACACAGAGAAAGCAGGGCTCCCAGGAGCCCTAACCCTGGCAGTATCTTAGGTAAGCAGACAGCAACGCACACTGGCCTGAGCACTGAGCAGATCCCAGGTGGCAGCTCTGCCCCCAATCTCACAGAACCCAGAGGAAGCAGGCCTCCCAGGAGCTCTAACCCATGCAGTATCTTAGGTAAGCAGACAGCAACACACACCCCAAACAGGGAGTAACTGGGACCCACTAGGACCCAGGAAGTCACTCCTGGCTAGGAGCACTAGTTCTTTCCTATTTGTGCATGAACACTGAGCAGATTTTGGGCCCCAGCTCTTACCCCAGTAGTAACACCCATCCCACACAGTTCTGATACAACCAAGATAATAGGAAAGACCGGCTCCAGTCAGAGACAGGGCAGGTAGCACTAAGGAGATCCAGATGGCGAAGGCAAGCACAAGAACATAAGCATCAACAACCCAGGGTAGTTGGCATCATTAGAACCTAGCTCTCCCACACAAGAAAGTCCTGAATTCCCCATAGTACTAGGAAAGCAAGATTCAGATTTAAAATCACTTCTAATGATGATGACAGAGGACTTTAAGAAGGACATAAATAACACTCTCAAAGAATTTGAGAAGAACACAGGTAAACAGGTAGAAGCCCTTAAAGAGAGAACACAAAAATCCCTTAAAGAACTACAAGAGAACACAACCAAACAGGTGAAGGAATTGAACAAAACCATCCAGGACATAAAAATGTAAGTAGAAACAATTAAGAAATCACAAAGGGAGACTATCCTGGAGATAGAAAACCTAGGAAAGAAATCAGGAGTCAATAGACGCAAGCATCACTAACAGAATACAAGAGATAGAAGAGAGAATCTCAGGTGCAGACGATACCATAGAAAATATTGACACAACTGCCAAAGAAAACACAAAATGCAAAAAGTTCTTAACACAAAATATCCAGGAAATCCAGGACACAATGAGAAGACCAAACCTAAGGATTAGGTCTATCTTGCGCCTTACTGACACAGTTACTTGCTGTAATTGTATTTTGAGAGAAAAGTTTTATTTTAACAGGAAGGGTGATATGTAGGAGGAGCTAAGGTGGGAGGAGTAAGGAGAGAAAGATGAGGAGTAAGGAGAGGAGGATTTGAAGGAGAGGAGGAGCTAAGTGATGAGAGAGAGAAAGAGAGAGGAAGAGACGGTGGGGGACATGGAGGCAGATGTTCACATGTCTCAGCCAGTCAAAGATAGCTGATATATCTAGATTGGGTATTGGGTTACACTTTTGATTGAGCATTACCAACTTATAAAGCCTTTGATTGACATTTTAAAAAATTGTATAAAAGCAAAAAGGGGGCATGGGATAGGGGTTTTCTAGGAAGGGGAAATGGGGAAAGGGAATGACATCTGAAATGTAAATAAAATATCCAATAAAAATAAATTAAAAATATATCAATATATATACATATGTATATATATATAGAAAATACATATGTGTGTGTGTGTGTGTGTGTGTGTGTGTATACACAAGATTTTAAAATGGTAGATACTTATAGCTGCTTACCAAATTGTATGTATAAGAAAAGCCTAAATCAGTTCTAAATCAGTTATATTAGCCTTCAAAATCCTCTGATACCAATTGCTGAAAGTAGTTTGGAAAGATGAGTAATCTGAGATATGAATTACAATTTATCATATACGCATCACATAGATTGTTGCAAACTAAATGAACTTGATTTACAGATGAGGTTATGTACAAAAAGATCTCAATATATTCACAGAGAGGATAAAGTATTCCTCATGCCCACATGCCTTTATAAATCCAAATCTCTACGTGGGCTACATCTTATTGCAAGATCCGTCTACTTGTCTGTAGACTTCCTTTGTTCCCAGTTCTCTTTCCAAAAATAAAATACTTAAGTTTGGCAAAAAGGAAAAAAAAATAGCTCCAGCATTTCCTGGTCACCAAAATCTATTTTTAAAAATAAAAAGAGAATGTGGGTGTAGAGACTCACACCTGAGATTCCAAGAACTAGAAAGCTGAGCAGGAGGATAGCTGAGAGTTGGAACCATGTCTGGGCTACACCTCAAGTTTCAGGCTATCAACCGCTACAGAGGGAAAACTTGTTTCAAATACCAAAGGAAGACGACAGATAGACGGACAGACAGACAGACAGACAGACAGACAGACAGACAGACAGACAGAC